>CM060903.1:538451937-539701937 GCA_030737815.1 Allium fistulosum
CCTAAATATCAAATATTTATACAAATGAAGTCATTCACTAGAGATGTTGGATGTCTCTCAAGTTCTAATTCTTCTCTCTTTTTGTATTAAGCCTCGAATAAAATATATCAAGATGATAGTGGAAGCGTTAGTAATCTCTTTGTCCTATTTACTTTCTATTTGTTTTAATTTTTTCTGTATTTGATTATGGATTAGTGAATTGTTTGTATTATTCAACTATTTATTTTATCTCGCCTATAGTTGATCCTACACAAGCTTCCCCCGAGATTTGTATAAATTGATAATATAAACAAAATTTACGTAACAACTAGTTTCAAAGATATAAGGTTTTTATGGGTAAAGGAGTCTGATTGAATGGTAGATCTGGAGGATAAATATACATCAGAGGTTAGTTTGGCTTTACAAGTTGCACCCTATGTTAAGGGCTCTTGTGTAGTGTTTAGTTCACGACGGGCGATTGAGAAATGAAATAGAGACAATGATTTTGAGAAGTGGTAAGGGAAGACGAAGGTAGTGTTGAGGATAAATTGTGTTCATTATGTGGTGTGTGAGACCGACAAATTACGTGTAGGTATTTTAATTACTAAATTGGTGGAGATGGGCAAATAGGCCTTTAATACTTTCTAACCTGCTATAAGAGAAAATGTTTTCTTTGAAATTAGCAATGAAACTGCCGCTAAGGGTATTTGGAAGAAGTTGAAAAATCTCTACGTGAAAAAATCCTTTACCAATCATTTATATTAATTTATCTTTGATACATTATGACATTATATATCATAACAATATATATAACCTAAACTAGGGGTTCATGAAGAAAATTGACCCTTTTTCCTTTGGTCGATAAGATAACACGGTGTGATATACGTAATGTAATGTATATAATATAAATAATATAAAACATATAAATAAGTTAGCATTAAACGAATATTAACTAATTATTATTATTTTTTCCGGCTAACAATATTCTAAATAACATTTTACGCTATATATATTAACAAATATAATATATAATTAGAAATACAGGTAAATAGGCACAAGGAAGAAGTTGCAAAAAAATTTAGTCTGAGGGACAACAAGTTTGTTTTTTAGTCTGAAGGACACTTTTTAGTGTAAACTGAAAATGATAGTTACAACTATCATTCTGTGATTTACACTAAAAAGTGTCCTTCAGCCTTAAAAACAAACTTCTTGTCCCTGAAACTAAATTTTTCTCTAACTTTTTCCTTGAGCCTAAAAACCCCTTAAAAATATATAAAAATAATTAAAATAATTTTATTTACTTGAAATTTTATTAGTTAAATTTATATATAGATATGTATATATATAATTAGTTTAATTTTAGTTTTACATATAATACAATTTAACTTTTAAATTTAAATAATTTCGACCTATTTAAAAGATTTTTTTTATCTAAATTGTTGTAACCGCCAGCACATTTAATTTTTTAATAATTTATTTCAGCAAAATATACTTACCTTAAGTAATTCAAATTGAATTTAAATTAAAAACCTTTAGACTTATTAAATAAATAAAATTAAAAGTATATTTTTTTATTATTACAGTAAAAGGAAAAGAATTATACATATATTAAAATAATTTAAAAAATAAATTTTTATGTTCGAAACTAGTAAATAAAAATATAATAATTTTTTTAAATCAAAAACAAAGTTTTGCAAAATTGGATTTAATTATATGTATGTATGTATGTATGTATGTATGTATATGTATGTATATATATAATGTTCTCGGTTTTAAATAAAAAATGTTTTTTACAGTTGAAAGTAAGTTATGTATATATACATATACATATATTTTATATATGTGTATATGTGTGTGTGTGCATATTTTAAAATATTTAACATAATATATACACACACAAACACACACACAAATGTACTAAATAATTTATACATAACAATATACGAATTAAAATTAATTTTTATATTAAATAAATATGGCCAAAATATATCATAATAATATGATATAGGTGAGCATATGTGTGTGAAATAAAACCAGATTAGAAAATGATACCTTTCTCCTAAAAGAGGTAGCCGAGAATTAATACATTGTTTGAACAATTTTCCTCTTGGAGCACTTATGTCTCCTTCTTCTCTTTGAGTTGCAATGTCAAGGAGGTGGCTTCACCAAGGCTTGATGGGGTTGGCTAAAGGTAGATGGAGGCACAAACAAAATTTCAGTGTCAAATTATGGTGGAGGCTATCTAATTTATAGTAGAAGGTTCACAGCTTTCTCTTCACCAATACCTCTAGATTTTTGGAATTGTTAAAGCCTCAAATATCCCCTATGTATGGCTGGTGTTCACCTAGCATGCTCAAACACTGCTTTGAATCCATTTTAATCATTATTTAATTAATTAATTCTGACTCCAAAATCGATCGAACTGTTGTATCACTTTCATACATCGTTCTGTCTGATTTTAAGCTTGAAATAAATAATTAAAATTACTATAAATATAGTATAACATTTGTATTAATTTATAACATTTATAAATTAATTTTATCCTTGGTCGAATTAAAAAATCACTGACAACACGATTGTATTGACTCTGGTGTCTACTCGATCAACGATTAATATTTAAATAATTTCAATATTGAAGACTATACGAACTTTACTAAAGTACGGTATATGGTCAAGTTTAATGCTTACAAATCATTTAGGAGAAATCATATTTTTAATCTAATATAAGCTCATCTAGTAACAAAATTTTGTACACGTATTCTTTTCATCATCATTTTATCACCGAGATATCTACATTTTGGTTTAAGGTAAAAATGCTCTATTAATATCGTTATTAATTACATAAATCAAATTTAAAGTGCTTGGTTCAATCCAATAACATTTATCGATTAACCGATTTGCTCTGCCCATAAAGTTTGACTTTAATTTGACTTATTAATTACGGTGACACTTACCTTCTATGACGAAGGAGACAAATCCTCTATTGAGTAATGTTTCACATCAAGTAGTTCAACACGTAACCTACTATTTCCATAACATGGTCGCCATGCCATATGGTTGACTATAGTCAAAGTACAGTCTACGTACCCAAGATTGATAGTACTCGTAAGTCAGAAGACTACTGTATGTCGTTACCCTGAGATCTTCTATTTGACTAACTTATGCAACCTATAGAAGTGTCTCATTGAGTCATTCTATGATTGTTCCAAATAACCACAAGTATGTAACCCTTTGGTGCCCCCCAACGAGTATGAGTAAATCACTATCCATCATATGGAGAGCTTATATACACTAGTCTCAACGAACGTATCGATATCCTTTTCTCGATATTTCTTCGGTACGAACATTTAATGGGTTGTGATTTGATTTTATCAATTCAGCACTCATCATTATGAACATCTCTTTACTACAATTAATAAAACACCACCCCTAAGGATTTTCTGTTAATATATGTTTAATGTTATTATCTTATTAATTATATCACAATATAATGCACTTATAATAAAAACCAAAAACATATTATATTTCGAACAAGGTCATTTACTGGATTAAGCTTATATAACAATTACATAATTGCCCCTAAGGCACACCCTTGATTTTACCAATCTCCACTTGCCTTGGGCCAATCATGGAGCTACATTCTCACGCCTTCGATTAGTCTTCCTAAAACAGACAAGAGAGTGTCTTTTTGTATGGATCGACAATGTTATCTATTGTATTTACTCGCTTGATCATGATCGCCCTGTCACTGATAAACTGCTATATCAAATGGAATTTATGGAGGATGTTTCTTGAACTCGTGTAAGCTCATGGTTCCTTTGCAATTTGAATTATTAAATTGTTGTCATAATACATAAGCATTAGACCTTTATGCTTGGGATTACACCTAAATCCTTAATGAATTTGCGCATCCATATTGCTTCTTTTGCGGCATAGTTTAAGGTGATGTACTCATCCTCCGTTGTAGAATCTACCACAACTTCATGTTTGGAACTTTTCCAACTAACGACCCCTCCATCAAGAGTAAAGACAATCCCCAAGACCAGCTTACTACCATCGATATTGTTATTCAGTATTTTAACCTGGCTATATTAAACTGATTGCACAAGTCAGATTCGACGGCCATCAAGGTCGATGACTCTAGAGTGGTAATTATGGGTCCTAGAAATCAAGTACAGATGGTAATATGAAGTCAGTATTGAATGGAATTGATAAATGTGCAACGTAGAATGTTTAAAGTATGGAATATGGTTCAATGCATAGGATGGATCAGCATAGATTGGCTCCAACAAGAGGGATCGACATACTACAAAGTACAAGAGCATACTTGTAGAAAAAATCAATATCTCAAGATCTACAAGTCCAATGCTTATGAAATTTGAAGAGCAAGATATAAGGACCCAAAGAAACCTACCCTAGGGATCACACATCAAAAGGACAAGTTTGGAGGGATCGATATACATCCCTTGGAAGGGATCGTCAGAGAGCAGCATGCAAGTAATGTTGAATCAAAGATCAAGCAATAACTCGAGCTCCAATGATCCAAATGACATGAAAATTGGAGGCTAAACATATTTTTGCATAAGGAAGCTACCATAGGGATCCCTCCCCAAAATTCGACTAAAGAAGGGATCGTACCGATCCCTCCTCTATGGGAATTGGGCCCAACGATCCCTCTAGTGGGCCCATGTGGTTTAGAAGGTCCTTCAGCCGAGATTTCAGAGAGATATTTGGCCGTCTTCATCTATAAATACTAGCCTGATGGGTCATTCCGAGGATCTTTACGATGCTTGTTACTCTAGACTCCATTGTAATCAAGTACTTGCTATTTTTTACTACTGTAATTAGATTTAAAAGTGATTAATAAAGGATAATCTTCAAAGTGAATGTAGGCATACAACATCGAACCACTATAAATTTCTATGTCTCTGATTATTGCTTATTCTCTGTTGCTTACTAATTCATCTACTCAGTTTAATTTTGTTTTTCTTCACTTACTTCTCTACAAAAACTATTCTTGGGTGTTTTTGACCATTTTAGGTGCAAACATTTTGGTGCTTTCATTGAGAACCTTGATTCTCAGCTTCTTAGGATCCCTTTGTTGCTACTGGATTGGATAAATCCCCAAAGGAGATCTGATGTTATCTTCAAGAAGTTGCTCATACTACTCAGATTTGTAGAAATCTAAGCAAAGCTATCAATAATGGTGAGGAATACGAGATCTACTTCTCAGAACGTGGAAGGAAATGAGAATGCTAGCATCCAGCAAGGAGGCCCAAGCAATCAACCAATGGATGTGAATGCTGAACCAGTTGAAGTTTGAAATCCCACCGATTCTATTACAAGAGTTGAATTTCATAATTTAACAAGAGAGCTGATGGAGAGCTGTCGACAGTTAAATCAACAGTTCAAACCAATATCAACTTGATGAACCAACTCAATCAGCAGTAGCGAGGGAAAGCTAGGAGGGACCTCACTCCTTACTCGGCATCGGAGTGTTCTAGCTCATAAGACGAGTATCACAGGAAAAGGCATCACAGAACAGACGAATATCGCTCAGAAACTTCGGGGCATCAACCGGCAGACCATCGTGGTCTGCTAGAATCGACCGGTGCCGATCCCTCCATAGGGATCGGTACCAATCCCTCCACCAAAAGAGGGAATCCACCCATGCATCATGGCAATCAAGTTGGAGTTGCTTCAGTTGGTTTGGATGCTGTAGTTCAATTAAATGTTGACCAAGTCCTTTCCCAGAATGACGATGAAGTGAATTTACAAGATATACATCGGGAAGATGGTGAACCAAGAAGGCGTGGAACAACCCCCAGACATCGACCGGACCATTCACATGAGGTGGAACACGACCACCGCTTGGCACTAACTATCCAAACGCCGGATTTATCGGTAATGGTCAGACAGTTAGTGAGAGAGAGCCAATGATAATATCGAGAAGCCATACCCCGTTAATCTACTTGGAAGCCAATGATATCCCCAACTTGTAAAATGTTTGGGCGTTCTACAAATGAGAATAGTAAACCGATTGTCAAAGAAAAGATAAATAATCAAACAGACCGTTAGGGAGGTTGATGTGTTTTTACTAGCTAAAATAAAACAGAGCCAAAATTGTAACGACCCGTATTTTTACGGATCGAAACATCGTAAAACAGTTGACATTTGGTCGCATTGTTGATAAGTCGTCCAGAGTTTAAGACTTAGGTCGTATGAGGGTTTGGAGCGACCTAAGGAAGTTGGCAAGTTAAGGGGTAGACGACTTAGTGAAGTGGAGCGACCTAAGGATTAGAACGACCTAAGGAGTTAGGTCGTGTGATAGTTAGGTCGTTAAGAAGATAGGTCGTGGGGTAGGTTAGGTCGGTTGGAGCGACCTATAGAATTAGGCGACCTAAGGAAGTTTAGCGACCTAAGAGATCAGCGGTATGGGAAACAGGGTAAGTTAGTGACCTAAGGAGGATAGGTCGGCAATGACCTAAGGAAGGAGTAGTTAGGTCGTATGACCTGTGTGTAATTAGGTCGTGAGACCTTGTGTCGAGGTTAGGTCGTAAGCGACCTAAGGTAGATTGCTAAGTATAGTTAGGTCGCTAGGCCATTAGTCAGTTAGGTCGCGTGTGTGTTAGGTCGCGTGAGTGTTAGGTCACGTAAGCGCTTATGCGTTAGGTCGCGTGGATGCGCATTTGTTAGGTCGCGAGGAAGTGTGTCTGTGTTAGGTCGTAGAAGCGGTCTGTGTTAGGTCGTAGAAGCGGTCTGTGTTAGGTCGCTAGGCTGCATCCTTGTTAAGTCGTAGGTTGGGATTGTTAGGTCGTAAGGTTTTAGGTCGAAGGGTTTTAGGTCGTAGGTCGTGGACGACCTAACTCCGAGCGAACAACCTAAGATGGATTTCAGCCTATAAATAGGAGGGTTCTTCTTCATTTTTGGGATCCGGATTTTGAAGCGACGAAGTGCTGCCATTTTGAGAGCTTGACTTCTACACTTCTTCACTTCTTTTCTCCACTCTTATCTTGTGATTCCTTCCATCCAAATCGAAGATCAAAGAGCTTAGATTGAAGATCTACATTCTTCGAAGAGAGATTTCATCGTTCGAAGTGGATTGGTGATAGATCGAGTTAGATCCTTCGTTGTCCAGATCTGAAGTGGGTTTCTTTTAAGGTGTTTAGGTGATTTGGTGAGTGGTGATTATCTCTCACATGGATCCAAAGGAGTATATCGGATCGTTGGCTTGATTTTGTGTTAAAATAGTGATTTCCATGCATTTTCCTAATCCTAAGTATAGATCCATATAGATCCATTGTTCATAATGATTTGGCATCCATTTTACTACATGTTAACCTATGCAAGTTCATTCATCAAGATTATAGAGATATTGCTCATGTTTTCATACTTGTTAGACTTTTGACTCTTTAATTACGAAATTGCCATTATTGTTATAATTGTCTATTTAGATCATATTTGAATGCTTGTTTACTTAGATTAATGTTTGATTTGATTGATTGCTATGAATTAGATGATTGATGATTTGATTTAGACCGAAGATGATTCAAAAGCTAAGGGAAAGGCTCTTGAATTGGAAAAGCTGCTCGTGGCATATGTAGCGGATGATGAAGCTCATATGGATAGATTTGATGATGATGTTGAGATGAAGCTTTGCTATGATGATGATGAGGCGAAGTATGATATGAGATAGTCTTGGTCTAATCTAGACGGGATCATTCCAAGCATGTTGATAACTCGGTGATATGGTTCGAGTTAGAGGATAATGGTTTGCTCGAGAGGCGCTTGAGCTAGTATGGAAATAGTCGTCGAGGAGGATTACTAGAAGGCTGAGATCTCATCGTTGTTGAAGGTTCTAGCATGCTCAAAGCAAGAGTACGTTGGGCAGATTCGATAGTCCCTGAAGGCTACTGATTGGTAGTCAAGTACTCTGAGCAGATTCGATAGTCCTAGGCACGGGTCACGATGACGTGCAGAGTTATGTTTAGAACCGGGGTTTCCATTAGCCCTTGACGGACGGATGAAATAATGAGCCGGTCATTCAATTAACGATGATATCGAAGCAATGATAACAGTGATAGCCAGAGTCATGGATGTTTGGTTGTATCGTCATTCGGTCTCAAGAGCAGTGTTTTCTGGGTGCTTATCTGATCTTGGTTTAGGCCTTGGGGGTTTGTACTTGGAAAACATCGCCCTTGACTCGAGTGATAATTGCTTTATTTTAAATTGTATGCTTTGCTATGTTTGCTTCTACTTAGTGTGTGTCTGGGGGCTATCACTGTAGAAAGAGGTGGAGTGGGAGGGTTGTATTCCTATTCCTTTTTTCCTTTATGCTCTTTTGGTATGTTGTTAGTTA
Organism: Allium fistulosum; assembly: GCA_030737815.1. Taxonomy (NCBI): domain Eukaryota; kingdom Viridiplantae; phylum Streptophyta; class Magnoliopsida; order Asparagales; family Amaryllidaceae; genus Allium; species Allium fistulosum. Next base: position 538,460,276 of record CM060903.1, read on the forward strand.
ATTTACCGCTCACTAAGACTGTTGTCTGACTCAAGGCTTTATGTTTTATCTCTTATTGCCTTGGGTTGTTCGTCCATTTTGGGACGGGCAGACTAGGTAGCAGGTGACAGGTGCTGTTCTTGCTTTCTACGATGCTGATGACGAAGACGAGCTGGAGTATTGCATATTATCTTCTTACTATATGTACTGGGTGTTCCGCTGTTTGTATATTCTCTGAGTGTTATGTAGTGAGGCTTGATGTATTGGCTATTCAGATGTTTGTATTCAACTATTATGAAGTTTTATTGATGAGATTCTATTCTGTGAAGCTTCACTATATATATATTCTATTGTATTTTGTCCATGCGCTGTGAGTAATACGATAGATTCTGCTGTTTTAATTTACCCTGACAATCGTCCATGGTCGCCTGGCACACTTTACAACGCACTATCTTTAGGTTCGGTGCAGGGGTCATGGGCGGTCGTCACATTTGGTATCAGAGCATTGGTTAATCGATTTTACCCAAGGCTCGCTGACGTAACTACGTATGAGAGACGTAATTGTATTTTGATGGATGATTACTATATATAATATAGTAGCTTAGTAGAGTTTGAGTCCTTTTTGCAGTTGTTTCTCTAGGTGTGCTAATCATTCCTTTTTATATATATTAAGGATGAGTCGAAGAGGGAGACCAGCTGCTAGGGAAGGCCGTGCTGCTGAGGGGGCTGCTGATTATGCTGCTATGTTCGAAGCTATGATGACTTCGATCATGAGAAGGATGCCAGCTCCGGGGCCATCAGTGGATGTTGGAGTTCAAGTTCAAACTCCAAGACCGGTGGATTTTGCTAAGCTGTGTAAGGACTACACTGCTCTTGGAGGAAAGATTTTCTTGGGAACGGAACCAACCATTGAAGTCCAGAGATGGATAGATGCTTGTAGAAGGATCTTTGGTGATTTGGGAATTGAGGATGCAACTAAGAGGAAGGCAGCTTCAAGGAAGAGCTTCTGATTGGTGGAACTCTATCACTATTGATACTCTGGAGGAAGAGATTACTTGGGAGCAATTCCAAGCCAGATTTGAAGCTAAGTTCATTTCTACAGCCCAGAAGTCTGTTCTGTGCAAGAAGTTTGTGGAACTCAAGCAAGGTGGAAGGCCAGTTCTTGAGTATGTTTCTGAGTTTGAAGCTTTATCCAAGTATGCCCGGTCGTATATTGAATCTTCATATCAGAAGAATGAGAAGTTTGTGATAGGCTTGGACAGTTATCTTGGGAGGCAGTTGGTGGATCATTTGGACGATCCATTTGAGAAGCTTGTAGAGAAAGCTATGAGGCACGAGAATCTGTTTCCTAAGGAAGGATCTGTGGTTGCTGTGACCAGGGAAGAGTCTAAACCCCAGCAGGGTGGAAACAAGAAGAGGAAGCAGCAGCAGCAAAAGGATAAGGATGGCCAGAAGAAGCCGAAGGGCGAGGTGACCTGCTTCAATTATCAACAGAAGGGCCATTTCTCCAGGGATTGCAAGAATCCTAAGGTGCCGATGAAATGCCACAACTGTGACAAGCCGGGGCATATCAAGAGGAATTGTCCAGAACCGAGGAAGGACAAGCAGATTGTGCAAGCTTATGCTTTGGGAGCTGTTCCATCATCTTCAAAAGCTCCTACCGCTGAAGAGAAGGGAAAGAGTGTGGTGGTTCAGGGTACTCTATCCATTTATGGTGTTCCAGTTAGAGTGTTATTTGATACTGGGGCGTCGCATTCGTTTGTTTGTAATGAACTTGTAGGCCGGTTAGGTTTAGAACCGGATATTGTTGATAGGCCATTGGTTGTGACTAATCCAGTTGGGGGTTCGTCTTGTTTGTGTATGTTATGCCGTGGTCTGATTGTATCGAGTCATGATTGCTCTTTTGTTTGTGATTGCTTTGTTCTGAACTTTGCGGGGTTCAGAATTATTTTGGGTATGGACTGGCTTAGGAAGTATGCGGCAAAGGTTGATTGTGAGAGGTTGGAGGTGACAGTCGAGAATGTGGAGGGGCGAAAGATTATGATACGATGTAAGCATGAGGAAGGCGTCTTCATGAGCTTCATGTATTCGCTGGTTGTTCCACGGGATGGACTGTCATCGTTGCCAATCGCTAATGGATTTGAGGATGTCTTTGACGAGGTCAAAGGGTTACCACCGCATAGAGAGATCGAGTTTCGTATAGATCTAGTTGAAGGAGCCAGACCTGTTGTGATGCCTCTTAGGCGGATGGCGCCTAGGGAACAGCAGGAGTTGAAGGTGCGGGTTGATGATCTTTTACAGAAAGGTTCATTCGGCGTAGTGTGTCCGAATGGGGTGCACCGGTTGTGTTCGCAACCAAAGCGGATGGATCATTGAGGTTGTGTGTGGATTATCGTGAGCTGAATAAGGTGACTAAGAAGAACAAGTATCCATTGCCGAGAATAGATGACTTGTTTGATCAGCTTCACGAAGCTAAGGTGTTTTCTCAGATGGATTTGGCAACGGGATTTCACCAGTTAAGAGTGGCTAAGGATAGTGTGCCGAAGACTGCTTTTAGGACACCATCCGGTTTCTTTGAGTGGCTGGTAATGCCGTTTGGATTGACTAATACGCCAGCATATTTTGTGGATCTTATGAATAGAGTGTTCAGAGATCAGTTGAGTAAGTTCGTGCTAGTGTTCGTGGATGATATTCTGATTTATTTTAGAACTAAAGAAGAGCACAAGACGCACTTGCGTATTGTTTTGGAAATCTTGCAGAAACATTAGCTGAAGGCTAAGTTTTCGAAGTGTCACTTCTGGAAGAGTGAAGTGAGGTTCTTAGGCCATGTTATCTCTGGAAATGGAATAACGGTTGATCCCGCCAAGGTGGCAGCAATCCAGGATTGGGTTAGACCTAAGAATGCATCTGATGTGAGAAGTTTTCTTGGATTAGCAGGATATTATCGACGGTTTATCAAAGACTTCTCTAAGGTGGCTGCACCGTTAACAGGATTGACGAAAAAGAATCTAGTATTCAGATGGGATGCTAAGTGTGAGCAAGCTTTCGGAATCCTGAAAGAGCGATTGACAAGCGCTCCTGTTTTGACTATTCCAAGTGGGAATGATGGGATGGTGGTTTACACCAACGCATGTGGTACTGGACTTGGAGCAGTGCTGATGCAGAGGGATAAAGTTGTTGCGTATGCAAGTCGACAACTGAAGCCGCATGAAAGGAATTATCCGACTCATGATTTGGAGTTGGCGACGATTGTATTTGCTCTGAAGATGTGGAGACATTATCTATTGGGAGTTCGATTCGAGTTGTTTACAGATCATAAGTCGTTGAAGTATCTTTTCTCCCAAAAGGATTTGAATCTTCGGCAGCAACGGTGGCTAGAGTTTTTGGCATCATATGATTTTGGTATAGCTTATACTCCAGGAAAGGGTAACGCAGTGGCAGATGCATTAAGCCGAAGACATGCAGGATTGGGAGCCATGTTTTCGGAAAGGAAGAATCTCGAGTATTTAGCTGGATTTGACTTCAGGCCTAGATGTGAATTGGGACCTGAGATGTTGGCAAACTTATCGATAAGACCGACTCTTGTGGAAAGAATTGGCGAGAGTCAAAAACGAGATGATAAGATTGTCAAGGTTATCCGTGATTTGGAATCTGGATTGGAACCAAAAAAGGATAAAGGATTCGAGGTTGATCGAGAGGGTTGGCTTCGAAAATAAGGACGACTAGTTGTTCCCGATATAGATGAATTGAGAAGTGAAGTTCTGAAGGAAAGTCATCACTCGAAGCTGACAATTCATCCAGGTGGAAATAAGATGTATCGGGATATGAAGAGAACCTATTACTGGGAAGGTATGAAGAAGGATGTTGGAAATTTTATTTCCAAGTGTATGAACTTCCAGTTGGTGAAAGCCGAACAGAAGAAGCCAAGTGGATTGCTTCAGCCGTTAGAAGTTCCTACATGGAAGTGGGAGCAAGTATCGATGGATTTTATTGATGGGTTACCTAGAACAAGAACGGGAAATGAAGGGATTTGGGTCATCGTAGATCGTCTGACTAAGAGTGCAAGATTCATTCCTGTTCGATCGATTAGGACTGCATCAAAGTTGGCTAAGTTATATGTTAAGTGGATAGTTCGATTCCATGGTATTCCGAAGAGTATAGTGAGCGATCGAGATCCATTGTTCACTAGTGGATTTTGGAAGAGCTTCCAGGAAGTTTTGGGAATCGAGTTGTGTTTGAGTACAGCTTATCACCCTCAAACAGATGGTCAGACCGAGAGAATCAACCGAGTTTTGAAAGATCTCCTCAGAGCTTGTGTTTTGGATTTCGGAGGATCATGGGAAGATCACCTTCATTTGGTGGAATTTTCGTATAATAACAGTTACCAGTCAAGCATTGGTATGGCACCGTATAAGGCATTGTATGGGAGACCGTGTAACTCTCCGACATGTTGGTTAGAGACCGAAGAAAAACTAATGCTTGGGCCAGAGATGATTCGACAGACTTCGGATTGCATAGAGATCATTCGGCAACGAATGAAGGTAGCCCAAGACCGACAGAAAAGTTATGCCGATAAGCGTCGAAAGGATTTGGAATTCGACGTAGGTGATATGGTTTTTGTGAAGATTTCTCCTCTGAAGAATGTTATTCGATTCGGGAAGAAAGGAAAATTGACTCCGAGATTTGTTGGACCATTCCCGATCACCAAGCGAATTGGAAAGCTCGCCTATAGATTGGAGTTACCAGAGAAGGTGTCGGGTGTGCACAATGTTTTTCACGTATCATATCTACGGAAGTATGTGCACGACTCGAATACAGTGGTTTCTGCTGATAGCTGTGAAGATTTCGAAGTTGATCCAGTCGATAAGAGACCTCGTAAGCCGCTTCGTGTTGTGGAAACCGACACGAAACAGCTTAGGAGGAAGGTAGTTAAGTTGCTCAAGATACAATGGAGTGATGATGATAACGACTGTACATGGGAGGTGGAAGAGGGGATGAAAGCAGCTCATCCTGAACTCTTCAAGGTATGGCCCTAAGGTGTCGTGTCATCTAACGACATTGTAACTTGTTCTAGTTTTAGAATTCTGCATGCTAAGCTAGAATTGGATGCATGGTTTGTTGATTGCTATGGATGGTAGGCATGCAGAATAGTCTTTGATTGCTCTGTTTGTTTGGAATTTCGGGGGCGAAATTCCTAAGGGGGAGAGAATGTAACGACCCGTATTTTTACGGATCGAAACATCGTAAAACAGTTGACATTTGGTCGCATTGTTGATAAGTCGTCCAGAGTTTAAGACTTAGGTCGTATGAGGGTTTGGAGCGACCTAAGGAAGTTGGCAAGTTAAGGGGTAGACGACTTAGTGAAGTGGAGCGACCTAAGGATTAGAACGACCTAAGGAGTTAGGTCGTGTGATAGTTAGGTCGTTTAGAAGATAGGTCGTGGGGTAGGTTAGGTCGGTTGGAGCGACCTATAGAATTAGGCGACCTAAGGAAGTTTAGCGACCTAAGAGATCAGCGGTATGTGAAACAGGGTAAGTTAGCGACCTAAGGAGGATAGGTCGGCAACGACCTAAGGAAGGAGTAGTTAGGTCGTATGACCTGTGTGTAATTAGGTCGTGAGACCTTGTGTCGAGGTTAGGTCGTAAGCGACCTAAGGTAGATTGCTAAGTATAGTTAGGTCGCTAGGCCATTAGGCAGTTAGGTCGCGTGTGTGTTAGGTCGCGTGAGTGTTAGGTCGCGTAAGCGCTTATGCGTTAGGTCGCGTGGATACGCATTTGTTAGGTCGCGAGGAAGGGTGTCTGTGTTAGGTCGCAGGAGTGTTAGGTCGTAGAAGCGGTCTGTGTTAGGTCGCTAGGCTGCATCCTCGTTAAGTCGTAGGTTGGGATTGTTAGGTCGTAAGGTTTTAGGTCGAAGGGTTTTAGGTCGTAGGTCGTGGACGACCTAACTCCGAGCGAACAACCTAAGATGGATTTCAGCCTATAAATAGGAGGGTTCTTCTTCATTTTTGGGATCCGGATTTTGAAGCGACGAAGTGCTGCCATTTTGAGAGCTCGACTTATACACTTCTTCACTTCTTTTCTCCACTCTTATCTTGTGATTCCTTCCATCCAAATCGAAGATCAAAGAGCTTAGATTGAAGATCTACATTCTTCGAAGAGAGATTTCATCGTTCAAAGCGGATTGGTGATAGATCGAGTTAGATCCTTCGCTGTCCAGATCCGAAGTGGGTTTCTTTTAAGGTGTTTAGGTGATTTGGTGAGTGGTGATTATCTCTCACACGGATCCAAAGGAGTATATCGGATCGTTGGCTTGATTTTGTGTTAAAGTAGTGATTTCCATGCATTTTCCTAATCTTAAGTATAGATCCATATAGATCCATTATTCATAATGATTTGGCATCCATTTTACTACATGTTAACCTATGCAAGTTCATTCATCAAGATTATAGAGATATGGCTCATGTTTTCATACTTGTTAGACTTTTGACTCTTTAATTACGAAATTGCCATTATTGTTATAATTGTCTATTTAGATCATATTTGAATGCTTGTTTACTTGGATTAATGTTTGATTTGATTGATTGCTATGAATTAGATGATTGATGATTTGATTTAGACCGAAGATGATTCAAAAGCTAAGGGAAAGGCTCTTGAATTGGAAAAGCTGCTCGTGGCATATGTAGCGGATGATGAAGCTCATATGGATAGATTTGATGATGATGTTGAGATGAAGCTTTGCTATGATGATGATGAGGCAAAGTATGATATGAGATAGTCTTGGTCTAATCCAGACGGGATCATTCCAAGCATGTTGATAACTCGGTGATATGGTTCGAGTTAGAGGATAATGGTTTGCTCGAGGGGCGCTTGAGCTAGTATGGAAATAGTCGTCGAGGAGGATTACTAGAAGACTGAGATCTCATCGTTGTTGAAGGTTCTAGCATGCTCAAAGCAAGAGTACGTTGGGCAGATTCGATAGTCCCTGAAGGCTACTGATTGGTAGTCAAGTACTCTGGGCAGATTCGATAGTCCTAGGCACGGGTCACGATGACGTGCAGAGTTATGTCTAGAACCGGGGTTTCCATTAGCCCTTGACAGACGGATGAAATAATGAGCCGGTCATTCAATTAACGATGATATCGAAGCAATGATAACAGTGATAGCCAGAGTCATGGATGTTTGGTTATATCGTCATTCGGTCTCAAGAGAAGTGTTTTCTGGGTGCTTATCTGATCTTGGTTTAGGCCTTGGGGGTTTGTACTTGGAAAACATCGCCCTTGACTCGAGTGATAATTGCTTTATTTTAAATTGTATGCTTTGTTATGTTTGCTTCTACTTAGTGTGTGTCTGGGGGCTATCACTGTAGAAAGAGGTGGAGTGGGAGGGTTGTATTCCTATTCCTTTTTCCTTTATGCTCTTTTGGTATGTTGTTAGTTAATTTACCGCTAACTTTGACTGTTGTCTGACTCAATGCTTTATGTTTTATCTCTTATTGCCTTGGGCTGTTCGTCCATTTTGGGACGGGCAGACTAGGTAGCAGGTGACAGGTGCTGTTCTTGCTTTTTACGATGCTGATGACGAAGACGAGCTGGAGTATTGCATATTATCTTCTTACTATATGTACTGGGTGTTCCGCTGTTTGTATATTCTCTGAGTGTTATGTAGTGAGGCTTGATGTATTAGCTATTCAGATGTTTGTATTCAACTATTATGAAGTTTTATTGATGAGATTCTATTCTGTGAAACTTCACTATATATATATTCTATTGTATTTTGTTCATGCGCTGTGAGTAATACAATAGATTCTGTTGTTTTAATTTACCCTGACAATCGTCCATGGTCGCCTAGCACACTTTACAGCGCACTATCTTTAGGTTCGTTGCAGGGGTCATGGGCGGTCGTCACAAAAATAGTGGAAAATAGGCATAAGGACAAACTTTAAAAAAAATTAGGCTGAAGGACAACAAGTTTCGTTTTTAGACTGAAGGACAAACTTTGAAAAAAATTAGGTTGAAGGACAATGCTAAATATAGTTAGCATTTTGTACAGTGTAAAACTGTATAATGCTAGTTATAATAGCATTTTCTATACTGTAAAAACTGAATATAAAACTAGCATTGTCATTCAGACTAATTTTCTTTTAAAGTTTGTTCTTCAGTCCAAAATAGAGACTTGGTGTCCTTCAAACAAACAAAGATTGTCCTCGTCGCTGATTCCCTCGCCAAAATAATAAGCAAAATGTTTTCCGGTGTTTCCCGTTTCGTGCATCCATTCTTTTGTTCCCAAGTATTTCAATTTTCGATCTCACCGCTTTCAAATCCATATTAGCAAAATGTTTTTCCTTTGTTTCATGTTTCACGCATCCATTCTTTCGTCCCCAAGTATCTGGATTCTCAATCTCACTTTTCAAAATCCATGTCAAATTCCCCCAACAGATAGCGATGAACACATCACCACGGCGCCATTAATCTTGTTTACAGAAAGATATAAAACTAAATTGTCACAAACTGATGGAGATCCGCCCAGGTTTCCCCAAAATTAGGCAGAACGACGGATAAAACTTACCCCATTACAAACACTATAAAAACCCCAGATTTGAATATCATTGATCCATGCTCGGGTATGAACCATTTCTCTTTTTACTTGTTTTTCCAACAGAATTAAGGTTCTTAGAAATTTGATTCGAATATCATCGTCCATAAATTTGGGTGAATAGTAATGTCTCGATTACTACTTAATAAATGGCGTTATTGGTAGAAGCATCAACAAGTATAAAAATAGTTTTTTTGTTACATGTCATCTTCATTGATTTCTTTTTAGTTTAATTTTAGAAACAAAGCTAAGAAAATTTTTATGGGGCTATTGATGAGTCATTCTCCTTCAAGAAATTTCATGAAGATATCAACTGTTGTTCGGGTGGATATTATATGTTCCCACTAATTTTTATAACACATAATATAAAATATGTTATAAACTAATTTGTTAACAAATAATATAAAATATGTTATAAACTCATGGAGATTTAGCATGCCTTAATCAAAATTCATCATGATGCTCATTTGCTTCATTATGTAGTTCGTAGTACGGAAGGTATATCAATTTCTGGATTCATTTATTGCTTCATTTGCTTCATTAAGACATACATCAATGCTTATATTGAAGGACTACTAAATAGGTTATAGGACCACAGATTGTTCATATTTTATGAGATATTGCAAATCCCACTTAGGCTCTTGTTGCTTTATGCAATTCTGGTTGTTGGTTAGTGTTCTTTAGAGGTTCAATTTCACTTTGTATATATGTTACAATTGCAGACATCACATATTGTTTAATATAATTTTATGATTATATATGTAGAATAAAAATAACTATAGTTCACACAAAAGTTTGTAGAATATGCATATAAGGAACTTACATGACATGGCTAGATGTTGAAAAATAGTGTGTTTTGGCTCTTGGAGCATTTCTTCAATGATCATGAGATAGAACAGTCCCATAACTCTAGTATGAAGCTGACTGCTGCTATAATTTGATACATGAGTTAGAATCTCTCAACCTGAAATATCTACTGAGCTTTTTCTTGGATAGCATGTTTTTACAGAGCTTGGTTTGGGGTAGCATGTCGACATTCCCATGACGTACCCTTCTTTATTTCCTATCTGCTTCCGCATGTTGGAAATGATGAACATAAAAGTCTTCCAATAATTTTTACACGGTTATAAAAACTTGCACCATCCAACTATGAACTATGTAATACAATGCAATGCCAATTATGTAACTAATAGAATTTAGCATATGCATGTGGTAACTAACAATTAAACTTTAGAAATATCCTCTAACCCGGCTTGACATGCTTTGTCATTACTTTATTATTAATATGCTTGAATTTGTTTCCATTGAGGGGTAAGGAATCTTGGAAAACCAATGGAGCTTGCAGGTTATACCACCACTAAGATGGGGATGTGAAGTAAAATCTTCACCTTTTTACTGCTTCAAACTTGCCATATATGCACAAGTACGGAATCTGCAGTAACCCAAATATATTAATTGTTATTTCAGGTTAACTTTTTCTTTAAGATTCACAGATTTATGTCTTCATTTTAGTAGGACCATCGTCTGGTAGGCTCTTTTTCCTTTTGATGCTGTGCTCGGGTTTTGGTCATGATGGGACAGGCAACAATGGATTTTCAGGTTCAGAAAAGTGATGAGTTGAAGAAGGAGAAGATGGTGGTGATTCAGAATGAGATGATTTTACAACGCAAACAAAAATAGGTGAAATGAGAATAACAGAAGAAAGACAATGCACAGACACAGCAGGTAAAAAGAAGAAAAATGATTTTTTATTAATTTCCTTCATATATTCATATGTACATCAATTGATTCATATTTATACAATCTCAGGTCTGACTCAATCAAACTAGCCGTTGGTGAGACAGCTCATCATATATTGATCATATCTAGAGCAAATCAAACAAGCAGCAGTTTTTAGCTGTGCACGTGCACACGGTGCATATCTTCTATCCTTCTTCATTTACTTGTCATTGCTGGTTTCTTCATGATTCTGAACACCCATTAAGTCTTCAGAAATCTTCATGTTGGTTCCATACTGATGGGAAGATGAATTTGCCAAAGTTTCCAAACCTGTTCGATAAAATGTTTTAATCAGTTGATGATGACATGGTGTTTGCTGAAATGTCAGCATGTAACATCTCCCTTCCCCTTTAAAGAGGGATCTTGTCTCGAGGTCCAATATCGGAAATCGCTTAACTAGATCCCAATAATCTTCCCAAGTGGAATCTGAAGCAGGTTTGTTCTTCCACTTGACTAATGCTTGTGCCACCGGCTTGTTATTTCTTGGTATTAATCTCCGATCTATTATTTGCTCTGGTTCATCAACTAATTTATCTCTGTATGATGGTATTCCTTGTTGTAGGATAATACGTGAACCAAGTCGCTTTTTCAACTGCGAAATGTGGAAAACAGGGTGGATTTGTGCATCTGCAGGTAGCTCTAATAATTTATACGCAACTTCACCTATTCTTTTAACTATCTTAAATGGACCATAATATTTTGGGGATAATTTTGTTGTCTTTGTAGAGCTAACTGAGATTTGTCTATATGGTTGCAGTTTAAGGTAGACCCAGTCATCTACAGAGAATGATCTTTCTGTTCTTTTTTGATTTGCAAATTTTTTCATTCTCTCCTTAGCAAGAGCCAAGCTATCCTTCAAAAATTGCAAAATAATCTCAGGAAAAAAGTTGCTGTTCAACTTGTTCGACCCTTGCAGTATGTGGAATATATGATAGGAGAGTAGGCGGTTTTCTTCCATACAAGATTTCATATGGAGTTAAATTAGTAGACTCTTTCCATGAAGTATTGAACCAGAATTCAGCTAAAGTTAACCAATTCGTCCACTCACTAGGTTGATGGGATACAAAACAGTGCAGGTATGTTTCCAAAATCTTGTTAGTAACTTCGGTTTGACCATCTATTTGAGGATGGTAGGCTGAACTGTATTTAAGTGTGCATCCTTGAAGATCAAATAATTCTCTCCAAAAGTTGCTCAAGAAGACAGAACCTCTATCACTAATGATTGATTTAGGCATGCCATGCAATTTAAATATCCCATCAAAAAAAACTTTGGCCACTTGCTTTGCAGTGTAAGGATGTGTGAGGGAGAAAAAATGTGCATATTTTGACAGTCGATCCACTACAACATAAATAACAGTAGCATTATTGCTTTTTGGTAGATGAGTGATAAAATCCATAGTTATATCTTGCCAAACATTGTCAGGTATGGGTAGCGGTTGTAAAAGACCTAGATACGGTATGTTTTCATTTTTGGACCTCTGACAAGTGTCACAAATCTTGATATAATTTTCAATTGATTTCTTCATATGTTTCCAGAAGAAAGCTCACTTGATTTTTTTGAGTGTTTTCTTTACACCAGAATGTCCCCTAGTGGTGAGGAATGAAATGCAAAAGAGAATGAGATTTATCAAGGAAGCATTGGTAGGATCTAAGAGAATTCTTCCTTTATAAAAAATTAAATCATCAATCAGCTGATATTTATTTGAGTCCAAAGCTCCCTGTAGAATTTGTTCTTTTTTAATCTCATAAAATGGAGACTGATTTACCTCTTGCCTGAGCTCTAAAATCCTGTCAGATTGAATTGTTGTCAGTGCTGTGATTTGTGGTTGCTCATGAGCTCTAAAATCCTGTCAGATTGCTCATATTTACTAGCTTCCTAATTTCATATTTGATTTTGATATTCTTATAAAGATAAAGTGAAACATGAAATAAGGTCAAAAAAGGTGGATTAGTTCTAATTTTTACTCTATGTGCTTTATATTATCAATAACACAAATATTGACTGTCTTGATTTTTGTATTGTCTGCAATGAAATTGATTGATTTATTTATCCTCCATGAATGCTTATATTTTATAAAAGAAATTGCGATGTAAGTCTTTTATTAAAGGTTAGAGGTAAGTAACATATATTTTAAGGTAATATTTTAGTAAGCTATCTAATGCCTTCCAGATATATTTTGCTCATTTTGTTCAAATTTGATTAACAGTAAGGGAAAGATAAATGAGACTTAAGAATAATGAATTTGTCATATCTTTGTTCTATGCTTGTTGTGTTATCTTGATATTTGCACTTTACATTATGAATCTTATTTTCTTATAATTTCTTAACCTTTTGGATATGGGTTTTTTTTTGTCTTTTTACACATCAGTTTTTAGCGAAATGCTGTGTTAATGACTATAAACTCTTTGTTCTATAGTCTATACACGTTGCGGCGGTAGGAATCCTAACTGGCATACGACTTTCAGCTTCAACGTGGACAGGTGCATATTTTCCAGATTGGGATTTGATATTTAATAGGTTTAATGTATATAAAGTTATACCATAATATCAAAAGCTATTTTTCATTTATTGCTATTCAGCATCGCTTAAAACTCAAACAACTATTATTGTGCTATTTCAGGAGCAGAAGAGGTATATACTTTGATCCTGTGCATCTAAGACCACATAGTCTTTATGCATTGTTGATGTTTTTTTTTTCTTATTCTATTTGCAATCAGAATTCTAAGCGCCTTGCAACAGTAGTTAGAATATCAGATGATTTTCTCCAGAGGAAGATAAGTTACTGGGTTAACAAGGTAAGTCTGCAGCAATCAATAGGCTTGTGCAGCTATGCTAGCTATACTACAAAAGTAGTTGTTGTGGATAGTATAATTAAAGAATATTTGCAATACATTATAAAAGTGAATATTATGTTATAAATTACTTTATTATTAAGTAGCTAATAAATAACAAGTCATAGATATAAGAAACTTATTTTTGTGTATGTATTTTTACCGAAAGAAATAGCAAGCTTTAAATAAAAAAGAGTCTGCTACAAGTTCATCAGCTGTACAAAATTACAAGCATTTGGTAATCAAAACTTTTGTCAACATTTTTTTTGAGCTAGCATGGAAGCAGCCACTTCAATGGAAGAAGCAAGTGTTGCAGTATGTGACAATCACACTGAGATCAACATGCTTCTAACTATACTAGGCAATGAGTGGAAGGCTAATGATAATATTTGTTCTTATGTGTTGCTGCCAGGCTATTTGTTGCAGTAAACAACCACGAATAGAGGAAGTATTCAATTGTACTATTCCTAAATAGCAAGCTACATGAAATAATAATCATGCTCGATAGCTGAATTATGGAGCTCGTTGTAGATACTTTGCAGTGAGCTTAGTAGTAGTAGCAAGCTTGAAATCTAGGAAAAGATCATAGAAAGCTGAATTGATTAGAATGGATATGATCCTAGATCTTCTGGCTAATGTTAGTTTGTAAATTATGAGAATTGTAAGGCTACAATGTTTATTTTATGTAAGCATTTTATTTTGGATGTGATCAAATTGAAAACATTGCAGGAGTTAGTTTTCGATTTTAATTTGCAATTTTAGCAATGCTAGCTGAACTTGAATTCTTTATTTGAGGAGTACATTGCACCTTAGAAGCCAAACTTCCATTGTATCAGAGATTAAAATTTCTGATTTAAACCTAAGTCGGACCCAAACAATAAAAACCATGTGGATACAACTTGTAAACGCTCCATGCATCATAGAGCGTTTGCGATATGTATGATATGTACGAGATATAACGATGACATGATGCATATATAACATTGTCTATATGAGGTCGAGATGCCTTTATATCAATCATCACCACTTTTGTTGACATACATCCAAATGCACGTGTACATCTACATATATACGTAAATGTGCATGCTTATATGCATGTATATGGGCACACATACAAGAATCAATTATCAAGAAAAAATGCATGTGTGTACATATGTCATTTCCACAATTTAATTGTTAATCGTTTTCTAATGTATATTTTATTCAATATTATAGGCGAATAAGAGGATTCTCAATATAACAATATAGCTGAGTATTATGGTGCGGTTGTAATTGTTTAGACCACCCACAGCCTATATATCAAATATATCAAATACAGTATATTATAAATACAGTTGTATGTATATCAGTTCTGTAATCAATTCAGAAACATAATAAAAGAAAGTTTGTCAATTCTTTTACATGGTATCAGAGCTTAATACACTGCTTAACAGCAAGTGCCACACCTAATCATAATCAGAAAGTTTTCATCATTTGAGATTGGCTGCACAGTTGGTCTCATCAGAAGTGATTTCAACATCTGAGTACCATCAATTTAGATTAGCATCTAAATTAAAGAATATTGGAGAAAGATTCAGTCACCTTCTTCATTTGATTGCAGTGCCACGTCTAGACAAGAGGTGTCGGTCTTATTTCATCATTCAGTCACCTTGTTGGTTGCACCTACATCATCAGAAAGCTTTTGTCCAGTAAGTCACCATGCAGTTGCGATTAGTAAGATAGTTTTTGCCCTTCTTATTTTGATTTCTTGATTCTTGATTCACTACTTCAACAAAATGGCTGAAGAAGGCAGCGATAATGCCATATCACCCAATCCAGATTCAAGAACCACTCAAAATCAGTCAAATGCCACCGAAGGTCTCATGAAATCCACAATTAAGCCACAGAGTCAAGTCATCACCATCCAGTTAGATGAATCAAAGTATCTACTCTGAAAATTCCAGATAGAAACAGCAATCAGGGGCTATGGATTGCAAGAATATGTTATTGGCACATTAATTACTCCACCAAGATATACTGCAGATAATGAAGGGAAGTTAGTCAACAACAAGGACTATATAACACATGAAAGGCAAGATAGCTTGATTAGTTCATGGTTATTGTCATCTATAAGTGCAAACTTACTACCATAATTAATAGGGTGCAAGACTACTCATGAGATTTGGCATACTATTGAATAAATATTCAGTTCTCAATCTGCAGCAAGAATAATGCAATACAAAAGACAGCTACAAAATCTAAGAAAAGATAATGCAAGTATGAGAGAGTATCTGTCAAAAGCTAAGACTATATGTGATCAACTGGCTTCTGCAGGTCATAAAGTAACTGACACGGAATAGATACTATGTTTGTTAAGTGGATTGGATGAAGAATATGAGGCAGTGGTGACCAAAATATCCTCTAATGAAAAACTACCATCACTACAGTATGTTCACTCTCTATTAATTGCTCGTGAGGGAAGATTGGAGCAAAATAAATCAGCAAATTGGGAATATAATGCAAATTACACCACAATCAGCAAAAAATAATAATCAAGAAATGAATTATGATACTAGGAATCGGTCAAACAGTTCCAGAGGTGGTCAATCAGGTAGATTTAGAGGAAGAGGTGGTAGATGGAATCATAATAACAATAGTAACAGACCAAGATGTCAAATATGTGAAAAGTATGGTCACACAACAAACAAGTGTTATTTCAGATTTGATGTGAACTTTACACCAGCACAACAAAGCAACAACAGTTCAAGATTCCAAAATCCAAGTTTAAATATGATTAATGTGCAGCAAGACTCAAAATCAGAAAATGCAAATACATAAACAGCAAAGGTTGAGGATATACATGATGATAGCTGGTATCCAGACTCTGGGGCAACCAACCATGTGACCAACAACTTGAGTAAAATAAATCTTGCTAACAGAGAATATAAAGGTAAACATAGCTATACATGGGTAATGGTAAATCAGTTCAAACCTCTCATACTGGAAATGAAAGCATTAATGGTGTTAGACGGCTTTATCTCAACAATCTATTAAGGGTTACAATAATTAGAATTTTTTTTAATGAGTGTATCATATTTTGCTAAAGATAATAATGTCTATTTTGAATTTCATTCAAAATATTGTTTAGTAAAAGATAGTCTAACTGGAGAAATTCTTTTGCAGGGTAGAGAGTATAAGGGATTATACAAATTTGACGTTGCAAATCCAAGAAATTTCGAGTGCAAGAAAAAATGGTGTTATGTTTCAAAAACAGAAAATGTTGAAAAATATGATGTATAGCATTGTAAACCGGGACATCCCTGTATAAATATTGTTAAGCATGTTCTAAGTAGAAGTGATAACACTCTTGTTGATAAAATTCCCACTTCTTACACTTGCACATATTGTCAAATGGGTAAAAGTCATAAGCTTGCATTTCTAGATTCAGAGACCGTGTATAATAAACCACCTGAATTAGTTGCCACGGATCTTTGGGGACCTGCCCCAATAAGTACTGATTATGGTTATAAGTATTACATTTCTTTTATTGATGCTTATTCTAGATATGTATGGATTTATTTCTTAAAATCAAAGTTTGAGACTAACAATGCAGTGATGCAATTCATTTCAAATGCTGAAAGACGGATAAATTGTCAGGTGAAAATATTGCAGACAGATGGTGGCAAGGAATTCCTACCACTTAAAGACTACTTTCAAAAGAAAGGAATCACACAAAGAACCACATGTCCATACACTTCAGAACATAATGGTCTCATTGAAAGGAAACAGACATATTGTTGAAACTGGTTTGACTTTACTAGCACAAGCATCTCTGCCATTAAAATTCTGGCTAGATGCCTTTTCTACAGCAGTCTATTTAATTAACAGATTGGCTACAAAGGTATTAAAGTTCAAAAGTCCAATTGAGATGCTAACTAAAGTCAGACCAGATTATCAAAGTTTAAAAATATTTGGATGTCTATGTTTCCTTGTCTAAGACCATACAATGCACATAAATTAGAGTATAGATCCTCACCATGTACATTTCTAGGGTATGCAACAAATCAGAAAGGATATAAATGCCTTGATAGCAATGGAAGAATATACATATGTAGGCATGTGATATTTAATGAGGATGAATTCCCTTTTAGAATGCAGATATTAAAACAACACAGAACGTATATAACTCAAAGTACTTTATACCTCCAATATTACCTTCACCAGAGATACTCATACTAGCTCAGAATGAAAGCAATCACGACAGAATTGACTTCAGCCCACAACACACAATGTCCACAGGTGAACCAGGTCATGAGCAGATTGAAGCACCAGTAGATACTGAAATTATTGAACCTAGCATCAGTCATCATTCAGATCCATGTCAAATTTTGAATGACTCACGGTCATCCAATACTCAACAAGAGACCACTTTGGATGAAGATAATTAGCCCTCTGTACCTACAAACACTGGTCACCATATGATAACAAGGGCAAAGAGTGGCATATTCAAACCAAAGATATATAATGTTGAATATGAGATTATTGAACTAAGTACATATCAGCAAGCAGTTCTGGATGACAACTGAAAAACTGCCATGAAGGAAGAATATGATGCATTGATAAAGAATAAGACATGGGACCTTGTGCCTTTACGAATAAATAAAAATGGCATAGGATGTAAATGGACATACAAATTGAAGAAAAATCTAGATGGTTCAATTCTTAAGTACAAAGCAAGACTGGTGGCAAAAGGGTATTCACAACAAAATGGCTTTGATTTTAATGAAACTTTTTCTCTTGTTGTGAAGCCTTCTTCTATCAGAATCATTTTAACAATTGCTTTGCACAAAAATTGGACCATCAAGCAATTAGATGTGAATAATGCCTTTCTTAAAGGTGTGTTACAGGAAGAAGTCTATATGAAACAGCCATATGGGTTCATAAAAAAGGGCAATGATCGGCTTGTATGCAACCTCAACAAAGCACTCTATGGACTCAAGCAAGCACCAAGAGTTTGGTTTGACAAATTGAAAGCAACCTTATCAAGACATGGCTACAACTCAACCAAATCTCATAATTATTTATTCACTAAGTTTCTTAATGATATTGTAACTTATGTACTAATCTATGTTGATGATTTTATTATTACAGGGAACAGCAAGTCAAAAATAAAAAACATTACACAATGCTTGAAGGAAGAATTCTCAATCAAAGACTTAGGAGAATTAAATTACTTCCTGGGCATTGAAGTCAAAAGAATTTCAGATTCAGAAATACATCTAAATCAGAGAAAGTACATCAATGAAATACTGATAAAAGCCAAAATGGATAAGGCAAACACACTTCCTACTCCAATGACAAGCAATTTACATCTGTCAAAAGATAAAGAAGAACCAATACTAAATGACAAACAATACAGAAGTATAGTGGAAGCACTACAATATATCACTATAACCAGACCACACATTTCATACAGTGTGAACAAAGTGAGTCAATTCATGCAAAGACCACTAGATGAACACTGGAAAGCAGTAAAGAGAATTTTAAGATATCTAAAGGGGTCAATCAATCAAGGCTTAATTCTGCAATCAAGTATGACACTATGCATCAATGGATATACTCACTCTGACTGGGCTACTGATCAAGATGACAGAAGGTCAACAACTGGCTATTGTATTTTTCTAGGCAAGAATCCAATATCATGGTGTGCTAAGAAACAACCAACAATATCAAGATCTAGCACTGAAGCAGAATATCGAAGTATTGCTAGCGCTACAGCAGAGATTATGTGGATAGAGTCGCTTTTAAATGAACTACAAGTCAAATTTAGCAACAAAAGCGACTATATGGTGTGACAATATTAGTACAATTTCTCTTACTGCCAATCCAGTCTTACATTCACGAACAAAACATATGGAGCTTGATCTATACTTCGTAAGAGAACAAGTTATGAAAGGGAAGCTAAAAGTTAACTACATACCTTCAACTTATCAAAAGGTAGACATTCTGACCAAACCCCTTTCAAGACCGAACTTTATTAGGTTCAGGCATGAGCTCAATGTTGACGAAGCAGACATCAGATTTAGGTCTCATGCCCCGATCTATATTCCCGAGGTGATACGAGATGAAAAGGAAGCCCAGCAGAACAACAACTCATGAATCAACCTTTGAATTGCTAGCGCCTCTAATCTAGGCCGTAACTTAAGATTAAATCATCGATCGAAGCTACTGTAAGAAAGAAAACTGCCTTATTCAAGCAATTTTTACGATCGACAACTCATGAATCAACCTCTAAATTGCTAGCGCCTTCGATCTAGGTCGTAGCTTGAGATTCAATCATTAATCAAAGCTACTGGAAGGAAGAAAATTGCCTTCATTCAAACAATTTTTGCAATCGGTGATTAGATTTGAGAATCAGTCACAAACCCTAACCCTGGTTCGGGTTTGAGGGGGCGTATAAGCGAATAAGAGGATTCTCAGTATAACAATATAGCTAAGTATTTTGGTGCGGGTTGTAATTGTTTGGGCCACCCGCAGCCCATATATCAAATATATCAAATACAATATAGTATAAATACAGTTGTATGTATATCAGTTCTGTAATCAATTCAGAAACATAATAAAAGAAAGTTTGTCAATTCTTTTACAAATACTTTATTTTTTTATTTCTAGCAATACAAGTAATTTTTGTTCAATATATCATTATGTGTACGGTGTACTTTCAAATTAAGAAAAAATTACAATAATTGTTTTTTCTAAGTTATACAATCAAACGATCGGTTTCTCACCATTGTATGGTTGTACTAGTACCTCAAAGCAAGCTTCTCACCCCGGTTAGAAAGAGCAAGTTAAAGTTAAAAGTGTGGGTTTAAAAAAGCAAAGAGAAAAACTCTGATGATAATGGTACCAATTTGGTTCTTCGTGTGCAAGATAATTCCGTGTTAGCTAAGACAACCAACAAAATATCCTCAGATACAAGAGAATAGGACAATGGGATAATTATTCAGGCAGTCATGAGAATGCCTGCCGCACTTTCTCTCGGCATATGATAGGTGTAGAAAAAGAAACTGAGAATGTTTTCTTGCCTTCTGAAGATGATAAAGATCCCACGCAATTTAATGCTGCTCCCCATAACCTAAATCAGAATTCTTATCTTCATTTGCAATCTCCAATTCTAGTGAACATTTTCGAGCCTCTAAGCACTAAGAAAAATCACTCTTCCCATGTTTGCACGAATGCAATCCTGACCACTCTAGATAGGATTGATATATTACAAGATTGTTCTGATATTATTGATGAGGAACAAAATGGAAACCTTACATAATGCATCATGCTAAACAAAGTAAATCACTCCAATGAATCTAAAGCTTCCTCAGAAGGCTGTCAAAGCCTAAGACCTACCTTTATTTCTCAAAACACTGAACTACAACATGTCACTCTTAGTCAATCATTGAAATTCATTAATTCAACCCCATCCTCCTTAAAGCATTCATCCTCCTATCTGTTAAGAGATAATTTGTATATGTTAAAGAATAAATCAAAGATATTTTCAATATCTAGGCTTTCCCATATTACAATAGTTTTCCTATTGTATAATTACTTAGGCTTTAAGTAGTGTGCCTGTGACGACCGCCCATGACCCCTGCACTGGACCTAGAGAAAGTGCGCTGTAAAGTGTGCCAGGCGACCATGGACGATTGTCAGGGCAAATTAAAACAACAAAATCTACCGTATTACTCATAGCGCATGGATAAAATACAATAGAACATATGTATAGTGAAGCTTTACAGAACAAAATATCATCATATAAAACTTCATAATAGTTGAATACAATCATCAGAATAGTCAATACAACAAGCCTCACTACATCACTCAGAGAATACAAAGCAGCGGAACATCCAGTACATATAGTAAGAAATAATATGCAATACTCCAGCTCGTCTTCGATATCAGCACCGTGGAAAGCTAGAACAGCACCTGTCACCTGCTACCTAGTCTGCCCGTCCCAAAATGGACGAACAACCCAAGGCAATAAGAATTAAAAACATAAAGCCTTGAGTCAGACAACAGTCTTAGTGAGCGGTAAATTAACTAACAACATACCAAAAGAGCATAAAGGAAAATGAATAGGAATACAACCCTCCCACTCCAACCTCTTTCTACAGTGATAGCCCCCAGACACACACTAAGCAGAAGCAAACATAACAGAGCATACAATTTAAAGTAAAGCAATTATCACTCGAGTCAAGGGCGATGTTTTCCAAGTACAAACCCCCAAGGCCTAAACCAAGATCAGATAAGCACCCAGAAAATACCGCTCTTGAGACCGAATGACGATACAACCAAACATCCATGACTCTGGCTATCACTGTTATCATTGCTTCGATATCATCGTTAATTGAATGACCGGCACATTCTTTCAGCCGTCCGTCAAGGGCTAATGGAAACCCCGGTTCTAGACATAACTCCCGCACGTCATCGTGACCCGTGCCTAGGACTATCGAATCTGCCCAGAGTACTTGACTATCAATCATTAGCCTTCAGGGACTATCGAATCTGCCCAACGTACTCTTGCTTTGAGCATGCTAGAACCTTCAAAAACAATGAGATCTCAGCCTTCTAGTCATCCTCCTCGACGACTATTTCCATACTAGCTCAAGCGCCTCTCGAGCCAATCATTATCCTCAACTCGAACCATATCACCGAGTTATCAACATGCTTGGAATGATCCCGTCTGGATTAGACCAAGACTATCTCATATCTCATATCATGCTTCGCCTTATCATCATCATAGCAAAGCTTCATCTCAACATCATCATCATCAAATCTATGCATAAGAGCTTCATCATCCGCTACATATGCCACGAGCAGCTATCCAATTCAAGAGCCTTTCCCTTGGCTTTTGAATCATCTTCGACCGATCTTGTCTAAGTCAAATCATCAATCCTCTAATTCATAGCAATCAATCAAGTCAAACATTAATCCAAGTAAAACAAGCATTCAAATATGATCTAGAAAGACAATTATAACAATAATGGCAATTTCGTAATTAAAGAGTCGAAAGTCTAATAAGCATGAAAACATGAGCAATGTCTCTATAGTCTTGATGAATGAACTTGCATAGGTTAACATGTAGTAAAGTGGATGTCAAATCATCATGAGCAATGGATCTATATGGATCTACACATATGATTAGGAAAATGCATGGAAATCACTATCTTAACACCAAAATCAAGCCAACGATCCGATATACTCCTTTGGTTCCGTGTGAGAGATAATCACCACTCACCAAATCACCTAAACAACCCCAAATCAACACGCTTCAGATCTGGACAGCGAAGGATCAATCTCGATCTATCACCAATCCGCTTCAAACGATGAAATCTATCTTCGATGGATGAAGATAAGCTCTTGAATCTTCAACTTGATCTTCGATTTGGATGGAAGGAAGCACAAGATTAAAGTGGAGAAAAGAAGTGAAGAAGTGTAGAAGTCGAGCTCTCAAAATGGCAGCACTTCGTCACTTCGAAATCCGGATCCCAAAAATGAAGAAAGCCCCTCCTATTTATAGACTGATTTCCTCCCTAGGTCGTCCACTATTGGGTCGTCTCCGACCTAAAGACCATCACGACTTACGACCTACCAGCCCACTACGACCTAACACCTTGCCGACCTAAAACCCATCTACCTACGACTCAACTGCAACGCGACCTAACAACAGCTCCGACCTACCACTTAACTATAACACGACCTAATGCTAAGCCAAAAACCCAGCGACTTAACAAATGCCGACCTAACCCCTAAGTCGCTCACGACCTAACACCTTAAGCCAACACGTGACCTAAAACAACACGCGATCTATGACTTAGCAAACATGCGACCTAACTAAAAACAGAGCTCACGACCTAACTCTTAGGTCGCCTACGACCCAACTACGCTAACCACTAGGTCGCTAACTACTGGTTTGTTAACTCGCTAACTCTTAGGTCGCTAACCTATAGGTTGCTCCACTATACTAGGTTGCTACATTCTATAAGTCGTTCACTCGACCTAACTAAAAATCCTTAGGTCGTCTAATCCTATAGGTCGCTCCAGACTAGCACACGACCTAAACTAACACAGAGTCTTACGACCTAACCATGCTAACTCCTATAGGTCGTTACTTACCATTTCCTTAGGTCGTTGCCGACCTAACTTCCTTAGGTCGCTCAAAACCTTAGATAGTCTATCTCTTAGGTCGTGCACTTCCTAAGTCGGTCACTCGACTTAAGCCATCCCATACGACCTAAGACTTAGACTCTAGGCGACTTATCAACAATGCGACCACTTGTCAACTGTTCTACGATGTTTCGATCCGTAAAAATACGGGTCGTTACATTCTCTCCCCCTTAGGAATTTCACCCCCGAAATTCCAAACAAACAAGGCAATCAAAGACTATTCTGTACGCCTACCAACCATAGCAACCAACAAACCATGCATCCAATTGTAGCTTAGCGTACAGAATTCTAACACTTAGAACAAGTTACAATATCGTGAGATGACACGACACCTTAGGGCCATACCTTGAAGAGTTCAGGATGAGCTGCTTTCATCCTCTCTTCCACCTCCCATGTACAGTCGTTATCATCATCACTCCATTGTATCTTGAGCAACTTAACTATCTTCCTCCTAAGCTGTTTCGTGTCGGTTTCCACAACACGAAGCGGCTTACGAGGTCTTCTATCGACTGGATCAACTTCGAAATCTTCACAGCTATCAGCAGAAACCACTGTATTCGAGTCGTGCACATACTTCCGTAGATACGATACATGAAAAACATTGTGCACACCCGACATCTTCTCCGGTAACTCCAACCTGTAGGCGAGCTTTCCAATTCGCTCGATGATCGGGAATGGTCCAACAAATCTCGGAGTCAATTTCCCTTTCTTCCCGAATCGAATAACATTCTTCAGTGGAGAAATCTTCACAAAAACCATGTCTCCAACGTCGAATTCCAAATCTTTACGACGCTTATCGGCATAACTTTTTTGACGATCTTGGGCTGCCTTCATTCGTTGCCGAATGATCTCTATACAATCTGAAGTCTGTCGAATCATCTCTGGCCCAAGCATCAACTTTTCTCCGGTCTCTAACCAACATGTCGGAGAGTTATACGGTCTTCCATACAACGCTTCATACGGTGCCATACCAATGCTCGACTGGTAACTGTTGTTATATGAAAATTCCACCAAATGAAGGTGATCTTCCCATGATCCTCCGAAATCCAAAACACAAGCTCTAAGAAGATCTTCCAAAACTCGGTTGACTCTCTCGGTCTGACCATCTGTTTGAGGGTGATAAGCTGTACTCAAACACAACTCGGTTCCCAAAACTTCCTGGAAGCTCTTCCAAAATCCACTAGTGAACAATGGATCTCGATCGCTCACTATACTCTTCGGAATACCATGGAATCGAACTATCCACTTAACATACAACTCTGCCAACTTTGATGCAGTCCTAGTCGATCGAACAGGAATGAATCTTGCACTCTTTGTCAGACGATCTACGATGACCCAAATCCCTTCATTTCCCGTTCTGGTTCTAGGTAGCCCATCAATAAAATCCATCGATACTTGTTCCCACTTCCATGTAGGAACTTCTAATGGCTGAAGCAATCCACCTGGCTTCTTCTGTTCGGCTTTTACCAACTGGCAGTTCATGCACTTGGAAATAAAATTTCCAACATCCTTCTTCATACCTTCCCAGTAGTAGGTTCTCTTCATATCCCGATACATCTTGTTTCCTCCTGGATGAATTGTCAGCTTCGAGTGATGACTTTCCTTCAGAACTTCACTCCTCAATTCATCTATATCGGGAACAACTAGTCGTCCTTGCTTCCGAAGCCAACCCTCTCGATCGACCTCGAATCCTTTATCCTTTTCTGGATCCAATCCAGATTCCAAATCACGGATAATCTTGACAAGCTTATCGTCTCGCTTTTGGCTCTCGCCAATCCTTTCCACAAGAGTCGGTCTTATCGATAAGTTTGCCAATATCTCAGGTTCCAATTCGCATCTGGGCCTGAAGTCAAATCCAGCTAAATACTCGAGATTCTTCCATTCTGAAAACATGGCTCCCAATCCTGCATGTCTTCGACTTAACGCATCTGCCACTGCGTTACCTTTTCCCGGAGTATAAGCTATACCAAAATCATATGATGCTAAAAACTCTAGCCAATGTTGCTGCCGAAGATTCAAATCCTTTTGGGAGAAAAGATACTTCAACGACTTATGATCTGTAAACAACTCGAATCGAACTCCCAATAGATAATGTCTCCACATCTTCAGAGCAAAAACAATCGCCGCTAACTCCAAATCATGAGTCGGGTAATTCCTTTCATGCGGCTTCAGTTGTCGACTTGCATACGCAACAACTTTATCCCTCTGCATTAGCACCGCTCCAAGTCCAGTACCACATGCGTCGGTGTAAACCACCATCTCATCATTCCCACTTGGAATAGTCAAAACAAGAGCACTTGTCAGTCGCTCTTTCAGGATTCTGAAAGCTTGCTCACACTTATCATCCCATCTGAACACTAGGTTCTTCTTCGTCAATCCTGTTAACGGTGCAGCTACCTTGGAGAAGTCTTTGATAAACCATCGATAATATCCTGCTAATCCGAGAAAACTTCTCACATCAGAGGCATTCTTAGATCTAACCCAATCCTGGATTGCTGCCACCTTAGAGGGATCAACCGCTATTCCATTTCCAGAGATAACATGGCCTAAGAACCTCACTTCACTCTTCCAGAAGTGACACTTCGAAAACTTAGCCTTCAGCAGATGTTTCCGCAAGATTTCCAAAACAATACGCAAGTGTGTCTTGTGCTCTTCTTCAGTTCTGGAATAAATCAGAATATCATCCACGAACACAAGTACAAACTTGTTCAACTGATCTCTAAACACTCTATTCATAAGATCCACAAAATATGCTGGCGCATTAGTCAATCCAAACGGCATTACCAGCCACTCAAAGAAACCGGATGGTGTTCGAAAAGCAGTCTTCAGCACACTATCCTTAGCCACTCTCAACTGGTGAAATCCCGTTGCCAAATCCATCCGAGAAAACACCTTAGCTTTGTGAAGCTGATCAAACAAGTCATATATTCTCGGCAATGGATACTTGTTCTTCTTAGTCACCTTATTCAGCTCACGATAATCCACACACAACCTCAACGATCCATCCGCTTTGGTTGCGAATACAACTGGTGCACCCCATTCGGACACACTACGCCGAATGAATCCTTTCTGTAAAAGGTCATCAACCTGCACCTTCAACTCTTGCTGTTCCCTAGGCGCCATCCGCCTAAGAGGCATCACAACAGGTCTGGCTCCTTCTACTAGATCTATACGAAACTCGATCTCCCTATACGGCGGTAACCCTTTGACCTCGTCAAAGACATCCTCAAATCCATTCGCGATTGGCAATGATGACAGTCCATCCCGTGGAACAACCAGCGAATACATGAAGCTCATGAAGACGCCTTCTTCATGCTTACATCGTATCAAAATCTTTCGCCCCTCCACATTCTCGACTGTCACTTCCAACCTCTCACAATCAACCTTTGCCGCATACTTCCTAAGCCAGTCCATACCCAAAATAATTCCGAACCCCGCAAAGTTCAGAACATAGCAATCACAAACAAAAGAGCAATCATGACTCGATACAATCAGACCACGGCATAACATACACAAACAAGACGAACCCCCAACTGGATTAGTCACAACCAATGGCCTATCAACAATATCCGGTTCTAAACCCAACCGGCCTACAAGTTCACTACAAACAAACGAATGCGACGCCCCAGTATCAAACAGAACTCTAACTGGAACACCACATAGGAAAAGAGTACCTTGAACCACCACACTCTTTCCTTTCTCTTCAGTGGTAGGAGCTTTCGAAGATGATGGGACAGCTCCCAAAGCATAAGCTTGCACAATCTGCTTGTCCTTCCGCGGTTCTGGACAATTCTTCCTGATATGCCCCGGCTTGTCACAGTTGTGACACTTCATCGGTACCTTCGGATTCTTACAATCCTTCGAGAAATGGCCCTTCTGCTGACAATTGTAGCAAGTCACTTCGCCCTTCGGCTTCTTCTGGCCATCCTTACCCTTCTGCTGCTGCTGCTTCCTCTTCTTGTTTCCACCCTGCTGGGGTTTAGACTCTTCCCTGGTCACAGCAACAACAGATCCTTCCTTAGGAAACAGACTCTCATGCCTGAGAGCTTTCTCCACAAGCTTCTCAAATGAATCGTCCAAATGATCCACTAACTGCCTCCCAAGATAATTATCCAAGCCTGTCACAAACTTCTCATTCTTCTGATAAGCAGATTCAATATACGACCGAGAATACTTGGACAAAGCTTCAAACTCAGAAACATACTCAAGAACTGGTCTTCCTCCCTGCTTGAGCTCCACGAACTTCTTGAACAGAACAGACTTCTGAGCTGTAGAAATGAACTTAGCTTCAAATCTGACTTGGAATTGCTCCCAAGTAATCTCTTCCTCTGGAGTATTGATGGTAATAGAGTTCCACCAATCAGAAGCTCTCCCTTGAAGCTGTCTTGATGCTAACTTCCTCTTAGTAGCATCCTCAATTCCCAAGTCACCAAAGATCCTCCTACAAGCATCCATCCATCTCTAGACCTCAATAGTTGATTCTGTCCCCAAGAAAACCTTTCCTCCAAGAGCAGTATAATCCTTACACAACTTAGCAAAATCCACCGGTCTTGGAGTTTGAACTTGAACTCCAACATCCACCGATGGCCCCGGAGCTGGCATCCTTCTCATGATCGAAGTCATCATAGCTTCGAACATAGCAGCATAATCCGCAGCCCCCCTCAGTAGCACGGCCTTCCCTAGCAGCTGGTCTCCCTCTTCGACTCATTCTCAATATCTATAAAAAAGAATGATTAGCACACCTAGAGAAACAACTGCATAAAGGACTCAAACTCTACTAAGCTACTATATTATATATAGTAATCATCCATCAAAATACAATTACGTCTCTCATACGTAGTTACGTCAACGAGCGTTGGGTAAAATCGATTAACCAAAGCTCTGATACCAAATGTGACGACCGCCCATGACTCCTGCACTGGACCTAGAGAAAGTGCGCTGTAAAGTGTGCCAGGCGACCATGGACGATTGTCAGGGCAAATTAAAACAACAAAATCTACCGTATTACTCATAGCGCATGGATAAAATACAATAGAACATATGTATAGTGAAGCTTTACAGAACAAAATATCATCATATAAAACTTCATAATAGTTGAATACAATCATCAGAATAGTCAATACAACAAGCCTCACTACATCACTCAGAGAATACAAAGCAGCGGAACATCCAGTACATATAGTAAGAAATAATATGCAATACTCCAGCTCGTCTTCGATATCAGCACCGTGGAAAGCTAGAACAGCACCTGTCACCTGCTACCTAGTCTGCCCGTCCCAAAATGGACGAACAGCCCAAGGCAATAAGAATTAAAAACATAAAGCCTTGAGTCAGACAACAGTCTTAGTGAGCGGTAAATTAACTAACAACATACCAAAAGAGCATAAAGGAAAAGGAATAGGAATACAACCCTCCCACTCCAACCTCTTTCTACAGTGATAGCCCCCAGACACACACTAAGCAGAAGCAAACATAACAGAGCATACAATTTAAAGTAAAGCAATTATCACTCGAGTCAAGGGCGATGTTTTCCAAGTACAAACCCCCAAGGCCTAAACCAAGATCAGATAAGCACCCAGAAAATACCGCTCTTGAGACCGAATGACGATACAACCAAACATCCATGACTCTGGCTATCACTGTTATCATTGCTTCGATATCATCGTTAATTGAATGACCGGCACATTCTTTCAGCCGTCCGTCAAGGGCTAATGGAAACCCCGGTTCTAGACATAACTCCTGCACGTCATCGTGACCCGTGCCTAGGACTATCGAATCTGCCCAGAGTACTTGACTATCAATCATTAGCCTTCAGGGACTATCGAATCTGCCCAACGTACTCTTGCTTTGAGCATGCTAGAACCTTCAACAACAATGAGATCTCAGCCTTCTAGTCATCCTCCTCGACGACTATTTCCATACTAGCTCAAGCGCCTCTCGAGCCAACCATTATCCTCAACTCGAACCATATCACCGAGTTATCAACATGCTTGGAATGATCCCGTCTGGATTAGACCAAGACTATCTCATATCTCATATCATGCTTCGCCTTATCATCATCATAGCAAAGCTTCATCTCAACATCATCATCATCAAATCTATGCATAAGAGCTTCATCATCCGCTACATATGCCACGAGCAGCTTTCCAATTCAAGAGCCTTTCCCTTGGCTTTTGAATCATTTTCGACCGATCTTGTCTAATTCAAATCATCAATTCTCTAATTCATAGCAATCAATCAAGTCAAACATTAATCCAAGTAAAACAAGCATTCAAATATGATCTAGAAAGACAATTATAACAATAATGGCAATTTCGTAATTAAAGAGTCGAAAGTCTAATAAGCATGAAAACATGAGCAATGTCTCTATAGTCTTGATGACTGAACTTGCATAGGTTAACATGTAGTAAAGTGGATGTCAAATCATCATGAGCAATGGATCTATATGGATCTACACATATGATTAGGAAAATGCATGGAAATCACTATCTTAACACCAAAATCAAGCCAACGATCCGATATACTCCTTTGGTTCCGTGTGAGAGATAATCACCACTCACCAAATCACCTAAACAACCCCAAATCAACACGCTTCAGATCTGGACAGCGAAGGATCAATCTCGATCTATCACCAATCCGCTTCAAACGATGAAATCTATCTTCGATGGATGAAGATAAGCTCTTGAATCTTCAACTTGATCTTCGATTTGGATGGAAGGAAGCATAAAATTAAAGTGGAGAAAAGAAGTGAAGAAGTGTAGAAGTCGAGCTCTCAAAATGGCAGCACTTCGTCGCTTCGAAATCCGGATCCCAAAAATGAAGAAAGCCCCTCCTATTTATAGGCTGATTTCCTCCCTAGGTCGTCCACTATTAGGTCGTCTCCGACCTAAAGACCATCACGACTTACGACCTACCAGCCCACTACGACCTAACACCTTGCCAACCTAAAACCCATCTGCCTACGACTCAACTGTAACGCGACCTAACAACAGCTCCAACCTACCACTTAACTATAACACGACCTAATGCTAAGCCAAAAACCCAACGACTTAACAAATGCCGACCTAACCCCTAAGTCGCTCACGACCTAACACCTTAAGCCAACACGCGACCTAAAACAACACGCGATCTATGACTTAGCAAACATGCGACCTAACTAAAAATAGAGCTCACGACCTAACTCTTAGGTCGCCTACGACCCAACTACGCTAACCACTAGGTCGCTAAGTACTGGTTTGTTAACTCGCTAACTCTTAGGTCGCTAACCTATAGGTCGCTCCACTATACTAGGTCGCTACATTCTATAAGTCGTTCACTCGACCTAACTAAAAATCCTTAGGTCGTCTAATCCTATAGGTCGCTCCAGACTAGCACACGACCTAAACTAACACAGAGTCTTACGACCTAACCATGCTAACTCCTATAGGTCGTTACTTACCATTTCCTTAGGTCGTTGCTGACCTAACTTCCTTAGGTCTCTCAAAACCTTAGATAGTCTATCTCTTAGGTCGTGCACTTCCTAAGTCGGTCACTCGACTTAAGCCATCCCATACGACCTAAGCCATCCCATACGACCTAAGACTTAGACTCTAGGCGACTTATCAACAATGCGACCACTTGTAAACTGTTCTATGATGTTTCGATCCGTAAAAATACGGGTCGTTACAGTGCCCATAAATTGCTGGCAATAAAATGTATTATGATCAAGCAGTAATAAAGTATTCCCTCCTCTTCTTCTCTAAATTATATTTTGTTTTGTTTTCTCCAATAATTTCAACATGGTATCAGAGCGTGTTTCGATTCTAATAAAATAAATATGTGATTCAATTTCAATTTGGAAATACAATCCAACTCATCAATTGCAGTTAGAATTCATCAACATTCATTCAGAGATTGCATCCTAACATCGTCCTAATTTGAAGCTTGAAGATTTGGAACCTGTTGGATGTATTCCTCAAACCATGTTTCCGCTACTAGCAAAACAATCTATGGTTGCCGTATCAGTTTTCAGATTTGGATATCTTTTCCTAATTGGCGTCAGTCTTCTGGCAACGACTATCATGAATCTCGATTATAATTCCACTTCCAATCCCATGGGAATTTCCTTTTTCCTATTTTTATTTTTCTCGGATTCCGACTTTGGATTTCTAATTGGAATTACTCTTCCAATCCCGATTGAAATTCCACTTCCAATCCCATAAGAATTTCCTTATTCTCGTTTTCTCTTCCTGGATTTCAACTTTAGATTTTTGATTCATTATTGTCGTCTTTTGAGACAGTTTTCTACCAATCAGGTATAAGCTAGTATTTGAAAATAGTCTCTCTAGCAGCACTTGAAATCGTTATTTCGTAGCATTGGACGACTTTGATGACAATGCCAATTTTAGATTCCATTTTTGATCATGTTTGTTTTGAGAAACTTAAGATGCGTAGCAGCTTGAGTTTGTCAAAACAAATACAATTAAAAATGGATCTAAAATCGATACTGTCACCAAAACCATTCAATGTTGTGAAACAAAGATTGCAAGTGTTACTTTTAAGACTTTCTTTGGATGAAACTATTCAACAAACCTCATGTACTAATACTCCTCAACAAAATGGAGTTGCAGCAAGAAACCATAGACATATTCTTGAAACTGCTCGATTTATGTTACTTTCTGCTTTTGTTCCTAAGGAATTTTATGATGAAGCTGTTCTCACGGTTATTAGACTAATTAACATTACTCATTCTTCTCACATTTCAAGTATTTCACCTTTTGAAAAGTTGTATGGGCTTACAAAAGATTATTCTATTTTTAAGGTGTTGGATGTACTTGTTTTGTTCTCCTTCCTCATGTGGAACGTAATAAATTATCTACTTGATCTACAGTTTGTGTTTTCTTTGGCTGTGGTGAGGGTAAAATGGATTATAGATGTTTTGATGCAACCGCTTAAAATTTTTATTTGTCTCGAAATGTTGTTTTTCTTGAACATATACCATTTTACTCTATTCCATCCAGCACTCATAGTTTAACCAGATCTGATCTAATTCATATTGGTCCCTTTTCTGAGGTTAATAATAATACTAATAGCCACATAGACATTGGGAAAACTGGAACACTGAAGCTCCATCCTCCTATTCTATGGCCCCTCAATCTCTAGCTAGCATGTAGATCCACCATTTCATCATTCCACATGCATTCGAAAGTCTACAAAATTACCCGATTTTTCTTATTCTTGTTACTCTTCATCTTTTTCTTTGTTCTTAACCTCCATTCATAAACTTTTTGAACCAACTTCTTATAAAGAGGCAGTTTTAATCCTTGTTGGCGAGAGGTTATGGACGAAGAACTTTCTGCCTTACAAAGAACGATACTTGGGATTTGGTTTCTCTACCTTATGGTAAGAGCATTGTTGGTTTTCGTTGGGTATATAAATCAAAACCAAATCTGATGGATCAATTGAAAGATATAAAGCTAGATTGGTTGCAAAAGGTTACTCTCAACGGTATGACATAGATTATGAGGAGACGTTTGCTCCGATTGCAAAGATGACTACCATTTGTACTCTCATTTTTGCAGCTTCCATTCAAAAATGGTCTATTTCCCAACTTGATGTTAAAATGCATTCTTGAATAGCGATCTTTAAGAAGAAGTTTATATGGAACCTCCTTCAAGTGTTCCATGAATCTGGATATGTTTCCAAATTTAAGAAAGCATTGTATGAACTTAAGCAAGCACCTCATGCTTGGTTTTAAAAAATTTCTTTTGTGATTAAATCTCTTGTTTTCGTCTCTAGCTTTCATGATAATGCCCTTTTTTGTTAAAAACACTAGTGAAGGATGTATCATACTATTGTTATATGTTGATGATATGATTATTACAAGAGATGATATGCATGGCATTTGTTCCTTAAAAAGGAGTTAGCTAAAAAATTTGAAATGAAAGATTTGGATACTCTAAAATATTTCTTAGGAATTGATGTGGCATACTCACCAAAAGGTTATATTCTTTCTTAATCAAAGTATGTCACGGATATTCTTGAGAAAGTTAGACATACTGATAATAAGGTCATCGACACTCCTATCGAAGTTAATGCAAAATACTCTCCTCCAGATGGTATTCCACAATCAGATCCTACCTTATACCGTACCATTTTCAGAAGCTTGATTTATTTTACCATTATTCGTCAGGATATATCATATGATGTTCAAGTTGTTAGTCAGTTTGTAGCTTCCCCTGCTATAGTTCACTAGGCAACCATCCTTCGTATTTTAAGTATCTTCATGGTATTATTTTCCACAGCCTTCTATTTTCATCTACCTCGTCCTTGGAATTATGTGCCTACTTCGATACTGATTATGGTAGCGATCTCACAGATTGCAAGTCTATTACTAGCTTTTCATCTTTCTAGGTGACTCTCTTATATCTTGGAAGAGTAAGAAGCAATCTGTTGTTTCACATTCTTCAACTGAAGCAGAGTATCGTACTATGACATCTTCCACGAAAGAGATTGTATGTCTGCATAGGTTACCTGCAGATATGAGAGTGTCTCCTTCTAATCAACTCCAATGTATTATGACAATAAGAGTGTTGTTCATATTTATTTTATTCAGTTTTCATGAAAGAACCAAGCATATTGAGATTGATTGTCACATCACACGTCATCACATTGAAAAAGACATTATTACCTTACCTTTCATTCCCTCTTCCATGCAGATTGCCGACCTCTTTTGTAATGACCCGTAATTTAATCATTTTGAACTTGAATATTTAATATATTTTTAAATATTTAAACAATGGATTTTATAATACAAATAAACATGTTTATGTAGTAAATAATAGTGGAAAACTTGTTTTGTAAAATTTTTACATAAATAAGTAGTTCGAAAAAATTGAAAATATGACTTAAAATCGTTTTTCGGATTTTTGACGTGTTATTGGTCAAAAGTTGTTGGAACGAGTTGTGCACACTAGTGTACATATATACACATAATTATACAATTAAGAAAGACATTTTTTGTTAATTAAATGGATTAATACAAATTATATTCTAAAAGTTACTTTAAAGTTAAGTAAAGAGTGGACTTTTATAACTTAGATATTTGTGTTTTTGTAAGAGAAGTACACGAAAGCACATGAAGTAAGGACATGGCATGATGAAGAGGTAGTGTGTTGTCTAAATTCTAATGGAGGGTAGAATCTTGGTTTAGGAAAGATTATGTTGGTAATCTACCACTTTCTATTTCTATAAAATAACACCTTCTTTCCACTTCTCTTCTTTACTTCATTTTCTTTTCACCCTTCATTCTTTTTTCTCAAAGCTTCATAAATGAAGATCACCTTTAGTTGCTTTTTTCTTCTCTAAAACAAGTAAACAAGTCTTCAAAAATATAAGCAACCTCCTCTGCATCTCAAGCTACCAAAGTCGAAAAGTTTGAAGCCGAAACTCCCATATTTGACAAGTGCGTGAGTAATAAGGAGCATTCCCAGGGCTTTGAGTTGAGGTTGAGCAAGAAAGGTGGTGTCTTGTGGTGTTGTTAGGTTGAGGAAGGCTTGTGTTGCTTTGGTTTGGTCATAGCTTGCTTGAAAGTGAGTTAAACTCACTTTAAAATAGTTTTAAAATTGAAAAATTGTGTAAAATATAATTTTTTATTTATACTTGTGTATATTTGCTTGTTTGGATGTGATTCCTAGTTGGAAGTAGATGGCATAAGTAACAACTATTTTGCAGGGGACAAAAAGAGCAGTTGCGGTGTTTTCGTAGAGAATAGGTCTCTATGGGGCACTTCGAATTGCAAACACATATGATATTTACATGGGACTTTTGTAGAGAGAACCTAAAGGGTTTCTTGACAATGTTGATTCACTTTCATATTTACGTTGTTTGCGAAATGAATCGATATATATATATATATATATATATATATGACATATATCATGTTTTATGGATGTGTCGTTATAGCGATTATCGCTATACCGACACTATGAAAATATCATCTTTCTTGAAATTCTTTGTTTGATCTCATGCTTGAGTTTTTACAAAACAAATATTTAGTCATGTTTTTGCACTTTTAGTGCAAAAGTACGATGGCTCGGGAAAAGTTAGAACCCCTAAAACTAAAGTCTTTAAAAGTTAGAAATGGACTTCCTTTATCGATTTCATAAAAAGTCAAATTTTTAAAAGAATTTTCAAATATGCTTATTTGATTTCAAATCTTCCTAATTTTTTGTGAATGCATATTAGATCCATAGTATGTTGTTCTAAATATAAAATAGAGTGTTCATGCTTTGAAAAATTGCGGAGAAATTTACATTTAAAAGGGACCGATTTAAAGAATTTTGAAATACTATTTACTTTTTGTGACACATTTTCAAATTTTTATATAAATGGTTCTAACTTATTTTTCTCTTCATGAGATTAAATATGGATATTTTTAACTTATTTCCAATGGTGTTAAATGTGCTTTACAAATGTTTGTGATGTGAAAACGAAGCATAAATTCGGTTTTAAAAGTTTAAAAGTTTGATTTGATTATGGAAATGATTTCGTCTTAACCTTAGTTTCAAACATCAAGTAGGTAGATTCATTATTATTTATGAGATTTAAAAACTAGAATGTCTAGGAAAAGCCAGGAGCAACCATTGCCCTAACTTACCAGGCTCTGCTTTTAAGCGAGGGATAGTACGTATCGAAAATCAAAGTTTGTAATACGGGTAAAGAATTTAATTTCCATAAGTGATATCACTTATATGAAAAGGATTTAGGCATATACTTAACACTAAATATCGATATGGAAACTCATATTTATCTCGAAAGTTAAGAATGTACATTGAGGCAAGGCTTAGAGGTAACATTACTTTAACTTGTCCGGCTTCATTGTTAAACGAGGGATAGTACAAGTTTGAAATCGACGAGTAGTGGTAAGAGTATGAGATTTAATTTCCATATACAATCATTTTTGTTATCCTCGATAGTTTATTTCTTGACTATCGATTTCAATACCCTTCTTTGTGTTTCATCAACTTAAGATGATTTGTTGCTCGTTTGGAATCCTTTATCGGAAGTGACTAAATAAAGTGTGAGTGAGGGCCAAACTATGTGGGGTTTCTCCCATTGAGGTATTTTTACATCTACTACAGATTGGTTTAGGTGGTATGCACGCGAAGATGTGAAATATTCAGATACTCGGTAAGGTTGGCGGGGTCCAGCTTGGAGGTTTCCTAGAGCCATCGTAGTTCTTAAGTATATTTTCTAGAGGTATACTTTCAGTAAAGGGGGCACACCCTCCCAGTCATTGTTTGAAAAATTCTTTCTCCTTTCTCAATTCAAACCTTTGAATTGATTCTTTCTTAATTGCATCTGGAAGTGTCTTGTGCTCTTCGTGATGTTTAATTATCTGTGTCCATTCTTTTATGTTTGGATGTTGTTCTTGTGGAGAAAACCCATTCCATGTTATGCGGCATGGTCTGACATGTTGTTTTGTGTGTTCCACTTTTATTTGGAGTTTACTCATACCAGACTTATTGTCTGACCCAAGTTGTTTGTTTATCTATACTTTCGGGTACTCATTTATATTTGAGTAGTCTGAGGGTGATAGGTTTCTTCGGGCTCTTTTGAAGATAGTGGACGAGCAGGAAGCTCCTTATCTATCTAGCTATCTATTTCCATTGTTATAAAATGTTTATTTTATGAATATGTATTTTACATCAGCAAGTGTAAAGATAGGTTGTTATAACTACCTAGGCTGATGGTAGTACTTTTGTTGTAACTCTGATAACTTCATGTTAAGGTGTAACCTTATATACTATCTTATTGTTATATTATATTTAACTGTTCTATTGTGAGATTTCTGTTCTGTTCTTTTATTTTACTCTATGACAACTCGTCTTTCAAATGCTTGGGCAATGGCACACAAATACTGTGGATGTATTAAGTGTCATTCCCAAGGGTCAAAAAGGTGAGCCGTCACATCTTTACTAAGTCATATTAGTTTCTCATTTTTGACTTTTAGTTGGCAAACTCTCGATATTTGTGGCTATCGCATCGTGAGTTTGATGGGGGATATTAAGTGATAATTTGTATATGTTAAAGAATAAATCTGAGATATTTTCAATATCTAGGCTTTCCCATATTACAATAGTTTTCCTATTGTATAATTGCTTAGGCTCTAAGTAATGTTCCTATAAATTGTTAGTAATGAATTGTATTATGATCATGCAGTAATAAAGTATTCCCTCTTCTCCTTCTCTAAATTATGTTTTATTTTGTTTCCTCCAATAAATTCAACACTATCATCTTTGAACTCAACACCTGTACTTCCAAATAAGATGCTCTTATTCAAATAGAAGATATTTCTATAAGCACTTACTCTCACCTTGTTCCACCTTCTCACCTTTGCCTTCCTCAGCCAAACTTAAGCCCTTCTTGCTTTATCTCTCCTCATGCTTCAACTTCTAACCAACAAGTCATGCATAATAGCAGTAAACAAAAGAAAAGGAAGAACAAGAAGAAAATATTCCCTTCTCCTTCTTGTAGTGAGGAACTTGAACTTAATATTGACCTGGACAACACTCTTTACTACAAATCTAAAACATTATTGCAATCTTCTGAGTAGGAAGAATATGGTACCTCACTTTCATCTAAAAGATTAACTATGCACGCCATGCACTTCCTTAACCTCAACAGCTCTATTATGTGTTAGTAACATAGCAGCTTGGAATATAAGGGGTGCTAACTTCCAAAGTAAATAGAAAGAAGTAAAGGACCTCATTCATGAGCATAATTTGAAGTTGCTAGCCATTACAAAGACCAAACTTGATAAATGCAAAGTTCAGTTTGCTATGACTTATATTTCTCCCCACTGGCATTTTGAACACAATCTTCAATCAGCCCCTTATGGAAGAATTCTGGTTTTATGGGACAATAATTTTTTAAGCTTTCCAAGATCTTTGAAAACGATCAATGTATTCATTTTAAAGTTAATTGTAACGACCCGCCATTTTGGACCATTCGCGTTGTTAATTTAAATTGGCAAAACTGAACATATACAGTAAATAAATAATCACAGATCACAGACACAGAGTAATAAGTGCAGCAGAAATAAAAGAGATAGTAGTTCATGAAGCTACTATATAAATATATGAGTTACATCAGAGTTAAAACAGATACAACGGAAGAGTAATACGATACATCAGATACAAATCAGAATACATCACTGGAATCATCGAATACTGGAAGCAGAATAGATGGCTGGATCTTCAAGCAAAACTCCAACTCCAAAGGTGAGCATCGAATACTGGTACACTCAGTCTGACC
This sequence comes from Allium fistulosum, assembly GCA_030737815.1. Taxonomy (NCBI): domain Eukaryota; kingdom Viridiplantae; phylum Streptophyta; class Magnoliopsida; order Asparagales; family Amaryllidaceae; genus Allium; species Allium fistulosum. The sequence goes on from CM060903.1 coordinate 538,498,951, forward strand.
CGAGCGTAAAGCAAAAACACGAGACACTCGAGTCAGGATTAACATTCTTATATTAATAAATCCAACTCAAGTGAAATAGCAATTGAAATACAAGTAACTCAAAGGATGTTTGGAATAACCATCCTTTAAGGATCCGTTAAACTATCTACTATGTAGTAGTGTACGATAAGTAGATAATGTCTATCAGTAATATAAAAAGATATCAAAATAGCGTTAAGTCATGGCCCATTCCACCCTTAACATGTTTTTATTCCCAAAAGCATATACAAGACCGTAGTTTCCCCAAAATCGGAAGTCACCAGAGGGCAATCCATATACTAAAGGTACAAATCAAAATCGTAGTGGTCGCGTATAAATGGAATACAAGTATGACAAGGCACATGAGGCAATACCCAAGGTAGTGATACTACCGTTCGCCTGATCCGGACTGGTGAGAACGCAACGCCGCAGCGCCCGCAACACCGTGAAACAACACTCCCAAAATCAAGGGTGCACCAATCGACAACAAGTATAAGTAGTTCGAAGAAGTGTGTCCACTTAAGGTAGCTAATCCTCCATTGGCCCGGCACAGCTCCTGTTTTAGTCATTTCCAATTTGACACAAGTGTCAAGGCTATCCATTATCGTTCTCTTTCTTCAGTCAACACGAACATCATCCAACCACTTCATTCTGGATCATCACTCCGCGTATGGTTATTAAAGTGGTTTCCGGTTTAGATAGAGAGTATATCCATAACCGAATTCCGGTCTCTTTAATAACCTTCGAAATTATTACACCGATTGGTCGTTTATATATTTCAAAACCAAATCAATTTCAATTCAATTAGAATTCGTAAATCAACATTTCATTTGTCTTTCTAAACCAATTTCCAATATTTACGTTTCAAAACTTCCAAATTCATAATTTCAAAATCTTATAATTCAATTTCAATTTCCATTTACAAAATTCAAATATTGATTCAAGTTCGTATATAAGTTTCATTTCGAAATCGTTTAAATCAATTTAATTTATCATTCAAATCAATTCCAAATTCATTTATCGATTTCATTCAATATTCATTAAGTAAATTTGCCATTCAAAACAATTTCTATTAAATTTCCAATTCATTAAATCAATTCTTAAGTTCAACTTCATCAAATCAAAACTTACAATTTTGAATTAAACTAAATTCGTCAAATCAATTCTTTTAATTACAAGTCTTACATTAATTCCAAAAATATCACATTTCATTTCTTGTTAAAGAAATTCCATTTCACTTATTTACTTACTTAAATAATTTTCCAAAACTTAATTAATAAAGAAACTCAATTTCAGTTATTACGAAGTAAAATTCACTTATTCAAAAGTTCAATTTCTCCTATCAAAGAATTCAAATTTTATTTGACTATTAAATAATTCAATCTTATTTAATTATTAAATAATTTCAAAACTTGATTATTAAATAATTTCAAACTTAATTCAATCGTTTCACAAATCTAACAACGTTCTTTCATCAATTTCATTTTTTAATGTTTTGTTTCAGATTTTTAAATATTAACATTTTTCTTTCATTAAAAATTCAAATTTCAACTTCATTTCAAAACCATATTGTTTATTCAAATAAAATCTTCATTTTATTTTTAAATCAAATTATTGACCAATCGGGTTTTATTTAATTTCCTATCCTAGGTCAAGTTCAATTTGGGTATTTATCATTTCAACCTGATTCCAATTCAATTAAAAATCAAAGCATATCAAAGGGAACTTGCAGTGTGATAACTGGGATGGTGTCAAAGTAAATAAACAAGCAATAACAACAATCAATAACAATCCAATAATCAATTCAAATAATCCCGAAATAACCGTATTAATTCGCATTGTTATTTGTACGAATTAATATAATTATTTCTAGAATCTACACTATCATTTCATGTAGATTAAAGATTACTACATTACGGTTTTCACTTGTCATCTATTTACAATTTCATACATCATCAATTTAACAACATACATTCAGTGGTTCAAAATGTAATTAAACAAATTCTACGTGTCAATAAATTCAACAGTTAAAGGGGTCATATTATACAAATGTCATTTAATCAAATTTAACATTTAACTATCATATATTCAATTTCAATTGCATACTATTTATCATTTTAACATTAACAATTTAACGTCCAATATAAACATAAAAAAAATCAATCAATTATCAGCCAAACTGTATTATCATCGCATAAATAATTAACAGATAATGGTGTCAGATGTCACAGGTGAACTGATATAGGTAATGGCATATATAACAGTGTAATTAACTAACAACAGCATATTTCAATTGTCGTTTCAATTGAAATCAAATCTAATAAATAAAAGAACGTTAATCGTGAGTGAGTGCTCACCTTTCGAGGCTAGAGAGATGGACGATGAAATTGAGTTATGAAATCCAGGCACGATTTCCAAAGCAAAGCTAGATGGACACGAATTTGACGCACAAAGCTGATGTATAGGAATTGATGAGAAACGAATCAGAATCAATTTGATGGACAAAAATATTATTATTATTATTATTATCGTCTATGAAATTAATATTTATTTAAACACATATATTTTGAAAATAAAATCTATATATACCCATAAGATCTATTACAGAATTACAAAACAAAATAATAGATATATATTTTACTGGCAAATTACAAAATCTGAATCCAATGCATAAATGCTTTCTATAGTAAAATATACATTAACAAACATAGAACTGACATAGAAATATATACTGATAACAGAAGTGTATACAAACTTTATTACAAACATATATAGTATTTTTAAACAATGCACATATAGTACTAAGCAGTATGCAAAATTTAGGATATGTATATATAAATAAATCACTTTGTGGACTATAAATTTAAGCAACAGAGTAATACAACTTTGTAAACATACAACAAGGTATGTATATATATACTTTACTTTAAAATATACCTATACTAATTAAAGAAGATCACAAAACAAAACTAGATAAGTATAGGTTAAACAAAATATGTAGACTCTATATATTGAATAAACTTGCAACAGAGTGTTCAACTTTCAAATTAATACACTTCTACCGTTTTATACAAACAAATCATATATATATTTATTTATTTATTAAAAAAAACTCAAACGCATGTTAAATTAAGATGTACATATTTATTTTCAAATAAATGTAACTTAATACCCAAAATAATATATATATATATACACACACACTAATATAATAGCTAACAAATCTTAAACTGTAAACATAAAAGAATTTATATAAATAAGCCTATATATATGAACAGTCAACAAAGAAACAACTTACAGAAGCTTACATATTTCTATATACGTAAAAGAATATAAATATACACATTTTTTTTAACCAATAAATTAAATTAAATTTTGCCAAAACATGTATTAACCATTAAACTGTAAGAAATTAAAGTAAAATAAAGTACAGACCCATCACATCTTGCAAACAATGAACAAAAGGAGCTGCGACTTATATTTTAAAAGAATCTTACTTTAAAGATATATACACATTTTAATAACAAACACTTTACTGTTCAACTCCTTTAAACATATAGTGCGAGACAAATAATCAATACAAACAGGCACGTGGATATAGATAAACATCTATCTTCTGCCATCAAAAGTATACAACCTTATTACTTAAATTACAACCTTTACTTGCATATATCTTATTAAAGAAACATCAAATTTAGATTACTGAAAATGTTTACAAATTTATATTAATACAAAAACAAATATACTCATATATTCAACCCAACTTAGTACATACTAAATACAACTCTCAACGTTTCAAAATATAGACATCAGCTTGCAAAACTTTGACTGTATACAATATTTATATATAGAATGATTTAAAATGATGTATATTATCTTAAAACAGAAACGAACGAAGAAAAATAATGCGCAGAAGAAATATCATAACTGACAATATAATTTCTAATATTACTATATGCATACAAACCTGAAAAATGAATAGAATGGGCTAGGCAAGAGAAGGTCAAACGTGGAGAAGTCAGAGTCGGTGGAGACTGGAGGCTCGGCCATCGCTGCGGAGCTGCTCGGAGAAGAAGGAAAATGGGATCGGCTGTTGCGGCTTGCGGGGAGGAGCAAACGGTGCAGAAGGTAGTAAAGGTGGTGGAGATGAGGTGCGAAGTTCGGGGTAGGCGGCCGTGGCGTGAGTCGAGGCAAGGAGGGTGGAGAGGCATTTCGCATGACGGAGGGTGTAGGCGCGTTCGGGTTTGGAGGAGCATGCATGCTACAGGAAGAAGTATGAAAGCTTAAGATATTTTATATAAATTTCTCTGAGAAAAATTAGAACCATAAGAAAGAAACAAGAGAAAAGAAAAAAAGAGGAGGAAAGTGGGTAGGCTACAGGTCTCGGAGGAGGCAGAGAATCTAGAAAATATGTTGTATACCGGTTCCTCTTTTTCCAAAGCAAAGGAATAGACAAAATATATTGAATACCATAAATTAATGTTGGAAACCAAAAGTCCAGGCTGAAACTTTATTTTTTTGGGAATTCTAAAGGCTGCAGACTATTGGTCTTCAATCGATGGATAGGTGAAGGATCACAAGAAAACAAATAGACTCAAACGGATACCGATACGGTTGTCGCTTTACAGGTTTCATCGTTTACCGGACGCCGAAATATGCATATGAATATGCCATAGAGATCAGCACGACGAGACGGTCAAAACGGTATACGGATATCAGCGGTACGATCGAATTATAAAAATTCGAATTTTCTAATAACGGAAAATGCAAGAAAAACGCTGAAAAATAAGATCGACGGAGCCAAAGATGTCCGAATTTTGAAAAACGACAAACTGACATCTTGCTCAGAAGATGGTTTAGAATTTTTCTATGTAAAAATATTTAGGTTTCGGAAACAATTTATTTTCACCGCTTTTTAACTGATTAAATTGAAGTGAATTTACGCGCGAAATAAACTTTCGTATTTTCGGACGAAAATTTACCAGTTGCTATGTTTAACTAGACGTATTCCAAATATTAAATTTTTATTTCAAAATTTTATCGTTTAAAATTTCACAAAATTTCAACTAATTACGTTATTAAAACAGTTGAAATTTATGGGTCGTTACACTCTCCCCCACTCAAAACTTTTCGTCCCCGAAAAGGAACGAGGTAGGAGAATAGAAACAACCAGAAAGAAAACAGATTTTAAATACAAAATAACAATTAATTTAAACCATATAAATTCAAATTAATTGATATTCAATAATTGGTTTAATCCATTTGATTTCACCAAAATAAATCTCAACTATTTCTAAATTCATTATCTTATTCTCCCATTTTCTTAAATTTATAATTTCTAAAACCATAAATTTGAATAGTCTTTTATTATAATCATATTTTTTTTTCAGCAATTAAATTCTCCTTTATTCCAAATTATTGTTAAGTTTATTTCACTTAATATATCTTATTACATATATTTAAACCATATAAATTAATTTAAAACATAAAAGTTTCGATTTAAATTAATTTACATCTATTAATTTCTTTTAAATTCAAGGTATTTCATATGTTGATCAAATTTTAATTTATTAATTCTTCCAAAACAAATTTATTAATTCTTTCAAAACAAATTTATTTCATTATTAACTGAGTTTACTTATTATCCTATCCAACTCTATTAACATCTTTATAATCAAAATTTAGTGTATAACATTTAAAACACTCAGATTTTATTTATAAATTCAATTTATCCTATATATTATCCAATTACATATTCAACTTCTGAATGATTTAGGTGAGTTGTATTAGAATGCAGTTGAACAAATAAAATTTTCCCAATCAATTATTCAAGTTTAAATATTTATTCCAAATTTGGTTTTATTTGTAATTAAAATCATCCTTCAACAAAATTTAAGAATTAGATTTCCGATTAACTTTAAACAATTTAGAGATATATATAATATATTTATATCAAATCAAATTAAATTTAAAATAACATACGTATATATATAAATCAAATTATACTGAAAAATTCAAATCAAATTTTTTTTCCAAAACAAAACCGTAGCAAAGCTACAGAATGGTTTCTCCACTTCGAAACTCGAAAATGAATGTCGATGATGCGGCCGCCATTTCCGAAATTATTTTCCAGCGACAAAGAGAAGAGCACTGATTTCAACATTTTAAAATTCTTTGGAAACGATTTCTATTCGAAATTACTTTCAGTATTATATACTAAAAATTTATTTATTTATTTTTTTAAAAAAAAAACCAAAGTTCGAAATCACCAGAAACTAGTAAATTCTCAAATTTCTGAATTAAATTCATTTCAAATTCCAAATCAATTTATAAACCGTATTTATAAATTTATTTAGAACAATAAATGATAATCAAATATTATCATTTCAAACAAACAATTTAATTAACCTATTAAATTCCAGGAAATTTTACTTATATTTTCACAATATAATCAAACAAATTTATTTCATTTTCCAAATTGGAAAATAATATTGTGTCAGTTTGCTCTGTTCAAGTGTTTTGGAAATCCTATCGATTGCGTTGATCAGACGTATCGATCGGAAACCCAAATCAACATCAACAACTCAAACAACACAATATATCAAACATTTTTATATAAATTTACAAATACACTTCTTTACTCGACGATACAGGAATAAATTTTCAAAATAAGGATAGGGTTTCAAATTTGATGGACTCAAATTAAAGAGAATTTTGATTTGAATACAAGTTCGAAAGAAAAGATAAGATGATTCAATTAACAAAACCGGAAGATGGATAGGCTTATTTAATTTACGGGCAACCTTAACCGGGTCAACCGTAGCTTCAGGAATAAGATCGATGCTGAATTCCGAGGCAAATCAACATTTAATCTCAAGAAATAGAATTCAGGTATGGCGGGAATAGATAGCATCGTAAACCGAGGATACAGAAATCTTCGGTAAATCGATGCCTATTATAAAGGAGTTTTGCTCCTTTACGAATCATTCTAAGATTGGCGAGACCGCCGATTCATTATAAATATCATTCGAAGTGGAGTTATGGGGTGCTCCATGATTGAAAGAAGACGAATAGTGAAGGACACGAATGAATTTCGGAACCAAGGGGAATGTTCCAAAATTCAAAGGAATTGAGTCAAAGGAAGAGATTGAAACTCGAATGAGAGTGATTCTGTAAATACATTTACCCTATATGCTAAGTTTTGCCTAGAGCTACCAAAGCTCTAATACCAACTGTAACGACCCGCCATTTTGGACCATTCGCGTTGTTAATTTAAATTGGCAAAACTGAACATATACAGTAAATAAATAATCACAGATCACAGACACAGAGTAATAAGTGCAGCGGAAATAAAAGAGATAGTAGTTCATGAAGCTACTATATAAATATATGAGTTACATCAGAGTTAAAACAGATACAATGGAAGAGTAATACGATACATCAGATACAAATCAGAATACATCACTGGAATCATCGAATACTGGAAGCAGAATAGATGGCTGGATCTTCAAGCAAAACTCCAACTCCAAAGGTGAGCATCGAATACTGGTACACTCAGTCTAACCCGAGCGTAAAGCAAAAACACAAGACACTCGAGTCAGGATTAACATTCTTATATTAATAAATCCAACTCAAGTGAAATAGCAATTGAAATACAAGTAACTCAAAGGATGTTTGGAATAACCATCCTTTAAGGATCCGTTAAACTATCTACTATGTAGTAGTGTACGATAAGTAGATAATGTCTATCAATAATATAAAAAGATATCAAAATAGCGTTAAGTCATGGCCCATTCCACCCTTAACACGTTTTTATTCCCAAAAGCATATACAAGACCGTAGTTTCCCCAAAACCGGAAGTCACCAGAGGGCAATCCATATACTAAAGGTACAAATCAAAATCGTAGTGGTCGCGTATAAATGGAATACAAGTATGACAAGGCACATAAGGCAATACCCAAGGTAGTGATACTACCGTTCGCCTGATCCGGACTGGTGAGAACGCAACGCCGCAGCGCCAGCAACACCGTGAAACAACACTCCCAAAATCAAGGGTGCACCAATCGACAACAAGTATAAGTAGTTCGAAGAAGTGTGTCCACTTGAGGTAGCTAATCCTCCATTGGCCCGGCACAGCTCCTGTTTTAGTCATTTCCAATTTGACACAAGTGTCAAGGCTATCCATTATCGTTCTCTTTCTTCAGTCAACACGAACATCATCCAACCACTTCATTCTGGATCATCACTCCGCGTATGGTTATTAAAGTGGTTTCCGGTTTAGATAGAGAGTATATCCATAACCGAATTCCGGTCTCTTTAATAACCTTCGAAATTATTACACCGATTGGTCGTTTATATATTTCAAAACCAAATCAATTTCAATTCAATTAGAATTCGTAAATCAACATTTCATTTGTCTTTCTAAACCAATTTCCAATATTTACGTTTCAAAACTTCCAAATTCACAATTTCAAAATCTTATAATTCAATTTCAATTTCCATTTACAAAATTCAAATATTGATTCAAGTTCGTATATAAGTTTCATTTCGAAATCGTTTAAATCAATTTAATTTATCATTCAAATCAATTCCAAATTCATTTATCGATTTCATTCAATATTCATTAAGTAAATTTGCCATTCAAAACAATTTCTATTAAATTTCCAATTCATTAAATCAATTCTTAAGTTCAACTTCATCAAATCAAAACTTACAATTTTGAATTAAACTAAATTCGTCAAATCAATTCTTTCAATTACAAGTATTACATTAATTCCAAAAATATCACATTTCATTTCTTGTTAAAGAAATTCCATTTCACTTATTTACTTACTTAAATAATTTTCCAAAACTTAATTAATAAAGAAACTCAATTTCAGTTATTACGAAGTAAAATTCACTTATTCAAAAGTTCAATTTCTCCTATCAAAGAATTCAAATTTTATTTGACTATTAAATAATTCAATCTTATTTAATTATTAAATAATTTCAAAACTTGATTATTAAATAATTTCAAACTTAATTCAATCGTTTCACAAATCTAACAACGTTCTTTCATCAATTTCATTTTTTAATGTTTTGTTTCAGATTTTTAAATATTAACATTTTTCTTTCATTAAAAATTCAAATTTCAACTTCATTTCAAAACCATATTGTTTATTCAAATAAAATCTTCATTTTATTTTTAAATCAAATTATTGACCAATCGGGTTTTATTTAATTTCCTATCCTAGGTCAAGTTCAATTTGGGTATTTATCATTTCAACCTGATTCCAATTCAATTAAAAATCAAAGCATATCAAAGGGAACTTGCAGTGTGATAACTGGAATGGTGTCAAAGTAAATAAACAAGCAATAACAACAATCAATAACAATCCAATAATCAATTCAAATAATCTCGAAATAACCGTATTAATTCGCATTGTTATTTGTACGAATTAATATAATTATTTCTAGAATCTACACTATCATTTCATGTAGATTAAAGATGACTACATTACGGTTTTCACTTGTCATCTATTTACAATTTCATACATCATTAATTTAACAACATACATTCAGTGGTTCAAAATGTAATTAAACAAATTCTACGTGTCAATAAATTCAACAGTTAAAGGGGTCATATTATACAAATGTCATTTAATCAAATTTAACATTTAACTATCCTATATTCAATTTCAATTGCATACTATTTATCATTTTAACATTAACAATTTAACGTCCAATATAAACATAAAAAAAATCAATCAATTATCAGCCAAACTGTATTATCATCGCATAAATAATTAACAGATAATGGTGTCAGATGTCACAGGTGAACTGATATAGGTAATGGCATATATAACAGTGTAATTAACTAACAGCAGCATATTTCAATTGTCGTTTCAATTGAAATCAAATCTAATAAATAAAAGAACGTTAATCGTGAGTGAGTGCTCACCTTTCGAGGCTAGAGAGATGGACGATGAAATTGAGTTATGAAATCCAGGCACGATTTCCAAAGCAAAGCTAGATGGACACGAATTTGACGCACAAAGCTGATGTATAGGAATTGATGAGAAACGAATCAGAATCAATTTGATGGACAACAATATTATTATTATTATTATCGTCTATGAAATTAATATTTATTTAAACACATATATTTTGAAAATAAAATCTATATATACCCATAAGATCTATTACAGAATTACAAAACAAAATAATAGATATATATTTTACTGGCAAATTACAAAATCTGAATCCAATGCATAAATGCTTTCTATAGTAAAATATACATTAACAAACATAGAACTGACATAGAAATATATACTGATAACAGAAGTGTATACAAACTTTATTACAAACATATATAGTATTTTTAAACAATGCACATATAGTACTAAGCAGTATGCAAAATTTAGGATATGTATATATAAATAAATCACTTTGTGGACTATAAATTTAAGCAACAGAGTAATACAACTTTGTAAACATACAACAAGGTATGTATATATATACTTTACTTTAAAATATACCTATACTAATTAAAGAAGATCACAAAACAAAACTAGATAAGTATAGGTTAAACAAAATATGTAGACTCTATATATTGAATAAACTTGCAACAGAGTGTTCAACTTTCAAATTAATACACTTCTACCGTTTTATACAAACAAATCATATATTTATTTATTTATTTATTAAAAAAACTCAAACGCATGTTAAATTAAGATGTACATATTTATTTTCAAATAAATGTAACTTAATACCCAAAATAATATATATATATATACACACACACACTAATATAATAGCTAACAAATCTTAAACTGTAAACATAAAAGAATTTATATAAATAAGCCTATATATATGAACAGTCAACAAAGAAACAACTTACAGAAGCTTACATATTTCTATATACGTAAAAGAATATAAATATACACATTTTTTTTAACCAATAAATTAAATTAAATTTTGCCAAAACATGTATTAACCATTAAACTGTAAGAAATTAAAGTAAAATAAAGTATAGACCCATCACATCTTGCAAACAATGAACAAAAGGAGCAGCGACTTATATTTTAAAAGAATCTTACTTTAAAGATATATACACATTTTAATAACAAACACTTTACTGTTCAACTCCTTTAAACATATAGTGCGAGACAAATAATCAATACAAACAGGCACGTGGATATAGATAAACATCTATCTTCTGCCATCAAAAGTATACAACCTTATTACTTAAATTACAACCTTTGCTTGCATATATCTTATTAAAGAAACATCAAATTTAGATTACTGAAAATGTTTACAAATTTATATTAATACAAAAACAAATATACTCATATATTCAACCCAACTTAGTACATACTAAATACAACTCTCAACGTTTCAAAATATAGACATCAGCTTGCAAAACTTTGACTGTATACAATATTTATATATAGAATGATTTAAAATGATGTATATTATCTTAAAACAGAAACGAACGAAGAAAAAAAAATGCGCAGAAGAAATATCATAACTGACAATATAATTTCTAATATTACTATATGCATACAAACCTGAAAAATGAATAGAATGGGCTAGGCAAGAGAAGGTCAAACGTGGAGAAGTCAGAGTCGGTGGAGACTGGAGGCTCGGCCATCGCTGCGGAGCTGCTCGGAGAAGAAGGAAAATGGGATCGCTGTTGCGGCTTGCGGGGAGGAGCAAACGGTGCAGAAGGTAGTAAAGGTGGTGGAGATGAGGTGCGAAGTTCGGGGTAGGCGGCCGTGGCGTGAGTCGAGGCAAGGAGGGTGGAGAGGCATTTCGCATGACGGAGGGTGTAGGCGCGTTCGGGTTTGGAGGAGCATGCATGCTATAGGAAGAAGTACGAAAGCTTAAGATATTTTATATAAATTTCTCTGAGAAAAATTAGAACCATAAGAAAGAAACAAGAGAAAAGAAAAAAAAGGAGGAAAGTGGGTAGGCTACAGGTCTCGGAGGAGGCAGAGAATCTAGAAAATATGTTGTATACTGGTTCCTCTTTTTCCAAAGCAAAGGAATAGACAAAATATATTGAATACCATAAATTAATGTTGGAAACCAAAAGTCCAGGCTGAAACTTTATTTTTTTGGGAATTTTAAAGGCTGCAGAGTCTTCAATCGATGGATAGGTGAAGGATCACAAGAAAACAAATAGACTCAAACGGATACCGATACGGTTGTCGCTTTACAGATTTCGTCGTTTACCGGACGCCGAAATATGCATATGAATATGCCATAGAGATCAGCACGACGAGACGGTCAAAACGGTATACGGATATCAGCGGTACGATCGAATTATAAAAATTCGAATTTTCTAATAACGGAAAATGCAAGAAAAACGCTGAAAAATAAGATCGACGGAGCCAAAGATGTCCGAATTTTGAAAAACGACAAACTGACATCTTGCTCAGAAGATGGTTTAGAATTTTTCTATGTAAAAATATTTAAGTTTCGGAAATAATTTATTTTCACCGCTTTTTAACTGATTAAATTGAAGTGAGTTTACGCGCGAAATAAACTTTCGTATTTTCGGACGAAAATTTACCAGTTGCTATGTTTAACTAGACGTATTCCAAATATTAAATTTTTATTTCAAAATTTTATCGTTTAAAATTTCACAAAATTTTAACTAATTACGTTATTAAAACAATTGAAATTTACGGGTCGTTACATTAATCACGTCCCCTTAGATTCTAACTTCTTAGCTATTTTGTATATGCTTTCAATAACATCATCTTTAGACAATTATTTCTTGATATTCTTCCTTCCTTCAATCAAAATTTGCCTTGGATTTATATGGGTGAATTTAATTGCATGAATCACCCATCTCAAAAACTAAATGGAACTCCTTTAACCATGAATCAAATCTCCCTCTTCCTCAATCTTCGCTTGCCTCTAACCTTAGACATCCCTTCATTTGGTCCCGCTTTTACTTTGAATAACAAGGCTCACTTTGATGATAGAGCATATTGTCAACTTGACCACTACTTCTACAATCAACAAGCTCTTAGCATTTGGAGCATCCTTACTACCATAATCACCCCCTTTCAATATCATACCACTCCCCTTTAATCCTCAAATGGTGCATGACTAGCCATTACTGGTTCATTTTTTTTACTTTTGGGTCAACCATATTGATTTACAGGGTACTCTTAAGCAAGCTTGGGCTACAACAACTTATGGCACTCCAATGTTCAAGCTTCATCACAAATTGAAGAATGTGAATAAGGTTCTCAAGACATGGAGCAAAGGAGCTTTTGGTGAAGGAAATCAAATGTCAGAATCTCTAAGAAAGGATCTACAAAACACTCTGTTGAAGTTGTTTCAAAACCCTTTTGGTCAATAGCTTTCTTCTAAGGAGCATGAATTGAATAAGGAGCTTGTGCAATCTCTCACTTTTGAAGGCATGGCTGCAAAAAAGAAATGAAGTTACCTAAGAGAATCCTGTGGTGATAAGAAACCAAAATACTTACACCAGACTCTTAAGGCAAAACGGGCTAAAAGCACTATCAACTTTGTTGAAGACAGTAATGGCGACACTTAGAACGCTATGGAGGGTATTGTTTATGCTTTCACTTCTTATTTCACTGGTATTCTTAGCAAAAGAGTTGTCGGTTGAACTTTATTTCCTTCATTCTATGGATCTGCCCAGTCTGACAACTTGAAATATTTCATTGAAATTATTGACATAGAGATTAAATATGCCCTATTTATTATGATTACTTAGAGTTTGTGGATGGCCAAATGGTTTCAATGCATATTTTTTCAATGTCAGGATATTATATCTGAAGATTTCTTAAGAGCTATCAACCACTTTGGCATTTTTCTTGGAGGAACCAATGCGACAAATATAGCTCTAATTTCTAAAGTTTCTAATCATGTTAAAGTTGGTCAGTTTAGGCATATTAGTTGCTAATTTGATATACAAGTGCATTTCTAAAGTTAGTGCAATTAGATCTAAACGCATTCTTCAAAATATCATCTCAACCAATCAATCTGCCTTTCTAAGCTCTAAATTAATAAGTGATAATATTCTTTTGTCTCAAGAGATCATGAAAGGATATTTAGAACTACCATTTCTCCAAAATGCATGGTCGAGCTTGATATTCACAAAGTTTTTGACACTGCAATGGCATGCTATCATAGCGATCCATGCTAAAATGAATTTCCCTTGTCCTTTTTTAACTTGGATTTATGCATGTATTTCTTTACTTACCTACTATATTTGCATCAGTGGGCCTGCTTATGGATATTTCAAGGGTACTAAGGATATTAGGCATGGTGATCTTATCTCTTCCTATCATTTCATTACTGTTATGAAGGTGTGTAATCAAATGTTAAATTGGGTTTTGGTTATAAATGGTTATAAATGGTTATAAATTACTGTTATGAAGGTGTGTAATCAAATGTCAAACAAGTGGTTATAAATTTCTCCTATTTCGAAATTTTCTTCATTATCTCTGTTTTCTTTCTGTCCTATCTTCTGAGATCAGTTTATCAATGGCCTCCTCTTCCAAATCAAACTTAAAATCAACTTTTTTGTTCCCATCGCCTACTTCTGGTCCGTGTCAACAATCAACGCTCGCTCGTGTAACGAAAATAGAGGATTCTCTAAAAGATACCCTTCAGTTAATGACTGAAATCCAAGTGATGCAACTTCGAATGGCCAAAGAACAAGAGAGGCAAGGCAAAATCCGTAGGAATTTGCAAAAAATTCTAATGGATAATCATGCTAACCCAATCTTGATTGACGAGGACTCTTCAGGAGATCATGAACAAGAGGAAAGTGAAGAAGAAGAAGAAGAACCAATGGAAGAAGAGCATGCGGAAGACAACGACAAAGTTGTTTGCGTTGGCGAAGTGTGCTTTGACAAAGATGGAAATCTTGTCGAACAACGTGGAAATTTCTGTTTCCACTATCCAAATTGTTCGGTTCATAGATCTCCTATGTTCAAAGACACACATTAGTTTCTTCTCTTTCTTTTCTATTTTGTTGTTTGTTTATTTTCGATCTCTACGAAAAATGTAAATATAAACAAATATATAATTAATAAATAATGTGTGTTATTATATATGTTCTATTAAAAGTATTATTATATAGATTCTTAGTTAGGAGAGTTTGTAATTTAGGACTAAGTTTTTAGGTTTACAAGTAAGTATTGATGATAACACTATCATCATATAGGTTATTAGACTAAGAGTTATATAGTTTAGAGTTAGTTTGTTTTTTGTTGATGACAAAGGGGGAGAAATATAAAATAGGGTAGTTAGGCATAGATTAAGGGGGAGTTATTAGAATTAGGGGGAGTTATTAGGATAGAAGTAATATTTTATAAACAAAGGTTGTCATCATCAAAAAGGGGGAGATTGTTAGTCCATGAGTTGATGGTTTTGATGACAACAACCTTAGAATAAGATTATAAAATATAAATACTAACATTATAGTTTAGATATATATATGTATATGCAGGATTTAACCATGCAGGTACCAAGAATGAAGACTGTACAGTATAGAGATTCAAGATATCAAGATTGAAGACTCATGAGTATCAAGATTATCAAGAGTTCAAGATTTCAAGATAAGTATTGAGTCTAGAATTTTGTTAAAACTTCACAATAGCACTGAAATCTTCACTCCATTTTTCTTTTGGGATGGAACCCATTTCTACCTTTTTAGTGGCTTACAAACCCACGACAAGTAGCTTACAAACCTACGACAAGTGGCTTACAAACCCACGAACATCCTAGTTTTGTACATGTTCTCGAGTCCTGATATGATGAGATATTCTGCAGGAAGAAGCTTGCAAAACTACTTCAAAATGTTTTTCAAAACAACTTCGGAATGATTTTCAAAATTGCTTTTCAAAATGTTTTAGCTTTAAAAATTATCTTTTCAAATGATTTTCAAAAAGATGTTTTAGCCTTAAATATTCTTGTTTTTAAACTTCATTTGTTTTAAACTGTCTTTTAATTATAATATATTTATACTTAGATTTAAATATAAAATTATAGTAAAATTATATATATATATATTGTTCTCTATATTTATCTATGTATTTTATCTATAGTCAAGTATATTTATAAAGTTTAAAATAGTTTTAATATAAGATAAAGGTTATTTTCAAAGAAAAACAAAACATCAAAATTTCCTTTGGGATGTCGACATGCCCTAGTACCCCATGTCGACATAGTGTCAGTTAGTTTCAAAATTTGAATTTCAAAAGAAGTGTCTATTCGCCATAACCTTTCATGAATGGACATGACTGTTGTTCTTCTATAAATAGGGGTTAGTTTCAACGAATTTAAGATCAGATTTTCTGGTTTTTCACTTCTCTTCTTCTTCTTCTTCCACATTTTCTTATTCAAATTCCTATCATCACTCTGCCAAAATCAACATTGAATCTAACTAGATTATCTCTGGTTTGATTCTCTATCACTATCTCAACAAGATCCAAGTGCTATTCAGAGTTATAGGCTTCTTTGTAATCTATCTAGCGAGAAAAGGTGTGATTGTAGCCTTGGAAATCAATCAAGTGAGAAAAGGTGTGATGGTAGCCTTGGAAATCAATTGGGTGAACTTGTTGCCCCGGAAATCAAGTATCTCTACCCAGAGGATTGTGATTCTGGAGGGTGTACCTCGTAGCCTTGAAACCAAGGGTTGTAATTGTTGAATTGCTTTTGAAAGGAAATCCGTACTTGGTTGTGCGGGACTGGATGTAGGGTAACCCCGAACCAGTATAAAATCCGGTGTGTTCTTTCCTTTACTGCATTTACTTTATTTCTACATCTGTGTTTGTTTCTGTGATTATATCCGTGTCTGAATATTGCATGCATTTGTGTTCAAATTAACATAAACTCAAAAAGATTTAGTAATTTCTTAAAAACACTATTCACCCCCCCTCTAGTGTTATTCCTAGCCTTAAGATCCATATTCCGCATTCCTCTCACATTCTTAGTTCTATTTTCCATATTATGTTGTGATTTGCTGAAACCAATTCCTTTCCTATTGTTTGTGAATAGTTGATTTCCTAAAAGCATATTCAATGACTATTCACCTTTAGAAAATTTATTAACGGTTGATTCAAGAGTTTGAATTTTGGACTTAAATGATGTATTTTCTTCCACAAGCATGGTACATCTATTAATACAATTTTCTCTCTTTGCATCATCATTTTTCTTTAAAACCAAAATCTCATTTTAAGAGTTTCAAGATTTGTCTTGCATTCATCCAATTCCCCTTTTAAAGACCGACAACTTTCACATTCAAGGTTTTGAGCTTCTTTAATTTTTTCAAGTTTATTTTGTAACCTATCATTTATGCGAAGTAGCTAAGCTTTTTTAGATTTCAACTTTTGTTTTTAAGATTAAGACTATCAATCATTCCAGTAAGTTCATGACACGTTAAAATTAAATCTTAATAAGTATAGTTTGATACCTCGCTTGAGTCGTCATCATTATTATCATGAATTGAGTGTCCCATAAAACATAGATTTCTGCTTCATCACTATAAGTGCATTTTCTTCACCTTCTTCATCGAGCCAAGTTGCAGCAAAACACCCTTGTTTTCTTTTTCTTTCCTTGATCCTTTTGAATTAATGAATATTTGGTTTTGATATGACCCGGCTTTTTGCACTTATAGCAAATGATTTCTTTATCCAAACTTTCCGAGTTCTTGGACTGCTTTGACTTGACACCTTTCCTCTTTGCTGTAAACTTGGAATTTCGTCTGGACCAATTTTTAAGACCGTTTGTTAACATTGCTAACTCATTAATAGGATTGTTCTCATCATCACTGCCAAGAGTGCTACTGAGTGTAATTGATTTCTTTTTGGAGTCTACATTTTCATCGTCTTCCCTAGCTTTGAGTTCCATTTCATATGTATTAAGATTTCCAATCAATTCCTCCTTGCTTTGTTTGTTCAGATCTTTGGATTCTTGTATAGCTGTCATTTTTGCCTCAAAATTCTTTGAAAGAATTCTCAGTGTTTTCCGAACCAGCTCAACTTCCATGTATACCTTGCCTAATGCTTTGGAATTTTATACTGATATTGAAAATCGTTCGTACATCTCTTTTATACTTTCGTCCTTTAACATCACAAAATTCTCATATTCATTGCTAAGCAAGGCGAGATGTGATTCCTTGACTTAGGATGTACTTTTGTGTGTAACCTCCAAAGTGTGCCAAATTTCATACGCAGTCAAATAATGAGAAATTCAATTAAATTCAATTTTATTGAGAGTATAAAAAAGGGCATTCATACCTCTAGCATTTAATGAAAGCAATTTCTTATCAGCTACATCTCATTTGTCTTTAGGTTTAACGAATTCTACATCATTGATTGTTATTAAAGGTGGAGTGTACCTTGTTTCTACTATATAACAAACATCGTAGTCAACAGAATCAAATATATTTTCATCCTAGCTACAATCAATACCATTGAATATAGGTTGCCTAGCTATTGACTAATCCTCAGAAAAAGCATTATTTGAACTAGACATGTCTCTAGCGCAAACCTAGAACTTAACTCTAATACCACTTGTAAGGATCGTGCAATATACCCTAAAGGGGGGTGAATAGGGTATTTAAAATTTCTTAGATAAATAGATAAAATAAAGTGCAGAAACGAAAATGTAGAAAATAAAAGACATAAGATATACCCCGCTTCGGCCTGATGCCTACAGCTGCCCCCAAAGCTATTACTAGAGTTAATGTGTATAACTTTGATTGCATGCTAATATATTCCCCGCTTCAGATCTTTAATTTTTTTTTCTTTTCTTTGTATATGCACCGTTTTATTTTACTTGAAAGAAACTTTTCCACAACCAATATTTTATATAAAACCTATAAATATACAACACTAGGGTAACACGTTAAATAAAACAAATGTTTATTATCATCAAATAGAAATCGTCGATTGCACTTTTCCACAGGAACTGTAGGTAAACACTAAACCCTATGTACACATTTCCCACACAAGTACACAACACTAAAGTATTGTTGTCCCCATGTGGATCGTGATTCGTTCTTGAAGTGACTCGCACTACCCAGTTGCCCCAAGTCAGGCATACCGAACCAATATGTAATCGCCCAAACCATGCATCTATAATATATATACATATACATACATACACATCTATGTATGTATATATATATGTATGTATATCACTTGAACCGCATATTTATACATATGTATAATATATTTTTTCCACTAATTCGGCAACCCTAGGTCGGTCATACCGAACTACTTCATCTAGCAATTCATCTATCTCCACAAGTTAAAAATTCAATTTCAGAACACAATATCCATAAAGCAATTAGCTTAGTTTCAAATTCCTCTTCATCAACATGCAAAAGCAGAAAGGACAGAAAAGAAAAAAGGAAAGGCAGAATGAAAAACATAAAGGACATTATTGCTAATGATAGTACTGAAGATGTAGATGATAGTGAATTGAAAAGAAAATACATCATCAAAAACTCCAAATGGGATGATCAGCTAAAAGCATTAAGCAAAATATCATACAAAAAAGGGAAAAGGCTGGAAACAATAGAAGATGGGAACATACATAGTGCTTAATTGTTACTGTTGAATGTATCCTTTGGAGTATCCTTTATAAATATATTTTTTATAAAATTTTCTTTTTATTTATCATGTCAATTATTGCTTGGAATGTTAGAGGACTCAATTCCCCTAAAAGAATATTGGATTTATCTAATCTACTTTTGACTTTAAATCCCAGTATTATTGGATTACTGGAACATAAGTTTGATAATTCTAAAATAGTAGATTATTAAATTAAAAGTTTAAATAATTGGAATATTATAAATAATAATCAGATGGGAGGGAATGGTAGAGTTATGGTTATTTGGGATCCTAATATATGAGATATTTTCAACACTTTATTAATTTTCATTTTATCCATTGTAAATATGTAAATAAAGGAGGGTTATATCTTGAAATTACCTTTGCTTATGCAACTAACAGTGAGAATGAAAGACAAATTCTATGGAATCGGCTTGAACAAATTAACTTAAATATGGGTCACCCATGGATTATTATTGGAGATTTTAATACTGTCATGCATGCTTATGAGAAAAGGGGAGGGATTTCTATTCCTTTTAAAAAATTAGAAAGGCTAAATAATTTTATGCTTAAAACTGGTTTAATCGAACCAATTATATTTGGAAATGGGTTCACTTGGAAATCTGGGAAATTTAGAAACATTCACTATAAATTAGACAGAATTTTGTTAAATCAAAGTTTTATAATTTTTTAAGGATTTTAAATGTTACACATTACCCCAGGCTACAAGTGACCACACTCCAATACAAATATATCTCACATAGAATAATATTTCTAAGAAAAATACTCCTTTCAGATTCATAAATGGGTGGGTATTTTAGGATAATTACAGAGATATAGTCAAGATTTGTTTGTCTACAAAAGTACAGGGCACTACCCAATACAAATTTTGTAAAATTCTTCAAATTACTAAGGATAAACTGAAAAATTGGAACAAAAACAGAACCAAAAATGAATTATAACATATTAGAGAGGAATGTATGTTGAGGAAAAATGTTCTAGATAATGATTGCTCAGACATTGGTAAGGTCAACAAATTTTTTCAAGCCCAAAATAATCTGATTAAGTCTCTTTAGGTGCAGTCTATTAATTTGAGGCAGAAAGCTAAAGTAGATTGGTTGACTAATGATGATGAAGCAAGTAAATTTTGTTAGTTCCTGAGATGATGGTTTTGATGACAACAACCTTAGACTTGTTATAAAATATAAATACTAATATTCTTGTCTGGATATATATGTATATGCAGAGTATATATATTCAGGTACTGAGAATGAAGACTGTACAATATAGAGATTCAAGACTAAGGAATTCAAGATTGAAGAAATCAAGACTAAAGACTCATGAGTATCAAGAGCTCAAGAGTTCAAGATATCAAGATAAGTAATAGAGTCAAGATTTATGTTAAAACTTCATAATAGCACTAAAATATTTATTCGGATTTAAATTATGGAATGGAATCCACCTTCTCGCTTTTGTGGGATGGAACCCACGACCTCTTTAGTGGGATGGAACCCACGACCTTCTCTAGTGGAATGGAATCCGCGAAATATTCAAAATAATTTATTTTAACTATTTTTCCAAAAACTATCTTTTTAAAAGTCATCTCTATCAATTTAAATATTTTAGCCTTAATTCAAAAACTATTCTTATCATCTTTTAATATTTTGATCTCAAAATCATCTCTTGTTTTTAAAACTATCTCTTGATTTTAATGTTTTAGCTTTAAATCTCAAAAATATATTTTAAGTCTATACTTAGTTTTTAATATTACTTTTATAAAATAGATTACATATTTTAAGATTACTTTCTAAAACAATTTTATAAGTTTAAACTATATTCAAAATGGTTTACAAAGTTTAGTATTAGTTTTTGTTGATGACAAAGGGAGAGAATTACAAAATAGGATAGTTAGGTTGTTAGTTAGGTTCAAATAATTTATGATACTTATGATATAAGCATTTATATCTTTTATCTATAAGAAAGAAATTTTTTATTATGTTCCTACTTATATCATAAGTATCATAAATTATTTGAAAAATACTGCTTTCTTTCTTCATTTCTTCACTCCTTCTTCTCCACTCAAATATTCTCTTATATTTCAAATGCTTTAACAAAATTCTGCCGAAATCCTAAGTGAATCAAACTCGATCGTCTCTAGTTTGATTTTCTGCCACTCTCTCTCAAAGATCTCAGTGCTATTCAGAGTTATATAATCATTTGTAATCAAAGATCGAAAGATCGAAGTGTATCGAGTCTCTCTTTATCAAAGTGTGATCGGAAACGGTGTGATTGTGGCCCGTAAATCAATTGGGTGTGATTCTAGCCCGTAAATCAATTAGGTGATCTTGTAGCCTGGTTAAATCAAGAGAGTTTGCCCTGGACTCGGAGACAAGAAGGTGTATCTCGTGGCCTTGAAATCGAGGTTGTTATATCGACATTATATTTGAAAAGAAATCTGCACAAGAAATTGTGTGGGACTGGATGTAGGGTAACTCCGAACCAGTATAAAATTCTGGTGTGTTTTTTCCTGTACTACTTTTATTTACTATTTGCATCTGTGTCTGGATCTGTGTTTGTGAATTATATCTGTTTGTGTTTAATTTGAAAAGATTTCAAAAATTCCATAAAATCCATTAAACACTATTCACTCCCGTCTAATGTTAATCCAGCCTTAAGGTCCGTAATCCGCATTTCCAACAAATTTTTTAATGCAAAAATATCTACCAAGAAATATAAGAATGTTATAGGAAAACTAATTAATGCAAAGGGAAATGTTATTAATGATGTTTCTTGTATATAAAGAGAAGATATAAATTATTTTACAAATTTATATAATATCAATTTTTATTCAGATATTTTTCCCAAATATTGAAACAAAATTTAAATTGAATGAAAGCAGTCAAGATATTCTTCTTGCTCCCATTAGTCTAGAGGAAATCAAAAATATCATCTTTAATTCTAATAATGATAAAAGCCCTGGGCCTGATGGCTTTGGTGCTAAATTTTATAAAACCCACTGGGAAGAAATAAGGAAAGTTTATTTGAATCTATCACTGAATTTTTTAGAATTGGGAAATTACTAAAAAAATTAAATCATACTTTTATTACTTTGGTTCCAAAAATGAAAATTCCCAATAGTTTAGAAGATTATAGACCAATTGCTTGTTGTAACTTTATATATAAAATTATTTCTAATATATTGTGTAATAGAATTAAAATATTTTTAAAATATTTAATATCAGAAAACCAGAGTGCTTTCATTCCTGGTAGACTTATAGTAGAGAATACTTTGCTTGCACATGAATTGGTCAAAAACTTTAACAATAAAAATAGAAATCTCATGTGTGTTAAAATAGACTTACATAAAGCTTTTGACAAGATTAATAGGCATTTTATAATTCATATGATGAAACAAATGGGCTTTAATAATAAATTATGTTCTCTAATTTATGGATGTATTAACAATGTCACATACTCAATATTGGTTAATGGTTTTCCTAATGGGTTTATTCATAGCAATAAAGGTATTAGGCAAGGAGACCCACTCTCTTCTTACTTATTTACTATTGCCATGAAATATTTTTCAATTCTAATGGAAACTGAATAAATAAAAGGAAATATTAAACCCATTAATAGAATCAAACCATATATTACACATTTGTTATATGCTGATGATTTGCTTTTGCTCTTAAATGCAGACTCACAAAGTGCAAAGGCCATTGTTAACATTTTTGAGAAAGTAGTAGATCATGCTGGTTTGAAGGTTAATGATTATAAAAAGTAAAGTTTATTTCAGCAAAGGATGTTCTAGGAAAGTGGAGATTTTAAACATTTTAAAATTTAAAGAAGGAAGTCTACCAGTAGAATACTTGGGATTGCCTCTCAGTGTCAACCAAATTAATGATAGGGACTGCACAAGACTATTAGACTTAATACAGAATAGATTTGAAGGGTGGGCTAGTAAACTTCTGTCATTAGCTGGTAGACTTGAGCTAACTCACACTATCATCATTGCAATCATTATGTATTGGATTCAAGCTCACGATATTCCAGCAAAAGCAATTCACAAGATAGAAAAATTATGTGCTAACTTCATTTGGAAAGGAAAGCATCATAAAATTGCATGAGAAAAGGTTTGTAAATCAAAGAAAATAGGGGGCCTGGATCTAAGAAATATAAACGATTTAAGAGAAGTCTATAAACTCAAATTATTTTGGAAGTTTATGAATGGGAATTCATTATGGGAAAAATGGATGAAAGCAAAATATCAAAAACAAGAATTTTGGACTGCAAGTATTGAAGATCACCATTCTTTTTCATGGAAAAATATTCTCACTTGCAGAGAAATTGGTACCAAATTATTGGAAAGAAAATTCAAGGATGGAAATCAGACTAGATTGTTGTTTGATCCATGGATACATGGTAGAACTTTAGTAAGTCTTTTGGTATGGAACAGCTTATATATGTTTGGAGGGGCTTCTAAAAAAATTAATAGCATAATTCAAAATAACACTTGGAATGCATTTGGTCATCCTGCTACATCAATATTTAATGCAGCCATTAAGCATATCAATATTGACCCAAATCTTCAAAAAGATACATGGGAATGGAAGCTTTCTTTAAAAGGTGTTTTCTCTTTCAAAAAAACTTGGGAGTTTATAAAAGGTTATGAAACAGAAGTAGATTGGCACAATGTCATATGGAATAAATCAAATTGTCCAAAAATGTCCCATTGTGCTTATTTTGCTATTATAAATAGATTACCACCAGGAGATAGATGTCTAAAATGGTACAAAAAAGGGGAAACAATTTGTCTCCTTTGTAAACATGAAACAAAAAGCATTAATCATCTTTTTTTTTATTGTGTATATTCAAAACATATTTGGTATATTGCCAAAACAAAGTCCAGATAAATCAAAATCAGGCAGTGCAAAATATCAGGGAAAGCATCAAGTACATTCAACAAAACTTCAAGGCAAAATAGAAAGAATTCAGAAAAGCAAGCACAATGCTAACAATTGTCATCTTTCACATTTGGAAAGAGAGAAATCAAAGACTTCATACTCAAAAAGAAACAGAAAGTATTCAACTATGAAAAACAATTGAAATGGAAAGCCAGATTCTTCTAAGCAAATATAAAAATCAACGCATATGTTTGGACAATTCAAATCAGGATATCTGGCGAATTGATAACTATGAAGAAAGGGTAGAAGCTTTCTTACAGAATGGGAAAATCAATGCTGACATTCTTAGTGGCAGACTCCTTACCACAGTGGCAATCACTGGATGAAGGAGCCTAAAGGCCATATTGGAACCAATTTCCAGATCGCATCTGCTGAAGGCGGCCACCTCTACCATCAAATCAGGATCAACTCCTATCAAAGAAAAGGAAGTAAACATAATTTTATTATGCATGAATCATATAATAAGCTAAATGTGAATACTAATTAATTTCCCTTATTACCTGATAGGGGCGGAAGCTACCGCACACGCAGTCAGAATGATTTCGAGTCTAGTCCCCTGCAAATGGAAATTTTTTTGCAACTAGACATCAATAATCAGGGATTCTATGATGATCATTACAGAAACAAAATTAACAACCAAGTATATCACTTATCTGTTTAGGAAAAAGGTGAAAGCAGCAAGCTTCCAGACCATGAAAAGCCTACTACGATTGATCGTGTTACCCCAAACAACATAGATCAAAGCTTATCAGATCAAAGCAGCTAATTTCGATAGCAAAAGGAGCCGCTTTTGAATAAAATTAAAATTCAATTTAATCCAGATCAAGAGAAGCGTACTTCAATTGATGGAGATACTCCAGATAACTTTGATCGTTGCTTATCAGATCAGAGAAGCAAATTTCAAAAGCAAAAGGAGCCATCTTTGTCCAAATCTGAAATTTAGCTCAACCCTAGAGATACTTCAAACCATTCTCAAATAAACAAGAATAGAGATAGCAAAGAGAAAGCTTATTTCTGGAAACCTCCTTGGTTTAATCGATTTTTCAATTAAATCGATTTGAACCCTAAATTAGATCTGAGGGTTTTTTCCTTTTGGTAGACGGGATTGTAATGTTACGGCTAGGGTTAGCTTGTGATATTTGTTTTGAGTTTTCGGGTAGGGTTATATTACCCTATACACTACCTTATAACTTCATGGGCTTTGGGCCTTCATTTTTACCTATTTCAAAAAAAGAAGCATGTTGAAAAATGAGAAACATGTTCTTTACGTGGATAACTAAATTAAATGGAATCATAGTCAAACAACGAGAACGACAGTTCAAGTCATCGAAACGTCGGATTATTACCTGGTATTCAACACTGATCAACATGATAAAGACCTTTTGAGCTGAATTTCTAATGTACATGGAAAATAAATAATTAGAATCAAATATTTTTAATCATCTCACCAACAGATCAGTGTACTTGATCACAAATATCAAGAATTCATTTTTCACTTTCACAAACTACCAACTTAAAGACGGTTCAAGGTATTTATTTACTTTAGGGGTTATCACAGTAAGTCTAGGTTTAGCATAAACATAGTTTAGACCATGGAAAAAGATAGCCTACAATAACCATGTTTCCGGCAGACGATTAGTACACATATTGCCATCTACAGACCTATTACATTATTTTGTATTGTCTACAGTGAATGCAGTCCACTGCTTGGGGGGAAGAATATACGAATAACCCGTAAAATGTTCGACATAGCAATGAATAAATGAAGGATAAACAATACGGCTACCTTATTTTTGTCAAAGTTGTTTAAAATAGCTAACACAACAGATCACAGTAAGATATACTCATAACAGTATAACCTATGGAACAAACAACCAAAATTACTCTCATTGCAAACACACTGTAGCAAACATTGCTAAATATCCCAACCGATGACCACCAAGCACAACATATTTCCCTATCATCAACCTAAGAGTTGTTGACAAACCAACGATATATTGTACTGCCTTCAGGGTAGTAGGTATGGAGAAGCAATATAATACCGTTGAATGTAGTCGTTCTTGTATTAACCTTAGGATTGAAACTACCATTGCATGTATCCCCATTTTGAAATGCAGGAAGTGTTATAAGTGATGCAAGTGGTTGTGCATAACACATATTTGCACATGAATTTAGTTTAAAAACCACTTTTCCAAGTTTTGTAGCAAAAGTTGAGGGGAAATAACTGTGTAGTAATTCATGTATTGATGTATAACACATGATCGTTGAGTCTGAATATATAGTTTTCAAAAACAATTGCATTTACAAATCCATTATATCATCATAGTAAATAGTGCGTCCCTTGTATTATACAACAACAACAAAGCCATTATTCTCAAACAAGTTGAGGTCGGCTAGAGATGGAACCCAAAACTAAATGACAAAGCTAATTTAAAGATTATAACAATAGCAATAGCAATAATAAAATAAAGTCAAATAAGTAAATTAATAATAATAGTAACTAAGTAAAGTAAAAATAAAGATAAAAATACATATATATGTAAAAAAACAAAAAACCAAATGATGATGATAGTATAAATAGTAATGATGGTGCTCGTACGTGAATCGCTAACTTCCACGCGCTATGTCTTAGGCTCATTTTCCCTAGTTCTATAATCTAAAACTTATTAAACTCATAGCTCATGGTTCTGGTACGTGGATTGCTAACTTCCACGCCGCTCCTATCCGTTACTAGCTCTTTGGATATATTCCAATCCTTCAAGTCCCTTTTTACTACTTCCTCCCATGTAAACCTTGGTCGACCTCTACCTCTCTTTGTGCTTACGACGCAGCCTACCATTCCAGCGTGCACAGGTGCCTCGAGCGGCCTTCGTTGGAGATGTCCAAACCATCTTAAGTGATGTTGAATTAGCTTCTCCTCAATTGGTGCTACTCTAAGTTTTTCACGTATATCATCATTTCTAATTCGGTCTCTTCTTGTATGACCGCAACTCCATCGCAGCATACGCATCTCTGCTACGCTTATCTTCTGCACTTGTTGGCTTTTAGTAGGCCAACATTCTACACCATACAACATCGCAGGTCTGATTGTCGTTCTGTAGAACTTTCCTTTAAGCTTCTATGAGACTTTCCTGTCACAGAGAATAACAGACGCTTGTCGCCATTTCACCCATCCCGCTCGAATTCTAAAACTAATATATTCATCAATCTCACCATTAGACTGCAACATTGATCCTAAATATCGAAAGGATTCCTTCTTGGGAACTATTTGCCCAACTAGAGTGACATCTCCATCCTCTGACTTGACACCGCTAAACTCGCACTTCAGATACTCTGTTTTAGTTCTGCTAAGCCTAAATCCCTTTGATTCTAAAGTCTGTCTCCACAGCTCAAGTTGTTTATCAACCCCAATGCTACTTTCATCAATTAGCACAACATCATCAGCTGTTTGTATCAAAAATGGGCATAACACTCTTCAGAAGTTTTTGAAGAGAAAAAGTGAAGAAATTAAATGGAAAAAGAGGATTATCTAACAAAAAATCCAGAAAACAGATAGGAAAATAATAAAAACGCACAGAAACACAAGGATTTAGAGTGGTTCGGCGTGTTACCTACGTCCACTATAAAATTGATTGCTTTATTGCTGTTTCTTTGATGATTACAATCGATTGCAGCAGGTTACATCAGATAACAATGAATTACAGCAGTAAATTTCATTAGCAGCAGCAGCAATGGAGTTTAGAACTGGATCCGGCAGATTCTAGGCGTTCGAGAATTCCAAAGATCCTTTTTTTGTAGGCTCTGGGGCTCTATTTATAGGTGTAGGAGGATGGTATTTTGCTCAGATCTCGGGAGACTTCTTCTGGCACGTGAGCGGGCCCACGCGACCAAGCCCGTAAAGTTTCGGCCCGATTCGTGATCGATACGAACGAATTTCACATCGATCAAGATTGCGTCCGATGGAGTCGAAATTTGGTGTGGACATTCTTCAACATGCACGTAAACTCCTGTGAAAATTTCATAGCATTTGGACTTGTATATCGCGAGATATCATCGATACAAAATGGAGACTTTCGGCAGGCTGTTTGGTTCGACTCGATCTTGTTCGAATCGATGGCTGCGCGTGCCTATGTGATGACGTGGCGAGCATTCTTTGGATCGATCCACTATATACGCTGAGTTGATCGAGTCGTTCCAGGACTTTCGCCTTGTTCGTATTGAAGCATTTGTCTTGTTCGAATCGATGGAAGGTTTCTCTCGTTCGCATCGATGCAACGAGCTCTGTTCGTATCGATGGAGGACACATGGAATAAGTTAACTGCGTGGCCTTGTTCGTATCGATTGGAAATGACTCCAGTCGATCGATACGAAGTTGACGTGGCCAGATGGACTCGAACGCTGGTAGCCGGATCGATACGAATAACCATGACCTGGATCGATACGAATAAGGAATTCTTGATGGATACGAAGCAACTGGGCTTGAGGGATACGAACAGTGGGTTGATGGATACGAACAAGGCTCTCCTGATGGATTCGAACAAGGCTTCGTTGATGGATGCGAAGTAGACTCTGGACGATCTATACGAAGTGGACTCTGATGATGGATGTGAACCTGATCGATTCGAACTAGGGCCTTCTGATCGATACGAAGCTGATCGATTCGAACAGAGGCCTAGCCGATCGATACGAAATAGAGTTGATCTTCCTTAGCTTGTATCGATCCTAACTCGATCATACGAACTCGGATTGACTTGAGATTTGGAACGCTGGCTTCCATGGCTTTGCTCGTCGTGCCTTGTCGATCGTAGCTTGATCCGGACTCGGACAAAATTTGTCGATATCCATAGTGAACCTGCATATAACCGATTTCTAAGACGAACCGTCATCTATATCTAGTCAAGCTCTTGGTGTCACGGCCTTGCCAAAAGGCGGAATAACATTTGCACTCCAAAGTACGTCTTGTGGAAACATGACGTGCTTTGAAAAGCAACCTTTGCTTTGAACAATTATCATTTTTTCGCTGAAGGTTGTAATCTTTGACTGATTTTCTCGGTAATGTGAACCGTTGATTGTCGACTGTTGTACCCTGTATTGTTGTAACTAATTGCCGCTTGACTGAGATTAGCTGTTTTTTGTTGCAATCGTTATCAGATAGGTATCCAATTCCTGTTAATGTTAAAAATTGAATATTAGTCCGACGTATATGCATATATGTTAATCTGACTCTCGTTGACATTGCACATTCACGAGTCATTATCGGTTTATCTCGTATCGAATTCCGTGTCGATCCTCTCCTGAACCGATTGTGAAATTCGAATTGTAACAACACTCGATGGTTGTTTTTGAATGTTCCTTTGTAACGATCCTCTCCTGAATCGATGTAAAAGGTTGAAATATTGTCTTTGCATTGGTATAAATCGTATTGATGGATACAAAATGAGCATTTCGCATTGATGGATATGAGCTTCGATGGATACGAAACGATCGTTCGTATCGATGGTAACGAACTTCGGTGGATTCCATTGCAGTGGTCTTCATTTTCGAATCGATGCGTGGGTCACAAAGATGGATACGAAATATGCATTCGTATCGATAAATATTGGCCTTTGGAAGTTGTGATTTAATGGATTCGAACAGCACTGTCCATATCGCTGCACTGGGGATGGAGTCGAAAATGATCGATACAAACAATGTCTTCGTATCGATGGATTCCACTACACCAATCAGGTCATTTTGTAACACTTTTGCGCTTTCAATTTGTAACGGTAATTACCGTTATAAATTTCTAACAGATATTTCCGTTAGAAATGTTTGTCACGGTAATAACCGTGACTACATCTCGTAATTTGGTAAATACAAAAGGAAATATAGACAGTATTGTAATTTACATTTTATTATTACTTATCTGTTTCGCACGCATAACATTTCATCTCATCGCCATTTCAATTCCTCTTTAGTTATAGGGTTTCGCCCCTCCAATTTGTTCTGCCTTCGCTGTTCTGCCACCGCCTTCAAATAATCTTTCATCTTCATGTTCTTTGTTCTTCACCAAAAATGTCTTATCGTCCAACCAAATTACTAATTTGAGTTCAGTGCATAAAAAGAGGAGAACCGAGCCCACAACGTCGTCGATGAATGGGAGTGTGCCGTTGCTTGTTCGGCCAGGGCGTACTGGAGTTAACAGTGATTGCTAGCATCGCTTCTCTTCTCTTTGGTCCTAAACAGCTGCCCGAAATTAGATGCAGCATTGGCAAGACTGTCAAAAGCTCTCAACGGGTATTGTTCATATACTATTATTTATTTAATTATTGAGTTTTGTAGCGAGGAATTAGGAACAGTGGTTTGCAAGTTTTGAAGGTATTATTTTGAAATTCAGATCTAGGTGCTCTTCAGACACTCAAAATTAGGTAGTCTGAGATTGTTTTTGTGATTGAAATGTTTGAAAAATTAGGGAATTCTAGGTTCTCAACTTCATAATTCATATGGTTACTGATATGCTAAGTGTAATGCTTTATGTGAATCTTTTTCATAATTCAATAAAGTCCTGAATTTCTACGCATGATCTCGTGCTTTTCAGGTGTAACTATTGTAAAGGTTTTCTATATTTATATAAGAACAGTGGAAAAACATAATTGATGAACTTTTGGCTTTTAAACATAAAAATAGGGTTATTTTATAGTTTTTATTGATAATTGTACATAAGAACGGTGCTACTAATAGACAATTAGTGATATATACTAAAGTTAGCATTTAGATGTAATTATCAAGGACCAAGAATTGGTTTCTGTTTTCATTCAGTTTACGATTTCAATTTCTATTTATGTTTGGTCGATTTAATATTTTTGGAACTCAATTTTTTTTGCTACTATTCCAGTTTTGAATTTTGGCATTTTTTTTGGTGGAAATAGATTAGCGGATAGTGCACTCTTGCTATTTATGAAAATAAAATATATACTACTATATTATACTTTAAAAAGCCAATTAAGTTATTGATATTTCTACTGAATTTGGCTGTAATTGACAGATGTATCATATTTTTGAACTAAATCTTTTCATATTTTTGTATTATCTTGTCTGATTTGTTATTTCTTTTTTATTGTTTCACATGTTTAATACACTTTCTTATCTTTTCTACTATAATTTTATTGTCATCTATGTTTCTAGCGTTTGAAGAAAAAAACAAGAATGTAAACCAAAATAAAGATTTAAATGGAACCTAATTGAAACAAATGGAATTTTGGCTTTCAATTAGAATCTTCATCCATCACAATTATGAAGAACAATTGAGAAGTTGAAGTTCAGTTAACATATCCTACAATTTTAAACTGAATGGGATATATTTTTATACATATGTTGAATTTAAAGAACTTTTTTCCAAACTTTAGAATTGTTACAATTAAGTTACATGTAAGAGAATAATTGTGTTTGCTTATATATATAAATCTAATGCACATTAAATGTAATTATGATTAAGGTGTTATATTCTAAAAAATTAAATATTGTAGAATTTTTAATATCAAGGAAATGTTTGATATTATGATTAAGGTATTATATTCTAAAGGAGTACATTACAAAATCAAATTGCAAAAAGCTTTCCCAACCACTTCCAAAACGATAGAAAATTTTCTTTCTTTATTATTTATATCAATCAAATATGTCTACCCAACCTGTAATCAAAAAAGAATCAGTCATTAGTTCCGTTTTTTGAAAGCATGTTGCATATCCATTTTCGAAAGCATGTTGCATATCTATTTTTGAAAGTGTGTTAATTGTTCGATCAAAGTAATACCACAGTCATAAATTTTCAGGAGGAGAAATATAAGGATAATTTACAGGGAAAATAATATCTCATATCAGTTTTCCTATTTTGGAAATCTGATGATGTAACAATTACAACTTCTTAAATTAGAGTAGAAATTTACAGCTAGAAGAAACTATGTAATAAATTAAAATATATTGTTATGTAATTAATAAAAGCATATTGGTATAAGAAAATAAATTCTCATGATGTCATAGTTAAATATTGCTGATAAATATAGTTTGCACATTCTTCATTTATTCATAATTGTAATGAAAAAATATTAGTAATAGCCTAATAGGTTGGTGATTTAGATGTGAATTTCAATTTTCTGGATGTTGAAATTTGAGAAAATTTGATGGCTAGAGTGCTTATAACCTAATTGATTTTGTAGTAACAACATGAAACATGCCCATAACAACATTGCAAAAGAACTATTCAAAATTTAAAATTAGAAATTTAAATCAACCTAAATAGAAGTTTACCATGGCTTGTACTTAATGCCATCTTAAGAAGAGCAAAGTGTTGACATGCACCGTTTCCCTTCAAACCAGGAAACCATTAGACTTCTGATCTTCCAACATCTCATTAATTCTATATAATTACATAGAGCAGAGAATTCTCTATATATTCATTTTCTATAATTTAGGTTGTTACAATAATAATGAAAACTGAAATTACGTATTTAAGTTCCCAATCAATGACCGAGCAAAAAAAATAGACAATGTGGAGGATGATGCAAATGCAAACTATTCAGAGTACAATTGGTCTTTTGACATACTTAAATGTTTAGCTTGCAGCATCTCTTTGAAGTTCTACTTTATGTATCAGGGCTATTTTACTTATATTGTTTATTTTCATTTTGTGAATTTTGATTCAATTCCATATATGTTCAGTTTTTCAATGAGTTAGTAAGCACTGTCTTTTTGTGCTCAGTTTTGTAGATACATTTAAAGTCTTTGCTATTTACATTATTTTATAAAATATAAAAGTAGAATGAAATTATAGAATGACAATATGGCCCAACTTGTTAAAGACTAGCTTAGCTGGTTATGTAATTGCATTTCCACTTTTCATGTTTAGTTCAAATTACATTGTTTAATTTTGTTATATATATAGAATAAATAATTTGTTTTTGATCTTTTGCTCTTTAAACCAAAGAAACTAATGGCATATATTAGCTCAAGTATTATAGCAATTCAATATATTAGATATATTAAAAGCACTAAAATAATGAATAAACTGAATAGTTTGGATCATTACTTCAGTAGCGTAGGTTCATGAGTGAGTTTTTGCCCAAGTTACCTATTATAATCAAGTTAAAAGTACCATTATATCTACTGCTTTGTATAGATCTTATGACCAATGAGAAATTTTTTAGTACCAGATTCTTCTTCTAATGAGAAAAAAAATCACTTCAACAATTACCTAATTTAAAAGGATATCCATGTTAAATTATCAAATGAAGTCAGCAGTAGTAATGGTTGTTTAACTACTTACATTTATTATGAATCTCACATCTCCTAACTGTAATATATAACAACTGCTAATTCTCATAAATTTTTTGCATGATAGTATTATAACACATCTGACATCTTATATTAATTCTAGTCCAAGTTGCATTCTCAAAAGCTTGTATGTGCTAAACAATCTTAGAAGTAGGAAAGATGAAGGTAAGTTTCTTGTTGATTATATTCAAGTTAGTGGCCATGGCAGCTTGATATTGCTTTTTAAATTAGCAGTTTGTTTTCTTCTTCTTTTTTTACTCACTTGAAAGTTTTTGTTTTACTTAAACATCATGCAAAATTTATCTTTGTTTATCTTACTATTTTTAGCATATGCTCTTTTAACATTGTCCATTATCTTCTGTAGTATGTGCACCTTAATTGCCCTGGTTAGGATCGCATGTTTTTAATGTTTCATTACCTTGTAAGAATTAAGTTTCGTATATAAAAAGGTTTGATATTTGAAAACTCTGCCTTAATTTAGTACTGAAAAATAAACAAGGGAAATAGAAAGGTTAGATAACGAAGATTTTTATCAATCAACATCATACATGTGCGTATCTTTGCTGAGTATGTTTTTGAGGCCAGCTTGTTATTCCTGTTTCTCTGAAGAGTCAAACCAGAAGTTTATATTTTTCACGCTGCTATTATGAAAGTCAATGTCAGTGTTCCATATACCCAAAATATAAATGCTATAACAATACTAGTTATGAAAAGCTTACTTTAATGAGAAATGTTTTAGGAATTGATCATCATTATTTGAAACAAGGCTAAGCACATGTGAGTAGTAAATAAAAGTTAGAAAAATATATTAAATTTGCAAGACATTTGTAGTAATATATAGAATGTTCAATCAAATTAAAAGTTGATAATTAACAGACTGTTGAAGCATTTAATAAAATTTCTTATGTTTTGCTTTGATTTAAGTTAAGTAATCTCTGTAGATTTCCTTGGTCAATTATTTGACCCTTTGTGGAAATATGATATCTCAAATTAGGATTGAATATATATCACTAAACTAGTAGTTGAGTAAAAATTTATCTAATAACAATGACCCAAATAGCAAAAGGATTAATCTATAATCAAAGACTGAATTAGATTGCAACTTTTTGCAAATTAATTTTACCATAAATGTTTCATAATATTACCAATCACAATAGCTCGAAATATATTTCACCGTGTAAAAAAACTAGAAGTGAGTTATAATTGGATTTTGGTGATGGAAAATGAAATGATTCTCAAAAAACATTTAATTTATTTCCCAAAAGAAGGGTGAATGTGGCACAAAAAAATATATTTTGATATGTATATACATGTTTTCTTCATTTGTTTGGTATATATGTTATCCGTCTGAAAATAACTCACGCTACATTTCACTATTATTAATATTTGCATACACACACACACACGTACATACATACACCTACATACTTGGATATTACTATATAATATTAAATTTTAACTATATATTATAGACATTTCTATAGATTTCTTTTCACCGTTATTCACCACTCTTTAAGTATCAGTCCTATGGTTATGACTAGTTAGTATCCACATGATTTCTTATATATAATAGATGATAATCATGTGTTGGTTGGTCCCTATAACTCATATTATATGATATCAGTCACATGTATACTGTAGAGGAGATGATATAATTTACTACATAAATCATTAGTAATATTAATGTTTAATGCTCTTCCTTTCTACTATTCAAGAAGCCATCATGTGCCAATAATTAATTCCTGTTTTAAATTGTTGATATGAACTTTTATCAATGCAGGCTGCAAGGATTTCAAACATCACAAATGGATTCTGGTGGTCACAGATCTAGTTGGATGCGAAATCTATTTTGAGTGTAAGTATTATCACTAAATATGACATACTTGACTTTGCAGATTCATACTTAGGAGATTTTGTAATTTATGTTTGTTATGTATGGTATGTTGTTATCTAAGTTGAAGTTTGTGGAATTTGTTATGAAATATATGTGATTGAAATTGTTTGCCACTAAAAATTGGTTATATCATTATTGTTGTGAAGTTGAATTTAATATGAAATATAATTATATGTAGGTGACATGTAATTTTGTTCTTGCTAGATTATACGTAAAACAATTTTCTTGATCAAAATTTGCCATGCACAGGATAATAACGTTTATGGATGAATATAAAAATGTATGTACCTACTGTACTATAATAGACAATTCTGTAGTGTAAATGCTAGCAAAAATGCAGCTCTACATGGTTTGGTAGCTGTAACGAACATATTCGTTACTAAAGACGAAATTTATAACGAGCATAGTCGTTACTATTGATGAAATTTGTAACGAACAAGTGCGTTACTAATGATGAAATTTGTAACGGACAAGGTCGTGATAATTTAGAATGACAACCCCTTCTTCCACCATAAAAGGGGAAACTAAGTAACGGAAAATACCCATTACAAACCGATGCAACTAATAACAAACTATTTCGTTACAAAAATTTAGATTTCTAACGACAAAGTCCGTTGGTAAGTGATATATCTAATAACGGGTAGAGGCCGTTATAAATATTTGTAACGACATACCTCACGCCTGTACCGCTCACGACTATATCTGTTATAAATTTCATTTGTAACGACTATATTCGTTACAAATACACCTTTTTGGTGTAGTGTTCGGGTGACTCAGAAAAACCTTCGTTGGCAACTTCGCTTCGACAAAAGCTCGATGGATTCGAATAGCTTGTTCGAATCGATTCTGTGGTGACACTTTGTAACCGGTTGAATTCACTGGGAGGCGAATCGTTTTTTACCTTCACTTTCGAGTCCATATAAATACTGTGGACTTAGTCATTTTTCACTTTTTACTTTTTACTCTTGCGCTTCGTCTTCGTATCGCTCCAGAGACTTGGAAAAGGAAAACTACTTGCCTTCGAATCGATTCAAACCTGTAACTCCTTGAACCAATCTTTGAAATCAGGTAAATGAACGACTGACCCACGTTGTTGTGACGAGATTCGAAATCGATTGCCAATCTATTTGCATATACGATCGATCTCTGGCGATTCCAAGACCGGAGTCGGCTATTCGGAAATTGCCATGGTATTTGAATAGTTTAGGGAAGAAGATATTGTGCGAGGTCGAGGAAGGAGAAGATGGAGTTCGAATCGATCTCGTATCGATCTGGATGGGAAATCTCGTATCGTTGTCTTGCTTTGGGCTTCGTATCGATCATGGAACAGTTACTTAGCTTCGGCTGTTTCGAAACAATATTGATCGATACGAAGTAGACGATATTGATCGATACGAAGCAGATGTCTTCTGATCGATACGAAGTAGATGTTTTTTGATCGATACGAAACTGCTGAGCTCCGATCGATACGAACTACATCCCATGGGATCGATACGAAATTGTCTCTGAACGATCGATACGAATTTAAACCTGTATCCCTGATGGATACGAACGACTACACGGATCGATGTGAACTCGAACTTTGATGATCGACAATGAGCCTAACTTCGATGATCTTGAAAACTTTTGTGCATTTGAACATCTAACTCCGACGAGCTTCATTTTGGCATAATTGGACTTGACCGTTGGACTGCATATTTGACTTTCCTTTGAAGCTCGTCGATGACACTGTAACTTAACAAAACTTTCACAACTTTAACTCGTATCGATGGAAGTTTGGATGGCATGGTTGTGACGGTCAGCGATGATGGTCATTCCAGCTGAATTTCGAAGTCTCGTCGTTTGCATGCTTTCCTTAACCCTGTAGAATTTTTCAAGTGATATACTGCACTGCACTGCACAACATATTTACACACTTCACACTGCGGGATGCACGAGTTTATTATCTGTTTAACGATGATTTTTCATAAGCTAGTTAGTCATGGAACCTTCAAGTTCGCAACAGCAGGAACTTCCGAGTTCAGTTCCTTCAACCATCGAGATACCGGCCTTCGAAGCCGAAGTTATAGATCCAGCCCCGGACGAGTTTCCAGGCGCCCGGTTTATTTGCAATCCACAAGATTCTGTGCCGTCCGGCATCTCCGAAGATAGGCTGGGATGGATTTGTTTAAGGCATGGCTTGTCGCTTGACGACGTGTTATTGCCAGGGCTAAATGATAGACCACATGCTCCCCCGGAGGGGTTTACTGCTTTCAATCGTCTTGCTTGCACGGCGGGGACTCTTCCTCCATTTAATCAGTACATAAGGGAAATGCTGTCATTCCTTGGAATCGCCCCATCCCAACTACACCCCAACGGATACACCTAGTTGAATAGCACTTTCATCCTGTTTATGGAAATTCTCTTTCGACCACCAAAGCCGATCGAGATTAGATATCTCTTCAACATCAAGAGCCGTGGAGATAGCCCTTCTTTCACATTCTTGGAAGCGGTCAGGAACTGCCAAATAGTAACGGGGTCCTAGGGAAGGCTGAGTTACTTTAAAACGAAATGGTTCTACGTTCGATGCCCCCTTGGATTCGCTAGGCGATGGTTGGATAGACGTAAGTGTTGCAGTCTTTCTCATGAATTACTGGGATAATAGTAATCGTTTTCAAAACTGACATGCTTCTCTTCTTTTACAGCCGCAATCTCACGACCTGATGGTGGATATTTCAGGGAGTTAGTTCGGATCCTCAAAGCAGTTCCGGGTGAAGAAAGAAACATTGACTGGGTTCTAACCGACAGAAACCCGAGGATTGTCGGGCTAATCAAACGGAAGCAAAGCCTATGGCTGGAAGGGACGCTTAGAACGGTCTTGAAGAAATGGGTGAAACGAAAAGCGCCCGGAGTCGTAATAGCTGAAGAAGTTGATTCGGAGAGAATGCCCACTGATAACGAACTCCAAGCTGGGCCTTCTTCCAGTTTTCAAGACTCAGGAGGAAGGAGAAAAGGCAAGGCAGTTGCTCATAAGCGTTCTAAATCTATGAGATTGAAATCCGTGGTTATGTCTTTGCCTGTCCCGGGGATTAGAATTTCGGAGGCTCCTCCCCCGCAAGTAGAGAATCCTTTCGAAGGGCTTGCTAATATTCCGATTCCGGATTATGTGTCGTTTCAACATGACACCGCGATGGAGGAGCTTGACGATGCTCTTGAGCTGAGCGGGTCGCTTGCTATGAGTGCGGTCGACATTTCCGGTTGGTCGGGGGGTTGCACATACATACACTTCACTGCACTACATGATTCATGACTGTAAATCGTCCAACCCAAGAGATCACTAACTTTTCCTTCGTTTCTCATTTTCAGGTACGATGTCCGAAAGAGGGTCAATGCTTGGGAGCCTTCGCTCGGCTCGAAAATCTTCCACCTACTATGACTCTCGTAGGAGAGATTCGGATAGAGACCGCGATCGCGGGTACTCTAATATAGAGAGGTATGAGCGGGACAGGGACAGAGAGTATAGACACCGATCTAGGTCTCGCTCTCCACCTCCTAGAATCCCATCTCCACCTCCTGTTCATGTTTCACATCCACCAGAGCCTCCATGACAAATGCCATCTTCTCACACTTCTAGATCCGAAACTCATCTCTAGAGAGTCGAAACCACAGCCTCCATAATTGCAGAGCAGGTTCCAACTGAGCCCACAGGAGAAGGGGCCATTAAAATGGCTCAGATGAGGAAGGAGTTCCCGAACATATGCCTCGATGGCTATGTCTTCCCACCACACTTAAAAAGAATTCCATCAGGAGTGGAAAACACGGTGCATGATTACGTTCATGATGTCTACACCCAGTATAGAGAGTGGGCAAAGGCTGCAGAGAAAGCTTCAAAGGTGGCTTTTGAGCGAGCCAAAGCAATCAAGAAGATGGAATCCGAGCTCGCTCAAAAAGACCGAATTATACAAGTGCTCAATACTGAGGCCGAGTCTTCTTGGAAATATGAAATTGAGGCCACCAAAAAAGCTGATGAAACGATCGTGGCGATGGATAGGTTGAGGCAGACACATGTTGCCTTGGTGGAGGAGATGGGCCATAGAAATACTATAGTCACCGTCGAACGGGATGCGACGGTCAAGGAACTCAACGAGCTCAAGGCCAAATTCTCCGACATCGCCAAGGAAAGGGATGATGCAAACAACGCAGCCCAGGAGGCATGCAAACAGGCTGTTCTGCTTCGGGGTGAACGGGATGCGGCTGTGGCTAAAGTCCGCAAAGTGGAGACTGAGGTCAAGGAGAAGGTGAGATCGGCTGAGTCCAGGCTAGAAGCCGACATCGAAGATCTTCTTGTTGTTTACAACGCCAACGTGCTAAGGCACAGGGGTTTAGCCTCGCTTGATAATTACCCGGCACATCTATACAACGCCTGGGGCCGATTGGTTGAGGAGGAGAAAGCGGTGAATCTGGGTGAGTCTATTGATGAGTTTGAGCTCGAGAATCGTCTGCTAAATGAAGATGAAAGGAAGATTCTCCACGAGTCAATGATTTCTTATGAGAAAGAGAGACTCGGCACCCAGCACCTGGAAATAAGATAAGGCTATGGGGTTGAACACCACGATGCAAGTCTTGAACTTCCAGCGTCAACCCAGCCTGAACCCTTGCCTGCGGTCGATCCCCAAGCTATTCCTGCCTACA
Source organism: Allium fistulosum (assembly GCA_030737815.1). Classification (NCBI taxonomy): domain Eukaryota; kingdom Viridiplantae; phylum Streptophyta; class Magnoliopsida; order Asparagales; family Amaryllidaceae; genus Allium; species Allium fistulosum. The sequence continues at coordinate 538,539,396 of CM060903.1, forward strand.
ATCCGGATCAGTCGTAGATGTCTCCGGCTACAGAGCAAGTTGTTGAAGCTGTTCAGCCGCCTACAAGTCAAACTGAGGAAGGTATTCTGAACATTCCACATATCCGTCTTAAGTTGAAATCTTCACTCGAATTAAGTTCTAACAGTTCTCTTATTCTTTGTCCAGTGATTGATGCTGCACCGGTCGTGCCTCTTATCACTCAAGAATCGAATCAGACGCAGGAGGCTACCGTTACCGAAGCGACCACTGTAACTGTTACTGCGCCACTTGACGAGATGCAGGGGATATCACTTGTTTTTGTTGAGCAGCTGATGGAGGAACTCTTCCGCCGTCATGGCCATCCTCTTGCCAACCTGCCATTTGTCATGGGTGGAGGCACTCCTGCTACAAGTTCTTCGATGCCAACTACTGATGCTCGCAGTGATGCTCAAGCGATTACTGAAGAGGAAATATTGGCCGAGATCGACGCTGAGATGGAAGTAGCGACACATGGTGGCAGTTTTGGAGGTGAGATGGCGACACCTGGTCTAGCCCCACTCAGAATGATATCTCCTGGTGGTACAGTTTTCGACACCAGTGTGCCTGTTCCATCTTCTACACTTGATCATGTTCCTCCGACTCCGCCCGCAGGAAGCATTCTTATTCATTCGAGCTTGGAGGAGGATGTTGATATCATGCCCCCGCCTGAAGACCGACCACCGAAAAGCAAAGGCTCAAAGAGGAAGGGTAGTGTCGGCTCCAACGAGTCTACACTGAAAAGGAAGCCGAGGAAGAAGAAAGATTAGACATGCTTCCTTGGTTTATTTTGACTTTCATTTTGTTGGCCGTGTATAGATGCGGGTTCGGCCCCTGCTAGTAGGAATTTTTTAGAACAAACTTGTACATGAATTTCTTTCATAAATAGTAGAAATGAAACTTTTCATTTTTAGCTTCTTGTGTATTTGCATAAGTGTTTCAATGTTTGAAATGCACTTGTAAAGTTCCAGCTTCCGAGTCAAGTTTGTATTTTTTGCGCCAGGTCTGGAAACCGTGGGCAAGGTTCACGACCGGGAAATGAATTGAATTTTGACGTCGCACCGCTTCAGTCAATGGTCGACGCTTAAGTCCTACCCCCTAGTCTTGGGGATGAGTTGTAGAACATTAGCCAACGATTGCATTTCACTTATAACACGTTGAGTCTAGTGCCGTTGAACGGATGTTTGAGACAAGCGGAGATTGAGTTGTTCATCTATACTTGTTCGATTATTGGTGATCATATCCGCAATCCGGGGATTCTCATTTGCTTTCTGGCGGTTGGTCACATCGGCTTAAGTTTTAATTGTACGTCCGCGCTCTAGGGACTCGGAATCGACATTTATACTCCGACTCGCACTCTGGGAGTTCAGAGGTGGCATTTACACTCTGTTTCACACTCTGGGAATTCGGAGTTGATGTTTGTACTCCGTTTCACGCTCTGGGAATCTGGAGTTAATGTTTTTACTCCGACTCGCACTCTGGGAGTTCGGAGTTGATGTTTATGCTCCATTTCGCACTCTGGGAATCCAAAGTTGATGTTTATACTCCAACTCGCACTCTGGGAGTTCGGAGTTGATGTTTATACCCCGACTCGCACTCTGGGAGTTCGGAGCTGATGTTTATACTCCGACTCGCACTCTGGGAGTTCAGAGGTGATGTTTATACTCCGACGCACACTCTGGGAGTTCGGAGTTGATAAGCAGACGGTCAGTCACATCTGCTGTATGTTTTTGGATTTCGCTCGCACTCTGGGAACGAAAGCTGTATCAGGATCGTGGATGGTCGGATCACATCCACCCTGAGTTAACAAGTGAGGTCGTTAGATGGACGGGTCCACCCTCCTCAAACTTGGTTCAGATATGGACGAAGTCGTTAGGCGGACGGATCCACCCTCTTCATAGACGTATTTTTATATTCCAGTTCGTACTCTGGGAAGCTGGAGTTAAGTGAAGGATTGTCGTGTATCAATCCTTTTTCGACTTTGGTGTGATGGCTTGTTCCCGAGCTTGGGTTTCACTTAGCGAGTGACCGGTTGCATCACAGTCACTCCCTATCTGAATAAGCCCCACCATATGATGGAACTTAGATCTCCGTGCATAGTGATGATCATATGAAGCATTTCAAGTAAATCACAGCTCTGGCTCGAAGAGATTGCATTTTATTGCTGAAATAAGAAAATATGGCAAAGTCAGTTGCCGTATTACAAATTCTAATTTCGAAATGCAGAAACAAATCGCAAATGGAAAATAAACTAAATGAATAAACATAGCCTGTTATGTGTAGTAGCGACGAAGACTCTCGCTGTTCCAGGCTCTTGGCAGAGCAGGTCCGCCAACGATCGCTAACTTAAATGCGTCATTTTCGAGCTTTTGTTTGATCACATATGGCCCTTCCCACGTTGGTTTCGCGTGCGAAGGCATCGGGAAGATTCTCTTGTGGACAAAATCGCCGAGTCCAAACGTTTAGGGTCGAACTTTGACGATGTGCATTCGGGAGACTTGATTTCGGTACACGGCCGCTCTCGAATCAGCCAGATCCCCTTGAACGACTCCAACTCCATTGGCGGTAGGGAATTTTAAAGTTAAACACCATGGGGCAATAACAGCCCTAATTTCAGCAAGGGCCGGTCGGCCCAAGAAGGCATTGTATGGCGAATCTTTGTTCAATACAACAAATTGCAATGTCCGGACTCTCCAGTGTTCTCCAGTTCCCAGCTCCACTGGCATTTCCACCATACCGGTGGGTACGGTCTCACTCCCGTTGAAGCCATAAATACGTAATTGACAAGGCTTCAAATCTTCGGCCTCCCTCTTCATCTGGTCAAAGGCATGCTTAAATATTATATTCACAGAACTTCCACTGTCGACCAGAATCTTTTTCATCCAAGCATGACCTACTTGAGCTGATATGACCAGTGGATCAGTGGTTGGGGCTTCGACCCTGTCAGCATCTCTATTTCGAAAGACGATATCGTCAGCCATCGTCTTCTGTCGCTTGGTCGGAGCTCTATCTCCCAAATTAATACAACACTCGGAATCCGCATGTCTAATAGAACCGGCATACGACTCCATTTCCCTCCAGCTTCGGTCTGTTGGATGAGGAACACCACTAACTGCGTTTATCACCAACCTCCCGCCAGTACGAGCGGGTTCCTCCTGTCTTGCCTGGTCTGGCGCACGAATTTGATTCGATGGGCCCACAACCCTGACTGCGGCACCTGCACATACTGATCTAACTTCCTCTCGCGGATCAACTTTTCAATGAGGTCATGTAAATGACGACACTCATTTATGTTATGACCATAACTCTCATGGAATCTGCAGAACTTCCCTATTTGGACTTGTCTTTCCGTTGACGGCTTCGGGGCAGGTTTCTTATATTGCATGGTATTACAAGTCCGTCAATACACATTTTCCAATGATGTATTCAATGAAGTATAATTGTCGAACATGGGAGATCTGCGCTGTGGGCCACGATTTTGATCTTGTTTTTTATTGTGATTTTCACTGTCCCTCTGCTGATTCTGTTTATTTTGAATATTCAACTGGACTTTCCCAGAACTCTCCCTGGACTGTTTAACCGCAATGTTACTCTGAATTCCTTTAACGCTGGGCCCTACGTCATCCTACTTCCTAGATTGTTTCGCATCCTCCCTTCTCAAGAATTTGGCTGCCTTGGAATAGAAAAGATCCAATGACGAAGGCGGCTTCCCAGCTAACCAATTTTCGAACTCGGAATCAGGGTCAATCCCTTTAGTCAATGCCATCAGGATAGAGTTGTCATTGGGATTACTTATTTCTGCACACGCAGCATGAAATCGCTCCAAGTAACGTCTAAGTGTCTCTCCGGGAGCTTGAGTGACGCTAGATAGAGTATTAACATCTTTAGGCCTCGCTACATGCATACAGAATTGTTCAACAAACTTGGTGGCCATTTGGTCAAAATTAGAAATGGATCGTGGTGGTAAACGAGTAAACCACATTGTAGCAATGCCCCCCAGGGAAATGGGGAAACTACGGCATTTTACTGCATCGTCAGCCCTCGCGGCATTCATCAGCCATTCATACTTCAGGATGTGTTGATTGGGTCAGAATTTCCTTCATAGACTGGCAAGGTTGGTATCCTGAAGCGCCGAGGTGGTTCAGCATATAATATGTCATCAGTGAAAGGGGCATGACTCCGGGAGATTCCCCAGTCGTCGTTAGTAAGACCCTGACTTTCACGAATCATTTGACGAATCATCGTCGGTATATCCGGCATCTGGATATTTGGAGGATGTTGCGCCAAGGTGTGGTCGGGTTCCACAATGTGAGTCTGGACCGGACGCGGTCGACGGTCCGTGCCTCGCCTCCTTGGTTCAACGTTTTCAGGGACATAAGGTTCTGGAGTATGATCTCGTTGGTGACGATGCGGATCAGCTTGGTTTCTAGCATCAACTCCTTGTTCGGTAGTGGTGGTAGTAGCAAGGTTGCCTGTGACATGGTAAGGAGCGGTACCTCCTCGGGATGAAGGTCCGGTATGATGACTGGTGGATGGTCTAGTTTTGGGTTGTCCAAGATTCAAAGCAGGTTGGTGTCCGGTGGCTTGGGTGTAGCTTACATCCAGCCGTGGGCGTGTGGATCGGTGATGATCATCAGATGAGGCTAAACTCTCTGTGGAAGAATAAGAACCTTGATCTCTTCTGGATCTTCTGCGCCTTTGGCAATTCAGTTGATTGGTCAACTCGGTGTTGGCGCGCAGTTGTTCAGTAAGTTGTTGCCGACTCTGGGTCAACTCTTGAAGCAGCATCTGGAATTCTTGTCTGGTAACCGGGCCCGATGGATCTGAAGGTCCGGCGGCATCTTGGTTGGATGGAGGCAATTGCACGGGATTCTGTTTGTCCCGTCCTTCTTGGTCAGCAGCTGTAGAGGCAGTTTGTGTACTTACCATGATGAATTGATGAAAGTCCTTTCCTAGATCTGATGCAAATCTGAATAGAATGGAAGGGCTTTAAGGTTCTAGATCTGGATCTTCTTCTTGGATTTATGCAATCTGGTATCGATAGGAGATCCAAGGAGCAGGAGAAAATTTGGGTTTTTTCTCGGTGAAAGCACCAAAGTGTTTGTACCAAAAATGGGCACAACACTCTTTGGAAGTTTTTGAAAGATAAAGTGAAGAAATTAAATGGAAAACGAGGATTATCTAACAAAAACTCCAGAAAACAGATAGGAAAATAATAAAAACGCACAGAAACACAAGGATTTAGAGTGGTACGGCGTGTTGCCTACATCCATCATGAAATTGATTGCTTTATTGATGTTTCTTTGATGATTACAATCGATTGCAGCAGGTTACAGCAGATAACAATGAATTACAACAGTAAAATTCGTTAGCAGCAGCAGCAATGGAGTTTAGAACTGGATCCGGCAGAGTCTAGGCGTTTGAGAATTCCAAAGATCCTTTTTATGTAGGCTCTGGGGCTCTATTTATAGGTGTAGGAGGCTGGTATTTCGCTCAGATCTCGGGAGACTTCTTCTAGCACGTGAGCGGGCCCACGCGACCAAGCCCGTAAAGTTTCGGCCCGATCCGTGATCGATACGAACGAATTTCGTATTGATCAAGATTGCGTCCGATGGAGTCGAAATTAAGTGTGGACATTCTTCGACATGCACGTAAACTCCTGTGAAAATTTCATAGAATTTAGACTTGTAGATCGTGAGATATCATCGATATGAAATGGAGACTTTCGGCAGGCTGTTTGGTTCGACTCGATCATTTCGACTCGATCTTGTTCGAACCGATGGCTGCGCGTACCCAGGTGATGACGTGGCGAGCATTCTTTGGATCGATCCACTTTCTACGCCGAGTTGACCGAGTCGTTCCAGGACTTTCGCCTTGTTCGTATCGAAGCATTTGTCTTGTTCGAATCGATGGAAGGTGTCTCTCGTTCGCATCAATGCAACGAGCTCTGTTCGTATCGATGGAGGACACGTGGAATAAGTTAACTGCGTGGCCTTGTTCGTATCGATTGGAAATGACTCCAGTCGATCGATACGAAGTTGACGTGGCCAGATGGACTCGAACACTGGTAGCCCGATCGATACGAATAACCATGATCTGGATCGATAGGAACAAGGAATTCTTGATGGATACGAAGCAACTGGGCTTGAGGGATACGAACAGTGTGGGTTGATGGATACGAACTAGGCTCTCCTGATGGATTCGAACAAGGCTTCATTGATGGATGCGAAGTAGACTCTGGACGATCTATACGAAGTGGACTCTGGTGATGGATGCAAACCTGATCGATTTGAACTAGGGCCTTTTGATCGATATGAAGTTGATCGATTCGAACAGAGGCCTAGCCGATAGATACGAAATAGAGTTGATCTTCCTTAGCTTGTATCGATCCTAACTCGATCATACGAACTCGGATTGACTTGAGATTTGGAACGCTGGCTTCCATGGCTTTTCTCGTCGCGTCTTGTTGATCGTAGCTTGATCAGGACTCGGACAAAATTCGTCGATATCCATAGTGAACCTGCGTATAACCGATTTCTAAGACGAACCGTCATCGGTATCTAGTCAAGCTCTTGGTGTCACGGCCTTGCCAAAAGGCGGGATAACATCAGCAAATAGCATGCACCATGGAATTTCCTCTTGTATACCCTTCGTAACCTCATCCATCACTAGAGCAAAAATGTAGGGGCTCAAAGCTAACCCTTAATGTAATCCTATGTTAATGGGAAAGTCACTGGTTACACCATCACATGCTCTGACACTAGTCACAACATCATCGTACATATCTTTGATGTTGTGACTAGTGTCAGAGCATGCGATGGTGTAACCAGTGACTTTCCCAGTGACTTTCCTCTTGCATCCCTTGTATTGTAAACTAAAAATATTTTGACATGGTAACAGCGGGAGAAAATGATGGGAAATAAAATTATAATTTGAAGGCGCACAAAGGATGAGACATGAATTCATGAGAAAATAAAAAATATTGACTAAAAGTTGTGAAGCTCAATATGTGAAATAAAACAGGCTCCATTGTATACAAATGCATCTACCTTGTTAAAGAATGGATCCTCTAAATTGTGATCTACCACTTCATTTATGCCTGGTACTGTAATTAGGGGAAAGCAACTTACCTGGCAGGAACTGGTGCCACTGATGCTTCAACTGTGAATACCTAAAGTGACGGTTCAACCTACATACTGGAATAACATACAATCTGACACACTACAGTACTGTGGTCATGTTGCAGACAAAAAAATACATGGTACTAAACACCTGCTCTTCTTTGTTTATCGAGCAGGCAGAACATGCATATCGAATCCACACTATGTAGGTTGCATAAATATGTTTTGCAGTATGAAGGGGATATGGTAAGAAAATCAAACGAACAACAAGTGCAATCAATCCACGTGCTTCTTGCATAATGCGTCAACCTTTTTTTCCCAACCAAAAGCAAATTATGTTTTGTACGAAATAGGCGACAGCGCTGCAGAGGTTAACATTTGTTAAAAAACTAAAAAGCAAAACAGTGAAATAATAATCAGTAAATAAAAGGGTTGAGTGGAATGGTGAACATTTTTTGGGTTACAAAAAAAACCTGCACATTAAATAGATGCAACCAAAAAATGGTTAAAAGGTTGAGGTATAATTACCAAACGACGACAATCTTCATCGTGAATATCAGAAAGCCTTCTCGCTGTCATCCGTACTTTTCAGGCAACAGGTTACAAATCAACACCAACTCTTACCCAACTTAAACATTCTGCAAACATATAACCACTGTTATGGACTTAGAGTGGAAACGAAGTAGGTGAAATAGTGGTGGAAATATTATAAGACATGGCAACAGAGAAACATATGTATGCATACATCATTAGTTTGTCAAAAAATATGTTGCTACTCTTTGTACAAGAAAAATAACAACTGAACATACACTAAAGAAACCAAATATATTAACACACACATAGCTAGTTGCTCTGTGAAGCACATAGCCCGTTAAAGGCTATAGTCCTGTAGGTGATTGGGTTAACGTAAGCTTCAGGCAACGTTGTAGTTCACATATGTATATCTCCTATTCTAAATTTCGGCGCAAGGAACAAATCGTTTAACACATATAATCAAACACGTTGACAACTACCAAAAAATGCCAAAGACAGTGGAAAAAAGGTAAATCATGTTGGGAGACATGTACAACAATTTAGGCCGTAGGGGAACAAAGTTTATCCATAGCCTGTAAACCAAAATTGCGTTTACTCACCAATAATCCACCAGTCGACAGTGTTATCACCACATAACCTACACGGACAACCAACCGTACATAGGGAGGAATACATGCATAAATTAACGGTAGCCGGCGGCGGTGGACAATTTGGAGGAGCAAATGGTATCGAAGGGGTAACTGTTGGGAATGAAGAAAAAAGAACAACGCAGCCTTGTAGATTAAAGATTTTGAAAATGTAAAATTAAGTTATAGCGGGACATGAAGGGAGGAAACGAAATTGAGGAGAAAGAGTGGGAGAGGAATGAAAACACGGAGGAAGATGGGGAGAACGGTTGGGAGGAGAATACGTAAGGATCATTTCGCACCAATTTTTGGTCTTCAACGGGGCATAATTATTTTTTTGACCACGATCATTTCGCACCATTTTATGGCCTTCACTTTTGGGCCATTTAGCATTATTGATTTTGAAATGCCGTGCTCTCAAACTGGCCACATAAGCAAGGCTGATTTCCTGTTTTGTATTAATAGACTATAGTCACAGTATATAGTTAAATTTATTAGGTAGCTAGGATTATTGTTAGACAATAGAAAAATTATTCATATGTTTTATCAAAATAGCAGCATGTTGTTTTAGGTTGTAATCAAACTTAGAGCATCTCCAACAGCTGATTGGATATTACAAAATGTAATATGTGCACCCGTTTTTCCTTCCAATAGAGTACATAAATCTCAATAGTGTGGATTTTGAGGTCGGAAGTTTGGGGATGCAGGATTGTGATGGGCGCTTGTTCAACAAGCGCTTGTATCCTAGGCGCTTGTTTAACAAGCGCCTAATATGAGGCTCTTGTTCAACAAGCGCCTAGGATATATGCGCTTGTTGAATAAGCGCTCAATAATATCACTCTCCAACGGCAAACTCAACCGCTACTTTCCCCCTCCCCCCCCAACGGCTACTTTCCTTCTTCATAAACACCTCCTCCTCTTCTTCTCCTTTCACAACAACCATTCTATCCCAATTCCAATCTTCCTTCTCCCGCTAATCTCAATTCAAAATGTTTTCTGACTTCGACGTTGATGTTGCAAGGTGTAGTTTTGAAGGATATGATTTACAAGACGTTTCAACTCCGATTGGCGGAATGGATACTAATGGAAGTTGGAATGCTGCGGAAGACTATGATCTTTGTTATATTTGGTGTGCACTCTCAACCGATCCTATTCGAGGTACCGACCAAAATGGTGAGACTTTTTGGGGCAAAGTTACTAATTTCTTCAATCGCAAGAACATCGATTGTAAAAGAACAGTATCTTATATCAAAGGCGGTCATGGAAAAATTAATCGTCAAACGCAAACATTTGATTCTCAAATGTTCAAGTTAAAGTAAACAAATCCCAGTGTATTTGGAAATGAAACGCATTTGGTAAGATTTATTAAATACTCAAACGTTCTTATTTATTAACTGCTGTTTTCTAAATATTATACTGTATATTTTTCCAGAGAATGCCAGCAAACAAGCTGTTTAAACAAATCTACAAACCGGATAATAAAAAAGCACCACATTCTTATTAGTTCATGCACGTTTATAACATGTTGGTTGAGCATGTTAAATGGAAATCATCACTACAGAAAACTTTCCAAGACGTTCAATCGAATAGCAGTCATGGTAAAGCTGCTAGAGTTGGAGAAAGCTCTAGTCCTGGAGAATCTTGCAGAAGCTACGGTTTTGGTTCAGAAGAGGACCTAACCCCTAACCCTATCGAAGGTCAATTTGTTAGGCCACAGGGAGCCAAAGCAGTAAAAAAGAAGCAGGCTGCTGGAGCGGATCAGGCGAAAACTAAAAAACTTCTATTTGAATCTGAAGATAGGTACAACCGTGCAATGTAGACTCGAGCAATTCAACACCAAGAAAGATTGTCAAGAATGGATCAACTCCTCGCTGGAAATCGTCATAGAGATGAAGATGCACTTATGTTCATGGATACGTCACACATGTCAGAAGAACAATGGGAGTATACGGAGCTTAGAATAAGAGAAATCACGAGACGTAGACGTGAAGAGGGACAGTAACTGTTTCTGTATTTCTAGAACCATTGTATCTTTGAATTACTAGTTGATGCATTTGTAGTATGAGTTTTTATGAATTTCTAATACCATTGTATCTTTGAATTACTAGTAGTTGAATTGTGATATGAACTTAAGCAAGTGATTGTATTACTAAAACAGTGATATTGCATAACATTGATAAAAGATTACAATAATCCATACGTCACTTAACATAAAGAAAATAGAACAATGATAATAAGTAACAACACCATACTTAACAATACCATAGGTAACAACAACGATAAAGTTTAATACAGTTTCACTGAGTGCTAGAAAAGTTCCAAAGATGATATATTAGATCGTCTCTGAGTTTCGATGGAGTTGTACGTTACGGTACGACATTTGGCTCTCTACATGAAACTTTAGTTCTACTGCGCTTCCAATCATATCTTCGCACCAAACATCTGGTGGTGTTGGAGCACCCTCGTACACGTAATCATCTTCCATGTCTCGTTCGTCCTCTAAAATCATATTATGTAAAATAACATAAGTGTACATTATTCTTGTCATTTTATCCGGTGACCAGAGCCTACATGGATTACCGAATATGACAAATCTGGACTGAAGAACCCCAAATGCTCTTTCGACGTCCTTTCTCTGGCCTTCTTGCATTGCTGCAAACTTTGACTGTTTATTGTTTTGTGGGTTCGGAATTGTCTTCATAACGGTACTCCATTTAGGGTATATACCATCGCCAGGATAATATCCATGATCGTATGTGTTACCTCCCAAACTGAAGGTACATGGAGTAGATCTTCCAATTGCTAAATCATTAAACAACGTAGATCGTTCCATTGCGTTAAGATCATTGTTAGAACCCGGCATTCTGCAAAAAGCATGCCATATCCATAAGTCATATGATGCTACAGCTTCAAGAATAATAGTAGACCTACGAGACTTACCCTGATAAGCCCCGGCATACGCCTTCAGACAATTTTTCCACTCCCAATGCATACAGTCTATACTACCTAACATTCCGAGCCATCCTCTACTACCATGCATATTCATTAACCTTGCTACGTTAGCCTTATGTCTTCGTAAGTATTGATTCCTGTAAATGTCCATGATAGCTTGACAGAAATGCTCCAAACACTCCAGTACCGTGCTTTCCTCCACATGCAAGTTTTCATCTAGAGCGTCTGCCGGTTCGGCACACGCAAGCATTCTAAGCGCAGCTGTCATTTTTTGAATACCAGTCAATCCCTGAGTACGAGATGCATTGGGTTTTAAGATGAAATATTTATCATGTTGCTTGATACATTGTAGTATTTTAGAAACAATGGTCGGTGCATGCGAAATATTCTTCTGAAATCTCCATCCGTGTATGTAGGATTTGAAACAAAGTAGTCTTCCATAAGTCTCTCATTGTACCATGAATGTCTACGGCTTTTATACCGACGGCCGACAACTGACCCACCATGTTGTCTATTGGACTGACCAACTTGTAGCGCAGCTATAGCTATTAGCTCCATTTCATGACGAAAATGATCTTCCATCATTTCATCAAACTCATCACCGCTATCATCAAAAAATATAATTTCTTCGACAGAGATTTTTGTTTAAGCTTGTAAATGTATTAGATATGCCTTACCAATCATACTTCCTCCTATTTATAAGAATCTTTCCTTAACTGTACTCATATGCTTGCTTTCAGAAAAAACAAGCATTTATGAAAAGTTGGCAGCTAGCATTGATTGCCTTTAAGTACTAGCCAAAAATTAGATTCCTTAGCTGTACTCACATGCTTGCTTTCAAAAAAAATAGGCATTCACGACAAGTTGGCAGCTAGCATTGATTGCCTTCAACCACTAGCCAAAAAGTAGATTCCTTAGCTGTACTCACATGCTTGCTTTCAGAAAAAACAAGCATTTATGACAAGTTGTCAGCTAGTATTGATTGCCTTCAACCAGTAGCCAAAAAGTAGATTCCATAGTTGTACTCACATGCTTGCTTTCAGGAAAAAACAAGCATTTATGACAAGTTGGCAGCTAGCATTGATTGCCTTCAACCACTACCAAAAAGTAGATTCCTTAGTTGTACTCACATGCTTGCTTTCAGGAAAAACAAGCATTTATGACATGTTGGCAGCTAGCATTGATTGCCTTCAACCACTAGCCAAAAAGTAGATTCCTTAGCTGTACTCACATGCTTGCTTTCAGAAAAAACAAAAGTGGAAACAATAACAAATTACAATTAACGCAAATAAACTACTGGTTACGATCAAACTGCATGTTCTCAAGGGCATTTCTTAGACGTCTTATTTCTTGTTCCAACTCGTTTGCATATGCTACGCCCCTTGGACACAAATGGTCGTCTAACCATTCTGCGTAATTGCAACCTTCTGGCCAGAAGGGACACAATTGGATTCTACGACCTATATTTTCTCCATCTGCCCTGACCAGAACCTCAACCGCATAACCGCAGTGGTAAAAAAACTGGGTACGAATCGACCACTTGGTCATCAAGAGGTTGAAAATTTGGTACTTGGTTCTCCTCTTATTGTTGATGAGGTTGAATATTCACTTGTTCATGTATAGGTTGGACAACCCCGTGTTCATGTACAGGTTGAAGATCATCTTGAAGTCTCAGTTGGTCAAGATGTGGGAATTCACGTTCAATGTCTTCGTAGTGTTGCTCTTGATAATTGATATTCCACTCGATATCGGTATGTGGGCTATCGGTAGGAATGTAGCCTACATCAGAGTCAATAGACGATGGTCAGGAAGGCATTGTTATGAGGAGTAGCAGAATGAAGGACTTAATAACTAAGAAGAAGAGATCTTATGTTTATATAAAATTCTAAGAACACTGTAGTGGGCTATTGGCTAGCAAGCAACGTGGCTACAGTGTCTACAAGCAACGTGGCGACAGTGTCTGTCTTATCTCGGTCATTGAATGTCTGCAAGCAACGTGGCTACATTGTCTGTCTTATCTCAGTCATTGAATGTCTGCAAGCAACGTGGAAACAGTGTCTGCAAGCAACGTGGCTAGAGTGTCTGTCTTATTTCAGTCATTGAATATCTACAAGCAACGTGGCTATAGTGTCTGCAAGCAACGTGGCTATAGTGTCTGTCTTATCTCGGTCATTGAATGTCTGCAAGCAACGTGGCTACAGTGTCTGTCGTATCTTGGTCATTGAATGTCTGCAAGCAACATGGCGACAGTGTCTGCAAGCAACGTGGCTACAGTGGATGCTGAGAGATGATATTGTTCATACTTGGTATTCCTACCGCCTATAAATGTTTCCATCTGTCTTCCTAAATTTAAAAATAAACTGCTCAACTGAAATGTCCTCCAGTAGTTGGTTTTCTTCAGAGTTACTCGTGCTTGTGAAAGCTTATATTGAAGTCAATTGCAGACATGAAATTATGGTCCAAACAGATGTGCTTGTAAGCCATGAGATGTTTTGGAACATGGTGATTGAAGCTTACAACAATGATCTTGAATGCTGGACTAGGCGGTCTTATTTAGAAATCAAAAATACATATGGTCTTTTTATGATAGCTTGTGATCGTTATCGCGTCATTATCAAGCATATTGAAGACGAAAATGTTTTTTAATCAAATCGTTCTACTTTTGATTCACTTTACCTATCCCAATATGGGACGGAATTCATCGGCCATGAAGCATTTGAACTTCGTCGTAGTTGGCTCATGCGTTTAGGCTCTGAATGAGCATTAATACTGGGCACTTGTACTACCGTTTTATCCATTTATTATATGTTGTTTGATTTTCGTAAACCTATATTATTTTTAGTAATTCAATATTGGAGAACTTCCTATTTCATATTTCAAAAGCTATAAAGAAACAAATCAACTAGCATAAAATGATACACATGCATAATATAACACAATGGGAAAACATGAATATATACACTAATCTACCAGCGTAACATAGTACAAAGACATAACATAGTACACGAAAACATACTCATACAATGATAATACACAAATACAATGTACAACGCGGAGCAGCAAATCATGAACTGAATAAAATCTATGAAACATATCGGTCAATGTGATGTGAACCACTATCACTGTCCGAGGAGTCATCGTGGTCACCTGCATGAGGCTGGATCTGCATCTGGAGCTGCTAAATCTGAGCCTATAACGTCTGTATCTGAGTCTGCTGCTGTTGGTATGCAGTCTGATAAGTTTGATACATAATCTGGGTATACTGAAGCGTCATACTCTCAAACGCAGCAATCACTCGTCTATCATAATCCATGTACTGAGAAAACTGAAATGTATAGAAGAAAAATTATACATTTATGGAGATTATTTTAACTAGCAATTAATATGAAGGTTAAAAGTTATACGGACCTGATGAGGCTGATACAAGCTGGCAGATGGTACACCCACTATATCGTCATCTGTAGGAAACTGTATGGGATACTCCACAATCTGACCATGCATATCGCAGGCTCTAAATGAATGAGGAGGAGGATAGAATGCGGGAGGCTGCATGTACTAAGATGATGTAGGATCAAAGGCAGCAGGCGGTACATGGACTCTATCGGAAGAGGAATGCGGATCAATGTGATCGGAGTTCAAATCCTGTATGTAATCAGGTAGCGCGTAAGCACGCAGAGCTACCCTAGCCCAATATGAATCAAAATGGCCCTGTACAGTAAATGCCTCAACATCCACTCATCCTGCGGCCCTCATAGCAGCAATATAACCTGGGCCAACCCTAATATCCCCATACATATCGTCCCATGGGAACGGATCTGAGGGAATGTGAACTATACCATATAACTGTAGCCAACAATGCTCCCTCAAATACCATATAAATGGACACGTGGGAACCTGAAAGCAAACCCTCCGCCTCGACAAAGCATACTGAAAAGTGAGTGGATGATCACCATCAGGCCCCATAAAATGAATATACTGCTCCCATGGATGAAATATAATGTTAACCCACCGCCTCAAATCCTTCTGCTTCCTACTCTCCATCAGCTCGTTGTGCACCCCCTGTGCAACACGATGCAAATGCATATCGGGACCCCAACGTCGTAACCGAGGGAAGTAAATATATGGGGTAGCGTGCGCCTCTAGAATAAGTCGTGGGTGCATGTTGGCTGCATACTCATAATACCAGAAAGGTAGAATGTACCAAAAGCCGTACATCTGGCGAGACCGCTGTAGCGCATATGTATTAACCAAGAATGGCTATGCCGTAATCATAAACATGTAGACCATCCACATCGACTAATCCAGCCAAATAACCAAGTCTGATATTACCCTTATTATTACTAAAAAGGTAGACCCAAAAAGATATAATAAGAAGGCACGTATAACTGGAGAGTGCATCTCCTCGAAGGTCCTATAATCTGTAATATAGTGCTATAGACAAGGAAGGGTAACAACACCTCCTCTGACCTCCTCAGGAGCCAAAGTCGGTAAATAAATAAAAAACTCCTCAAACTCCTCAAACGAAGAATCAAATGGAACAGGAATGCGGTCTGGTCGACCAACCTCAATGTCGGTAAGCATATAAAAATCTAACCATGTCAATCCTAACTCAAAATCAGGAAAAAAGAAGGTATGAGTAGTAGGCCACCATCTCTCGGTTAGAGACTACAATGTTGCGGTCTACATGGGAAAATCTAGGTAAAGATATAAAGTCACTGAAAGGTGATGCAAGAAGTCTAGCCAAATAGGCTCAGGTAACTCATCATAATACTCAGACATACACCTGTACCAACTACCTCGCATAGCTATGTGACGAACCTAAATATAATATTTAATACTGTTAACCTAAATAAACAAATAACATTTGTATATCGGTGATGTGTTGTGCATCAAATAATAAAGATTTAAAAGTATATATGTGGCGTCGTTATAGCTAAAGTAAGACGATGCAAAATAGTGGCTGGCAAGTCGTGCAAAGATCGTAAATCGTCTGCGGTCACCGTAGCATCGGGAGGAGTATGTACTTTTCCGATATCTACGTCGGTCGCATAATGAACTGTCCGCCTACCAACTCTAACTGGTCTGGGCGGCATATCGACGTAATATTTAATAAAAAACCTAAAGCTAAAAAACTTAAAAATTAAAAACTTTTAAACATATGAAATGAGGAAAATGGGGTTTTAGCACCTCATATAGGCGCTAACCCTAGGCGCTTGTTCAACAAGCGCCTAAATCTAAAATAGTTGGGAAAACCAACACCCTCGATTTTTGTAGTGTACATTTTGTAATTTTGGATTGCAACACTGTTGGAGTTGCTCTTAGCTCCGATCAAAATTCAGTATTCACATGGTGTAAGTATTAAAGTTATCATGCAGGCTATAGCACATAATACCTCCATCTCTGCATCTTGTAATGCAGGCATAATTATATTATTAGTTTACGAGAGTTATGGCACGCGCTAGGCGCGTGATGATGGCATACGTTTCGTGCGTGATTTGTTTTTCTACAAATTTTATGCGTTTAACACATTTAAGGGAAAATTATTTGTACAAATATTTAGCTATTTTTTTGCTGAAATCATGTATGGTTTGTTTGAATTTTTATTTCTAAGTTGCAACATCTAATTTTATGTTAGTTTGATTTTTTATTTCTACTATTAATTAATAAAGATTGAATTTGTAAAAGAAATTTATTTCTTGGATTTTATTTTTAAGTGACGAGCATTACGGCACGTGCTTTATGTGTGAATTGATTTTTTTACAAATTGTATATGTTTAACTCATTCAAGAAAATATGACTTGCACAAATATCTAGCTATATTATTGCGTTGAAATAATATGTAGCTAGTTTTTTTCTTAATTGTACGATCTAGTTTTTGTTTGTTTGAATTTTTTATTTATTATTAGTTAATAAAGAATGAATTTAATTTTTTATTAGTTTGAATTTTATTTATATTATTAATTAGTAAAGAACGACTTTGTAAAAAAAATATTTGTTAGATCCTATTTTTAAGTAATATGAAGGTTTCAATAATATATGTAGGGACACGTTTTGAATTGGTAAAAGAAACTTGTCTGTTAGATCATATTTTTAAGTTATATTAATATTTGTAGAGGAACGTTTTTGGTAGTTCATGCTGATACAAAAATAAATGTAACACCAAAGGTATTACAACTATCACTAAAGATTATGTTGTGGTATGGTAATGATAAGGCAATGATACGGGCTAGTCACCTTCACCACCAATTGCTGCTAGATAGAGGCGCTCCATTCGCATTCTAGCTAGATATCTGGATTGATGCTCCAGTTTGTACCTACCTACAAACAAAGTGCACACATGCACAAATAATGAAATGCACTAGCAAACAAATATTATTATAACAATTTTTCTTTCATGAAAGCATATTTTCTGCTACAAGTTAGTGGCCACGATTTAGAATACAATGTATTGGCTGATATATTACCACTTATCGTAAATTAGTTACAACAAAATGATGTAATTTGCTATGTATAGATTGCAATGAATGATGAAAGTATGATGGGAAGTAATTCTATTTTCTCTTCTTGCATTTGTGTTTTCTCTTCTTCTTCACTTTCTCGCATCTCCTCTACAAGTTCTTCTCTCTGCATAAGCATAGGTCTACCATTTGGTGCTTTCATCTTCATTCTTTCCTCCCCTTCTTCTCACTACATCATTCCTATAGCTTTCCAACATAACCCGCCAAGTCGATGAAACCATCAAACAACTTCTTAATAAAATCACCCAACAAGTCGTCACTCTTGCTCATCAAGTCGCATTTCTCGCTTACCAAGTCGACATGCTCCAAATTCATAACTCCATTAGTCTTAATAACATTTCATTATTCAACTCCTCTACCAAAGTATCTTCCCTCACTACATCCTCACCAAACTCCTTTATCAACAACCCCTCACCTATCGACATCAACTACAGCCAAGTCGCCAACACCCCGAATGCTCTTTCCTCCAATCCTTTCCCATGTGCCCCTCCAGTTCCTCCCACTTACATGCCTCCTAGATCTGCCCTCTCATGGTTCACCATCATCATCAGCCATTCTTCTTCAAAAATCCAAGTTGTTTCCATCACCTTAGGCAGTGACACCTATCCGAATGCCACCATTCCTTCCTCATGAAATTTGGGTGAAAGGAAACTGCTCATTTTTTATCCGAGCAGCAAAACAGAAGTCAAATTCTTGTTTGTGGCGTGGTTCATACATGGTGACAATCAACTTAATCATAATCCGGATATCACCACTTCAACATTGCAGCCGCTAGCTTACGTCCTTGAGGAAAAGGTCTATTTCAAAAGGATGGTAATGATATGGTAATGAAGCAGCCAGCTTACTCTACTCAAGACCCAAACATATCATCCGTGCACCAACCAGATATCAATAGTAATGAACAATGAAAGAATATGACACAAAAGCTACAACAAATATCATATGCAAGTTTGTTAGGCAGTTTTTAATATTAATATTTGCAGCTTTATTTTTCTTCTCTGTTATACTTTTTCATGCATTCTCTCCTTATTCCTCCTTCTTCTCCACTAAACTCTTCTTCACATTCTTTTCTCCTCTAAAAACCCTTCTAATATAACTCATACTCAATCATTGGTGTTTCACAATTGTTCTCACCTCCCTCTTAATCCATACCACAAGCTGGCTAGACAAACTCACCTAACTCAACCACCACCAAACCGCAATCAACTTTATTCAAACCACCCTCGCCACTCAATAAAAAAAAGCCAACATTAGAAAAATCATCGTCGACATTTGAACCTTCATTAATCATATCATCCAATCATTATCCAATCTCATCACAAAACTTGGCCTCCAAATCACATTACCTCTGCCTCTCCCTCTCTGCCTCCTACAACTCCGCTCCTATGTCACTGTTGCTAGCGCTTCAACTCCACTAACTACCACTATCGTGGGCTCTAAACCACTAGCTTCTCCCTTGCCTAAGCCCCTGACAACTCCAACTACCCTTGCCACCGTTTCTCCTTCCCACCATCTTTTTTCCTTGGCAGCCCCAACCCCAAAAGCCCTTTTCGCCACTCCTCCACCTCGTGCTCTCTTCGCTCCATCCACTTCAACTCCACCCAGCTTCATCTTATTATACACCACAAACACCAAACCATTCTTCCTCAAAATCCAAGTCGTCACCACTATTGTCGGCAGCAACGTCCACCTCCACCTCGCCAAACTCTTACCTAATGCAAACACCACTATTGCTTATTCACAAAACATGGACGAAAATAAACCTCTAATATTTGATCCAGCCAGTAAAACCGAGTAGAGTGTTTGTTTGTGGCACGGTTACATGGTGATGCTCAACTCAATCATAATTAGAGCTCCACCATTTCGATACTGCTGCAACCAACGAATGATACAGGCTACTCATCTTCACCACTAGCTGCTACTAGACAGAGGCACTACATCCGCATCTTGACTAAATATTTGGATTGATGCTCCAGTTTGTACCTACATACAAACAAAGTGCACACATGCATAAATAATGAAATGCACTAGCACATAAATATCAAATATTGTTATAACAACTTATCTTTCATTGTTGGAATTTTAAGTGGATTAGTTTTAAAAAAATTGATTAATGGTAATAATATTCGTAATGAATGACATTGTATAGCGGTAATATATTTATGAGCTATTATTATTAAGCCGTTGCAATAATTAATGGTAATAAAATTCGTAATGAAGGCATCGTATAATGGTAATATATTTATGAGCTATTATTATTGAGTTGTTGCAAAAATTAATGGTAATAAAATTTATAATGAATGACAATAATTTCAGATCTATTAACGTTCTCTCATTTTAGTAACGCATATAATTTTCATTCTGCATATTTAAATGATAGATTGGTAAAAGGAAAAAAAACAATAGATAATTTTCTTTCTTCTTCTCCCTTTGTCATTTGTCCTTCTATAGAATTCTTCCAAGCAATTAAATTAGAAATTGCTAAATTTAGACCGATTCAATGTCATGAAAACAACAAATCAACCAAATTTAGAGGCTATTTTATCTTGGGGATGGAGTGGTTGATAGATAGCCTTGGACCTTGGAGCTAAGCCATGAATCGTCTTAAAGAAAGCGACGAAGTACGCGACTCAGCCATTTCCAATAGTTAGATCCAACAATTTAAGATGATTCCACCCGCTACAAATGGCTGCAATCGACGATTTTACCAGAACAATATTGCCAGACACTTACAAACCCTTTAGATTCGAGGGGCTGCACTTCAAAAGATGGAGGCAGAAGATGCAATTTTTCCTGACAATGAAAAAGATGGTCTATGTTCTAACCACTAACAAACCGTCACTGTCTAATCCACCCATCAAAGTAGAAAGCAAGGAGCATCAATCCGGGATCGAACATGACTATCTGTGGAAAAACTTCATTCTGAATAGCCTCTACGGCGACCTATATGACTACTACAATGTAGAGGACAAATCGACTAAGAAGATCTGAGAGGTGTTGTAGAAGAAGTATGACATGGAGGAAGCTGGAGCAAAGAAATACACAGTCAGCCTCTACCTCAAATATCAGATGTCCGATGAAAGGTCAATAAAGACGCAGTCTCATAAGCTTCAGAAAATAGCTCATGAGATCGTCTCCGACGGTATGACTATTGCCAAACCGTTTCAAGTTGCGGTACTTATTGATAAATTGCTCCTTGGTTGGAAAGAGTTCAAAAATAAGCTTAGACGTAAAAATAAAGAACATGAGTAGCTTAGGATTAATTCCTAATATGTCTTTGAAATATTTTGAAAATTGTGACTTTTGTAGTCAAGCCAAAATAACAAAAACTCCACATAAATCTATAATTAAAGAATATGAAACTTTAGAGTTGATTCATTCTGATATATATGAACTAGATGGAACTTTGATTATAAATGGACATCACTATTTTATTACATTTATTGCTAAATGCTACGGTTTTACTTATGTGTATCTAATGACAAATAAAAATGATGCATTTGAAATCTTTAAATTTTTTATAACTCAAATTAAAAATCAATTTAGAAAGGAAGTTAAAAGATTGCATGGTGATAGAGGCACTGTGTAACAACCCGCTATTTTGAACCATTTAAATCGACAATAATCTACCAATGTCAGATTTGAATCGCCTAAAACAACAGATTATTAATACATATATTTGGCATAACTTATCATATCCAGTAAAAAAACGAATCATGGAATCACAGACACAGAGTTTTACAACCAAAAGCAGCAGAATAAAGAAATAGTAGTTCACGAAGCTACCACAGAAATAACATAGTTCAAACAAAGTACATTAGAAATCCCAATACACAGAAGTCTCTAGTACAAAAGCAAATGACAAGTCTGAAACATACAACTAGAAATCACAGGAATAAACTGAAAGCTGAAATAGATGACAGATAGAAATCCAAGCAAACTCCAAGCTCCAAAAGACGAGTCTCAAAAGCTGCGACACTTAGGATGACCCGAGCGTAAAGCAAAATAAAAACACTTGAATCAGGATTAACATTCTTATGAAGATAAATCAAACTCAAGTGAAATATCAAGTAAATGCAATATAACTTAAAGGGATGTTGGGATTCCATCCTTTAAGGATTTGATACACTATCTACATACATAGTACAATACGCTCCATATATAATGTATATAGTAAAGTAAAATATCAAAATAGCGTTATGGCGTTACCCATATCCCCCTTAACACATTTTTATATATTTCCATAGTCTATACAGTACCGTAATTCCTCCGTAAACTGGAGGGCTATCAGAGGGCACTCCATAGGTATGGTACAAATCAATCTCGTAGAAGGCGTGATATGGCATGTGAACACGACACTCGAGGCAATGTCAGGGTAGGATACTACCGTTTTGCAGAACCAGGCTGGTGGTAACGCATAGCAGCTACTACCGCCCACCTTGAACAACATTCCCATAATCAAAGGTGTGCACCAATCAAATCACAAAGTAATAGAATTGTTTCGAAGAAATGTGTCCGATCGGAGGTATGACCTAACTTGGCCCAGGTATAGCTCATGTTTTAGTCACATCTAAGCTGACTCACGGGAGTCAGAGCTACGTAAATACCATACAAAATCGTTCGCCAAACCATCCTACTTCATTTTGGAATCTCCACCACGTACACAGTTATTAAAGTGGTTTTCGGTATTGGCGGAGAGTATGACAATATCCGATCCCGGTCTCCTTAACAACCAAATGCTTATTTCACACCGTGGTTATTTATAAAATTACTTTATAAATATTTAAATAAAATATCAAATACAAATTTAAATCAAAACGAATATTCAATTTTTATTCAATTTAAATTTTAAAGTATTCATTTAATCACCTTTATTAAAACAAGTTATAAATCACTTCCAAAATCATTAAGTTCTGAATGAATCTTTATTTACATTCAATTAATAACCAGTTTAAGTTACCAATAAACTTCCAATGTGCCTTTCCAACCTTTTTATTTATTGAAGTTATAAAAATCTATTTTAAATGTAAATTAAATAAACCTTTTAAAAATATTATCTATATTAAATAAAAATATATTTTTATACAATTTAAAATAAGTTAAACTTTTTATCTATCTATTTAAAATCTTATTTTATATATTTTAGAAAATAAAACTATAAGTAAAATTTTACTAATTACTTTTAAATTAAAATCATAATTTCAAAATCAACATTTTAAGGGTATGAATTTTACAAAAAAAAATAAAAAATAAAATAGAATACTTATTACATTTCAAAATCAAACTCATACATTTCCTTTCAAATATTTGGAAATCGTTTTTTTTTTTCAAATAGACCAACGGTGTCCGCGTAGGATCGATTTCACCCTACAGGGGGGGTGAATAGGGTGATACTAATAATTATAAAAATTTAATGCGGAAATATATAAAATAATTGCAACACAGATATAGCAGAATAATAGCAGCACAAATAATAGCAGAATATAAAAAGCAGAAATAGAACAACACAGATTTACCTAGCTTCGGCAAAACCCTGCCTACGTGCTGCCCCTAAGGTTTCTACTAAAAATTAAGTAGTCAGATGTTTACACACGTAAACTCGCGACACCCACTATCGACTAACCTAACTTTACGCTCAGAACCCTGCCATAACTCAGCCACTGAGTTGCGAATTCTCGAACTACACCACCGTAATTCGTCCCTTAGTCACACGACTAGAATTTACAAAAATGTTTAAAAGTGAAACACAAAATTTAAAAACAAATTAAAATTCAAAACCCTAATTTAAAAAATAAAGCCCAATTAATAATTTAAAGGAGCCGGCCCAAATAAATAAAGTGATAAGAATTATCCCCTTCTCCTTTTATATTGTTCGGCCGTATCCTTCTTCTCTTTGCGTTAAAAAAAACGTCTGCCTCTTTTCTTCTTCGATCTATCTCCGTCCCTCTTCGATAAATTAGGGCTTCCTAAAATTTTAAGGCGCCGACTTCAGTTGCTCGATCAAATAGATGATTTATCGTTCCTTGCATAGTCGATCGATTGTTTCTTTGAATTGCAAACGGCTGCTTCAAATTTGGCGAGTTCTATAAATCTGGTATGTGGTTTCCTTTGATACTCTCGTTGATATGCTTTGAACTCGATTGCTTTTTGGTCGATGATGTTAATGGTTTATATAGGATTCGAATTCCTATAATTTCGTTCGAATATATTTACTTGAATTCGTCAATTGATTTTTCTCGGCCACTGATTTTTGATTGAATGCTGGTGATTTGTACTGACTTGTTCAAATTCGTATATTTTGTGTTTACTTGATTATCACGGCTTTGAATTTCTTTCACGATGTTGATTTATCTTGACTTGTTCATTTTACTTGCCTTGGTCACCACGGCTTTGCATTTGCTTTGGGAATTGACTTCCGCCATTTGAAATTTGTGATATTTGATTGGTACACGACTTGTTGTTTCATTCACTTGTACATCATGACACTGTTACAATCTTTGTGTTGACTTCTTCGGCTTGATCAATTCATGTTATCACTTTGACCATTTATTTGCTGTTGCCTCCGGTTTCACTGCACATATATGTTCACGCATGTATATATGTATGCTTGTTGCTGTGATGTTAGTCTGGGTTGCATTGAGCTCTGTCCACTGTTCATTCGAGTCTTGTACATTTGTAGCCTGTTAGCTGAGCTATTATGTGTATGTATATGATTGCATATATGCATACATATAAGTTGCTTTGGCCAGTTAGGTCATTGATGTATGTTGATCTGGTTCACTACTCGATTATGTGAGCATGTTGAAGTTGAGTGATTACATATCCATTGTGCACATCCATAGTTTGCTTCACGTCATTTCATTCATGTTATACTTGTACTTGTGTCTCAATGATACATTGCATTTGTTTGCATATTGGTCTGGTCGCTGTTGATCCTGCTTTGTTGTTTTGATACAAGTCTGTACTTTGTTCATTTGAAGTCATCACTTGGTTATTGCATTAAGTATACTTGTTTGCATATGAAGCTTTTTGTATATGCATTTGTTAGCATGGTCTAGTTTGAACTGTTGTGTTCATTAACTTGTTCTGTGCAGTCATGTTCTTGCATTCAGTTGAGCTTCATGTATTTTGATCTCGCCTCTAGTGCCTCTGAGCCTGTTTGAAACTGATCACAAATGTATATTTTGTATATGTGTTGGTTGAGCTGAACCAGTTCATTGTATTCATGTGAGCTTCAATTGCTCCTTTGGGTAGTCCTGCACTCCTCTCTGTTGCATACCTGTGCATGTCACTTTATATTTTGTTTTCACTTGAATCTGGTTTGGATTCTCTGGTTTATCCTTTGACACTGCTTGTATTGTTTTTATTTGACTTTGTCTTTGAGCCTGGGCATGTGTGCTTGTTACTGTAGCCACCTCAGTATTGTTCGAGCCAGTGCATTTGTGCCATCACTGCTTATCACATCCATGCTTATACCTGATCTTGTTTCACTGGTGCATGTACTTATGCATGTTCTTGTTTCTGGACTGACCTTGGTTGCTCCTGATCAATCCAGTGTTGATTTGGGTCTGGTCTTTACTGTACTGATTTTGGAAACTGATCTTGTTGTACTGGACAATTTAGTGATATATTTGTATTGCACCTGAGTTGAACCTAGCTTTGGCTCGAGTTTGACCTTGTGCTCGTATCATGACTTTATTTGTATCGCACTTGAGTTGAATCCGGCTTTTGATTGAGTTTGACCTTGTGCTCACCTGTCCCTGTAGTTTTGTCAAGTGTATATCGGTGTGCACAGCCTTGTGGCATGTACAATGATATACTGTGCATGTCACAAGCTGTTCGTGTAAGATGAATTCAAAATTAAATGATGACGAACAACCCAAATAACAGAGGCAAATAAAATTTTCAAAATACACTTTATTTTATACTGCAAAAATATTTCTTTTTCAATTTTACTGCTTCAGTGTTTATTTTGTAGATCGCTCAGATGCTGGATTCAATCTCGAATAGAGTTGAAGATAAATACGAGCGAATGAGTGATATGTAGTGAGGTGCAAATGTAAATTAAAAATTGTGATGTAATCGAAATTTGTATTGTAATCAAAAATTGTATATATATAGTGAGAGCTCAAATTTGTAATAAAATATTTGTTTGAATAAAATGTCTGTTTGAATTTATATTCTGTGTTATTTATTTATTCAGCAAATATTTATTTAGTTATGTGAAAAATAAAATAGTACATTAATAAATACATTTAAAAGAATATATAAATATATATGTTTATTATCATCAAACAAAAATCATATACTTGCATATTCCAACAATCCGTATATAATTTTCTATCCTATGGTCAAGTGACACAGATATTTGTTATTGCAATCCTTAATAGTTTATATTTACGGGTTTATATTATTAAACCTGCAATCCCAAAATTTCAATAATAACTAAAAATCGCCTGGGTTTATCATTTCAACCCATAACAAATTTTCTCCTGTTCTAAAGTCCGTTCGGGTATGAATCTTTTCAACCCATAGTGATTTCTAGAACTAAGGGAACTTGCGGAGTGAGAATAATAAATAACAATAACATAACATAACAATTCTAACATATGTGATCAATAACAAATTTAAAAAATAATAATTAGTTAACATATAATGGTGTCAATTTCCAAAGGTGGTCAATTTAAAATAACAACATGTCATATTTAACAGTTAATAATTAACAATTCAAATTTAACAACACATTTAAATTGTCATTTCCTATGAAATCAATTCAATAAGCATAAGAACATGAATCGTGAGTGATTGCTCACCTTTCTTGGCTTGAGAACGATGGAATTGAAAACAACTGATACTGACACAGACACGGCACGACAAGTCAATCAGTTGTGACAAACACGAAAGCGGAGTTTTAGCATGAAAATTAAATAAAACAAATATATACATATGAGTGATATACATATACATTTGTCTTAAATATTTGAAAGAACAATTTAAATACAACACGTATAATTTTTCGCCAAAGCGTACACGTGCAATATATACACATATATAATATGTCGGCAATTGAAAGAAAATGACATTTATAAATTCCTTTTTTTCAACAATATATATATGTATTGTATGTATAACATGTACAAATTTGATTTGAACAATAGGACCCTTTTGACAACATGTACAATACCATTTTAACATGTAAAAGCTTTTGGAAATCAGATAAGCTTTCTATTCAAAAGTACACAGTATATAATATATATATATATATATATAAATACAGGCCGCATATATATATATAACATATATAATATCAGAGCAAAAGTAATACTTCGAACTGCCCAAGATAAGACAAATATATATGCATGCAACAGTAATAAAATACAACATGAACCGAGCAATGTAATTTCAGATTGCACGACATATATCACTGTTAAGTTCACGACATATATATATAGTCTCAGATTTTAAAACACTTTTAAGCTCAGATTTTCAAACGCATAACTGCTGCAAATAGATATGGGTACAGGAGGCGGTATACGCGTGCAATTTTTCGAGCAACATGCTTGTATGCAATACATACATACATACATACATACATACATACATACATACATACATACATACATATATATATATATATATATATTAATATATATGACATACTGTAGCTTCTTTTGTATACACATAAAATATAATTCAAGCCTATATATGTAACTACTCATACATGTATTATCGGCCAGAAGCAAGGGCAGGCATGAACAAGAACAAAACAAGGCACAGCATATAATATAATATATACATACATCACTGCAAAATATATGCACCAAAGAAATGCAGCGTGTTTCACGCCACTGAAGGGGAAGCTCTCGGGTTAAGGCATGGGACGGCTTCGTTTCATGGGGCGACGTGGAGTGGTGGTGGCGCGGTGTAGATCTGGGTCGTGGCGATGGTGGAAGATGGAGGCCGTGGGGTAGTGGTTGCTGGCTTTGGGTTTCTGGGTAGGTTGGTGGGGCCAGCGGCCAGAGTTTAGGCGTGGGAGGTAAGGGGAGTACGTGGTGGATCTGGGTTAGTTGAGGCTCGGCGTGGGTAGTAATTGGAGTGGTGGATGAGGCAGCATGGAGGAGGCCAAGGCGTGGGGTGGCTCGGTGAAGAGAAAAATGTGAATGAGGAGGAACGTTTTCTCAGGAAGAAGAGAAAAAAAAGGAAATGAAACGTACCTTTGTGAATGAACAGAAAAAGTGGGTAGGTAATATATATAAAATGTAAGAGCAACGGTCACCCTTAGATTTAGCTGAATAATTAAAACAATCGATCGTGGCTTGGGTTGCACGGTTCAAATTTTGAAAAGCAAGGGAAACAAAAAGTCACAAATACGGTACCGATACAATGAATTGTTCTATCATTTTCGTCGCGTACCGGACCCCAAAATACAGAAATAAATATATTGCGGAGATCAGCACGACGAGGCGAATAGAATGGTACACAGATATCAGCGGTACAAACAAGTTATAAAAACTCGAATTTTTTCGCTACCGAAAATGCTGTTAAAATGCAGAAAATAAGATAAATGGAGCTATAGCAGCCCCAATTTGACGAAACAAATTACGACACTCACTCAGAAAATGATTCACATTTTTATTATATAAAAATATTCAGATTTCAAAATTATCAAATTTTCAACAATTTAACTGATGAAATTTATAATTTGAAATTTCACAAATAAATTAACTTTCATATTTTTCAATAAAATTTTACCATTTACTATAATTAAATAGACTCATTTCAAATATCAAACTTTTATGTTAAAATTTTATTATTTAAATTTCAAGAAATTTTAGTTAATTACGTTATAAAAACCGTTAAAATTCTTAGGTCGTTACACACTGAATATGAATCCAATATATTTATTGAATTTCATAATTCACGTGGTATAATACATGAACCAACTGCACCTCACTCGCTTTAAACGAATGGTAAAGCTGGAAGAAAAAATAGAACTTTAACTGAATTAGTTATAACTATTTTAGTTAATTCAGGCACAACATCACATTGGTCGAGGGAATCTTGTTAAACTTATATTATATGTTGAATAGAATTGTAACACCCCATAATTTGGCGTTGGTTATTTAATTAGTTAGGCTCCAAAAATAAAATTTATGCAAACAGTGGAGTTTAATCACGAAACTTGCATCACTATGTTCGTGGTAAAATTCCGAACAACTTTCATATTTGGAATTTTACGATCGAAGTTCAAATGAAAAAGTTACGGACGAAAAACAAATTCGAAACGAAAATAATTTAAATAAGAAATAATTGACGTTTATAATTAATTAGCTAGGGGCTCACAGGTCGACCAATGTATTGGAGCGGTCGACTAGGGGTGGTCGACCCTTAGGAAGAGGCGGTCGACCGCTTCTTTCGTGACGGGTCTAGTAAACCTAGGCCACAACGGCCCGGATTTAATATATTTTGATCAAATAGTTATGGTTGATTCTAGCACCTATAAATTAAGGTCTAGGCCTTCCTTCTCTTCTCATATTTTTTTGAAAGCAGCAGCAAAGTTCTACCATTTCTTCTTCTCCACTTTCTGTCTAAATTATAAAGATAAGATATTTTTATCTATGTTCATACAAATCGGAGAAGAGTGGAAATCTAATAAAAAGGAGAAGAGAAGAGAATCAACCATATGCGTATTTGAGATAATTTATATATATTTATATTTTTGTATCTATTTTCTCTTCCAATCCTAAATCTCTTCTCAGATCTATATGTATGTATATACTCTTTTATACATATCCCTTGGATTAAAAAGGATTCAGAGATGAATCAAAGGTTCTACTTCAGATCTGGAGATTTGGATCGCTTTTAAAAAGGTGAGTGGGAATTTTATAGATTGTTATAATATGAAAATTATCCCATTGGTGTTTATTTGATTTTTATGCCTAATTGGACAATTGTATATGAGTTGTAGGCAACGAATTGAATACGATCTGAATATAATAAATATTGCCTACATATTCTTGTTTATAAATTGATTTAGCATCGTATACAACCTGATCTGGAAATCAATCACAAAAGTATGAATTTAGAATATTAATTTAAATGAAATTTATTCCAGACCTGAAATAGGTTGTATAAGAATGTTATAAATTTAGATTATTACCCTAATCTTGTTAGAATATAAACTTTTCAATATTTGGAATTGTTGGAATTTAGATCCGTTTAATATTTGTAAATTAGTTTGATTTCTTTCCTTTTTATAAGGATATAACATTTGTCTCATAAGGAATACAAATAGAAAAAGAAAGAGATGTGTAAAGTATGAATTCATTGTATTTTAGATTGTCTGTTTCATTAATAAAAAGAAATGATTATTCCTTATAATTTCAAACGATGTAAGCTTATATATTTTAAAGTTAAATCTTTTATTTTGGACTAATTTATGGAAATTATAACGGATAATCTTTTCAGACATGATTCCAACAATTTAACATGGAAAAGTATATTCTAGTGAAGATATATGACTAGAACATATTTAATAAAAATAAATATTTGTACGTAATCACTGCGTTTATAATAATTAAATAAAAAGTTAATAACGACGCTTGCGTGTAATATTCACATTTAGGATAATTAACTAATAAGTATTTAAAGGTTTAACTCCAATAAATGGTAATAAATATCAGAGTTGCAATAAATGAATATGGTAAATGGATTAATGGGACTGATAAAAATGGAATAGACATAAAATGTTACTAATTTGAAATTAGTAAACATACATGAATATCTTAGGAAACGTCCGTTAGGATTTTATGGACAAACTGATATTTATGAGCATTAAATGAGGATTTATAGGTAGATAAATATTTAAGGTAAATCTTATTGCCTTAAATAAAAAGGGAATCAGTAAGCTAAGTCCAATGTCTACCTAAAATAATATAAATAAAGATTTAGGATTGTTAATTGGACTCAGTGGATTAGTGATGCGAAGTCAGTAGAGTCACTTGACGGAAGACTGCCCTTCACTTTGAAGCTACCAGTAGTCGGGTGTACTTACTACTGATGTGAGATATCACTAATCCAATGACCCATGATGACGTGAGGGATTGGGTTTGCTTTCTTAATTGGAAACTATTAAATGGTCCAAATTTGGAATTAGAAGCGGTGAGGGGTATCTCCATAGGGGTTCGCTTCTAGTTTGAGGCCTTAAGTAGCTGAAGGGTCCACCTCTCTCCTAAATGGAAGTATTAAGTAACCTAGTGATATTCCAAATAAATAAATAAACAAGGATGTCTCTAAATTGGGTTTACTTCAGTGTTGAGGTCTTAAGTGGCTGAAGGGTCCACCTCCCTACCGAAAGAAATAACCTAATGAGCATATTTATAATCAAAGAGTGAGAGCGGATTTCTCGAGAAGGGTTCGCTTCTGGTTTGGGAACTTAAGTGACTATAAAGTCCTCTTCTTTCCTATAAAAGAAGTATTAAGTAGCCCAATAAGATTTCCAAGCAATGACAGCTAGATAGTACCGTTGAGGAGTAGCTTTTGGAATTAGGTCTTAAATGAAATGGTCTACCTATTTTCCACTGGGAAGTATTAAGTGGTTTGGGTACAGTCTCTTACATTGCTAAAGCCGAAATAATAATAGTACCATTTAGGAGCACGCCTTCGGGATAGGTCTTAAATGATGGGGTCTACCTTATTTAAGGTCTTAAATGATTAGAGTCTGCCTATTTTTATTAAAAGGTATTAAGTGGTTTGGATACTGTTTATTACATGACTACGATTTTATCGACGATAAATGCGGTAATAGTTGAACATTAAATGTCAGAAGCCTTAAATAATGGTTAGAGATCTTGTAGCTAGGACCCACTGATCAGTGACAATGTTGTTAGGAAACCACCTTGGGAATAGGTCTTAAATGACTGGATCTACCTCAATTAAGGTCTTAAATGACAGAGTCTTCCTATTTCTCTTTTAAAAAGTATTATAGAAGTCCACTTCATATTTGAAAGTACTAAGTGGCTAATGGGTTTGGAAGTTTTGGGTGGTTGATATGGCTTCATTGATATTTCGTACCTTGGGAAGGGATAAGTATGTAATCTTGTGTGTAATGGAAGGTTAGATTAGAATTGCTAACTTTGTGGACATAACAATTAAACATAAACCTATCGATATAAGTTTATGTTATGGACAGTTTATATTTTTCTAGTCACCAGAACGTTGTTCTGACCCCTTTCCTCATTACAACTCACACTATAGATTTAGAGGAATAGGTCACTGGAGTTGGATGTGCTTTGTTGTTGGAGAGTCTTCTTTCTCTCATGCTCGATGCTGATGTGACAATCTACTATCCAAGGAATACCCTTAGTTCCAAGTTAGTAGTCATAGTCGGTATTCTTATCCAATTACTGTTTCCGTTATGAGTTTAGATTTTTATCAGCCTCTGATAATGCTCATGCTTATTTGTAGGTACCAAACTCAACGATCTGTGTTTTGATGGACTTGGATTTCGATTTGTGTCGAAATTTGGGCCCATTAAGGAGCGGGTTGTTAAAAGAATTCCTAAATCTAAGAGCAAAGTTTCTCCCTATGAGATTTTGAAAAGTCATAAACCGAAAGTGTCATATTTTAGAACTTGACGTTGTTTAGCATATGATCGTATACCTAGCCCTAAAAGAATTAAATTAGCAAGTAGAGCATACGAATTTGTATGTATTGGTTATGCTATTAATAGCAAAGCACATAGATTTTATGATCTGGATGCACATATTATAATAAAATCTAATGACGTTGATTTTTATGAACTAAAATTTCCTTTTAAGTTAAAGAATGGTAGGGGCACATCTAGTAATATTATTCCCGTAAGAAATTTCCTTTTAAACAAACCTAGGAGAAGTAAAAGAGCTAGAATTGCAAAAAGTCATGGTTCATATTTGTATGCCTACACTTTAGAGGAGGACCCTTTAAACCTTCATGAAGCCTTATCTTCATTAGATGTCGATTTTTGGCAAGAGGCTATAAATGATGAGATGGATTCTGTTGAATCCAATAAGACTTAACACTGATTTACCACCTGGTTGTAAAACCATAGGCTGTAAATGAGTACTTAAAAAGATATTCAAACCCGATGAAACAGTTGATAAATATAAAGCCCGTTTAGTAGCTAAAGGTTTTAAGCAAAAGAGAAAATGTAGATTTTTTTGATTAGAAAATAGGCAAAAGGAAAAATTTTGGAAGAAATTTAGGCCGAAGAAGGACAACAAGTTTTGTTTTGGGCTATAGGATAATGCTAATTGTAACAACCCATAATTTTTGTCAATGGATTTTGATTATTTAATTAATTTTAAATATTGAATAATTTGGGTTTAAAGTTAAAAAACTTGAATTAAATTATAGAGATTATTAAAATATGCGAATTGGAAATTTTAATAATTGAGTATTGATTTTAAATAACAGGATTCTGAACCAAATATTAATAAAATGGGTTTTTAAAAGTTTATAGCTTGAATTCAATTGTACAGGTTATTTAAAATATTTGAATTTGTGAACTTAAGATACTTGAATGGTGATTTAAATATTTGGATTCTTAATTGGATATTTATATAAATGATTTAATGGTCTTATTTAACTTCTTAAATTGATAAATAATAATGGTGAATTCATTCTGTAAATTTATTTGCAGTAATAACAGTTCGAATAAATAATCAGAAAATTTATTTTTATTTTTAAGACTCGATTTTTGTTTATGTATTTTTAGTTTAATTTATTTGATTTTTCTATAATTTTTAGTTTGGAAAATATTAAAATTATCCGTTTGACGATTTATTGGCAAACGATAGTGTTTTGTGATTTTTCAAAATCAGTAAACCAGTGTACATTATTATTGTTTTGAGACTGCATCGCTATTTGGAGCGCGATCGTATTTATGTATTATCATTCAGAGTTCGTACTCGAATGGAAATCTGTGCGGCGAAATGTCGAAAATCGCAAATTATACATATTATCAACACTGAGGCATTTAATACACATTTCCTCTTATCCTCTCTGCCTTTGTCTCCATTTCCTACCCGACATGTTCAAAACCAAGAAAAAAAAGCAGAGCTTTAAGAACCAAAATTTTAAATTCAATACTCCAGCCAAAAATCAAAATCCAAGCACACACCTAACTAAATGTCTGATTCTGAGACCCGTTGGGGTATGAGAATTCATAAGTGATTCCGAGATCTTTACTGAGATGTGGGAACCCATATGTGCTTCCGAGACCTATTGAGGTATGAGAATCCATGTGTGGTTCTGAGGTCTATTCAATTAGCGGTGCGTGAGCTAGAATGCCAAACGTAACCTCACCATCGGTAATGACTAAAACCAGAGATAGGATGCATAGCCAGTGGTTTAGCTAACCCATAAGGGTGTAGTCGTCTCCTTCCTAAAGTTACCTACAGTTGTTATGCATGCATGAAGTGATGCATTCGGCCTTGCGTGGCCAGCTATGTATTTCCTATTGTACATCACTAGGGATGTATTATTGCTTCGGTAACTCTGATCCTTGTGTAGGAGGACCATTCTCGAAGTACCAGGGACACCTCCGTGTAATCCTACACAATTAGCGAACGCGCCCTAACTGGTTCTGTACCTTTTATTGTTGTGATGTGCACTCTCGAGCATCACAACTACTTGATTATTGGTATTTTTGCCTTTAGACATTATTATAATATCACTGGATTTTCTAATATAAATGGTTTGGTTATCGTAAGGTACAAACCTGTCCGTGTTTATATGCGGTATGGTCTTACGAGATACCTTCGTTTTGAAGGGCTTTTGTAACATTAAAATCCAATTGAGGTGTGTGTTCTCATGCTGATTTATCAGACTGATCCGGGTGTTATTTCTTATAATGCTTGGGTCAGACCGAGCATATTTACAGATTTGCTTTAGAGCTCAGGAGACGAGATGGATGCCTAAGGCGTATCTACGTATTTCTTTATTTTCTACTTCACTGGTTTTTATATTTATCAGCAATTGTGAGGACAGGTTGTTATGATTATCCAAGCTATTGATTGATTAGTTGACTCTAATTGATATATGTATAATAAAGTTCAGTTTTCTGTTGTAAAGATCATTGTTACATTATATATTACCCGTCACGATGTGAGATTTTGTTCTGTCTTTTCTTTCTTTTTCCCTCAACAATCTATCTTTCCGGTACTTGGATGATCGGCACGTGAATACCGTGGTTGTATTAGTGTCAATTTTTGATGGTCGAAAAGGCAGGTCGTTACAATAATTATAACTAACATTTTGTACAGTGTAAACTGAATATAATGCTAGTTATAACTAGCATTTTGCATAGTGTAAAAATTGAAAATAATGCTAGTAGTAATTAGTCTTCCGTTCTTCAGCCTAAAAATAAAACTTGATATCCTTCAGCCTAATTTTTTTACAAAGTTTGTCCAGCTCCCTAATTCCCTTCTTTTTTGATACCTTTTCACCTATAACTAGAATTGCATCTATTCGAGTATTAATTTCACTTGCTTCTATTCATGATCTGATAATACACCAAAGGGATATTCAAATTGCATTTTGAAACGATGAATTAGAAGAGTAAATTTATATGGAACCTGAAGGTTTTGTAATACGCGGACAAGAATATAAGGTTTGCAAGTTACATAAATCTTTATATGGTTAAAACAAGCACCTAAACAACGGTATGAAAATTTTGACATCTTGATTATTTTACAAGATTTAAAAGTTAATGAGAGTGACAAATGTATTTACTATAAATATAAGAACGGCATTTTCACTATTGTATGTTTGTATATAGATGATCTAATTATTTTTGGTTCAAACATTCATGCTATTAATACGGTTAAATCTCTTTTAAGTCCCAAATTTGATATGAAAGACCTATGAGAAGCGGGTGTAATCTTTGGTATTAAGATCAATAGGTCTAATAAAGGAATTTCTTTGGATTAATCTCATTATATTGAGAAGATATTAAAGAAATATAATTATTTTGACTATAAACCTGCTTGTACACCATATAATTCAAGTGTAAAATTATTTAAGAAACCAATGAAGGTGTAAGACAGTTTGACTATGCAAGCATCATTGGCAGCCTACGGTATGCCACTAATTGTACTAGACCCGATGTAACATATGCCATAAGATTATTACGAAGGTTTACTAGTAGACCTAGTATTGACCATTGGCATGCTATTAAAAGGGTCATGAGATACCTAAAACGAACCAAGAACTTTGGATTACATTATGGAAAGTTTCCAGCTATACTTGAAGGATACAACGATGCAGGCTGTAATACTTTATCTGACGATTCTAAAGCAACCAACGGCTATATTTTTAGCATAAATAGTGTGGATATTTCTTAAAAATCCAAGAAATAGACTATTTTGGCTCAGTCCATCATAAAGTCTAAGATGATAGCACTAGCAATAGCTAGTGAAGAAGTGGATTACTTAAGAAATTTGCTAGTTGAGATTCCTTTATGGGAAAAGCCGATACCAGCTGTGTTGATCCATCACGATAATACTGCAGCTAATGCAAAAGTTCAAAATAGCTAATATAATGGTAAGAGAAGACAAATACATCGTAAGCACAACATTGTAAGAGTGTTACTCTCTTCAGGTGCTGTTCGAGTAGATCATATTCGCGCTGATAAAAATTGGGCAGAAAAGGATTGGCTAGAGAGGAAGTCCATAAAACATCCAAAAGGATGAGACTATTTCTCTTAGACACTCATAATGGTAACCCAACCTACATGACTGGAGCTCCCAAGAACTAGGTTCAATGGGTAAACAATAAGTTGTGGAGTGATAAGAAGTGAACATGCTATATTATAGAATGTTTAGAAGCATGTATTCCTGTAGCAATTAGAGGATGAGGTAATAGAAACTCTTAATGAGATCTATACTCTATGTGGAGTTGGGTACCTAGCTATAGGAGTACTCCCGATAGACTCACCTTTATGAATGTGGGAATAAAGCCGTTTCCTATGAAAACTTTAGGGGCAAAAGTTTTCTAGAGCGGTCTCTAAACCGAGATAGAAGTGCATAACCATTAATGCACGGGCTAATTGAAAGCACTTTAGAAAGGTTGTGTGTGGTTTGATGTCAGAGAAGAGTTCGAGACTACGTGTTACTCTAGTATATTCTGAATCTTGCTCACTATACAAAGGTTAAAATCAAAAAATATCTTTGTTTATGCACAATTCTATATTTTTAGAAATAGCTTAGAAATGTTATTTTTTTAATAATTCAAGTGAGGGGTTGTTGGAATTTTAAGTGAATTAACTTAAAAAATAATAATTAACGGTAATAAAATTCGTAATGAAAGACGTTATATAACGGTAATATATTTACGAGCTACTATTATTGAGCCACTAGAAAAATTAATGGTAATAAAATTTGTAGTGAATAACGTTGTGTAACGATAATATATTTATGAGCTATTATTATTGAGCTGTTGCAAAAATTAATGCTAATAAAATTCGTAATGAATAATAATAATTTCAGATCCGTTAATAATCCCTTATATTAGTAACGCATACAATTTTCATTCTACTTATTTAAATAATAGATAGGCAGAAGGAAAAAATAAGGGAGTGGACAATTTTCTTTTTATTCTCCCTTTCTCATTTTTCTCTCTGCGGACATCTTCCAACAAATTAAATTAGAAAGGTTTGATGTCGTGCAAACAACAAATCCATCAAATTTAGAGGTTATTTTATCATGGGGACAGAGTAGTTGTAGATAACCAAGCACCTTGGGGCTAAGCAGCGAATCATCTTAAAATAGTGACGAAGTATGCAACTCTTTCCAACAGTCAGATCCAACATCATGAAAGCATATTTTCTCCTATAAGTTAGTGGCCACGATTTAGAATACGATGTATTGGCTGATATAGTGCCATTTGTCACAAATTAGTTACAACAAAATAACATAGTTTACTATATGTCACTACTAGAAAGAGGTAAATAGCAACATACCATTCCGATGGCTGCCGACGGCTCGGTCACTTTATTTTCGATAGCTTTCGATGGCTATGTATTTTAACTAATTTAATTTATCATATTAAAATTATTATTTATTGAAGTTTGAAATTTATTTAAAAATACTAATTTAATTTCTAAAAATTAAAGAAGATATTTTTATTCAATTCTTTAATTTTATGACGGTTTGTGGTTAATTAAATTGGTAATTTCGATAATCTTTTATTGTGTAATTCGATATTTAATTTTATTGAAAATCGAACTCAAACGACCAGTCTATGCAACTTTCAATTCGTCCATTATACAACTTTGATGAAATTTATGATGTGTAACTGTTTATAAATTTAAATATATTTTTTAACCATTGTGTAACTAATTATGAATTTTCAAATGTATTTAACATTATAAATTCATATAGAAGAAAATATTCGGTAGAAAAATAATTTTTTTGAATCTTATGTCGATCCAAATTATTTTGGACCTACTTTCAAAATATGATAAAAAAAAGTAAACAAATTCAGGCTGACGATCCCGATTCTCAAATTTATAGCCGCTCATCAATATTCGCACTAAAATCCTTTCGGGTGAAGGTTAAACGATTTTCAAACGATATGATATTCACATCGTATATACTTTATAATGTATTTATCAATCTGTACGGGTAGAATAAAAAAATGGTAGGAACAAAAATTAGACTCAAAATATATCATTTTCCAAGGAGTTGTATAACAACACTTAATATAAATTGTTATGACAATTTCTTTGGAAATCACCTGTTTGAAGTTTAAATTCTTTTTCTATACGTTTTTTTAAAGCCAACCATACAGATTAGATAAATAAATAATATAGTATATATGGTTTGAATTTCATTTCGTTTGAATATCGTTTGACCTTCAAACGAAAGATTCAAGTTTTAATATTGATGAATGACTATAAATTTGAAAAATCAAGATTGATACCTTAAACCTGTTTTTTTTTCATATTTCGACCGTATGCCAAAAATACCTTGGATGGACATAAGATTCAACAAATTTATTTTTTTACCAAATACTTTATTTTATATGAATTTATTAGTTAAATACATTTAAAATTTACAATTGATTATCAAATCATTAAAAAATTATTGTATAACGATTAAAAATAACCTTTTTAATAGTTAGAAACAAAAGTGAGTTATTGTTAATTTTTACGATTTTTTTAGCAAATTTAATTTTGCTAATATAAGTTAAATTAAACTAAATTTATTTTAAACAGTGAGAAAACATAAATTATTATATTCAACACCCGTCGAAAGCCGTTGAATGAAAGTCGTCAATGGCCGTCGAATGAAAGTCGTTAATGGCCATCGAACCGAGGCCTTCAGCGGCTATTGGAAGCCGTCGAAAAGTCATGTATACAACTACAGTCGAACTTGTTTCTTCCTCGTTCTCCAATCTCCAAACCTTTAACAAAAATCTGAAATCCCAAATTCGATTCAAATCCGTCTCTAGCCACCGTAAGCTGCCATGTGACGCCCCACCTCTATGCTCATAATAACAAAGAGTATTAAAAGAAATACTGTCTATTATTACGAAGAATAAGGCTGGATAGGAGCGACCATCCGTAATTGGCCTTACACTAATATTGGTTATCTCGATAGGAGTGGTATATACTTTTTATTTTTCATCAATTATTTATTTACTCCCATCGACATATCCAATTATCAGTATAAAACAAACTACGATAGTTCATAATAGTTTAAGACATTAGATATAACAATAACACAAATAATATAAATGCGGAACACAGATTAACAAAAATCTCATATATATATAACCGATGTCAGTTACAATATAGTTGACACGATGCATATGATACAACTACAACTGTCGACTCTAGAAGTTATATACACAAGTACATTATCAACTAATATACATGAATACATATCGTTCTATAGAATGACACGACTACGACAAAAGGACAATGACAACTTCAGAAGATGTGAAAAGTCTTCAAATCCCGAACAGCAACTCAAAGAAAGAAACCTACAACCTGAAATAACTCGGGTCTGACCCGAGTATTACATTCAAAAGGAAAATAATACCCAGGTTAGTCTAATTCAAACCAGTTTATTAGTGCATATAGGCAGTAATAATTTAAATAGACGACAGTCACAATAATTCCCGTCTATCCGATTCTTTAAACAAAGAAACCGGATAATGGTCAATATAACACTTAACAGTGTTTAACAAAAATCAGCAGATTTAAATCATCAACAGAGATAAATAAAAAATTTATCAAATCGACTAAATCAATTTAAAGCAATTGAAATTGTCACTTTAAAACCATCAAAAATTTGATTGCCTACCGTACACACACGCGTGTACGGCCTCGCCAATACGGATTAAAAGATCAATGCATCAAAAGCAAAAGAAAAATCAATTCAGAACTGTCGAGTTTGGGTGGCTGCAGTGCACGCACGCGTGCACTGCCTCGCCACTACAGTGCGTAGAAACTGCAAAGGTCAAACCCAAAAATCGGGTTCAACTCAAGTGTAAGAAAAACAAATGCAGCAGTGGATAAGGTTACTCAGTGTAAATGGTATGCAAACTGTCTCAAATGGTCAAGACAACTGTAATGAATGACCGAACTCGATGAGACCCCACTGCAGATGCAACATGGCACACCCAAATAAACTACATGATATACAAGAGTGCAGTGACTACATTAATGAGTATATGCAGAGTCAAGGCCACAATGAAATCACAAACCAAAGGAGTGATACAAACAAAGATAAAATATATATGCACTGTAAACTGGATAGTGCAACTATCTTACTCACGACCAAAGGCCGTAGTACATCTCAACTCGACTGCAGGTGAGTTAGTGAACAACAAAGCCCAAAAGAAACTGGACTAGTAAACAAAACCCAAGTCAGGTGGATAACCAATGCAACAACTCGAACCTTTCAATGCTTGCAAAAATAAATACCCAAGCTTGCAGCAAGGGGGGCTACGCACGCATGCAGCTCAGAATAAACATTTCAATATAGCTAAACACTAACTCACGCATGCACATGATCTGGACTTGAACCAAACTTCCTACTTATGTATGCAACAAATTATTATTATTATTATTATTTTAAAAAGAAACAATGCATGCTTACATATGACTCACGCCTACAACTAACAGGCGTAAATAAAATGATGTGGCTGGGTTCTATAA
The DNA here is from genome assembly GCA_030737815.1 of Allium fistulosum. Lineage (NCBI taxonomy): Eukaryota > Viridiplantae > Streptophyta > Magnoliopsida > Asparagales > Amaryllidaceae > Allium > Allium fistulosum. The sequence goes on from CM060903.1 coordinate 538,580,368, forward strand.
AGACATGCGTGACCTGCCATAAAATTGTGAACACATATATTTCTCCATGAAAGCATGTTTACTAAAATGGATTAAAAAAGAACCAGAATATCACACGTACGCCACACAAAGCACATATTAATTCTGAAAGAATTTAGCACTCACGCAATTTCAACAAGACTAGAGCATTGCACTACACTATTCAAACACATGCACACACGCCCTGATGCTTGCACACTAGTTTAAAATGGCTTGTCTCTTGAAATATAAATCAATGTAAAAAGATTCCACTACAGTCGAAAATTCCACTCAACCACTGTCTCGAAATCATAGTAGAGAAAGGCAGTGAAACTCAGGTTGCAGTGTTACCAAAAATCACAACAAAACAAAATTCTAACCAAAGAAAACTATGATTTCAAAACAAGGTCAAAGAGCTACTAACTATAAATTAGAAGTGTGAGTATAAAAACAGTCAAGCCGTGGTCATCACGAAAACAAGTCGCGAGTCGAACAAATGAAAACAAGAAATTCACGGAGCAGTAAATTCAAAGCCGTGTAGATCAATTCACAAAATCGCTTATCTATGAGGTTGAATTAGATGTGAGTAATTGCGATTACTCACCTTTTATTTTTTTTTCGAGCGGCCAACAATCGATGAAGACTACGAACTTCCGAAGCAAAGATGAACCCAGATCCACTGCCCCATTTCTAGAATTGAAGCCTCGTCGCTTACAAGTAGGCAAAGCGGCGACTCCAACTTGAAGCCCTAATTTGATCGAACAAAGAGGAGGATGGACCGCCATTTTCGATTTTCTTTCGTTCGTTTTTTTTTTTGAGTTAGGGATTGAACGAGTGAAATAAAAAGAGGAACGGGTTGAGATAATGTCACGGCAACTAAAATCAACATGGGCCAAGGTAAATATTTCTTTCTTTAAAACCCACCAATGTTCAACAATTTACTAACGACTTTTAGCCCAAACTTTTATTAAAGAATTATACCAATCTGAAAAGAATTTCAATCGATTCAAAATTTCAATATATATTAACAACCGGTTTAATCGTCATCTAACGATATCAAAATAATTGTGGAATCTCGGGTTGTTACAAGCTGCCACAATCCATCGAATTATTCATCAATTTGCAATCTCCAATCATCTACGCCTTCAATTCATCAAAAATCAGGTATCTTATTTTTTTAAGCCATTAATCTGAATTATGGTAAAATTAGTATTAATCTATGCTTATATTCGTTAATAACAGCCCATGGATTGCCTATAATTGTATATTAGTTGATTGAGAAATGTTAATTAGGCTTATTAGTGTATAAATCTGACAATTAATGTATAACTATGGCTAATTTGGGTTGATTGGTGTATTTGTGTATTAGTATAACATAATTTAGTGTTAATTAGTATATGTGTTAGCTAAAATGTCGACAAAAATAATTTATTTACGTAACTCCTTTATTTGTTATAACATTAATTATACATAAATTTAGTTTACATGTATATGGTAATATATATAAACAAATTAGTATATAATATTAATTTTTATTACTGTGTAATAAATTGAAAGTAGTGTTAGCTAGAATATGTTGGAAAAAAATAATTTTTTATTGGTCTTTATTCGTTAAGAAATTTAAATAATGAATTAGTGTATAATGTTAATATAAACAAATTAGTGTATAATGTATTTTATTTTTAAATCCCCTAGATTTATCGGCTTCGTCTGACAAATATTGTATATGATCGTTATATAGATGTTTGTTTTTTACTACAAAACGAACATCAATATTTATTTGATACAGTGCTTGTTGGATTTTTTTTCTTTAGTGGACAAGTTACGAATACGATATAATAATTACATTTCGTAAATAATTTTATCTTAAATGGTTCGTAAAATCCAGTTTCATTTGGTGTTAGTGTTAAAGTTGTTACGCAGGGTGTAGCACACAATACCCCCGACTCTGCATCTTGTAACGCAGGCATAATTGTTTTATTAGTTTATTGTATTGTTGGTATTGTATTGCTAAATTACTATTGTCAGGTAATATTGTTAAGCATATTTGGAATAATGCAGGAATTTACATGCTTGCCGATATAAAGTTTGTACGGCTATTTGCTAGGTAAAAATCAAGCACATCAAGATGCAAGTTTAAACATTCAATTAAACAAGATAGGTTTATTTTTGTTTGTCACATGTTCTTATTATTTTCTAAATTGTTTTAGCGTGGATTGGCGTAAATACAATCCAATGACTGAATAGATGTCATAATAGATGCAAGAGGTAAACTTCATATACTATGGTTAGCGTGCCAATGAATGCAGAAATTTCAGAGAAATGTCTCGTACTGCTTAGGCATTCAAGTGCATTTAAGGTTCTTAATATGAGCAGGACAACTGAAGGCAAAAATTGACATGAGTTACAACCCTGTTAAATAATAGCTTGGTTACTTGAAAAATTGACTTGAGGTACAGCCTTCAACTCAATAGCTTGATATCTTATTTCGTTTTTCGTTTTTCACGCCTAACACAACAGATTGTTAAATTTGAAGAAAGTAATTTAGCGCGTGAATATGATACCGAAGAAAGAGAATGATGCGGCTTCTCTTCATATGGCTATGTTGTATTTTCTGTACTTTAAGCTACCTCACTTGCCCCTCTATGCTTTAGTATCAAGAATTGATGTATTGAAATAAACTGTAAAAAATTGTTATTACTTCACTTGATTTGTACAGAGACATAATACATGTATTTATACAAAGTATGGGCCGAAGCCTGCAATCCAGAAAAGAAAAAACAAAACATATGAACCGTTGATTTGAATAAACGGTTGAGATGCTAGAACACGAGATATAAAGGATCGGTAACTGTGCTTGTTTACTTTAATTCTCCCCGTCAAAAAAAAACGAGGGTTTCATTCTTCAGCTAGGGTTTCCTTTTCCCCTTTCTTCTTCTTCGATACATCGAACTCTGAAATCTTCTTTGAATCTCTCAAAATTCCTCCTTGATAAAGCTTTAGTCAGCATGTCAGCTCTCTGATGACTTGCTGGAACATGATTGATCTCTAATTTGCCGCTGATAACATGTTCTCGTACAAAGTATAGATCCAATTCTATATGCTTTGTACGAGAATGAAGCACTGGGTTGGCAGACATGGCGATAGTACTCAGATTATCACACCAAATAATTGGTTTACTTCGAGTAGGCAGACTGATTTCTTTGAGCAAGGTCTGGATCCAGATTAGCTCTGCAGTGGTACTTGCAACACTTCGATATTCCGCCTCCGTGCTAGACCGAGAAACAGTGGGTTGTTTCTTTGAGCTCCATGAGATAGGGTTGTCTCCCAGATAGATGATAAAACCACTTGTGGATCTTCGATCATCATGATCGGAGGCCCAATCTGCATCTGAGTAACTTCTTAACTCAAAGTTTTTGTTAGTACTAAAATATAACCCATGATTAATAGTTCCTTTAAGATACCTTAAAATTCGTTTTACTGCCTTCCAATGATCATCATGAGGTTCATGCATAAATTGTGAGACTTTGTTAACACTATATGTTATATCAGGTCTAGTAGCAGTAGCATACTGTAATGCTCCAACTATACTTCTATATAAAGTAGGATCATAAAATATGTCTCCACTGTGCTTAGACAATCCTAAGTTACTAATCATAGGAGTAGACAAAGATTTTGCTAAATCCATTTTTGCTTTTGCTAAAATTTCAGAGATATATTTTCTTTGAGAAAGGATTATATTTGTATCAGATTTTCTGATGACTTCTATCCCAAGAAAATAATTTAGCTGTCCCAAGTCTTTGATTGAAAAAGTTGAATTTAAATACTTGGTGACATTTGTTATTTCTAAACTGCTACTACCAGTTAAAATAAGATCATCTACATATACTAAAATGTATGTTTTGTGACCTCCTTCATTCTTAAAATATAAAGAGTTATCAGATTTTGCATTGTGATAACCTATAGCAGTAAGAGCTTGTTTTAATTTATCATACCATACCCTTGGTGCCTGCTTTAATCCATATAGAGCTTTGTGTAACTTGCATACAAGTTTACTGTCATGCTTATCATACCCCTGTGGTTGATGCATATATACTTCTTCTTGAAGTTCTCCATTAAGAAATGCATTGTTGACATCAAGCTGCTTCAATTCCCATTTATAATGTAAGGCAGCAGTTAAAATAATTCTGATTGTTGTGGGTTTGATAACTGGAGAGAAGGTTTCATTAAAATCGAATCCATATTGTTGAGCATATCCTTTAGCAACAAGCCTTGCTTTATACTTGAGAATAGATCCATCAGATCTTCTTTTGATTTTGTAGACCCATTTATTTCCAACAATATTTTTATTGTGAGGTTTTTCTACAAGGCTCCAAGTTTTATTTTTGGTTAAAGCTGAGAATTCCTCATCCATAGCAGCTTTCCAATGGATATGTCTGCTTGCTTCTTCATAAGTTGTAGGTTCCCTTTCTTCAATACTGATGTTATAAACTTTTGGTTTGAAGATTCCACTTTTGGCTCTTGTAATAATATGATGTCCAGTTTTTTGTTGCATATTTTCTTCACTGTTGGCTTTTGAACTATCATTATCACTAATTCTCTGATTTTCTTGATTAGGTGAAGAATTGCTGACATCATTTTCATTCTGACCTGGCTCAACAGAGAGCATTGTGTTTTGGGGTGAAGCATCACTCTGATCTGGCTCTCTATTGAGCACTGTGTGTTGGAGTGGTGATACAGCTTGCTGATGTGAATTGATTACTTTGGCTTGATTGAAAGTATGAACTGGAATAGCTGGAATAGATACCCTTGCATCATAGACCTTTTGTGTAGGTTTTACTTCAGCTTCCTTAAAAGGAAAGATGAGCTCATTGAAAGCTACATGTCTTGAGATGATCACTTTACCTTTACTGGTAAGACACTTATAACCCTTTTGATTTTGAGCATATCCAATAAAAGTACATGGCTCAGATCTAAAACTTAGTTTATGAGTATTATAAGATCTTAAGTTTGGAAAACATAAACATCCAAAAATTTTGAGAGAATTATAATCTGGCTTGATATTGAATAAATTTTCTAATGGACTTGTATTGTGTAAAACTTTTGTTGGTAACCTGTTAATAAGAAAAACACTAGAAATAAAAGCATCAGGCCAAAATTTTAAAGGAAGAGAGGCTTGAGCTAATAAAGTTAACCCTGTTTCTACAATATGCCTGTGCTTTCTTTCAACAAGCCCATTCTGTTCAGAAGTATAGGGACATGTCATTCGATGTAGAATACCTTTCATATTAAAATATTCTTTCAGAGGTTTATACTCTGTCCCTCCATCTGTCTGAAGAACTTTTAACTTTGCACCTGTTTGTCTTTCTGCTTGAGTTATAAACTGTATTACAGCATTAGCTGTATCTGCCTTTGATTTTAAGAAATATATCCATGTATATCTTGAGTATGAATCAACAAAAGAAACATAATATTTATAACCGTAATCAGAAGTTATTGGGGCTGGTCCCCATAAGTCAGTAGCTACCATTTCTAATGGTTTACTATATTTAGTTTGAGAATTTGGAAATGGTAGCTTATGACTTTTCCCTAACTGACATGCAGAACAAACATAACTATGAGATATATCATCAAACTTAATATTGCTATTTCTCAAAATATTCCTTACAATGTTAATACTTGGATGTCCTAGCTTACAATGCCACAAATCTAGTTTATTCATAACTGTTGTACACCCAGTTTTAGAGAAATTGCACCAGTATCTACTTTCACAGTTTCTATTGTTCTTGCCAGGATTGAACAGATATAGTCCATTTTGCACATTACCCTGTAATAAAATTTCATTATTTAGAATGTCTCTAATTGTGTAATGGTGAGGAAAAAACTCAAAATAGACTTGATTGTCATTAGCAAATTGTGATACACTAAGCAAGTTTTTCTTAATTTCTGGTACCCTAAGAAGATTATTTAAATATAACTTCCTTTTACTGTTAAGCATAGCAGTACCAGTATGAGTAATTTTTGAAGAAATGCCATTACCCATAAATAAAGAATGTGTACCTTTATATTCTTTATTGCCAATGTTCAAGTTGTTCAGATTGTTGGTAATATGATTTGTGGCTCCAGAATCAAGAAACCAATCTTCAGTCTGAATATCATCAACTTTGGTATTAGAATCTCCATTATTTTTGGAGTCTTGATTTTTTTCTGTTCCTGCTTGAGCAATGTTAGCACTTGGATAGTTTGGTTTCTGATTGTTATTTCCTTGTTGACTTAGAGAAAAATTTTGATCAAACCTAAAATAACACTTTCCAGCTGTATGGCCAAATTTCTCACAAATCTGACACTTAATTCTATTTGAATTATTACCAAACCTGCCTCTCCCTCTTCCTCTGTTTGACATCTGAGTATTTCTTTGAACATTTTGATCAGTTTTATTGTTTTGAGATCTTTCTTGATTTTTATTTCTGTTTGTGGAAGCATAATTGACCATATACTCACTGTTTCTTGATTTCTTGGCTTCAATTCTTCCTTCATGAGCAATGAGTGTTGACTGAATATGCTGAATTGATGGAGTGGTAGGTTGGGAGGAAAGCATAGTAACAACTGACTCGTAATCACCATCAAGACCACTTAAAATGGTGAGAACTTGATCTGCTTCAGAAATATTGTGACCAGCAACTTCAAGTAAGTCACATAGAGTTTTGATTTTTGTTAAATACTCTCTCATAGACATAGAATCCTTGCTAATGTTGTTAAGTTGACGTTTGTAATGCATAATTCTTGCTGATGACTGAGTGTTGAAGGTTTTCTCCACTGTTTCCCAAATTTCTTGGGCTGTTTTACACCCTATCAACTGTGGTAATAAGGAATGGCTGATTGATGAAAATAGCCAAGCACATAGGAGACTATCTTGTCTTTTGTAGTGAGTAAATTCTTGATTTATTATGAGTTTTCCTTCACTGTCAGAAATCATTTTTGCTGGAATTGCAAGAGTTCCACTGATGTATTCTTCTAATCCATACCCAGTTAGGGCAGCCATGATTTGACATTTCCATAGTAGATAATTTGCCTCATCGAGTTGTATAGAGATAATCTGATTTTTTGGATTAATGATGTTTCTTGATTCTTTTGCAGTGTTGTGATCACTATTTGACGCAGCAGAAACATTGTTTTTGGGTGAGGATGAAGAAACAGTATCTTCATCTCCTGCCATGCTGGAAACAGATGCTGGCGAGGCAGATTTTTAAATTTGCAGCCAGAAATTGTATCAAGAAATTGATTCTTGAAAAATAATTTTCAGAAGTAAGACTTGGGAAGATTTTGTGAGAGGTATAGAGAAAGGAAACAAATCAAATGATGATTTGCTCAATGAAAGAACTGAGAGCAACCAAAGATAGATGATCTATCTTTAAGGATGGCTCAATGATGATCTTAGAGCAAGATCTGATGATTCAGTCGTTAGACTTGTTTTAAAGCTCCGATACCATATCAAGAATTGATGTATTGAAATAAACTGTAAAAAATTGTTATTACTTCACTTGATTTGTACAGAGACATAATACATGTATTTATACAAAGTATGGGCCGAAGCCTGCAATCCAGAAAAGAAAAAACAAAACATATGAACCGTTGATTTGAATAAACGGTTGAGATGCTAGAACACGAGATATAAAGGATCGGTAACTGTGCTTGTTTACTTTAATTTTTAGAGATTGCTGAAAGGTTGTCGGTTCAATTTCTGTCCCTTTCTTCTCTGTCCCGTCTATTTCAATTATCTCAACTATTCAATTTTGGTGTCATCAAACATTCATTAAATATGATAAGCTCCACCAATTCATTAAATTTGTTGTGATGACTGATTAAGACAAAGAGACATAAGATTTGACCTTTTTTTTTTATTTTTTAATCATCTTGAAACGAGATCAAATCTTTTGTCCTCGATCCCCGTCTCCATGTACCCCTTTTAATTTCATCCATTCATTACTGTAATCTTAGCATTTTGTGGGATCCACTGCATCAAATGAAAGATGAATGATTTATTGATTAATGGTTGAAATCAAATGGACACATGAGTACATGTAAGTTGAGGACCGATGATTTCACCTGTCCTAAAACGATATATGTGCATGTATCATAGCCTAGATAGCTCTTCTGCTGGATTAATTTGTATGTGTATCCAGGTCAGAAATATTTAACTTTTAGTTTTATGCGAAGTATGATATATTCAATCTGGTGAAGGTATCTTTATTTTGTATTAGTCATTTTTGGTTTACTGATTTGGTAGATAGTTTAAAGATATGGTCTAGGATGTGGTTTACTGATTACTTAAAACAATCTATAATATTGTCATCGTCTAGGATGGCAAAGGGAGAAGTATATTAGCCACTAGCCAGAGCAATCTTTTATTAGACAAACAGATTTATTAGAGCAGTATTTGTTTGTAGTGGTTAGTATAGGTTTACTACATGTCTATTCACGACGTTTATCGTGATCTATTGAGTTATGGTTTTTTGGTCTTTAGTTTCTGAAGGTAAAAAATATTGTTTGAGCCCACTAAATGATACATAGAAAGGATAATATTTGCTGAGTTGACTGAAAATAATATTAGCATGTGGCTGACTGTTTGGAAATAAAATAAACTGCAATTGTTAAGAATTAGATTTAGATCATTCAATTTTTTTGTTCTTGTATGAAAGATTTAAATTGAGAGAAATTGAATGGTTAAGATCCTTGACTAATATTTGTGTCTACAAATTGCGTTAAAATATTAAGGTTAAACTAGTTGAATATGTACAGTTTTGAGGTTAAACATTTTGCTGAAGTCAGAAAAAGTATTTGAATACCAACATAGATTATTAATAGTTAAGTTAAAAAATACGGATAACTCAGTAAAATAGTTGACGTTGCTGACTCGTATACTTTTTTATTAAGTGTGTCAATTAACTAAAAATTGTCTAGTCTAATTATAAAAATGCAACATTTAAGGGATGCTTTGATGGACAGCGTATATTTATATTTTTCTGATAGGAACCTGCTAGTTTGTACTGTTTATTGACATCCAAATTAGAGGTGTATGCCTTTATGGTTGATTTCAAAAGTTTTTCATTGTTCTTAACTGAATTTTACCCTTAAAGTGATTTGGTTACTTGGCAGAAACAGAAGCTAGTTAGTATCCATATCACAATTAGGACTTCTGGTTATGTAATTCAAATCAAAAGCGTATTGAAATGTTGTTATAAGAATATACATAAATGAATTAAAGTTAAAAGGCTTACATGCATAATTGTCATGGTATTAATATGTAGTTATTTTGTTGAAGGACCAAATTAGAAAATACCAACATTATAAATAAGGGATTATGTTCCCCAAATTACATAAGCTTCGGTTATTCTTCTAATCTCTTCTATGAAAATAATTCAGATCTAAGATTTATGTTAATTTGGAAGATCAAATCAAACTCTTATCTTTAAAATCTCTCTTAATCAGTTTATGAAAGTAGCAACTATGAATTCAAATCTAATATAAGGTCTAAGGTTTGTGTCAATATGAAAAACCAAACCAAATTTACTTTTCCAACAACAACTACGAATTCATGTATGGCTTCCGATAACCTGTTTACTTTCCTCCATTTCTTTTCAATTAAATCAATATGGATCACCTATTCAGATCTAGGGTTTCATGACTAATCGGTCTTAAAGTATATTGAAATCCTAACAAGTGGTATCGGAGCCATCCATCATTGATTTCAATGGAATTTTTTTTAATTATGAGTCAGTTTGAATTGAATTTTTTTTAGAAGTCCTGTAATAATCTTACTTAAGTTTCAGATCTGCTTGATCTATGCATCAAAGACTTTTTGATGATGATTTTGGATTTGGTTTATATCAAATTTTTGTTGTAAATTGAAAGGCTAATTTATAAATTTGTTTTGGTGTAGAAAGATAGATAGATCTAAATGATCTGTATGTTATTTATGAAATATGATAGAATTTTGAAATCATTAAATTATGGGAAATAATCTAACTTCCTCTAAATTTTAAAAAAATAATTTATATTGGTTAAAGCATTCACATGTTTATTATTGTATAGTTTATAAATAAGTTGTGAATTTTAATGCGAGAAATGTTTTGGATCTGATATGTACAGTCATTTTTTTTAATGTTTATAAATGGTATAAACATATGTATATAATTTAGAACCATTTATGCAAAAAATGCAAATCTATGGTTATTTTACCTTACTTAACTTTTGATTAAGTAATTTGGATATTTACATAAGGTATTTAGGTTATTTCAGAAATTTTGGTTAATTAGAAATAAAGTATGCTCTTTTAATGTGTTTATGTTTATTTTATTATTAAAATAAATTTTAACATGACACTAATTTACATTTTGGACCACATAACGAGTCAATTGCATTTATTTTTATCATAATTGCATTAAATGTGGTTATTATGGTAATAAATAAGTAAATTAATTAATTATCATAAATGTAGTAAATCCGTCAGTTGCAATAAATTTAATGATGCAGCATGTTTGTATTTGAAATAAGAAAAGACGTATGATTTATTATTTGATGCATTTATGTTTAATAGTTACATAATATATTTTATATGTTTGAACTATGCTTATTGAAAACATGTTTCACTTTCGTGCTTTGGTTAGCATAAAATAAAAGGAGCATCAGTTTTCATATTTTGCCAAAATACATGGTAACCGACCTTAACTAAGTATTCAAATAATAAACTAAAGATAAAGTGACACAACAACATACTATATAGTTATATTATGGTTCAGATGTACATTATAATTACTGCATGTTATTTAGTATGACAGTTACTATGTCATTTATGCATAATTTTATATGGCATTTAATTCTGGCGTTTATTTATGACATTTTTTTATGTGATTATTTATGATATCTTGTATCATACTTATTTAGAAAATGTCATGAATGTAACCACATACTTAAAGTAAACAGGAAATTATTGTCAAGAAAAAAATTTCTCAGCGTTTTAACCTCAAGGACAGACCTTCAATATTTTAGCCTGAAGGACAACTTTATTTAGATATCAGTTTTTAGTTATTGATAGCAGTTTTTAGGTATCAGTTTGTAGTTATCGGTAGCAGTTTTTAGGTATCAGTTTTTAGTTCGGTAGCAACTTTGGAAGAATGTTTGTCCTTATGAATAATTTTGAAAGAATGTTTGTCCTTTTGATTAAATTTTAGGAGAATGTTTGTCTTTGTGGTTAAAATATTGAGTTCGTGTTCTTGAGGCTAAAAATATACAAATTTTTATCCTTTAAATTAATTCCCCCTAAAATAAAAGACTATAACAGCTATGATTAAAACAAGTTGTGCCACAGGTATAATTTTGAGATTTTCAAGTGTCATATGGACTTAAAATGCTTTTGGGAGTATTTTATAAAACTTGAAATATTGTACATACACTAAAAAATAAATTCAAATATTTTTTGTGTCTCTTTGCAAATTAATTGTAAATATCCTACATTCCAAGTGAGCTAATTGAAATAACATGTCACCAAAGTGACCTCTCTTATTTTAGTTGTTCATGAAAATGTTTGATATTTGCGTGTATTTATTCATGCGGATGTTAGCAGCCCAAAGGAAGACTAATATTTGGCCGAATAACTTACACATGCGTGGTGATAAATATATGATAATTATAAGGTTTTACAAGTGAATAACTAATCAGACCATAGGAAGATTGTTATTTGACTTGAATTTATTATCAGTGTTTGATCATTACAACAAGAGTTCCACTTACAGTTAATATTACTGTCCAAAGACTTGATATTAATATTGTGCTAGTTATCTTGAGAAGAGACTTACCAATTATTTGAATTTACTATGGATGATGTTTGGTCTGTTTTCCTTTGATGCACTCTACACAGACATCGAAGTTTGAAAAATCAATAGATTCCAAAATGTCATCTGACATAAGCCTTTGAATTCTAGTTTTAGATATATGATCTAAGTGCTTGTGAATGTGGTTGAATTTTCCTTATTAGCTTTTCTTTTAGTACCACGTGATTCCACATGCAAGGCTTCATAATAAGAGGTATTAACATCAAGCATATATAAGTTATTATAAACATTGAGAGAACCAGTTCCAACAAGATTTGAATTTATTGATAAACTAAAAATACCATTCCCAAATGAATAATAATAACCAGATTTGTCCAACTTAGAAATAGAAACCAAATTCCGCCTAAATGACAGTATAACAAAAGTATCAAATAAATCCAAATAAAACTGAGCTCTCAATAACAACTTAAAATGCCCAATAGCCTCCGCTTTAACCGATATTCCATCACCCACATAGATGTATCTTTCAGCATCAGTTGGATTTCGGTAGATCAGGCAACCCTGCATAGAAATACTTATGTAAGTAGAAGCACCAGAATCTAACCACCAAGTGTTTCTAGAGACTGTAGCTAAATTTACTTTAGAATAGACCAAAGCAAAGGACGTACCTTTCTTAATATGCCATGCGTGATATTTGGTACAATCTTTCTTTAAATGTCCAGCCTTCTTACAAAAGTAACAACCATCAACCTCCTTATGTTGTTTCTTTTCCGTTGGACCCTTAGCAGTTTTCTTATCCTTCTTTCTCTTTTTGTCTTTTCCCTTAGGGGTGTATGCCAAATGAGCACTTCAGTCTTATGATGCTTTAATCTCTCTTCTTCTTGCACACAATATGAAATGAGCTCATTAAGAGTCCATTTCTCTTTTTGACAATCATAACTGATCTTAAACTAGTTGTATTGCTAAGGAAGAGAGATTAGTGCCAAATGCACGAACAAATCATCCGAAAGCTCAAGCTTAAGTGCCTTCAGTTTTGAAGCAACATTATCCATTTCCATAATATACTCCCTTATGTTCCCTTTGCTTTGATACTTCATGGAAATCAAGTGCTGCAAAAGCGTGCTTGTTTCCGCCTTATCGTTTTTAGCAAAATGTTTTTCAATCTCAGCAAGGAAACCTTTAGCATTGGTTATCTTTTCAGACACCGCACCTCTAAATGCCTCTGTAATGTCGCGCTTTATGATCATTAGACTCATGCAATTTGAATGATCCCACCTCTCAAAGTTCTGTATAACATCAGAAGAACTTTCATCCGTAGGAGGGGTGGGTGCATCCATCCTAAGTGCAAGGTCAAGATCCATGCAGCCAAGAACAAGCAATATGTTCTCTTTCCAATTCTTAAAGTTTGTTCCAGTCAGAATAGGAATGTTGTTAAGATTGGAAAATACCGTAGTTAAATTAGCTGTAATTTTAATCATAAGAATCAATCAAATATGCTCACATTGTAAAACAAAACCGCAATAAATTCAAATAATTGGTAAGTCTCTTCTCAAGATAACTAGCATAACATTAATATCAAGTCTTTGGACAATAATATTAATTGTAAGTGGCACTCTTGTTGTAATGATCAAACATTGACAATAAGTTCAAGTCAAATATCAATCTTTCTTTGGGCCGATTAGATATTCTGTAACAACCCGCATATTTATCGATTTTATATTTAAATATTTTATCGTTAGTCGGATGTTAGTCCGAAAAGCTACTTTTTGCATACGGTCAAATTAGGACTCGAGACCACCCCCATTGAGTTCAAAATGACGTTTGCAATTTTTTTGAGTGTAAACTTCGATATGTTTGGAGGTAGTGAAATTTTCGTCACTTTTTGTGTTGGGCTTTTGGTTTGGGCTGCACCTCTTCTAACTCAGCCCAACCCCTTCCTTCTCTTCATCTACTTGCATAAACTTTGAAGCTTTAGCAAAAATGGTGGAGGGAATAGGAAATTAAAATTCCAAGCTCAAGTTCTTTAGCAAATTCAACATCTAACTCCAAATTCAAAGTGAAGACATTGATTCAAGCTTGTGGTTGATCTTTGCTTTGCCCCCGAGCTTCGTCTTCATCAAATTCCGTGAAAAGGTGAGATTTTTGATCTCACATCTTGCCTATATCTATCTTGGACTGTTGGGAATGATCCTCTATTGCATTTGTATGAATATCTGCATTTGGTTTGGATTGGATTGGCGAAAAACTCCAAAATTTAGTGATTTTGGTGAAAAACTGCTACTAGGTCGTTCTGGCCATTTTTAGCTCGTTCTGGCCCTTAAGTCGTAGGTCGTTGCCGACCTATAATCTCCAGGCAAAATGTTGAGTCGTTCGCGAGTTAAAGTGTTGAGTCGTTCACGAGTTACTGGCTTGAGTCGTTCGCGAGTTAAAGTGTTGGGTCGTACGCGAGTTAAGGCATTAGGTCGCTGCATTGAAGTGTCACCGCCTTCTTAGGTCGTTCACGAGTTAAAGGCATAAGTCGTTCACGAGTTAAAGGCATAAGTCGTTCACGAGTTAAAGGCTTAAGTCGTTTACAGTTAGCTCGTTCGCCTCGAGTTAAGTCGTAGGTCGTTTGGCCTTAAGTCGTTTGCAGTTAGCTCGCTCACCCTGGCTTAAGTCGTAGGTCGTCCCCGACCTAACTTCACTAGGTCGTTCCTGCCTTAGCTCGTAGCTCGTATTCAAGGCTTAGGTCGTTAAGTCGTTCGTTCCACTAAGCCGTTCAAGGCTTAGGTCGTAAGACCTTAGGTCGTGCACTTTTAGGTCGCGAACAACCTTATGTCGCGAACCTCTTTAGGTCGTATGACCCAAATCTTCTTAGGTCGTTGGACCTTCTTAACTCGTTAGGTCGAAGACCCTTAAACCGTTAGGTCGCGTACCTTATTAGGTCGTGCATCCCACTTAGGTCGCAGAACCCTCTTAAGTCGTAAGTCGTTCGCGAGTTAGCACTTGGTCGTTTTGACCTGTTTTCCCCTAGGTCGTTCGACCTGTTCTTCTGCTAGGTCGCAAGGCATTCTTCCCTTAGGTCGTTTGGCTTCTCGAGACCGCTTGCCTTCACTAGGTCGTACCGTATTACTCTGCGTAGGCAATCTTATCTGAAAAACATTTATCAGAATTTCTACTTTGATGCATTTTGAGCTAATTTCCTTGGATTTTGTTCACGTCTTCGAATGTGAATTTTTGTGATAGATTGTTTCAACAATCGTTTTATGACTTGTCACTTTAAAGATATGAAGGTTTTAATACTAATAGTAAATATCAAAACTCTTTCATCAAATTGATTTCAACACTATTTCAAATATCAAAAGTTCGTCTTCTCAAACCGATTTTCAATCTACTAATATAAAGAAGCCTTTACTTCACTCGAATGAGAAATCGACTTAAACGACTTAGTAAAACGAGTGGTATGAAACGCTTGCGTTCACTTCGTCGGTTAGCTCTTGGACTTGTTCGATTGAACCTTTTTCGTGACAATTTCCTAGTGAAGATTTACAGCTTGTTCGTAAATATTTAAGTTAAGCAAGTGGTTATGGGACATGAAGCTAAACTCATATATTTACTAGCTTGGTGTGATTGACACTTCTCGCTGATCATGATGATCATTTTATGATTTAGACTAGCAATTGTGCGATGTCTCTTTGTCCGTATGAAGGACTGTACTTCATTTTATTGAGCTTCGTCTCATTTCTTTGTGGGCTGGCAACCCAAGTACTTTTAATGTGTTTCGATTCATCTGATGTACCGTTTGTACTACATCGATGTCTCTGTCTTTTCGATTCATTGGACGTACCGTTTGCACTGCGTCAATGTTTGATTCATCTGATGTACCGTTTGTACTACATCGATGTCTCGGCTTTCTGGTTCATTGGACGTACCGTTTGCACTGCGTCATTGTTCAATTCATTGGACGTACCGTTTGCACTGCGTCAATGTTCGATTCATCTGATGTACCGTTTGTACTACATCGATGTCTCTGTCTTTCCGATTCATTGGACGTACCGTTTGCACTGCGTCAATGTTTGATTCATCTGATGTACCGTTTGTACTACATCGATGTCTCGGCTTTCTGGTTCATTGGACGTACCGTTTGCACTGCGTCATTGTTCAATTCATTGGACGTACCGTTTGCACTGCGTCAATGTTCGATTCATCTGATGTACCGTTTGTACTACATCGATGTCTCTGTCTTTCCGATTCATTGGACGTACCGTTTGCACTGCGTCAATGTTTGATTCATCTGATGTACCGTTTGTACTACATCGATGTCTCGGCTTTCTGGTTCATTGGACGTACCGTTTGCACTGCGTCAATGTACCGGCTTTCATGCTCCTGTTTGGGATTGGCCATCCTTTTCTTGTGATTTCTGGATTTCTAATTATTGATTTCTGGAATTTTATGTTTCACCAGCTTTTACCATTGACATTGATGAGTATGTCATTTTATTGTGGCTTGGTGAATTAAATTAAGAATATGACATTCTTTTCTCTGTTTTGAGATTATTGAGATTTTGTATGACTTTTGTGGGATTTCTAATGTATACTTTTCATAGTATGACACCTTTTTGTTATCATACGTTCTATTATCATATCTCATATTCTATCTCATTTTATCTGATAATTATAGCTAGACTGATCCGTTTATTATTTTCTTCTTAAATAATACTCGGGTCAGACTGAGATTTTACAGGTGCTTCCTCATGACTTCTTATCTGGAGCCATCTTCTGACTTTTGGCTAACTACTCTAGTTTAGTAGTTTTTTGTTGTATGCATTTGTGATGAGACTCCTTGATGTATACGTATTCTATTGTCTTGCACTTGTATCTATTCTTTTATGTTATTGTGGATCTTATTTGACCACTACTCTGATGTACACTTTTAGGTGTAATATTCATATCTTATTCCGCCTTTGTGATATGAATTGTTTGTGACTGATTTGTGTTATGTTTATTTCTATATTTGTTTTCGAAGATTATATATAGCCACCATGTGATAGCTTTGTGTTTGTATCGGTATGTTGGATTTCCTCTTTAAAAGATATGCATTCTATTTTATCTGACATATCGGTGCTCGCACAAAGAAGTTACACGGATGGTCGCTCCTCAACAGCCTTATTCTCTGTGCTAATTGACAGCACTACATCGTAGTGTTCTTGGTTAGCGTGGGTATAGAGGTGGAGCGTCACATATTCACTTGCAAAACTATATGATTGTCACATATTTATTATCACACATGTATAAATGATTCGGCCAAATATTAGTCTTTCTTTGGGTTGGCTAATATCTGCATGAATAAATACACACAAACACCAAACATTTTTCATGAATAACTAAAATAAGAGAGGTTACTTTGGTGACATGTTATTTCAGTTAGTTCACTTGTAATATAGGATATTTACAGTTAGTTTGCAAAGTGACACAAAATAATATTTGAATTGTTTTATTTTAACTCATTCATTTATGCGTATTCCATAAATTTCAATTTTTTTTAATTTTATACATTGAAAATATGGTTTCATAGCCGTAATAAAAAAAATTGACATCATCTAAAACTGTAACAATACATAACAAATGGTATTTGCAGTGACAATTAATGATAAAATATTGCATACTTTATTTAACTATCAATATTCAAGACAGAAAATAAAACAAATTTTAACATAGCATGGTCCATACATGTGATATTGCAAGAAAATGTATAGCTGAAAACTGTAGCAGTGGTTGATCCCAAATATAGTGGGAAGCAACACAAATAAATAGTCCATGTCAAAATAGCTTATTATATCAGTGCGGCAAGTGATTAGCTTTTGATGAAAGCTTATTTGAATAAGCAAATAGAATACACGTATTATAATATTACATAAAGTGAAACTTATTTTTAATGAGCGGGCCATACATATGAAATATATGTATCTATAAAATATATATACATTAAATAATAAACAATATGCCTTTTCTTATTCCAAATACAAACATGCTGCATCGTTAAATTTATTGCAACTGACGCATTTACTGCATTTATGATAATAAATTTATTTATTTATTACTATAACAACCACAATTAATGCAATTATGATAAAAATAAATGCAATTGACCGTTATGTGGTCCAATACGTATTACAAGAACATTAAAAGGCATGAAGATGCTTCCATACGTGTGAATGAAACAAAACTTAACATGTAACCATCTATAGCAATAAAAAAAATTGTACGGTCGCAATACTACTGACAATAAAATATGAATAATATGAGTAGCAACAATTAAAGGCATCAGATCCGAACAAGAGGAATTAATTCATGAACTATTTATATAGATCTGAAACAAAGGCATCAGATGAATCAACAAGAAAAGAGCAAATCTCACAGATCCGAAATAAAGACATCGGATGAATCAACCAAAATTGTAAATCTCAGAACCCTAATTTCATATATACTTAAAAACAGGAAATTTCTCGATAAAATCAATGATGGGTGGCTCCGATACCACTTGTTGGTGATTAATCTATATTAGACCTGAATACATATAACCCATATTGATTCAATTGAGAAACAAATATATAAAATTAACAGCGGAAGACGTACCTGAATCCATCGATTCTCAATTGATGTGAAGAGTAATTTGGATTAGATCTTCCAAATTAACACAAGCTTAGATCTGTAAATTTTTTTTAGAAGAGAGTAGAGAGAATATGATAAAACTTATGTAATTTGGGGATCATAACCTCATATATATATTGTGTGACATTTTTCAGTTCGGCTCTTCAACAAACTAAAATTACAAGATAAACCACACATTCAAACATTAAAATATATGGCTCCATTATGTTGAATTATCCCAACACGGGACACATACATCGCGAAAATTATATAAAATCTACATAAATTGTAGAAAGACTATCTTCACATGGTCAATTGGTTTTGGGATAAACTAGCGATTCTCTAAATTTTAACATGGTAACGGTGCAAAGTCATGCTTGTGTGAGCTTAATCGCCACTGTTGCTTGACTATTATAAAAAATGAACAGGAAAAGTGTTCACGTGCGTTAGGAATTTGGGTGAAAAGGCGTAATATATACATACAAGATTTGAAAATGCAGCGTATGCATTCCATAAATACACGTGTATTTTTTGGTGTCTTAGAAAAAATTTATACGCAATTAAGTTGAAACTAGGCCCATTTCTGAAATTGGACTTTAAAGGTGGCCGTATTAAAAAACTCTCTATTTCTCTTGAATATCTTCTTGACAAAGGCACTTTGACATATGAGAGTAATTAATCTATATATTTAATACTTTTTCTGGTTTGATTAGAAAAGTATGGTAAATACAGTTACCATCTTTGTTCCAAATATTTTAGTAATTGTCCATGGGCTATTAACTATGGTTTTGGTTGTTTGATTGAAGGGTCAACAAGATTATTCTTCTGATTTGTTTAGATACCAATTATGAGCCTTCAAAGTTGAGAAAGTAATTTGTACCATAATAATATATTCGTTACTTCAGCATGTTGTTATATCCTCACACTAGCTTGTTGGTAAGTATGTTCATAGTCAAACATGATTATGCTTAAACCATAATATCATAGTATCTATTCTTTATGGGATTAAGATCTAATTGTATTCTAATCTTGGTCGTTATGGTACAAAGGTATCAGCTATAGCCACATTTAACACGTACAAGGGCCATTATATATATTGTCCGGTGATTTAACGTTCACCATACTGTTTTTTTGGTTAATCAAAAAAGTTACACTTGTAATATTATGGGCCATTTTTGAATATCATTGTAAACATATGTTATACAAAGTTAAGGCTTTTTATTAAACTCTTTCTATTCTTTATGACAGACGGATTATTTCCAAGTAATTACGATTTAACAGATATTTAGGGAAAGAACCCAAAGTCGTGTGGACAAACGAGGAGACCGCATGTATAATGTATATACTGACTTTGAGATCTGATGAGAAGTTAGTATACCATATCTTTGATAGGATGTGCAGGTGGGGCGTTGCAAGTTATATTGAAGCAAGTATTGAATATCTATTGTAGGCCTATCTATGAATATCCGAAATATCCAAAATCCGTCCGCATCCGTATCCGAAAACATAAAAAATATCCGATATCCGAAAAGCGGATGCGGATATCCGATATTCGAAACATATTTCGGATACGGATACGGATATGGCTATGCTATATCCGTATCCGATAAATATCCGTTCGGTTTGAAATTAAATATTTATATATTAATATGTTATTTTATATCCATAAATTTAATACAAATACACTAATATTAGAAACAAAATCATTTTACCAAAATATAACCCTATTATCACTTGGCTAGTTTACAAAAATATAAACCCAAATGTCTAATAATTATTCATTTATTCTCACGCACAGTAGTGATACCACACAGTACAGACAAAATCGACTTCCCCATAATTCCATTCCACAACCGTTTGAACTTCAAGTTCAAACCCTAGATCTAAGTTCAAACTTCAAAATAGGAAAAAAAAACCCTAGATTCGTTTGACCGCCGCATCTTCCACCGCACTCCGATAGACCGCCGCATCTCAGTTTCAGTATGCCTTGGTCCACCGGCCTAATATTATCGAGCGGGTTGATCGTCGCTCTGGTAAACTTTGTTTTCTTCTTTGCTTCGTTCTTTTTATTTTTCATTTTAAATTAACATCGTTTAAAAAATAAAGGATTTAATAAGAGCATGAATAACATTATAACTTCTTTTTCTAATCCAAGTAGATTTGCATATAGGATTTATTTCATATATTTGTGTAAGTGTGGAAACAAAATTGATTTTGTTGTGTTTAGCTAATAATTCATTCTTTATGTTGCTTGTAAAAGGAATCAAATTTGATATCTAATTAACTTACTGTTAGTTAGTGAGGCATAAACAAGGATTAGTTGAACACACTGTCAGTTATAACTTAAAATTGGTGGTTTGGTTCTACTCCAACGATATATGAATGAACTTGTTAAATTGTTCAAGGGTTATAATTGAAACTGGACAGAGAAGAATGAGATTACTTTCTGCAGGAAAAGCTAAGAGCTCCATGTTTTGTTATACTTTGTTTAATCTGAAGAAATTTGAGAGTCTAGGCTTGCTGTTTCAAGCTCAAACTGCAAGCTTTTGCTGTTTGAAACTGCAAGCTCTTGCTGTTTGAAACAGCAAGCCTGGGGCTTGCTGTTCGAGCTTATTATGATATGCGTAGGGAATTTTTCTTATTTATTAATACACAACTTTGTATTTTGCAGGGTAATCTTTTGGTTTTGGAGCATTAACCACTTCATGGAAAAAGAATGCAATATTTTAGGCTATATGTAATGAAGATGATGGTATTTGTTACAATTAAGATGTGTGATGCATGTTTGCTTTTATGATTTGCTGTGATTGAATTAGCCTATGGGTTTTGCGTATGGATTATATTTATATATGCAATATTATTGTACGGATTTTGTGTGATTGGATTACCTATTGTTAATTTGATGTAATTTATGTATTACATGGTTTTTTCATCTTTTTTTAGTCAAAAAAATGAAATATGCATTATATTGATTAATTTTTGGATATTTTCGGATACATTTTAAGGTTCGGATACGGATATTTTCGGATATCCAAAAATATCCGTATTCGCTAAGCCGGATACAGATATTTTCGGATATCCGAAAATATTAGCGGATACAGATAATATTCAACGGGTATTCGCGGATATCGGATACGGATTCGGATACGGATTTTTATTTTCGGATACGGATACAGCACTATCTGTATCCGATTGCATCCGTTTACAGGCCTAATCTACTGATGTGTGGGGTCCATCTCGTAAGGGGGGTGTTGAGTAAGTCATTTTTATTACATTGCTCCCTTCCAAGTTCTATTCTAGCATCCAAAACCTTTTTTTTCTTTGGTGTTTCCTATCATTTTTAGCTTGTAAAATCATGCTCTATGTTAATATATGGAGATGCAGGACACCTATTTAAGTTAGGTGGATTGTAATATTTAAATTAAATATATCATTGAAGTATATAAATTTAGTAGTTTTAATAAAAAATCAATATCAGAAAAATAATAATTTGTATATTGCAATTAGTTATTATCTTTTTAACCGACTTTTAATTTTTTGTTTATTTTGTGTTTAGTAGATTTCAAGTTATTTATTGCTTATATAATTAGTTGTTTTTTTAGACGTTTCAAATTTCAACTCCACAACATCGATGATGTAGTGGACCCTAAATCCACAACACCCCTTGAGTGCTGTTAATTCCAAATTTGTAGCATTTAATGGGTGTTGGGGGTCCTTAATCTCCAACATCCCTTGGCTTGGCTGTTGCGGATCGCGAGATTGCAATATTCTTTAAGTGCTTTGGACCTTGAAGTATCAACGCTCATTAGGTGTTACAGATCCTATATATACAACATTGAATGGGTGTTGTGATCCTACCAAATGTCACTAATTCCAAGTGCGCAACATCTTTTTGGTATTGCCGATTTCAAATCCACAATATAGAGGAGGTGTTTGCAAAAACAACAACATACTAATTTTATTTCAAATGATGTTTTTGTTGTAATGAGTGATTAATATGTATGTCTTTTTATACATAAAAAATCTTATTTTAGTTCCAGGTAACACTAAGTTATATTGAAGTATTGAATATCTACTGATGTGTGGGGTCCATCCCATAAGGAGGGTGTTGAGTAAGACATTTTTATTACATTGCTCCCCTCTATTCTAGCATCTAAAACCTTTTTTTCTTCGGTGTTTCTGATCATTTTTAGCTTGTAAAATCATGCTCTATGTTAATATATGGAGATAATATTCTCTTGCAAGACACCAATTTAAGTTAGGTGAATTGTGATATTTAAATTAGATATATTATTGAAGTATATAAGTTTATTAGTTTTAAAAAAGAATCAATATAAAAAAATTGTATATTGCAATTAGTTATTATTCGTTCGACTGACTTTTAATCTTTTGTTTATTTTGTGTTTAGTAGATTTCAAGTTATCTATTGCTTATATAATTAGTTGTTTTCTAGACGTTTCAAATTTCAACTCTACAACATCGATGGTGTAGTGGACCCCTAAATCTGCAACATCCCTTGAGTTGTTGAGAATTTCAAATTTGTAGCATTTAATGGGTGTTGGGGTCCCTAATTCGCAACGTCCCTTGGTGTTGTGGATCGTGAGATCGGAATATTCTTTAAGTGCTTTGGATCTTGAATTATCAACACCCATTAGGTGTTACGGATCCTATATATACAACATTGAATGGGTGTTGCGATTCTACCAAATGTCACTAATTCCAAGTGCGCAACATCTTTTTGGTGTTGCCGATTTCAAATCCACAATATATATGAGGTGTTTACAGAAACAACATACTAATTTTATTTCAAATGATGTTTTTGTTGTAATGAGTGATTAATATAAATGATTTTTTTATACATAAAAAAATCTTATTTTAGTTCCATGTAATACTTTTATTTATATATTATTTTCATCTCATCCCAACTAGGTAATCATGGGTGGCGAGGCACACACATTGTGGAAATTATAAAAAAAATCTAATAGTAAAAAGACTACCTTCATATAGGAATGACAATGTAGCGAATTAGGGTGGGTTTTTTGTGCTCTAGACCCACCTCGGAATTTTTAGACCTCGTTACGAAGTTGCACCGAGGACCCGGTCTAAGTTCGGAATTTTGCCCCAAATCCGGAACTCGCACGGGTCAGGGTCGACCCATTCTGCCTTAAGACCCCGTGAAGCTTTATATTGATTCAAAATTGTGTACTAATGTACATATATTTATTTATTTATATTTGTTGTCACTAAATGATATATTAAATACGAATAACAATGCATTTACAGTGATAATGGAAGATAATAAAAATGATGTGTACAATAACAATTTAAAGTGATATGCATCTGTTATTATATAATTGTTATCTGGCCTTTTGGGCTGGCTATATCTGGAATAATCGGACGAGACAGACCCAATTGTCATCAGGATCGATGTATCAGGTTAACGATCACGAAGCCTAGAGATCACGCCTAATTGATAATATGTAGTAGCAAAGCAGAAGCTAAAGGCGAACTCAATAAAACACTTAGAGCATTGAAATTCACTACTCTCTAACACTAGATTAGGTACGATCCATATTCAATACTATGGATCGTATCGTATTGATTACATAGCTCAATTCAACAATGATCGATCAATATCTCAAAATCTAAAAGTCCAACACACTTGAAACTTTTAGAATATCAATATATAGGAGAGAGGAGTCCCCACAAACAATCGCATGTCCGAATGAGCAAGTTTGAATGATCGGTATATATCATTCACGAACAATCGTACTATTTCAACACGAATGATTCAATTCAATGAAGATTAGTCGATATCTCACCAACCACAACTCAGAATGACACCAAACTTTGGGAGCATGGACTAGAGGCATGGAGAAGCTCACAAGAACGATCGCACGTGCATTGAGCACAAATGAACGATCATTCCAACGATTGAGTTAGAACTTGCGATCGTTCTTGTGGGGCCCTATGGATCTGGAGAGTCTTCTGCCGAGTTTCCAACGAGATATTTTGCCATCTTCACCTATAAATATAGACTTCTTTCTTCATTTAAAAGATCTTTACGCTACTTGCTGCTTTAGACTCCATTGTAATCAAGTGCTATTATCATTACTTTATTGTAATCATATTTACAAGTGATCAATAAAGCAAATTCTTCAAAGTGGACGTAGGCGCACAACGCCGAACCACTATAAATCCTTGTGTCTTTGTTACCGCTTAATTCTGATTGCTTATTTACTTATCCTCTCTGTTTAATTTTGATTATTCTTCATTTATTTCTCTACTATTCTATTCTTGAGTGTTTGTGCCCACATTTAGTGCAAATATTTTGATGCTTTCATTGAGAACGCTTGATTCTCAATGTATTCGGATCCCTTTGTTGCTACTGCATTGCATAAATCCCCCGAAGGTGATCCATAATTATCTTCAAGAAGCTTGTTTGTTTGATTCAGATTTGCAAAAGTCTAAGTAAAGCTATAAAAAATGGTTAGGAACACATGATCTAATTCTCAGAACGTAGAAGGAAACAAGAACGCTAGTATCCAGCAAGGAGGCCCGAGCAATCAACCAATGGATGTGATTGCTACCAATCCAGTTGATGTCTTGAATCCAGCTGATCCCATTACAAGAGTTGAATTCAAGAATCTGATGAGAGAGATAGTGGATAGCTGTCAACAATTGAATAAGAAAATTCAAGCCAATGTCGATCTAATAAACTAACTCAATCAGCAACATCGTGGGAAGAGTGACCCTACCCCCTACTCAACATCAGAGAGTTCTAGTTTATTGGACGATTATCATAGACGCAGACGCCGCAGAATGGACAGATACCACGCTAAAGCATCAACCCGTCTTCCATCGATTGTTCCAGACATAGCGACAATAATTGATGCCGATCCATTTGGAACGATCGTTCCTTGGATGGATAATACCAACCAGTGACAGTAGGTTACATACCGACGATGCTGCGATCAATCTGGATGTTGGAGTTTAAGAAAATGCTGACCAGTTACTTTCCCGGACTGATGATGAAGTGAATGTATGTGATATACATCGAGAGGATGTTGAACTAAGAAGGCATGGAATGGCCTGTAGACATCGATCAGACCATCCACGTGAGGTGGAACATGACCACCGCTTGGCTCCGACTATCCAAACGCTGGACTTGTCGGCTATGGTTAAACAGTTAGTGAGAGAGAGCCAAGGCTTGAACAATGATGATTAGGAAATCTCGAGAAGCCACACTCCATTCATTGACAATATCTTACATGTAGAATATCCAAGGAGGTTTAATATGGCATCGATGCCTACCTATAAGGGAAAGACCGACCCCACGCAACACATCATGAGATATGGATGGCTGATGGATTCTGCACGAGCAGACGATGCAACCAAGTGTAGAGGTTTTCCTATTACTCTTTCTGGAATAGCAACGATGTGGTTTACAAGATTACCCCAATAGTCAATCTCTGGATTTGACGATTTAGCAACGAAGTTTGTGGAGCAGTTCCGTATGCACGCAACTCGCCCCAAAGATGTAAGGTCCCTATTCAACGTGATCTAGGCTCGAGAGAATCGCTAAAAGATTAATTAGAGACATTCCATACAACCATAAAAGAAGTTAGTAATCCAAATGACCATTCAATGTTGATGGCGGTAACAAGAGGGATTGATTGACCCAGATTTCAGTTTTGGTGACTGGTTAGCTAGTAAACCACTCGCAACATTAAAGCGTTTCTATGTGAAGGTGCCTCAGTATTTGAGGAAAGAGGAAGCCAAATCCTCTAGGAAGAAGAATGTTGTGAAACCAAGTGAAGAGGGAGTACATAGTAACATTGCAATGAGGCAGTCTGATGATAGTTCTGGAAAAGTTAAGTGAATGTCCAAAATAAATCAAATTAGCAAAAGAAAGGAGGAGATAGGAGACGAGAACGGAAGAGGGATTCTGGAAGAGGAAAGCTTAGAATTCCGATGTACAATACCTACACGCCACTGAATACATCTCTAGAGAATGTCTATTTGTCGACCAGCAATACCATGCAATATAGGAAGCCGCCTCCAAAAGAATCAATGAAGAAGCAGAAGCAAACTGGAAAGTATTGTCAGTTTCATGAATGTTATGCTCATAACACAAATGAGTGTAGGCATCTCTAGGATATTATCGAGAAACTGATTCTAGAAAGAAAGTTATGGTAGTTTGTTAAAGTCCCGCAGGATGGCAGGCAAGGGACATCCGACCTCAACCGAGGGCAAGCACCGCATGGGGCTAAGGAGCCTGCATGGACTGGTGGAAGATTACTAATCAATACAATAGTTGGAGGACTGCATCCAGCTAATAAGAGTTGGCATGAGATGGAACGCTATGCTAGCGCAATCAGGCATGTGAATTTTGAATGTTTTTCAAGTACAGAAATGGAGCTTCTGCAAAACAGTAATGTACAATGACCGATGGCATTACGTACAGAAACAGAGATGCAGACAAGGTGGAGGTACCGACAGTCGACCCAATGGTCATTTCGGTAATGATCAGCCTCGCCTTAGTGAGGAGGATTTTGGTTGATTGTGGAAGCTCCGTAAATATAATTTTCAAAAAAGTTTATGATCAGATGAGGATGGAAGCCAAAGCTTGAAACCATCTAAGGTCCGCATTCATGGCTTTAACGGTGCTATGACCGAAGCTGTTGGTTATGTTGAATTTCCCGTAGAGTTGGGAGAAGGTGACCGTAGGAGAGTGCGAATTTTGCCATTTGTTGTTTTAAATGTTGACTCTTCATACAATGCTTTTCTGGGCCGACCGGCCCTAGCTGAGTTTCTGGCAGTTCTTGCCCTATGGTGTTTGACTTTGAAGTTTCTGACAGATAATGGTGTTGGAGTTGTTCATGGTGATCAGGTGATCGGACGTGCCTACTATGTAGCTGAATTGAGGGATGCTCAATGGAAGCAGAAAGGTAAGGGAGTGGACAAGCCTCTCTACATCCAAGCCACTGAAGATTGACAACCAGCACCTGAGCCTTGGCTCGGGTGCCACAGTCGGTTCTATAGAGACATAGATCTGAGGGATGATGAGGAGGAGCCCAAAGAGACCAAGGCTGCACCGGCTAACATGACGATTGCCATCATAGTCAGGCACGACGAACCGTCATGGGTCATAGCTCAGCCCCCCGATGATGAAAGAACTTGTTGGTTTTCACCGAGAGAATCTCGACGTGTTCGCTTGGACTCGCTCTGGCATGTGTAGGATCTCGCTTGCCATAGTGAGCCATGCATTGAATATCGACCCGAGGCACGTCCTGGTGAAACAAAAAAGGTGTGGCATGGATCCGGAATGATCTGCCGCTCTTATAAAGGAGGTGGATAGTCTCAAAGAATAGGTTTATTCGCGATGCCCTCTACCCTAAATGGGTATCTAATCCTGTACTTGTGAGAAAAGCGAATGTGAAATGACGGACATGCGTTGATTAGTTGGACTTGAACAAGGCATGCCCGAAAGATAGTTTTCCGCTTCCAAGGATCGAACAGCTGGTAGACATAACCTAAGGGCATGAATTGCTATCTTTCATGGATTCGTACTTTGGATATAACCAAATCCCGATGCACATTCCCGATAAAGAGCACACCAGCTTCATTATCGACGTTGGATTATATTGCTATGTGGTAGTGCCGTTTGGACTAAAGAATGATGGAGCGACCTACCAACGTCTAGTCAACATAATGTTTAAAGATCATATTGGAAAGACGATGAAGGTATACGTGGATGATATCCTCGTGAAGTCACGACGATCTAGCGACCATATTAGATACTTGGCAAAAATGTTCGATATCCTTTGATATTACAAGAAAATCAATCCTCGAAAATGTTCTTTTGGCATCGCGTCAGGAAATTTCTTGGGTTTCATCGTTAATGCCCATGGAATCGAGGCCAATTCTGAGAAGATGCAAGCTATTCACAATATCCAAGTGCCAAAGATCATCAAACAAGTATAGAGCCTGAATAGGAAGGTTGCTGCCCTAAGTTTATTTATTTCCAGAGCTACCGATAAATGCATTCCTTTCTTTGACTTGATTAGAAGAGGGAAAATGAATTTTGAATGGATACAGGATTGTAAAGACGCATTCCAAGCTTTAGTGAATCACTTAGAGAGACCTCCCATCTTGCCAAAGCTGGTAGATCACGAAGACTTATATATCTACTTGGCCTTATGAGTACATGCTATAAGTGCCGCATTGCTGTGCGAAGAGAATCAGATCCAGAGGCCGGTTTATTATGTTGGCAAGTGATTAACAGGAGCTGAAAGGAACTAGCCGAAGATAAAGAAATTGGCATACTACTTGTTGATTGCTTCACGAAAGCTCTGCCCCTATTTTTAGGCTCATCCTATCAACGTTTACACCGACCAACCAATATGATAGGTCGTACAGCGACATGAGACGTCTGGAAGGTTACTCAAGTGCCATATCAAACTGAGCCAATTTGACATCACTTTTCTTCCTCAGAGGGCTTTCTAGGGATAGGCACTGGCAGACTTTATAGTAGAATTCATTGCACATGATGATTTTCCAGAGAGCGGTGAAACCCCTACCATACGTTGGAAGTTGTATACGGATGGGGCATCCAATGATCATTATGCTGGAGCTAGAATTATGCTAGTAACTCCAGAAGATCGGTCAATTTGCTATTCTTTAAAGCTTGATTTCCCTGCAACAAATAACGAAGCTGAGTATGAAACTCTGATTGCTGGACTCAAACTCATCAGATAACTGAGGATAAAACTACTTGAAATCTTTTGCGACTCACAATTGGTAGCATACCAACTCAGGGGAGATTACCAGGCTAAATGACAACGACTTTCCCCGTACCTTACCCGAGTCCAAGAGCCGTTGACTGACTTTGAATAATATGATATTACACACATTCCTCGAGATCAAAACAAAGAGGCCGACTCATTGGCAAAGTTTGCTAGCACCGGGGATGCACAATAATTAGGTTTGGTCCCAGTCGAAGTACTAAACGCTCCGAGCATAAACCTGATGAAAATCGACCGGGTACTAGAAATGAAGCCTAAGAAGGGGTCGTGGATGACTCCAATTAAAGACTATTTGCTACAATGAGTTCTTTCCGAATGGAGGAATGAAAAATGACAAGTCCTTCGCAAAGCTTCACAATATACCATTCAGGAAGGAGTATGTATAGAAAGGGTTTTTCTATCCCCTGCTCCGGTGTATTGCTCATAATGAAATAAAACGAGTCCTAAAGGAAGTTCATGAAGGGGAATGTGGCGATTACATTAGGAGGCACACCTTAGCAAGGAAAATACTCCGTTACGGGTATTATTGGCCGACCATCAATCAAGATGCTGTTGATTATGCAAGGCGATGCGAGAAGTGCTAGATGTATTCAAAAGTTCCGAGAGTCCCACTGATGGAAAACACACAAATGGTCTGCCCATGATCGTTTTCCATATGGGGCATAGATATTATCGGTTCCTTACCGATCTCTAAAGGTGGAGCGACGTACGCCATCGTCATAGTTGACCACTACACCAAATGGGCAGAAGCAGAACCTTTTCCACGATTACAACAAAGGAAGTAATCAACTTCATCGTCTAGAACATCATCTGCAGTTTTGGCCTTCTATGAACTATAGTAACCGATAATGAAACCCAATTAGACAGTGCTGAATTCAAAGACTTCTGCCGTTGGCATCATATTGAAAAGATATTTGCGGCAGTTATTCACCCTCAAGCAAATGGACAAGTTGAAGCTGTGAACAAAATCATAAAGTCTATTCTGAAGAAGCTTTTGGAAAAGGCTAGAGACAAGTGGGTGGATGAACTCCCGACAGCACTATAGGCTTATAGGACCACCCACAAGTCCGCGATTGGCCATACTCCATTCGCCCTTGCCTATGGCTCCGAAGCCGTTATTCCTGTTGAACTAGAAGTTCCTTCTCATTGAGTGAGCCACTACGATCCCAGAACGAATAGAGATTTCCTCTTGTAATCTCTAGACTTTGTAGATAAGAAGCGCAAATAAGCTGATTTGAGGGCAGCTGCGTACCGACACCGAGTTGCCTAATACTATAACACTAAAGTCTGATGTAAAACGTTTGAAATCAGCGATCTTATCCTGAAATGGGGTTTACTACCCCATCTCATATGAATCCTACTTGGGAAGGACCATATGTCATTGAACAGAGACTTGGAGAGGGAACTTTCAAGCTAGTGACTGTTGATGGCATCACACTCCCAAGGGCGTGGAATAGCGAGCATTTACGATGCTATTTCACTTAGTTATTTATTTTTCATTCAGTTGTATTTAATTTCAGGATTTTCTTCTGCATTTGAGTTTATAGATATGTAATAAGACAACAGACTCTTTTATTTCTTTCTTCATTCACCAATAAAACTTGAATTTTTCTTCATATCTGTGATCTGCCATTGCATTGCATATTAGCTGCGACATACGACCAACTAAATCCCACCATACAATGAAGTTAATATGACTTAATAGTGATCATGGTTCGACCGATCACTTGTTAAATAGAATCCCATACTTGGGTGCAAGATGACTGACTAAGGGAAATTGAATTCGACAGTTTTCCAAACAACTCCAAACTCCCAAAGTGCGAATTGGACTACAAACATTAATGAGTGTGAACGACCACCCATGGAATAACTATTGTCCATAAAGTATGGAAATGAGTATAAACGAATAAATAAGTGCGATTCGACTACTGACTACTTAACCAACTCAGACCTGAATTCGATAAGATGAGAACGAAGTTAGTAGAGATGGAACTCAACCATCCTTAATTAATTCTGCCAACCCAAGATAGGGGCAGAAACATAATTGCTTAACCGTTGAGTTCGATAGTGTAACATTAAGGTTTGAGCCTGACATTTGAATATGGCTCGGGGCCATAACCTCAGGGAGGCCATGAGATTGATGAATCGAATTAATATCCGAGCTAACGGGCAATGAATTACAAGTACATTGAACGGAAACTGTAATAGCTCGTTCACTTAAGCAAATACACATAAGAGTTCTACAAAAGTAAGAGAACTTTTATTCACATTAAACTTGTAAGTTGCAGTATAAGTTTATCCAAAAAATGAGAATTATAAGCGGGGGCCATACTCGCACAAACACGGCCAACAAAAGAGAAAAAGTAGCAATATAAGCTATCTTCACATCAAGCCGACCCGACGGCTACTTCTTGGACTTCCTCAATATCTTAGGGGTGGATCCATTCAAACTATCCCCGACCCTCTCTTCGATCCTTCACCACCTCTACCTCTTTTCGGAGAGACATCGCTAAATACAGGGATTGAAGTAGCGTCATCCTTAGCAACATGAGGGATCTCTTCCCTAGGAATAAACCATTCTGGAGGAATGACTTGAAGCGGGATAAGATTTAGAGCATTGGGGTCCATGTCAATCGGCCTAGCCTTAGTCTTTTTCTTCAACGACTCTTCCTTCTCAATGCCCTTCTTTAGACTGAGCTCGTTAGTAGGATCAGAGATACCCATGATCATGACGTCATCATCAATCGGGATTTCATGGCATGAATCACTACTTTCCCTCAACAATGCGTCCACCATATGCTCATAAATATGAAAGCCTCCTCTTCTAGAACGTCTTGAGTCGTAGCCGAGGTTGTAACAGACTCCATTGCAAGCACTTGAGTCCCCGGTCGGGATTATTGAGGAAGAGGAATTGCAGTTGGAGGACCTAAAGTTGAGGAAATATAGACAAAAAGATTAGAAATATCAACCGGCGACACCTCAACTTTCTGAAAGAAGGGAGATGCCAACGAGATACCTTCTTCGGTCTGGCTCTCGAGATGAACTTGAGTACCTTTAGAACTTTGTTCTGGAATTGGAAAAAGCTCGCTGTGAATTTAATATTGAGACTTGTCTGGGTTATATCCTGGAATAATGGAAAAACCATAGTAGTGCTAAGAATACCCTGAGACACTGGGATTCGATTAGTTGCAACATCGGGTGGCGCAGACCCGGAACCTTCACCCGCTTCATGTTGAGAGGCATTGGCTAGCTCTTGCTGAAATACAAGTTGGGCATCATGTAAAATTTTGGGTTCATCGCCCAGTAAGATCTCGCTTTCAAACCTCATTAGATCAATCTCCTCTGCATTGAGCGCCCTCTCTTCCGCAACGAGAAATTCTTAGGCACGCAAAAGATGATAGGGATAGTTATCTCGAAACCATTCCAGGTTTCTATACTTAAGAACATCGACATTTGTAGAGAACAAGTAGCGGGTCAAGCTTATTCATCAATTCCTCTCTAATTTTCACCCTGGCGGCATCCACTTTACGTTGAACGAGGGCATCAACATCTTTAGATTTCTCAACGGCTGCATCCCTTTTGAGCCTGACATTCACTAGCTCCTCGCAGGTGTCCTGGCCAATCTTTGCGCCTCATCTTTCTCCTTAGTTTCACTTTCAAATTTAGCTTCAAGTTCAGCTATCCTCTTTTGGACTGTCTCTTTCAAATGCAATTTGATGGTTTCGATGATGCAACACTTGAACTTCATCTAGATGTCTGGTCTTCTTATCCTCTAAAGCCTTGACAGCGATCTCAGTTTTTCTCTCGGCCTCTGCTTTAGAATTCCTTAAAGCTTCTAGCTTGTTTGTTAAAGTATGATCCTCTTATCTTGGGCCTCTTGGCACTTTAATTTTTCAATGTCTACTGCTTGTTCGAAGGACACTTTGGATATTTTCTTTACAGCTTTCATCCACTTACTACACTACCTGTGGATATCAGTAAAACAATCCATAGTCATTTTTTGAACTTTTTGGGGGACCATTTTTAGATTAGGAGGGAAGAAAAACCGATCAAAGCACAAGTTCGAAACTCTTCCCTGAGCTGGGCCATGCGAGTGGCTGGATCAATATCATTCTCCTTGGAAGTTGTTGCAATGTCCGCACTTTCCTTGTCTGACTTGTGGGAAGCAACATGCTCGCTATAACGATGACGATCACTAAGTCATTGAGAATAAGAAGGGACTAAAGGCTATGGAGGAACTGGAACGGAAGAAGGACCACGAGAAGAATCAATAGGCAGGTTCCGACGATCAGTTTTTTTCCAGAACCTTTGAAGAAGGGGATCTAGATTTTGATCGGTGCTTATCATGGGTGGACCTGTCTCTGTCACCTCTATCCTAACGATCTCGATCCCGATTGGAGCGATAGCTTAGATCATACTCACGATCACCGCCTTTATGATACAGGTCTAAACATGAGCTCGAAGTTCGGCGGGATAAGTCCTGGAGAGACTGGAACATATTCCTCTTCTTCACCGTGGTTCATACAAAGGAAAACAAGTACTGAATCAACTTTAAATATTAAAGGGTACAAGATTAACATAGTGCAATGTCGTGAAGTGAAGTGTGTGCAAGTGTCCTTGTGTTCCCCCTGACAGACCAAATGTTGGAGCTTTGCTCGCAGAAGTAACCTTTCCTTTAGTAGTAGATGAGATTTCTGCATCGGTACTGGTAGGAGAGTCCGATCCACCATGCTCATATATGTAAAGTGAAAAGTTTAAACGTCGTGTGAAATCGAAAAGTTAGATAATGAGTCAAGCGGTTAGCCTAAATGCTCATATGGTTGAGAGGCAGACTCATCCGTAATAACTTGAGCAGTAGTAGACGGCTTGGGCTGATTGGAGAGACGACTCTTAGGAAATCAATAGACGAGTTTCTTTCCCTTTCTTTTTTTGAGAGCCGAGGGCTGTAGGGTCTGGGAGGATTCGACCGTGACCTCAAGACTAGACCCTTCGTTATCACAACCGGGCTTGTCACCTTCATCTTTTTCAACGTCTATATCGGTGACCTCTTGGGCTTCCGTGACTGGGTGCACAACAGGATCAACCCGGTTGCCTTTTTGACCAACTACGGCCTGCTATCTTGCCATTGCAACTCGAGCAGTATTCACTAGCCCTATGCTTCGGCCTTCTTTTATCAAACAAAAGGTAATGAGATGTTCATCGGTAAGGAGGCACTCAATATTTCTATCTTCTAGCGGCACATCCTTAAGAGTTGAGATTACCTCCTTAAGATGTTTATCCTCGGATAGTGGGATAGTGTCTGTAATAAATCAGAAAAACTGCTTAGTCTAGGGTATGACCTGGATATAAACGTATGAATTAAGGTAAAGAGTGACACTTACGTCTTTCAACCACCGTCGAGCGAAGCCTGGCATATACCACATAGAGAACCATTCACTTTTGAAAGCGCTTAATTTATTCCAAGTACCAGTTAAGATTTGGCACTTCTTAACTAACTCCAAAAATGTAAACGGGAAACTCCCTGTCCGCTGCTTAAAGGTGAATATGAATCAATTGTCTTCGGCTGTTGGAGGGCGATATAAGAACTTCATAAACACCATGTAAATACAGTTGAGCAAGGCGTAGCCGTTCGGATGCAGTTGCACCGGGGCTATCCTCAAGTAATGTAGAACCTTGTGGATATATGAGTTAAACGGTGGAATGCATCCAACCCAGCACATAAATTTATTGCATGCTATATTCCCCTCCAAAGGCCTGTGAGATCTATCATCCTATGATGGGACCAGTACATCGTCAAATGAAATCTCATCTCTCTCGCAGAATCGGCGAAGTGTGGCTTCACTAACCTTCGGGGCCACGGAATCCAGAGGATCTTCAATGAAGACTGCATCCTCCAAAGTGTCAATAGCCGGATCGATGATTTCCGCTGGAAGAATAGGAACGGGGGAGAATAAATCAAATGGTGGGCTGGAGCTTTTCAGTTTCTCAGATTGATGACTAGAATACGAACTATTTGATTCAGTAGCTGAACTTGACTCAGCGCTGAAATTGATGTGCTGAGAAGATGGTTCAGCGGACATAGCTGCAAGATGTTCCGAACGTCTGGAATCCATTGCTATTGAACTTAGTAAAAATATCACTATTAGATAAAGTAACCAGTACCCCCCAGTGCAGAGTGAGTGCTAGTGTTGTGTAGTGAAGTGTCATACAATACGGTGATAAGTTATACAGAATCAAAGATGGAAAAGATGACGAGACTTAGAAGTATGGTCGGAGACCATCATTGCTGACCGTCTCAAGCAGTTCTCTACATCATTAGGGAATGCTTCAGCCTGAGCCTCAAGATCGATTGTAAGTTAGTTGAAGACTGATTTTTATGTTCATAAGTAGATGGCTTCAAGAGAGTTGTTCGAGGCATTTGTTTATGTCATAGTTCGAACGTCCTATATATCACAGCATGCAGTTCAAGTCATATGCAAGTTGTATGTGTGTTCACTTAAGTGTTCAGGGCCGAAGCTCATCTCAAAGTCTAAGTTCATGTGATCGAATTCCATTTTAAAGTTCGTTGCTGACAACCGATCGTTTCATCAAAGTATAGCCGATCGTTCCATAATGATCATTCATATACGATCCTTTCACACAACGATCGTCCATAGTCAAGCCAGGTGCCACACTATTTCTCCAGCCGATCGTTTCCATCGATCCATATCCGATCATTCGTTCCAACCATTCCATCCGATCGTTCGCTTCGATCCTCCATCCGATCGTTCTCTTCAATTCTCCATCCTGTCATTCGCATCAACATTCAACCGATCATTTGAACTAAACCATCACCATATGATCGTTCCAAACCGTCACCATACGATCGTTCCATATGCCGCATCGTTCTTGTACGATCGTTCTAGTACGATATGTCTACACCAAAAATGTACTCAACATCAACTCCATACAATCGATTCATACGATCGTTTCACTGGTCGATTCATCTACTTCGAAGATTCACCAAGTCCATGACTATAACCGATTGCTCATGAACGATCGTTTTCGACCCTCAAATCCAACACAACCACTTCACCATCTTTAAAACGATCAGACAAAGCCCTTCTTCCTCCAACCTACTTCAAATCAATTGACTCCATCATTCTAATCGAACACCACAACGTTGACAAACCCAAAATCTTGCTATCAAATCCACATACAAATCAAAATCAACCTACCTATATTAAGATTCGAAGAATGGAGCTGGTTCGAATTTGATCTTGCACGAGATTTAAGAAGATGGAAGTAATAATAACAAGTACAGTGGAGAGGATAGTTGACTGAAGATTTAATGGTGGAGGATCGGTCTTTGTTTTGGGAGTTCAGATCGTCTATTAAACGATGAAGAAGGAGAGGAGGAGTAAATTTCCTTTTATGGTTCAGATGGAAACGAAGTAAAAGTGAATAGAGAGGATGAAGTGGCTAAGTGAAAAGTATTTATATGAGGATGGGCCAAACCTTTAAAACCCTTGAAGTTAGTCTGTATGATCGTTCCTTACCTAGCTCTATATCGCTGTAGAACGATCTATTATTCTCTCGCACCTACTAATGATCGGATACGATCGTTCCTTAGAAAAAAGAGAACTTGACAACAACTCATGAATATGCAATTATAATCAAGGGTCAGGTATAAACACGTATACGTGCTAGTATGTGTTCCAAAATTCAATTTTTAAAAATCGACAAAAATTGAATTTTCACCCGAAATCAATTGGAGAAGATTCTAAGCCAAACTGCTGGAGCCTAATAATCACTGGAAACAAAACAAGATAATCATCGACAAGCCGTAATCCAGTATTTATACTGTTGGAACTCGACCAATAGTCATGACAAATAGAAGGAGATGTAACGGCTAATTTTCCATCGAATTAGAAAATAGCCGATAAATTTTAATTAAAAATTAATCGCAAGCGCACGGCATACAATTCTAGTACGTGTTGAGTACAGATCGATCCGTAGGGAATTATTTAGATTTAAAATTTTACTAAATCAAATTAAACCAAACTTAAGATTGTGATTAGCTAAAAATGTAAAGCAAAAAGCTAGAACAAAAGTGATTGAAAGTATGAGATTAGAAAACAATTTAGAGGCAAATCCACTCTCATACTTTTACATAAATCAACACAAAAATAATCTATGATCTCTATTTTGATCTTAAGTGGAATTAGTGATGTAAATATCATAAGTACGGTTTATTTATGTTATTAATTAACATAACTTAAACCATCAAACTATAATACAACAACCAAAGCCACTTATCAATTCTCATGAAAATGAAGTCAAAGCAAAAGCTATTTTAAGTATGATCTATTTACTATTGTATTTAGTAACATAGATCATCAAATTTTGATTCTACTTTAATTTCAAAATAAAATAAAAACAATTAGTAAAATAATGATGTAAATTATGTTTATATTTGAGTAAGAATAGCTTATTTCCAAATACAACA
Organism: Allium fistulosum; assembly: GCA_030737815.1. NCBI lineage: Eukaryota > Viridiplantae > Streptophyta > Magnoliopsida > Asparagales > Amaryllidaceae > Allium > Allium fistulosum. The sequence goes on from CM060903.1 coordinate 538,618,121, forward strand.
TAGGCTATCAAATTCATTTTTATAAACTTACATCAACATTCACTTTTCATGAAGCATGAAAGAGACCATAAATCACAAATTATGTTGAATTTACATAATTTTAGGGAGCTTAATTACCCCTAAATTGAAGGGGTTTAGCTACTCATTTGTGTTATCATTCCAACACTTGTAAATTTCAACATAGAAAAGCAAGCAAGACAAAAGCTAATTAGAATAAAAAATAACTAAACTATTTGTATAAAAATAAAACTAAGCTACTAACATGAAATGAAAGAGCATATAAATAAAAATGAACAAGAAAATAAAATAAGAACAAGGAAGAAGTAAAAGAACAAGAGGCTTAGGAAGCCATTTTTATTTCATATAACTTTGAGGCTACAACCTGCATGCTAATATCCTAAGTAATTAAAAAGAAGATCCATTACATGAACATAGGAGGGTTATTTATACATGCTCAAAACCCTAATCCATATTTTAGGGGGCTTCTCAAAATACCCCTTAGGAAGTGTGGCCACAAAGTTATCATTAGTCTCTAATTAATCCAGCATCAAGTATGCACGTAACTTTAACCTCTACTAACTTGTGCGTTAGCTCCTAATTGTAGATTAAGGTAAGTGGGTAGGTGGGGTCCTCCATGATGCATGAGTTGAATTATTTCCATCTTCATTCCTTTATTTCCATCCTTGTGCATGTATATTTCCATGATAACATCTTCATAATTCCATTCAAATTCCTATAAATAAAAATAAAATGTGCAAATGAATATTCTCTAAAATTAATATATGCACAAATTACCATTTTTCCCCCAAATTGATGCATGAATGATGGCTTGAAAGTATTTTTGAAAATTGGTTTTAAACATGTAAAAATACCCAATTATGACATTTATCTAAATAAAAATAGATTAAATATGGGTGTAAAAATATGCACGTTTACGTGCACATCAGGAGATGCGACTCTCAGTAAAGGCGACTCAATGGAAGGATGGCGACTATTTAATAAACTGGATGTAATCCTTTCCGACAATAGAAATTTGTTAATGATTCAAAGCACGTCATGTTCACACAAGACGTACTTCGAGGGATAAATGTTATCCGGCCTTTTGGCCTGGCTATATCTGGACCAATCGGACAAGACAGACTCAATTGTCATCAGGATCGATGTATCAGATTAACGATCATGAAACTTAGAGATCAGGCCTAAATGATAATATGAAGCAGTAGCAATGCAGAAGCTGAAGGCAAACTCAATTAAACACTTAGAGCATTGAAGTTCACTACTCCCTAAAGCCAGATTAGGTACGATCCATATTCAATACTATGGATCATATCGTATTGATTACATAACCCAATTCAACAATGATCGATCAATATCTCAAAATCTACAAGTCCAACACACTTGAAACTTTCAGAATATCAATATATTAGAGAGAGGAGTCCCCACAAACGATCACATGTCAAAATGAGCAAGTTTGAACGATCGGTATACATCGTTCATGAACGATTGTACTATTTCAGCATGAACGATTATATTATTTCAGCAAGAGCGATTCAATTCAATGAAGATTGGTCGATATCTCACCAACCACAACTCAGAATGACACCAAAATTTGGGAGCATGGACTACAAGAATGGGGAGCTCACAAGAACGATCACACGTGCATTGGAGCACAAATGAACGACCAGTACCGATCGTTCCAACGATCGAGTTAGAACTTGTGATCGTTCTGGTGGGCCCCTGCTGATCTGGAGAGTCTTCTGGCGAATTTCCAACAAGATATTTCGCCATCTTCACGTATAAACACAGACTTCTTTCTTCATTTAAAGGATCTTTACGCTGCTTGCTGCTTTGGACTTCATTGTAATCAAGTGCTATTATCATCACTTCATTGTAATCAGATTTCAAGTGATTAGTAAAGCAAATTCTTCAAAGTGGACGTAGGCACACCCCGCCGAACCACTATAAATCCTTGTATCTTTGTTACTGCTTAATTTTGATTGCTTATTTACTTATCCTCTCTGTTTAATTTTGATTATTATTCATTTATTTCTCTATTATTCTATTCTTGAGTGTTTGTGCCCACATTTGGTGCGAACAATAATTATCAGTGATGCAACTTAATACTATAAATTTTTTATAGCTTATTGATTGGAATATTATAATATCCATGTCATAATCACTTGTATCTATAAAGATTAAAAAATCATTATTATAGTAATAAAGGGATTTCATGAGATTCGGCAGTGCAGGTCGAGTTGGGATGGATCAGCTGAGCTCCAACCCGACACTAGACGCGTAGCTCTGAAGAACGGGTCATAGGTCTACCAGCCCTGATGACTCAATACGACGGATCTGGACGGTCAAAACAATGGTAGGTCTACCGAGTTCGGACCCTAAACTCACCCCATTGCCATCTCTACCTTCACATAATCAATTGGTTTTATGATAAACGAAGGATTCTCAAAATTCTACCATGGTAATAGGGCAAAGACTTGCTTGCGTGAGCTTAACCACCATACTTGCTCAACTAATACAAAAAATTAACAAAAAAATCTATTCATGCGTTTCGTGTTATGAATTAGGGCGGAAAGACAGAATATATACATGAACAAATTTTCATTTTAAGCTTAAGAATTTTTTTTATTAAGCTTAGACCTCATTTGAAACTTATTATGAAAATAGCTTCATTTTTCACTTATCATCATTTTGTACTTGTGCATTCTGAAAAAATAAAATTACAAATTTTTGATTTGCACTTGCGCAAATTCAAAGTAAACAAGTGTATATTTAAGAAAAAAATTGTACATGGCGTTTTCAAAATGCATATATACTAACATGCTATATGGTGGAAGACTTATTTTCATAATAAGTTTTGAAGGAGACCTAAATTTAAATAAGTATCTTTCGAAGGCTAAAATGAAATTTTGCCCTATATATGTACAAAATTTTGGGCAAATTTCGAAAATGCACACACGCATTGCATAAATACACATGTATATGGTGTCTTAAAACAAAATTTATATGCAGTCAATTTGAAATTAAGGGTATCAATTAGATCCCACCCAGTGGATCGGGAGCCGACCCGACTAGTCTCTGTTCTAGATGGGTCGGATTTTGTCGGTTTTAAACTATACATTTCAAAAAACTAGATCCGACCCGACCGAACTTCTGTTCGGAACGGGTTGGTTCTGGTCCGGTTGAGTAATAACACTATACATATATTTCAATGTTTTATAGTCGGATATTTCGGGTCGGTTCAGTTTGAATCAGATTTGATCGGATCTTTATTGTATTTTTCATCAACCAGACCCAACCTGAGACCCATCGGGTTCGGTTTGGGTTATGGTGTTTTTAGGACGGTTCGATTCGGATTTGTAGTTCTCGGTTTTAATTGTCAGCCCTACTTGAAATTAGGACCATTTCTAAAATTTTTATTTAAAGGTGACCATATTAAAATAACTGTCCTAAGCTTGCTCTATTTCTTTTGAATGTCTTCTTAATAAATGTACTTTCACATGTGAGAGTAATCAATCTATATATTTAATACTTTTTCTGATTTGATTCGAAAAGTATGGACAAATACAGTTACCATCTTTGTTCCCAATATCTTTTTCATTGTTCATGGGTTATTAACTATAGTTTTGGTTGTTTGATTGAATGGTCAACAAGATTATTCTGATTTGTTTAGATACCCATTATGAGGCTTCAAAGTTGAGAAAGTAATTTGTACCATAATAATATTCATTACTTCAGCGTGTTGTTATATCCTCACACTAGTTTGTTGGTAAGTATGTTCATAGTCAAAGATGATTATGCTTAAACCATAATATCATAGTATATATTCTGTATAGGATTAGATCTTGTTTTCTAAATCTTGGTCGTTACGGTACAAAGGTATCAGCTATAGGCACATTTAACACATACAAGGGTCATTATATATATTGTCCGGTAATTTTACGTTCACCATGCTGTTTTCTGGTTAATCAAAAAAGTTACACATGTAATATTATTAGGGCCTTTTTTGAATATCATTATAAACAAATGTTATGGTACAAAGTTAAAGCTCTTTGAAGCGTTTCTATGCTTTATGACAGATGGATTATTTCTAAATATACGATTTAACAGATATTTATGGAAAGAACCCAAAGTCGTGTGGACAAACGAGGAGACCACATATATAAATTGACTTTAAGATCCGATGAAGTTAGCATACCATATCTTTGATATTTTTTGCAAATTTAGAATGCATTACCATATCTTTGGTTGCATAACTTGTACTAAGACTTTTGTGAGTGCTTTATATATTTGATTCTATAGTGGTCCTGTGAAGATAACGTAACATAATAATGTAATATAAAGCAAAAGGTTGGATAAGGATGTTATCCATTTAGATGTAAGATCACAAACATATAGGAATTAAAGCAACAAAGCATGATGTAGTATCTGTCAGTCTAACTACTTTGAACATCTATTATATATGCACCGCATCAAAGAAAGACTAGGAAGTGATAATAGAGTGAAACTTCAAGCTACCTCTTGTTCAGTAACCATAAAGTTAAATCACAAAGTAATAACCACTTAAAATGAAATAAGAGTGGTTAAGAAAGCATGAATGTGTGGTAAAGGGATCGGATTCTGTACTAATCTTCGTTCGGTAGGGAGGATCTGTATGTGTTATGAGTGTAGGTAATTGATGATGGTGCATCCACCAACCCATTTGGTAAAATCGGCATCTTTGCTGAAAGTATGTGTATGGTCGTTGTTTAGCCTCCCTTCCATCTACTTGCATATGATACTGAGTCAAAATGTTCTCTTCTTCTTTGTTATCAACAGTTGAAATTGATCATTCTAGTAGTGCTGGTGACGTGAAGGATATATGACGCAACCCACTGACATATATACGAGAGACACGTTGTATTCCACAGCATGCAGCATGATGCATGCTGTACACATTGAGTGAAATATTATTCCATATACTCCATTAACATGCATGAAGTATTTTGAGGCGATCTCTCTTTATTTTCCGTCTGAATTTTAATAACTGTTCAAATTATGACTAGTTGATGTACATGTATGTTGTCAAAATTGTGGTATGTATGCGGTGGAATATTTGAAAGTTAACTGTTTGTTTTGCGGCTCACTCTACATTTTCTTGTAGTATGAGCAATATCCCATGCAAGTTTTTATATTTTACATTATATTCTTAAGTGTTTTTTTTAAACCATTGAAAGGGAATTGGGAATTTGTAATATTTATTTAGGAAGAGAGGAAAAAATTAAGTGTGCAGCACTATTGGAGATGTCCAATGAATATTCCCATGGATGTAACATTTGATGCCATTACATTTGAAAACATGCTATAGCATCTTATTAAACAGTCAAAAAATCTAAAAATATATAGGAATTAAGGAAACGATTTCAAGCGTTCAAGTTTGAGTTTGTTAAAGAATGTTACATCATACAAATCTTTGACAAAATTCAAACAGAATGAAACCTGCATTATTCGAACAATCTAAAGCTTGTCAGTCACACAGGTTAGACTTGAATTTGCTAAAATTTAAGAATCACAAGTAATATATCCTGTCTTTCCTCCCTTTTTTCATCATCATCATCATCATCATTATTGATATTATTATTATCATCATCATCATTAAGTATGGATATGACTTTATGGACGGTTTGTCCTAGCTCTTCAGCAGCGTGCAAGTTCACATCATGCTACATCTTAACTGCTACTTGCATTTAACTTAATTATCCGCTCTTGTTAATGATATCGGAAAATTGATACATGAATAGACGCAGAAGTTGACTTCCATTCCGATGTACAATGGATATTTGAGCCGTTAACATATTTAACCCGAACCAGGAAACAAAATCTCAAAGTTGTTTCTCAATGATTAGGTCTTCATTTCTTGACTGAACATGTTGGTATTTTAAGGTGAATTGGCTGAGCAACTACAGTGTAGTGTCTTTGTGGAACGATGAATTTCAATACGATCGTCTGCAAGCACCCGATAGCAACTAAATTAACACTGCAATAGAACAATCTTGCACTGCTATATGAGATCTTTCATCCCTGGAGGAATTGATCACCTGCCTCCCTCATCCCAACGAGCAGTTGGTTTCAGCGCTTGAGGTTGATGCTGGGTTGTCTGGCAGTCTTACTTTGCCTAAGGTTGAATCGCCTACGGTCTCTTCGACCGCTGGCGATGGTGTGCCTTTTGCTGTGGACTCCGTCGATGTTGCGGGGTCGGATCTCGGCTATTTTTCGTATGTGGTGGCTGTATCCTCTGTCCAGCAGGTGAGTGTTGCCCTTTGTAGGCAGGTATGCTTCTCGACTTTTTGCTCCATTGTCGCTGTTCCCAATGTTTTGCCTGTTGTTTTCTGGTTTTGGGCCGTTGAGGTCTTTTCTGTTAGATTGAGCCTTGTCGCACGTTCGTGCGTGCTCCCTAACACTGTCGTTTCGTCACTGGAATGTGCGGTGTTAGGTCCTTTCTCTGGTGTTGGTTTCGTTTCGGCTGTCTTGGTCGTTTTTCGATGCGATAGGCAGGTGTATATTTATGTGATATATCACCTATGTCGTATTGGGGGTATCCCGACCAGTTTACTGGTTAGGATCGTTCGGTCGGCTTTCTCGTTTTGGGCTATTGCAGTGAGTCATGACGAGGCCTTTTCTGTGTCGTCAGTGACTGTTTATTCTTATTGCTTCCCTTTGGTGTCAGTTCCTCATGGTTCTCCTCGGAGGTTCCACCATATTTGGAGTGATTTGTTCGGGGAAATTCCCAGTCCTATTTGTATAGTGGCCGACGTCGACCACTATATGGATAGACCGGGGATAGGCCTTTTTTCTTTTCTCCGCTCTACTGGTACCTCGGAAGGAACCGATCAGCGATTCTTACCTTTAGTGCGGGGCCGTTTCATTAGTAACAGTCCGACTTCGGTAAGAATCCCACAGCAATTTGGGAAGCAGATTGACCGCTCTCCCTCACATGTTTTGTTTTTGTCTCCGACTGTGTCTACCTATGTCGACCTTCCCTTATTTTCATCCTGCCCTTCTTTCATATCTTCGGCTTCTTCTGAGGTTTCAGTTTCTGTTGGTTTATCCCCTTTCATATCTTTTGTTTCCTCGGTATTGTCTTCTCCTGAGTGGTTTTTTAGGACATATGGATTGCGTTCGGTCCGCGTCCCTTGTTTCCTTCGCTTGCCGGTTGAGCTCCCGGAACGCCAGGTTTCGTCTCCTTTTCTTTGCTCAGCGGCGTGCTCTCTTCCTTCTTCTTCATGCTCCCTTTCCATCTCCATCCCTCTAATGAGTCAGGGAGAAATAGCGCTCCTTAATGAGCGCCTTGATTGCTTATCTAGGAACTCATTACCTTCGTCTTCGCGGTCTGTTTCTTCGATATCGTCATTGAGGGGGAACGCTGTTGAGATGTCTCTTGAGACACTTCCCCAGCCCTCCGCCCCTCCTCCTCGTACGACTCGACGCTTATCGCGTAGAATCCCGTCTACTCCTCGCACCATCCGCACACGCTCTATAGCGGCGTCCGAGCAGATCGATCGATCTACTCGGTTTTCGTTGTATCTTATTTGAGTTCTTTTGACTCCTCTGTCTGGTATCTGGTAGTCGCTTCTACAATCTGCGGTCTCTGTTTTTTTCCTCATGGCTAACATTCTCTTCTGGAATGTTCGTGGTATTGGCAACGATGCGACTTTGGCTAGACTAAAACGCATTGTCAGGAAGCACTCTATTGGTTTGATTGCTCTTCTGGAACCTTTTTTAGCTCCATAAGGTATCCCCTCTGTTGTCTTATCCTTAGGATTTGGCGGCGGCTCCGCCAACATCACGGGAAAGATATGGATCTTATGGTCCAAATCATTGACAGTTAACCCCGTTTTTGATTCTCCCCAGCTTCTTTCGTTGGCTTGTTCGTCTCCTTCTTTTCCCTCTACCTTCTTATTCTCGGCGGTCTACGCCAGTTGTGATCGCTCGGTAAGATTAGACCTTTGGTCCGACATTCTGGGCCTTGGGTCTACGGGGATAGCTCCCTCTGTGATCGGCGGGGATTTTAATATCGTCGCCTGCCAATCGGAGAAACGGGGCGGAGCGACCGTCAACCGTATTGCGATGGCGGATTTCAACTCCTTCATTGTAAGCTCTGGCCTCTCTGAGCTTCCTTTTACTGGTTCTGCTTTTACATGGTCTAACAACCAAGAGGGTCTGAACCGTATCCTCTCCAGACTCGACCGTGTCTTCGGGTCGGAGGATTGGTTTCGCCTTCCCTTCTCTTTCTCGATCGCCCACCTTCACCGGACCTTCTCTGATCATGCTCCTATGATTGTTCGATGTTCTCCTTTCTCTCTATCGGGTCCATCTTCCTTTCGGTTTCAGAGCATGTGGAGATCTCATCATTCCTTTCTTCAAGAGGTTGAAATTTCCTGGAGCAATCCAATAGTTGCCTCACCCTGTGCTGTTTTCAGTCGTAAACTTAAGCGACTCAAGGAGAGCCTTAAGGTATGAAATCTTCAAGTCTTTAAGAACATTTTTGATCGCGTTAGAATGGCTGAAGAGTCTCTTATCTTAGCCGAATCTTTGCTTGACGAAGATCCGTCTTCGGCAAACAAGGAGGCTTGGGCTCTCGCGCAAACCATTTTCTCTTCGGAACTCCGTATCGAGAATGACTTCCTCCGTCAAAAGGCTAGGATCAAGTGGGTAGTCGATGGCGATACGAACTCCAAATTCTTCCACTCTTCTATTCGTAAGAAGAATAACCTTCTTACGATTCGCGAGATTTTGCGGCCTGACCTTTCTACTACATCCTCTCCAGAGGAAGTAAAAGATACCATTCTGGCCCACTTTCAATCCTTTCTTGGTTCCGGGTCAGTCTCGGTTTCTGATCCGGCTCTTTTAGCCTTCATTCCTCGTGTCATTCCCTCGTCGGATAGTGTCCTTCTCTCCGATCTGCCAACCGCTGAGGAGATCCGGAACTGTGTCTTTGCCTTAAGCAAGGACAGTGCTAGTGGACCGGATGGTTTCAACGGCAGTTTTTATCGGTGCTCCTGGCCTATTATTCAGGCTGATTTTTGTCTGGCTGTCCAGTCCTTCTTCTCCGGGGAATCCCTTCCTGCCGGATGGACCTCCACCAACCTTATTCTCATTCCTAAGTGCGATAATCCTAGATCGTGCGGGGATTTCAGGACGATCAGTCTTTGTAACTTTTCGAATAAAGTTATCTCTAAGATCCTTGCGACTCGCTTGGCCCCTTTCCTTGACCGTATTATTTCTCCTTCGCAAGCGGGTTTTGTCAAAGGTCGTTTGATCACTGATAACGTCCTTCTCGCCCACGAACTTATCTCCCAGATTGATCGGAAAGTTCGGGGCTCTAATGTTGTCTTCAAATTGGACATGGCCAAGGCCTATGATCACATGTCTTGGTTTTTCGTCATCAAGGTATTAAGGGCCTTCGGGTTCCCGGAATCCCTAATTGACTTGGTGTGGAGGCTCATCTCCAACTGTTGGTTCTCTGTGCTCATAAATGGATCGGCCAATGGTTACTTCAGGGCGGGGAGGGGTCTACGCCAAGGAGACCCACTCTCGCCTTCCCTTTTTGTGATCGCGGTGGAGGCTTTGATTCACGGTCTCCAAACCTTAACTATTTTCGGGCAAGTCCAACGCTTCGGTATTCCGAGGGGTTGCCCCCTTATCTCTTCTTTATCCTTTGCAGATGACATTGTCATTTTTTCTAATGGCAGTCGCTTCTCTGTTCGGCGACTCCTAAGTTTCCTGCATCAATACGAGAGGTCCTCGAGCCAACTCGTTAACGCTTCCAAAAGTTGCTTCGTCCATGCAAAAGACTTGCCTCCGTCTCGTGCTGCCTGGATTGAGACCGTATCGGGTTTTAAAGAAGCATCCCTCCCTCTCCCCTATTTAGGTATTGTCCTATACCGAGGTAGAAAGCTAAATGCCTATTTCGATTCTTTGGCGGACAAAGTCAGGGGTAAGATTTTACGCTGGAATGCGTCTCTTCTATCCCAGGCAGGCAAACTGGTTCTTATCAGGTCTGTTTTAGATTCGATGGGATCTCATATATTCGCGGCTATGACCCCTACCTCTTCCTTCTTCCGGGCATATCAGTCTTTGGCCTCGTCTTTTTTCTGGGGCACCAAGGATGATGCTCGTCGTCACCATTGGGTGTCGTGGGAAGCGGTTTGCCGTCCCAAAAACGAAGGTGGTCTTGGTCTCCGTAATCCCAAGGACCTTTGTGTGGCTTTTGCTTGTAAGTTGTGGTTCAGGTTTGGTGCTAATGACTCTTTATGGGCATCTTTCCTCCACGCTAAGTACCAGAGGCTTGCTGACTCTAATTTCTCAGGATCGCCGTCTTATGCTAGCGAAACCTGGAAGCACATGCTGTCGGTGAAACCTTTTTCTGACTCTCATGGAGGTTTATCTGGCTGGGATGGCGCGTTGTTTTCCATCCTGAAAGCGTGGTCTTCGTTTAGATCCCTGAGTCCCAATTGTCCTGTGTTCTCTTTCATTTGGGATTCCCGTATTCCTCCGAAAGCTTCTATTTTGATGTGGCGTATCTTGCACGATGGTTTGCCACTAGACGATAACCTTCAAAAGATCGGCATCCCATTTGTTTTCCGTTGCCGCTGTTGTACCTTCGGGGCAACAGAATCTTTAAACCATTTGTTTTTTGATAGTGTCTCGGCCAGATCTTGCTGGAATTATTTCGGCAACCTTGTCGGTGTGAGACATATTGCCAGTTCTCCTTTTGAACTCCAGCTTTCCTGGTGGTCTGGGATTTCTGGGAAATCTCTCCGTTCGATCGTTTTCCGATTGATTCCTTGTCTTATCTGCTGGCACCTTTGGTGCGCACAGAATAAGGCAATCTTCGAGAATTCACCTATGGATCCTCCTTCCATTATTCGTCGTGTGAGGAATGACGTTTTCCTGGCATTTCGTGGTAGACCCTTCAGGGGAACCATGAGCCTCCGGTCTGGGCGATTGGTTGGTCTTCTGTCTATCTCATGTGGCCTGGCTTATGCTAGACAGGGAGTTGGCTGAATCCTTGCATTCGGGCGTTGGTTTTCACCCAACGTTTCCGTCCCCATCCCCCCCCTCATTGTTGGTTTTAATGTGGTTGCTAGTTTTCTAGTACAGGTGGCTTCGGTTTCCTATTTTCTGAGAGTGTTCTTTGGTTGGCTACGACTGGTTCTGTGCTGTCGTTTCGGTGGATGCTCCTGTCTCCTATCTTTGGTATTGCCTTGGTTTTTGGGTTGCAATGGAGGGTCTCGGGCTTTTCTTTTCCGCATCGTCATCTTCATGAGGTTCTTTGGTCTTCTTCTTTGGATGATTGGCCTTGCTCGAGATCGATGAGGATTTTCGGTTTTGTTGGTGAGCCGAAGATATCCCTGATATCCCACTTCTTTCGGATATTACTGTGGGTCGCGACTCTATTTGTTGGGTTCAGCCTTTGTGCTTGGTCGGTTTGCTTACATTGTGGTTTGGATTGGGGGTCTGGCCTACACTTGTGAGTTCAGGCGGGATGGTGGTTTGGTTGGTGGTGGTTTTATCTGTTTATTCCTGGCTAGCTGTCTTATTTCTGTTGGCTATAACTTTTATGTGGGTCTTTGTGCTGTTGTTCTGTTTTTCTGTGTCTGGGAGGTATATGTTCTTCATATGCTTCGCCTATTTTTGTATGCCCCCGAAGAAAGGCGTTTTTTCTCCTTTTATTTATATATCTTCTTTTGGAAAAAAAATGAGATCTTTCATCCCTAATACTTCAAATAAAGGTTTAATCAGAAGCTCCAAATAAGTTGATGCTTAAAAGCTATTGATGACATCTAACACCGGTAAAGAAGCATAAGAAATGTATAAAATGCGTTACTATTGGCATACACGAAAGTGCTTCCGGCAATCAAAATTAAAGTTCGTCTTATAAAGTTTGTTTTTATGCTTTCTTACACCAGCTAATATTTTTTTTAATAAACATACACCTAAAATTTTTAAAACAATTTCATCCCTCCTCTTACCAATTGCCGTCAACATGAGAAAGAGTCAAACATCTCAGCCAACTCTCAATCATCAAGTAAGTTATTTTCTGATCGATTCGATTTACCTCTTGGTTTGTGAATTCAAACCCTAGGCACGTCGTAGTAGAATCTTGATTTGGATTTGGGTCAAAAACCTAATGTCGTACACAGTAGTCAATTATGTTACGCAATATTTAAAAACCCTGAAAGTCACGGTCAGTATATAGGTATGGTCATTACTAGCAGTGAGTTGATTTGCTGACGGTGATTGATAACCGAACAGAGGTACCGGAGTTCGATCATACGCTACCGTGGAATTTTGTTTAGGTACAGTTATATACTACTGCGGTTGTTAATCTAAGTTTTTTTTTTTGAAATCATTGCAATTTTATTTTATTTTCTTGTTGGACGAAAATCATATTATTTGGTCAATATTCTTAACTTAAGATTGTCTCCGAAATACATTCGTTATTCGTGTTGTTTTCCACTTGAGCACATGGCAACAATTCATATTTTTAATATCGTTGTAGCTTAAAATATTGTTTTTGAATTCATATTGGATCGTATGACAATATAACCTTGGTGATGTTGAGTAGTGACATTTTTTACTACGAGAAATTTTATTGGACGATTTCACCCCAGAAGAGTTCTTACGGCTATAAATTTTGATAGAAGCCTAATAAGGACCTAAGACCACTTCTTTGAAAAGATATGATGCTTTCACTTTTTGTAGAGTGATCATATTAGCAATTTGGACTTTCCAGCTAGAAGATATGATTTTTTGAAGTTTAACACTTTTTGGAGTAGCTTAATGGATAATTAATGAGATTGAGGAGATACATAATAACCCATTTCAGGTTTAGGGGTTATATTAGATGAAACAAACATCTCCAAATCATTCTTACCATCTCCCAACTAAATCTAAGCCTCCATTAACTCATTCTTTATCCAAAACCTTCTTTTTTCTCCTCCAAATCAAGTTTAAACCATAGGTTAATTGTAGATTAGCAAGAGGATTAGGTACAGATTTTCATAACTACATTTTCGAGCAAGAAAAACCGAGGCTTGGTTGTTCATTCTCAGATTTGCCTCGATTTGCGTGCAAAACTTGGATTTTTGAGTTTTGGAGCCACTTCAGGTCGTGCTTTAGGATTTTCCATTGGTTACTTTGAGTTTGGCCAAGGATTTGCTTAAGGCAGAACTTGGGATTTGGAGAATTTTGGTCGTGGTGAGGCGACGTTTTGGGATTTCTTCGTGACTTGTTCCGAGGGTCATGGGAGTGATGTGGAGTGAGGTAGACAACTCCGAACAACTCAGAATGGCCTTGGATTCCGTGCGGCGACTGGTGAGACGATGGCATAACGCTTCAACACGAAGACGTCATCGCCATCGATAATGACTTAGAAATTCTAGTGTGATGGCTCTATGACTTAAGATGGGTGTATAGAGGCATTTCAAAGATGACGACTTAATGATCGGAGTCGTGAAAGTGATACACAAGGACAAGTTCAATGACGAGGGCTTGTGAGTAGAATTTGCTATTATATTCTACTATAGAGATAGTCGGGATGAAATAACGATTGAGTTACACCGTGGAGACGTGTGCAAAGGGATCGTTGATAATTCGATGGTTTCTAGTATGCTCATAAAGAAGGGGTACATGGAGACGCCTACTTGGATTCTTGATTGTATCTAGATCTTTGTTGTAGTATATTACCCTAGACTTTTGCGGTTGTGAGCCTTGTTCCTAGCCTTACAAAGTGACATGGATTCGAGCATTAAAGAAGCCGGGATTTGATTGAGTTCCTTATTTGCGATTGTGTCAGACGTGTTATCATATATCCAACGCACATGAGTGATGGTGAGGATTGTTTGATGGATGCTACGTTTTCCATGACTGTTTATTACTGTAGAGTGTCACAAGATGTAAGTATTTTCGACCGTATACCTAGACTATAGATATTGTACTTCGATTGTAGTACACTTATATGGCAATGCTAGTAGATTAGCATATATCGATTGTTATGTGCTAACTCATTGGGTGTAGGAACGGGTCGAGTATGATTCTTCATACCATATGCCCTTATTTACTATATACGATTCTTATAGAATTTTTTGAGATGATGTATCGCTCACATTAGATTATTGTCTGACTGGAGGTTTCATACTTTCCTTCTTATTATCTTGGGTACTATTAAATAGTAGATTATGGGGAACAGGTCTGGATAGCACATGGTCAAGTGATACAGATATTTATCATTTCAATCCGTAATTTAAATATCTACGGGTATATATCATTTCAACCCGCAATGCCAAAATTTCAAAATCAATGAAAATCGCTTGGGTTTATCATTTCAACCCATAATGATTTTCCCTTAATCTACAAGATCGTTCGGGTATGTATCATTTCAACCCATAGGAAATTTCTAAACTAATAGGGAACTTGTAGAGTGAGAACAAATATGAAAATAATATAACATATCAACAACATGCATATATCATCAGCAACAATTTAAATATAATATATACGACAGGTTATGGTGTCATATGTCATAGGTAAACAATTGCAGATAATGGCATATCATATTTAACAATTAACTAACTTAACAATTCACATTTAATAGCATATTTCAATCGTTATTTCATGTGAATTCAATTTACTAAATATAAGAATGTTAATCGTGAGTGATTGCTTGTAACGACCCGTAAATTTTAACTATTTTTATAGTGAAATTAACTGATATTTTCTTGAAAATAAGATAATAAAATTTTGAAATGACAATTTGATATTTGCAATACATCTATTTACACATAGTAAATGGTAAATTTTTATTAGAAAATATGAAAGTTAGTTCTGTTGTGTAATTTCCAATTTCAATTTAAAATCAATTAATTTGATGAAAATAAATTTTTTTCGAAATCTGGATATTTTTATATAATAAAAATGTAAATTTTTTCTGAGTAAGACGTCATATTTCGTTTCACCAAAATTTGACTGCTCTAGCTCCGTTTATCTTATTTTGGCGTTTTAATAGCAGTTTTAGCAGCAAAATTCGAGTTTTGATAGTATGGTCGTATCGCTCATATCTATGTACCATTCTGTTCGTCTCGTCATGCTGATCTCTATAGTATATTCATTTGTGCATTTCAGGGTCCGGTGTGTGGCGAAATCAGTAAAACGATTTCCGTATCGGTTCTGCATTTGAGCTTTTGGTTTCTGTGTCTATTCAGTTGTCCTCCTTGAGAAATTCAAAAGCCATAACTTTTAATATTCCTAGGAAATTTAATTGTTTGACTTTCAATATTCTCTGGTTTCAATTCATTTTATGGTTCGGTTCCCAACTATCTATCTCTGCCTACTTCATGCTGCATACTTTAAAAAAATGAAAAAAAGAAATGTATATATATATATAAATTATTTTTAAGTTGCTTTGTTTTGAGAACCTGATTTTACATGTCCTTTCTCCTTCCATTCATTTCTCTTCTTCCTCTCCTCTTTTCTTCATATTCATCCATTCACACTTCATACCTTCAAAATAAAAATGATGAACGTGCACCTCCCACCATGCAGCTGTCCAAGCCTACCGACAGCCTTCCTCCCTGACCCGTAACCATAGCCATGCCAAAGCCATCATGCCCGCGCCAATCACCAAACAGCCCACCACGTCTTTGCTTGCAGCCAAGACCGCCTACGCAACCACCTGCGTTCACCCACCCTCAAACCTGACCATCACCTTCCACTCGTGCACTGCCAAGGCCATCCACAACCGAGCAAGCACCTTCCTTTTTCCCGCATTGGCATTTCCCTCTTCCCCGAACCTTCCTCTCTGACTCACGAGACCACCACACCATCTCGATCAGCCATTATTCCAAACGCCTGTACTCCATCACCCGCCTACACCCCTCTGACCTTCGACCACTACACCTGAACCGCCACCATACTCCGACCGGACCACTACTCCACCTTCGCCTTATCATCACATCCAGTTCGCATCCCCACCGAGTCAACCACCGCCTTCTGCCCATGCACGTCAGCCTCCATCATGCCTTGCAGCCAAGCATCGGCCTTCAACCCACCCAAGCACTGCCGCGTACTTCTATCGTGCCGCGACAACTCACTGGACAATAGTGAGTTGGGTTCTGTCCTTTTAAGGTATTATATTAAAAATACATTATATATATGGGTTTGTTTTGAATTTTAATATGTGTTCTGATTTCAAATATACACACACACACACATACATACATAAAGTTAGATTTCTTAGAAACTTGTTATGTATTTCAAAGGTATATACATATATATTATGAAGTTATATTTTGGGTTCTGTCCTATAAAAAAAAGGTTTACTTTGGTGTATATATATATATTGATTTTTAAATATTTGTTTTTAAAATATAATATATGTATTTTGATTTTAAAATCTATGTCTTTTAAATTTATTAATGATTTTGTAATATAATATACATAGATTTTATGTTAATATGTTTTAATATCAATTTTAAAATATAATATGTATGTAAGTTATATATTAGTCTATATATTAGTTTATATAAGTATACATGAGTTCAGTTTTCAAATATATATAGAGATTTTATGTGTTTAAATTAAATATTGATTTGAAAATATATATAAATATTTTAATCTAATATGTGTTCTAAATTTAGTATTGATTTTAAAATATATACATATAGATTTTATTTTGAAATGTGTTTTTAATTTAACATTGAATTTTAGAATATAATACATCTTTGATTTCCATCGAATCCAGTTCGTCGTGCTTGTCCTGTTCTCTCTAGCCTCGAAAGGTGAGCAATCACTAACGATTAACATTCTTATATTTAGTAATTTTGATTTCACATGAAATGAAAATTGAAATATGCTGTTAAATTTGAATTGTTAGTTATTTAATTTCTATATATGATATGCCATTATCTGTAACTGTTTACCTATGACATATGACACCATAACCTGTCGTATATATTATATTTAAATTGTTGCTGATGATATATGCATGTTGTTGATATGTTATATTATTTTCATATTTGTTCTCACTCTACAAGTTCCCTGTTAGTTCAGAAATTCCTATGGGTTGAAATGATACATACCCAAACGATCTTATAGATTAAGGGAAAATCGTTTTGGGTTGAATGGTAAACCCAAGCGATTTTCATTGATTTTGAAATTTTGGGATTGCGGGTTGAAATGATATATATTCGTAAATATTTAATTTGCGGATTGAAATGATAAATATCTATATCACTTGACCATAGGATAAAAAATTATATACGGACACCATTGGTCCACATTTTGAAGATGATTTCCAAAGTTTGAAAGGAAATATATGGGTTTTAATGAACATTGATTTTTGAAATAATATATAAATGCTATTTTTATATATGTGTAAAATTTAGTTTTTTAAAATAATATGTTTTGGAAATTTTAATTTATAAGTTAGTTTGGAAAATATAAATATTAAGATTTTACTTATAACTTTATTATTTTAAAAATATATAAAATAAGATTTAAAAATAAATTTTTATTAACTTAAATAATCGAGGTTGGGAAGATAAATTAATGTTGACTTGGAATTTAAATTGGTTAATAACCGAATTTAAATAAGAATTGATTTGAACTTATTTATTTTGGGATTTTGAAAAGTATGATTTATAACTTGATTTGATAAAAAGTGATTAAATGAATATTCTCAACTTTAAATAAAATTGAGGCTGAATATTTAATATTGATTTAAATTTATAAATTGAGATTTTATTTAATTGTTACTAAAATGATTATGTGAATATTTTCCAATTTGAATAAAATTAAAGTTAAATGTCAAAATATTAATAAAACTTATATTGTAGATGTTTGAATATTTAAACTTTGAAACTTATTGGAATTGAAGTGATAGTTCAAACCTGGATTTGAAATCGATATAAATTTAAATGGTTTATTGAGAATTTGAATTAAATCTTTGACCTTTTAAATTGAAATTGTTAAACTGGGATTGATTTAAATTGAATTTTGGAATTTAAGTTGATTTGAATTGATTTGTGAAATTGGAGGAAACTAATTTTATTATATGAAGTATTTTTAATATATGTAAACTATTTTAATATATGAACTATTTTAATCTATAACCTATTTTTAAATATAAACTACTTTAAATTTATAACTATTTCAGAATATATATAAAAACTATTTTCAATGTTTAAACTATGAAAGCTTGAACTGTTATGATTTAGATTAATTGGATTTAAATGCGAATACTTTAATACGATTTCAGAAATGAATATGATTTCGAAAATGATATAATTTTGAAACAAGTATGATATTTTAATATGAAGTATGAACTGTTTGAAATTATAAATAACCACGGTGTGAAATAAGCGTTTGGTTGTTAAAGAGACCAGGATCAGATATTGTCATACTCTCTGCCAATACCGGAAACCACTTTACCAACTGCGTACGTGGTGGAGATTCCAGAACGAAGTAGGATGATTTGGCGATGATTCTATATGAGGTATTTACGTAGCCCTGACTCCCGTGAGTCAGCTTGATGTGGCTAAAATAGGAGCCACGCCGGGTCAAGTGAGGTCATTCCTCCTATCGGGCACGTTTTTTCGATACCATTCTAGTACTTTGTGATTTGATTGGGTGGACCTTTGATTTGGGAGTGTGTCTCGAGGTGGGCGGTAGTAGCTGCTATGCGTTACCACCAGTCCGGATCCACAAAACGGTAGAATCCTACCCTAGGCATTACCTCGCCTGCCTTGTCACATGCCTTATTGTGCCATCTACGAGTTTGGCTTGTGTCGTACCTATGGAGCGCTCCCTGATAGCCCACCAGCGAGTGGTGTTTACAGTACTGTATAGACTATGACATTTATATAAAATGTGTTAAGGGGGATATGGGTAACGCCTTAATGCTATTTTAATAGTTTACTTTACTATAGACATTATCTATGTAGCGTATTGTACTATGTATGTAGATAGTTTAACGGATCCTTAAAGGATGGGAATCCCAAACATCCTTTAAGTTATTTTGTATTTCAGTTGACATTTCACTTGAGTTGAATTTGCTGGTGTAAGAATGTTAATCCCGACTCGAGTGTTTTGTGTTTTGCTTTACGCTCGGGTCAGACTGAGTGTCACAGTATTTCAGATTCATCTTTGGAGATTGGAGCTTTGCTTGAAGATTTGTCTTATCTATTCAGCTTTTCTAGTTGTTTTGTTCAGCCTTGTCATCTGTTTGTATTCGAGACTACATTGTATTTGAGATATTCTGTTGTATATTATTTTAAACTCCGAAGTTTACATAGTAGCTTCATGAACTACTATTCATCTATTCCGCTGCTTATTGTTTTATTACTCTGTGTCTGTGATTCTGTGATTTATTTATTTACTGTATATGCTGAGTTTTGCCAAATTTAAATTTACAATCTGTTGTTTTGAGCAATTCAAGTTTGACATGAGTGGATGATTGTCGATTTGAACGATTCGAAATTCTAGGTCGTTACATTGCTCACATTTCGTGGCTATGGAAACAATGACAACGAAGACGACACAAGCACGCACACGGACACAGACACGAGCAAAGTAAAGAAAAAGCTGTTGAGATTTCCGAACAGCGACGAACAAAGCAACAAATAGAGATCGATGATCCAAATCAAGGCTAGCTAGAGATTGATGGAAACAATATATATATATATATATATATATTTATATGAAATATATATTTATATATTTTTATTTTAAAATAAATACTCAATTTAAACACATATTAAAATAAAATGTACCTTTATATCATCTTTGAAAATCAAAACAGATAAAACAAAACCTTTATAATTATTACATAATATATTTCAAATCATAATTTCTTAAAACACATATTGAAATCATTATATATATTATATTTTTAAAAATCTATATATATTTTAAAAATCAAAATATCTATATAATATATTTTAAAATCTATATATATTCAAAAATAAAAGTATCAATATATTTAGTATATATTAAAACATAATATTCAAAAATAAATATTTCTAAAACACAATATCCAAAATCAATAAATCAGAATCAATAATTAAAGAGAAAAATGGCTGCTGCATGCTCTCAAAATATATATACGAAAACTACTTTTATAACAACATATATATATATATATACTATTATATAAGGCAAAACAAAATGGAGGAAATGGGTTTGCAATTGTAACAAGGTACAAGTAGTTTCATGCAAACATACATAGCAAACCAATATATTTCTCTCAACAAAAACAAATATATGTATATATGCTGTTGGTGTGGCATGCAAACCATATTCGGTGGGGCATGGGGTTTTGGCGTGCACGAATCTGATGGGAGGTAGAGGCGGGGAAAAAGAAGGTCGGAGGTGGTTGTCGTTTGCTTCACGTGGAACGGTGAGGGGTAAAAGTGTAACGACCCGTAATTTTTGATAATTAAAAATAGTTAATTTAATAAAGTTTTGTGATTTAATGTTGGAAGAAATAAAAATTTGTGACTAAATAATAAGAACATAACTGAAATGAAATGTAATAGTATAATGTAAGGTAATTTAAAATTGCTTTGAAGGTAATTCCAATTAATTGAAATGATTAAAAGTTATAATTGGATATAGATTGTAAATTAATGTTAATAATGTGTGTATTAATTGATATTGGATTAAAGGAGCAATTGATAATTTAACTGTTATATTAATTAAATAGTATGTAATAAATTGTAAATTGGAAAAATGAATGTTGTGTAAATAACCATAACATTTCTATGTAGATAACAAACATACAAATGTGATTAAATATAGAAATGGTGACAATTGTTATTTGTTACCAATTCATTTAGTCAATTGCAATTAAATGTAATTTAATGTTACTTTAATACGAGTTAAGACGATAACTGTAAAAGGTAAATGCAATAAAATGTGTAGAAATTTTAATTATATTCACAAGGCAATAATTGAATTTATAAAAGAGTAAACCAAAGATAAATAAATTTATTGGGATTTTTAAATTATAATAAAATTGACAAAAATTCAATATAATTGAAATACTGCAACTAATATGGTAAAAGATGACAATTGGAGAATATTAGTGTAATAAGATATAAACAAATGTGAACTAGGTCTATAAAGTAATAATTGATTGGATAAAAAGATTGAAATCAAATTAAATCAATTTATTGGAATTAAATTTTAATTAATTGTTTTTAATTACAGTTGAAATTGAACACTGTAACTGGTGTAAGATTTAACAATGAATTGACATGTAAAATTGATTTAAATTATTGTGAATGTCCAAGTAATCAAAAAATGATGAAAATTGTTAATCATTAAATTTGGAATTTAAAAAGTGACTTAATTGATTTAATAATAATCTATTTAATTAACGTAAAAATAGCCACTTTGGCCACTGACTTGGATTTCGACGACAACAGTTTCATCGGATCCGTAAGGTGAATTATTGTAGGATTTCAAGTTCCGTAGCAATCGGACTTGTCGTTTGATCGTACAGACTCGAAACGCGTAGCAATCAATTTAATTAAATTCCATTGAAATAAATTTGAAATAAGCTGATTTTTAAGCTAACTTCTTCATACAATGAAATTTGGATCTGAAACCTGTTTCGTTGAGTTTATAAATATCGAAAACATCTATTTTGATATAAGGGATGACTCATTTTCGTTCCGGAGACAAAACGGACTTTTCGGGTCGTTACGTCAATTCAAATCTATTCGGATGCTCATTATTTCTTATCGGGCCTCAGTTATATAAATAGTTTTCTCTCAAACCCTAGTAGTCATTTTCTTATTTAGTACGTACAATTTCATCCGTCTACTTCTCCTTCTCAAATGGCAGAAACCCAATTTACATTCAAACCGAAAATTCAATCTCCAAACCAATTTCAAAATCAAACTCCTCTAAACCATATCATATTATATACCGTTTCAAAGCTCACGACGAGCGCAATCCAAATATGTGGTTTGTTTTTCGATTTGGATCATTGTTTGACCGGAAATTGATTGTTTATCCATGGCCGTTCATATTGGGTCGTTGGATTTGACGGTAGATCGTCATCTTTGCGACGATCAGGAAGCACTGGTTTGTGGAGGAAGGTGAGCTGTACGCATCTATACGGTTCTTTTGTGTCGAAGGCGCATCGATTTGCCAGAATTGTGCACAAAGCGAGGCGGCGGCAGTCGTCGGAGGTGGAGCCGCGACTGGTCGCGAGGATGGAGTGTGGTCGGTCGAAGTCGCTCATCCCAGTGTCGTTGGTCGATCGTGGTATGGAGGGTCGTAGGCGGCACAAAAATTCAAAAGGCGGTGGCGGCTGATGTTTTGGGTAGTCGATCTCGTGTGGCTAGGGTTCGATTATCAGGGTAACGAAGTGTTGACATGGCTGCATCGTATAGGTGTACACTTCTTTTTATTTTATTTTATTTAAATTTTGATTTCCAGTGTTCTAATATACATATCTTTTCCATACGAACTCGGATTTGGGCATGGTTTGTTCCATTGGGATCGTATTGAAATTCCGGACATTTTGACGCTAGCTTGGACAAATTCCGAGACTGTCGAATTTTGGGCCTTTATTTGGATTTCAAATCGATTTGCAATCAAAGGTGAGTGTTTTAACCCACTCACAATTACTAAACTATCTTATGTTAGTTAAATTAAATTTATGATGTGATTTGAAATTAATTGAACGATGTTTGATGTGTTTAAATTATCATTCTAGTAAAATTTGATTTTATTGCATTTAATCATCGTTTAGTTTAATCTTGAATTAAATTATCAATTTAATACCTATTAATGATAATCATTTATCTATGGACGTTTATTATTAGTTGATTTGGATAATGATTGTGATGGATGTTTGATTATTGATACTGGATGTTGTAATTTTATGTTGTTATAACACGACAAGTTCCATATGGATTGAAATGATACATACCCGAACGATCTATAGATTAGGGAAAAATCGTTATGGGTTGAAATGATAGACTCGAGCGATTTTATGGATTTTATTTAATTCGGGATTGCGGTTTGAAATGATATATAACTGTAAAAATTTAAATTGCGGATTGAAATGATAAATATCCGTATCACTTGACCCTAGGGTAGAAAATTATATACAGACATCGGATTGGTTAAATTAAGTGATTTTTAAATCTTTAAAATTTTGAATTCAGTTTACTGCTATTTTGAAATAGAGATTTGATTTATATAAACTGAATTATTTTCAGAAGTCCAAGCGTAAATGTTGAAATTAGAATTGATTTAATGAATTGTTCAAAGGATTAAAGTGGAATTTCAAAGTTGAAGTGTCAAATATAAATGACTTTATCGAAAATTGAGTTATTGGAAATGTTTGGATATAACTTTGAAAATCAATTTTAAATTAATTTAAACCATTTTAATCAATTTAAAACTATTTTTAATTTATTTAATCTATTATAACCTATTTAATCGAATTTAATCTGTTTATACCTAGTTTAAACTAATTAAATTTATTTAATCTATTTTAAATCTATTTAATATAATTTAAATCTATTAAATCTATTTTAAATTTATTTAACCTATTTAAAAATCTACTTAATATAATTTAAATCTATTAAATATATAATTAATCTATTTAAAACATTTTAAACCTAATTAAATCTATTTAATCTATCTTTAATCTATTTAAATAAATTTAAATCTAGTTAAATCAAATTTAAATCTATTTAAACTATTTTAAATCCATTTTAAACTATTTTTAAACTATTAAAATTATTTATGACTATCTAAACAATTTTCTAAAATTTCAGACTGTGTAAAGTTGAAGTGTTTATATTTAAACCTATGATGATGATACAACCTAAGTTGGGATTGAAATTGAAACCCTTTTTGTGAAATGACATATTGGAGTAAATATGATGGTTTTGGAATGAGGATTTAATTAACCTATCTTACCGATAATTTCAAAAGCAAATATGATTTCGAAAGTGATATGGCTTTGAGAATACGATATTTTGACTACCAATCGTGAATTTACTTTTGAAATGTAAAAGATACATCCGGTGTGAAATAAGCGTTTGGTTGTTAAAGAGACCGGGATCGGATATTGTCATACTCTCTGCAAATACTGAAAACCACTTTAACAACTGTGTACATGGTGGAGCTTCCAGAAATGAAGTAGGATGGTTTGGCGAACGATTTTGTATGAGGTATTTACGTGACCCTGACTCCCGTGAGTCAGCTTGATGTGGCTAAAACAGGAGCTACACCGGGCCAAGTGAGGTCATTCCTCCTATCGGGCACATTTCTTCGATACAGTTTTATTACTTTGTGATTGATTTGGTGGCCACCCTTTGATTTTGATTATGGGAGTGTGTTCCGAGATGGGTGGTAGTAGCTGCTATGCGTTACCACCAGTCGGATCCGCAATTGATATATCTACCCTGGGCATTGCCTCGAGTGCCTTGTCGCATGCCTTATCACGCCTTCTACGAGTTTGTTTTGTGTCGTACCTATGGGGTTCTTCTTGATAGCCCACTCGCGGGTGGAGTTTACAGTACTGTATAGACTACGACATTATATAAAATGTGTTAAGGGGGGATATGGGTAACGCCTTAACACTATTTAATACTTTACTTTACTGTAGACATATTATAATAGCGTATTGTACTACATAGTAGATAGTTTAACGGATCCTTAGGAGATGTAAATCCCGAACATCTCTTAAGTTATTGCACTCACGTTAGACACTGGATAGGAGATGTCAAACCCCGTAAACATCTCTGACGCCGTTATGCTTATATTTATTTACTTTTGGTTTAACTTACAAAAGATCTTTTAGTTCTGAATCGAGTGTTTTGTCTTTTCAATTCACTCGGGTCAATATGAGCTTTTCAGTTTATCAAAGACTGCTTTCTGGAGGACGAAGACGATGATTGAGTACTACTATTATTTATTTTATTTATTCCGCTACATCATGTTGTCCCGTTGCATTTATTTATCCCTGTTTTATGTAACTCTGATGTTGTGTTGTAAAAGAATAATCAAATGTATTTATAAAACAACTTCATGAACTGTTATTTGATTATTATATTTTGTCATTCCGCTGCGAGATTCTGTATTTGTTTTCTTTCTTTCTCTGTTTTTTTTCTTATTTACTCCAATAAAAATCTGTCCTTTTGAATGGTTTGGGTCTGACGTATGTGCTTTATCGTCGATTTAAACCATCCAAAAAAGCGGGTCATTACAAAAAGTGGAGGCGAGAAAGAGAGAGAGAGAGGTGAGATTGGAAATGGAGGTCGGTGGGTGAGATTGTGGTTCGGTGTCTCGCTGATGGAGGTGCTATGGTGAGGAGCATAGTGTGAGGCCGATTGTCTTGGGGTGGAAGCAGAGAGCAGGCGGAGGTGTATGTGGGGAGGCATGGGTTGGAGCTCCAGGCGGAGGAAGGTTAGGTTTAAGGCTGAGGCGTTGAAGGCTGTCAGTTTTGATGGTTTTGAGTGGTGAAAGGCAACAGTGGTGAGGGTTTTGTGGCGACCGTGGATGGGTGGAAGGGGTGGAGCAAAGGCGGTCAGAGGTGGTTGGGTTGGAAGAAATGGATGCAAGTAGTTTGTCTGCTAAGATAATATATATAAAATTTTATATTATATAAAAAAAAATTCCAAAAGCAAAGGCAACGAACAAAAGAGGAGAAAGAGGATAAGAATTGTGAATGAACCAGACTTATAAAGTGAACAGTGGGAAGAGTGAAGGTCACACATTGATTACTGGAAATAATAGTAACTATTGGCTATTGATTTTCCCGGTGGATAACAAACGGACACAAGGAAAATCAAAAGGCTCAAAACGGGTACCGATATGGTTAACCGTTTTGCAAATTCCGTCGCGTACCTGATGCTGAAATGCACAAATGAATATACCGTGGAGATCAGTGCGATGAGACGAATAGAATGGTACACAGATATCAATGATACAATCATTCTATTGAAAGTCGATATTTCGCTGCTAAACTACTGCAATTTCGCCGAAAATAAGATAAACGGGGGTCAGAGAAGTCCAAATTTGGCGAAACGAAATATGATGTCTCACTCAGAAAATGATTTACAAATTTATTGTATAAAAATATTCAGATTTCGAAAACATTTTATTTTCATCAAATTAACTGATTTTAAATTTAAATAAAATTACACAACAAAACAAACTTATATAATTTCTGATGAATTGACATTTGCTACTTTTAAATGGATGCATACTGAATATCATATTTTCATTGCTAAATTTTATTGTTATATTTTTATGAAAAATTCATTTAATTACATTATTAAAATCGGTAAAATTACCGGGTCATTACACTCTCCCCCACTCAAAACTTCTCGTCCCCGAAAAGGAACGAAATAGGAGAATAAAAGCAATAGAAAGTAAAGATAGATTCATAATACCAGGTACACTAAATTTAAAACCATATAAATTTCATTTGTTTTTAAATTGATGAATATACAACAATTTTGGTTTCAACCCCTTTTATTAAATCAATAAATATCCATTGTATTCACATTTTATTGATTTCAATTCGAGGTATTTCCATTTAATTGATTTGCTTCAATTTATTATCATTTGTTACAAAATTCCCTTAACAAAATTCCATTTTGGATATCTTGTTACTTACATTTATATTATATATTATTCGATTACATATTCTCGTTATATTCAGACTTTTTGAGTATTCCAGGTAAGTTACATTAATATTTCTAAGTGTAGTTGAGCGCTATACAAATTTACCTTTTTATTTACTACATTTCAACTGAGCAAAATTTAGTTTGAACATTTTTATTACTTAAATTTCTCTTGTATAACCTTCAATTACATATTCACCTAACATTTTAACATTTTGAATATTTCAGGTAAGTTATATATATATATATATATATGCTTTAAAATGCAATTGAATATTCTACAAATTAATTTTTATCCTAGTCCAACTATTCCAAGTTGTTTAAATTCCATTTCTCATTCTAGACTATCCAATTTTCCAAAAATTTTGCTTCATTTTAATAATTGAAAACCATTACTTAACATAACATTTTAAAGGTTAAATTTCCGGTTTCGCTCCAAACCATTTTGAAATATATATATATATATATATATA
Source organism: Allium fistulosum (assembly GCA_030737815.1). Lineage (NCBI taxonomy): Eukaryota > Viridiplantae > Streptophyta > Magnoliopsida > Asparagales > Amaryllidaceae > Allium > Allium fistulosum. Next base: position 538,645,308 of record CM060903.1, read on the forward strand.
TATATATATATATATATATATATATTGTCAACCAAATCATACTCAAGAAATTAAAATCAAATCCATTTTCCCAAAACAAAAGTGTAGCAAAGCTACTAAGTGGTCTCCGCACTTTGAGACTCGAAAATGAATGTCGATGATGCTGCAGTCATCACCGAAATTATTTTCCAGCGATAAAAGAGGAGAGTACAGACTTACTTCTTTTAAAATTCTTTGGAAACAATTTCTATTCGAAAATACTTTCAAATAATAAAATTTTCAACACTTTGAAATCCAAATTTTGAGACACATCGGAAATTAAATTTTCAAATTCTAAATTTAAATTTATTTTATTTACAAATTATATTTATAAACCATGTTTAAAAAAAATTCTCCTTTATAACTCACAATAATAGTTAATGGTTTAGGAATGTTGTCAAAATAATAAATGATAATCTAGTATTACAATTTCTAACAACCAATTTATTTAACAATCTAATTTCAAAAAGATATACCTATAATATAATCATACATAAAATTATTCCATTTATTAATTTTGAATACAATATTGTGTCAGTTTGTTATGTTCAAGTGTTTTGGAATTTCTACCGATAGCATTGGCCAAACGGATCGATCGAAACCCCAAATCAGACTTAACAATTCAAATAACACAATATAGGATATTTTATATTAATTTCAAATACACTCCCTCACTGGGATGATTCAAAAAAGATTTGAACAAAGATAGAGATTCAAATTTAGAGGGACCCTAATCAAAGAGAATTCTAACTAAGAAGATAGGATCGAAAGGAAGATAAGATAATTAAATTGCAAAAGAGGAAGATTGATAGACTTATATTAATCGCGGGGGACCTTAACCGGATCAACCGAGACTTAGATAAGACGAGAACCTCATCAAAGAAAGTGGGGACAACTTCTTGAGAACATCGCGGAAAACGCGATTCATAAGATTGACGAAGAAGGCATGAGCATTGGTTAATTCATAGGGGATGGCTAACCATTTATAGAAACCATTGTCCGGGAGGAAGGACAACAGGTCGAGCTCCAGAAATAAGATCAATGCGGAATTCAAATTCCCGCTTGAGAGGGAGAGAAGTGACTTCACCAAGACATCAAGATAGTCCCTGACTATCTGGGTGGAGTCAAGATCACTAAGCTGAGAATCAAGTGAGAAGATAAAACCGTCTACAAAATTCTGAGGTAATCGACATTATATCATAAGAGAATTACCTGGGTCGTCTACTAGAGAAACGGTTCGGGCCTTGCAAGAAATAATAGCATCAAAACCAAGGACATAGAAATCTCTGGTTAGTCGACGCTTATTGTAAAGGAGTTTCACCCTTCTACAAATCATAATAAGGTTGGCGGGACCGCCGATGGGATGAGTCACATAAAAGGATGAAATTGCCAACTAAGGTTGAATTTATTTCAGAGATCTACCGAGATAGAGCTATGGGATACTCTAATATCAAAGAACACAAATAGGAAAGAAAAGAATGGGTTTCAGAACAAGAGGGGAGTTCCAAAAATTCAAAGGAAACCAAAATCAAAGAGGAAGAAATTCAAGCTAATATGATTCTATAATTGATTCTACTCATTCTAGGGTATTACTACCCTATCTCTAATGAGGTTTAACTCCATATGCTAAGTTTGCCTAAACCAGAGCTCTGATACCAACTATAACGACATGCAATTTTGAACCGTTCAAATCAACAATCATCTACTCATGTCAGACTTGAATTGCTCAAAACAACAAATTGTTAATTTCTATTTGGCAGAACTTAGCATATACAATAAATAAATAAATCACAAACACAGAGTAATATAGCAATAAGCAACGGAATAGATAATAGTTCATGAAGCTACCATAGAACATCAGAGTTTAAAACAGGATACAACAGAATTCTCAAATACAAAGTAGTCTCAAATACAATAGCAACTGACAAGTCTGAATCAAACAACTGTCTACTATGTAGTAATATACGCTATTATAATATGTCTATCAGTAAAGTAAAGTATTAAAATAGCATTGAGGCATTACCCATATCCCCCTTAACACATTTTATATAAATGTCGTAGTCTATACAATACTGTAAAATCCACCAGTAGGTGGGCTATCAGGGAGCACTCTATAGGTACGGCACAAACCAAACTCGTGGAAGGCATGATAAGGCATTTGACAAGGCACGCAAGGCAATGCCTAGAGTAGGATTCTACCGTTTTGCAGATCCGGACTTATGGTAACGCATAGCAGATACTACCGCTCACCTCGAGACACACTCCCAAATCAAAGGTGCACCCAATCAAATCACAAAGTAATAGAATTGTATCGAAGAAATGTGCCCAATTGGAGGTGGGACCTCACTTGGCCTGGCATGGCTCCTGTTTTAGCCACATCAAGCTAACTCACGAGAGTCAAGGCTGCGTTAATACCTCTTACAGAATTGTCGCCAAACCATCCTACTTTGTTCTGGAATCTCCACCACATGCACAGTTGTTAAAGTGGTTTTCGGTATTGGCAGAGAGTATGACAATATCCGATCCCGGTCTCCTTAACAACCAAACGCTTATTTCACACCGTGGTCATTTATTTAAAATAGTTCATATTTCATATCAAAATATCATATACATTTCAAAGTCATATCACTTTCAAAATCATATCACTTCCAAAATCATTATTCACTTTAAATTATAACAGTTCCAACTTAAACAGTTTAAATATTGAAGTAGTTTATATATTTAAAAAAATAAGTTATAAATTAAAAATAGTTTATATATTAAAAGAATTTATATACTAAAATAGTTTATATTAGTTCAAATTAGCTTTGTTTCCTCCAATTTCACAAATTAATTCAAATAAACTTTGGTTCCAGAATTCAATTTAAATCAATCTCAATCCAACGATTTCGGTTAAAAAGGTTAAAGGTTCAATTCAAATTTCATTAATACATTTTAGTTTATATCAATTTCAAATCAGGTTTGAACTACCATTTCAAATTCAATAGGCTTCAAAGTTTAAATCTTTAAACATTTACAATAACTCAATTCGATAAATTTCATATATATTTCAAAATTCAACTTTAATTTTATTTGAATTTGAAATATTCACTTAATCACTTTTAATAACAATTAAATAAAATCTCCACTTACACATTTAAATCAAACTAAATATTCAATTTCAATTTATTTAAATTTGAAAATATTCATTTAATCACCTATAATCAAAAATCAAGTTATAATATTTATTTAAATATAATTCTTAAACAAATACAATTTCGAATCAATTTCAATTTATCCTCCTAACCTTAATTTACTAAAATTATTACAAAATCTATTTTTAAAATATAATTTTAAATAAACACTTAGACATAATATATATATTAATTAAATTAAATTTTACTAAATTAAATCTTATTATTTTTAAAATAATAAAGTTATAAGAAAAATATGAAAAATTATATTTTCAAAACTAACTTATAAATTTAAAATTTCCAAAACATATAATTTTAAAATCTAAATTACACATATATAAAATAACATTTATATATTATATTTTTAAAAGTCAATATTTATTAGACCCATATATTTCCTTTCAAAACTTGAAAATCATTTTCAAAATATAGACCAACGGTGTCCGTATATAATTTTCTATCCTATGGTCAAGTGATACAGATATTTATCATTTCAATCCACAATTTAAATATCTACGGGTATATATCATTTCAACCCGCAATCCCAAAAGTTCAAAATCAATGAAAATCGCTTGGGTTTATCATTCGACCCATAACGATTTTCCCCTATCTATAAGATCGTTCAGTTATGTATCATTTCAATCTATAGGGAATTTCTAAACTAACAGGGAACTTGCAAAGTGAGAAAAAATATGATAATAATATAACATATCAACAACATGCATATATCATTAGTAACAATTTAAATATAATATATACGACAGGTTATGGTGTCATATGTCATAGGTAAATAATTGTAGATAATGACATATCATATTTAACAATTAAATAACTTAACAATTCACATTTAACAGCATATTTCAATCGTCATTTCATGTGAATTCAATTTACCAAATATAAGGATGTTAATCGTGAGTGATTGCTCACCTTTAGTGGCTATGGAAACAATGATAGCGAAGATGACATGGACACGCACACGGACACAGACATGAGCAAAGCAAAGCAAAAGCTACTGAGATTTCTGGACAGCGACGAGCAAAGCAACAAATTAGAGATCGATGATCCGAATCAAGGCTAGCTAGAGATTGATGGAAACAATATATATATATATATATATATATTCAATTTAAAAATAGATTAAAACAGATAAAACAAAACCTTTATAATTATTACATATTATATTTCAAATCATAATTTCTTAAAACACATATTGAAATTATTATATATATATTATATTTTTAAAAATAGATATATATTTTAAAAATCAAAATATCTATATAGTATATTTTAAAATCTATATATATTCAAAAATCAAAGTATCAATATATTTAGTATATATTAAAACACAATATTCAAAAATAAATATTTCTAAAACACAATATCCAAAATCAATATTAAAACCAGAATCAATAATTAAAGAGAAAAATGGCTACTGCATGCTCTCAAAATATATATACGAAAACTAATTTATAATAACACACACACACACACACACTATTATACAAGGCAAAACAAAATGAAGGAAATGGGTTTGCAATTGTAACAAGGTACAAGTAGTTTCATGTAAACATACGTAGCAAACCAATATATTTCTCTCAACAAAAACATATATATATATATATATATATGCTGTTGGTGTGGTATGCGGACCGTATTCGATGGGCATAAGGTTTTGGCATGCACTGATCTAATGGGAGGAAGAGGCAGGGAAAAAGAAGGTCGGAGGTGGTTGTCGTTTGCTTCGTGTGGGACAGTGAGGGGTAAAAGTGGAGGCGAGAAAGAGAGAGAGAGGTGAGATTGGAAATGGAGGTTGGTGGGTGAGATTGTGGTTCGGTGTCTCGCTGATGGAGGGGCTACGGTGAGGAGCATGGTGTGAGGCCGATTGTCTTGGGGTGGAAGCAGAGAGCAGGCGGAGGTGTATGTAGAGGAGGCGCCGGTTGGAGCTCCAGGCGGAGGAAGGTTAGGTTTAAAGCTGTGGCGTTGAAGACTGTCAGGTCGGATGATTTTGAGTGGTGAAGGGTAACAATGGTGAGGGTATTGTGGCGGCCGTGGATGGGTGGAAGGGGTGGAGCAAAGGCGGTCAAAGGTGGTTGTGTTGGACGAAATGGATTCAAGTAGTTTGTTTGCCAAAACAATATATATAAAACTTTATATTATATAACAAATTTTTTTTCCAAAGCAAAGGCAACGAACAAAAGAGGAGAGAGAGGACAAGAATTGTGAATGAACCAGACTTATAAAGTGAACAGTGGGAAGAGTGAAGGTCATATATTGATTTCTGGAAATAATAATAACTATTGGCTACTGATTTTCCCGGTGGATAACGAACGGACACAAGGAAATCAAAAGGCTCAAAACGGGTACCGATACGGTCAACCGTTTTGCAAATTCCGCCACGTACCGGACGCTAAAATGCACAAATGAATATACTATGGAGATCAACGCGATGAGACGAATAGAATGGTACACAGATATCAATGATACAATCATTCTATTGAAAGTCGATATTTCGCTGCTAAACTGCTGCAATTTCACCGAAAATAAGATAAACGGGGCCAAAGAAGTCCAAATTTGGCAAAACGAAATATGATGTCACTCAGAAAATGGTTTATAAATTTATTGTATAAAAATATTCAGATTTCGAAACATTTTATTTTCATTAAATTAACTGATTTTAAATTTAAATAAAATTACACAACAAAACAAACTTATATATTTTCTGATGAAAATCTGACATTTGCTACGTTTAAATAAACGCACACCGAATACCAAATTTTCATTGCAGAATTTTATTGTTATATTTCCATGAAAAATTTGGTTAATTACGTTATTAAAATCGGTAAAATTACCGGGTCGTTGCATTTTCTTCCTTTAGGAATTTTGGGGACGAAATTCTATTAAGTGAGGAAGAATATAAAGACACTGAATTTTATCATTTTGATTATGAATATTTAATTAATTTTAAATATTGACATAATTGATTTTCAAAGGCATAATAACTCCTTTTAATTAATAAATAATAATGGTGAACTTGTTATTGAAATTTATTTACAAAACAAATAGTTTGAATAAATATCCCTAGTGTGATCGAAAATCGTTTTATCGATAAAACGGTCTCGAAACGCGTGAAATTATCATCCCGGGACACTATCTTCGATTTTGATGAATTAGTGTTATCGGAACCGGAATAATTAGGTGATGTACGCCGTCGAGTTTCGTGGCGATCAGATGTGTTGTGTGATCGTGCAAGCATGAAAAGCGTTCCGATTGATTTGAGAATTAAAATATAATATTTATATTGTTATATAAATACCACTACTCTTCCTTCTCTCCATCACTTTACATTTTTCACTCTTCTTCTTTTATTGCTTTTCCTGTAAATGTTTTAACCTAGCCACCACCGTCAAAAAATTAAACAAGAGATTCGGTTAACGATAAATCTCATGACCAGATCCATTGAACTCATATGAGTGAGAGCTTCGAATCTATGTGAATGTTGTTGAGTACGGTGGTGATTAGGGATAACCGACTATTTTGGTCATGTGCTAGGGTTGGAGATTCATGGAAATGGAAAGGGAGTAAGGTGAAGAGGAGTGTACATTGAGTTTATGTTGGCGAGGAGCACCAATAAGCATCGATGGTTGGAGGTCCAGTTGAATGAGGTGAAACATGACCTATGTACAGTTGCACTCGAGCTCCAGGTTTTGATTCGATACGCGACGTCGAGCTTCAAATATGGATAGTAGTCGTGGAGAGCACGCGACGTGGAGCACGTAGGAATCGATGGTGTAGCATTTCATTGTGTGTGCGTGGAGATACGGAGGAAAGATGGTGGATGTTTTTGGGTTTGGGTGTGTATCAATGCACATGCACATTGATTTGAGTTTGGATAAGATAGGGGAAAGAGGGATTAAGGTTTGTAATTATATATTAAAGTTAATTAATGAAATATTCAATTCGAAAACTTATTAAATATAACTTCTTCATACGAGGTCCAATCGAGACATTGTCTTTTGCATTGCGATCGTAGGAGCGTACGCACTGGAGTTGATTTCATCAAATTTAAAGCAAGTAGAATTTTGAGCCAAAATCGAATGCAAGCAGGAGTGCGTAAGCGTCAGCTGGAATTTTGGTGAGTTAACTCACCTTTAGATAAACACGATATGATATATCTTTTGTTACAAATTATTGTTTGCATGCTTGAATGATTTATTTGTTTAGTTTGGTTGAATTCCCATTTTGGAAAGTGGACAACATATGAAATGAAATCGATAGGTGAGTTTTGTAGAGAGATCTGGATTCCTCACTACTATTGCTTATAATTTAAATTGTATACTTATTGTATATTATTGAATGTCAAAAGTTGGGTAGTTTGGCCATATTGGATATGACTTTGATATGTTGAAAAAGTTGAACTCTTTTAGCTGTAGATCTATGGAAGCACTAGTTAAGTGATATGGTAGCTCTAAGCCTCCTTATAGTATTTTGGAAATACTATTATTTGTTGTTTTTGATTTGAAAATGGTTTTTATTTTAAGAATGATTTTAAATGTGATCTTTGAGATTTTCTATGGTATTTTGTTTAGAAATGGTTTTTTTAACTTCTCTATTTCATTTCAACCTTTTTATTAGTCTTTTCTAACATATATGGAGATATTTAAAAGTATTTTGGGAGGTATTTATTTCATAGGAAAGTTAATATAATGTTTATTATGTAGGAAAAAAGAATTTATCTTTTATAATTAAGTTATTCTATTTTAAAGAAGATAGAAATATTTTGGAATAAATATTTGTGAAACGATTTATCTGAAATATTGTATGGAAAGAGAGATTTATAAATGTTATTTTATAAATAAAAGAATTTGAGATGTTAATTTGGAAAAGGAGGAAATGATAATATTTTGATAAATTGGAAAAATAAATCGCATTTTTGAATTTTATAGTGATACATGGAATGATTGTTTTATGGAAAATAAAGGAGTTTTATAAATAGAAATGAATTTTCAAAGGGAGTTTTAAAAATATAAATGAATTTATAAAAGGTGTTTTATAAATAGAAAAGAGATTTATAACAAGGAGTTTGTAAATATAAATGAGATTTATAAAAAGGGATTTTATAAAAGGAAATGAGATTTGATTTTTATAAATGATCATTTTAAATTATGGTGTAATGGAAAGTATACTTTTCATACTTAACACCAAATTTCATGGTAGGGAAACTCGTCCCTATCTTGAGAATTAAGTATGCCATGGCAAGGATAGTTTCCTAACTTGTCTAACTTCACTGTTAATCGAAAGATAGCATAAGTTTGAAATCAGAAAGTGGTGGTAAATATATTTGGTCTAATATCCGTATGACCCTTTTACTTACACCAAAATAACAAAGTGATTATAACTAATGAAAGGATTAATTCAAGAGGCTTAGTGGTTACTTACGTGCTTAACCAAGCCGAGTTTTCATGCGAAATTAAATCTTTGATTGCATTATTTGCTTACTTGATAGTATTAAATCTTTGATTGCATTGTTTGCTTATTTGATAGTTTGATAACCGACTATCAAATCTTGATCGGTTTTGAAACTATCAATTGTTTGTTCGGAGAGACTGGAATAGGATAAGCATGAGTTATCCGGAAACCACATCGAACCGACATAAGCATTCGAATTAGGACATCTTGAAGATGATGGAAATCAAAGATGGAGTCTTTGAAGTGCAAGGGCTACCTGCTACTAATCCTGAGGGTATTTCCAAAAAGTGTGTAATAGCAGTAGCGCCTTCGGTTTGTTCATATCCTTAACAGTTTGTATGGATGAATACTGGCATTACATTACCTGGAGGGCAGTGTTAGCATTCCAAGAGGGTTTCCTAAATGGAAAAAGGTAATCGTGGCCTCACTAGCCTTACAACCCGGTAATGACTAAACTTTAGGGATGCAGTAGAGTTATATGGTTCGCTGCCATTAGGAGCATCATTCCTTAGATCTAGATTTATGGATTTTGGTATGCGTGCACACAAAAAAGGGTTGGATCGGGTGCAATGTTTGCAGTCTTGATGCCCGAGGGATGATGTAATCCGGCTATGGCATGTTTGAGGGGCAGGCCGGTTCTGTGTTTGTGGGGGTTGCAAGTTTTGCAATCTCGGTACATTTTCTAGAGATGTACTGTGATGGGTAGTACCCGGTGCCTTATCATTAAAGGAATCCAATTTCCTATACATGCCTTTTGGTTTTAGTTGTAGAACTTAGTACCGTTGAATGTAATTATAGGTAACCATTCCAGATATGTTTTATATATATATTTTAAACTCTAGACGTTATTATAATATCACTGGATTTTCAAATAAAAATGGTTTGGTTACCATAAAGTAAAAACCCATCTATGTTTACGGCTGCGTGGTCTTACGAGATACTTTTATTTTTTAAGGTTTTATAACATGAAAAATCCATATGATTTGTGTTTCTCACGTTGGTTTACCATATAGATCCCGGCATTATTTTCTTATAATGCTCGGGTCGGCCTGAGCAAATTTCTAGATTTAGTTATGGATGCTTTGGAGCTTTAGAGAACGAGTTGGATGCCTCCAAGACGTATTCACATATCTTAATTTCTGCTACATTTCTTGTTTATATTCATTAGCATTTGTGAGGATAGGCTATTATGACTACGCAGGATGATGGTAAGTAAGATTACTCTGATTGATGTGTGTATATTACAGTTTTTATTTTGTAAAGATCATGTATACATTATATATTACTCATCATGTTGTGAGATTTTGTTCTGTCTTTTCGGCACTTGGATGCTCAGCACGAGAATACCATGGATGTATTAGTCTCGACTTTTGAGGGTCGAAAAGGCCGGTCGTAACATTAATAAAAAAATAAACTAACCTCTTTGTTATTATCACAGTTAGGATCGTCCATTGAATCTTCAGCTTCATCTATTAGGGAAAAAAAATAGTAGTTTTGTTCTAGGGTTTGGAAAATTTATTTTCTACTGTTGTGTTAAGATAAAGTACGTGAGATTTTATAAGAAAGATGAAAAGGTACAGTCTTTAAGGGCTGAGCAAGAAAATAAATTTTGATGAAAAAGATTTCTAGGTAATAAATTATAAAGATAAGTGAAAGAACTTTCTCGGTTCCTATGGTAGCACACTATATATGATATATGAGTATAGCATTAAGTGATAATTTACAAGTTTCAAAGATAATATTCCTACATTTGAGAATACATTGATGTAATTTTATTGAAAGATCATTACCCTACTATTGGCAATGATCCAAAGGTTTTCAAATGGTATTAGAACATAAGTGAAAATCTAGTGCAAACCCGCACTACGCACGTAGGGTTTTCCATATAATTTGTTTATCCGTTCAATGGATTTTAGCTATATGAAGCTGAAAGCATATGTTTGTAGGTTGTAACTGTTTAGATTGGTTTTCTCTTGGTAGCAACAAGTGCTTGTTTCCTGCTTTGCTTTCGAAAGGAATGCTTTCGACTTGGTTAGCTTTTGACTGGGCCAAATTGTTTTACAGGAATGGTTTCAAAAGAGGTTGCGCCTTTCTTTTATAAATAAGCTTTCAAAGGGGTCAAAACCCCTTTCTACCGCTTCCTACCTTTTGAAGCAATGCTTTCGAAAGGGACACTTTATTTTGAAACTCAAGTCGCTTCTCCAATGCTTTCAAAGGAATGTTTTGACACCATCCACTTCTTTTACTTAGGAAATTTCTTTCGAAAGATTGCTTTCGACTTAGTTGCTTTATGGCCCTTTGTTCAATCAGAAGTTAAACCCAAAGGTTTCGAAAGGAATAGTTTCTAATGGTTTCGAAAGGTTTTTCCACATGTTTTACTTGAACCCAAAGTCTTTCGTAATGTATGATTTTATGAAAAGTATTTAGTGCTTTCGAAAGGTTGAAGATAAAGGTTTCGAAGGGGTGGTTCCCCAATGGTTTCGAAAGGTTTTAAATGGAAGGTTCCAATGTTTTCGAAAGGCAATGTTTATAGTATTTTGATAAGAGGATGTCTAAGGTTTTAAAGCTTTCGAAAGAAAGGTTTTTCAATGTTTTCGAATGGTTTGCTAAGAATGGTTTTGAAAGGTATGTTTTTGGCCTTTTGGCCTAAGGTTATAAAGCAAAGTAGTTACTTGGTTTCGAAAGGGGTGCTTTCAATGGTTTTGAAAGGGGTACTTTCAAAGGTTTAAATGTTTTCATCAACAAAGTTTTGTATAAAATATATATAATATGGCAAGGTGATTTGAGTAAAGCATGGAGTATATTTTCCTTGTTTAAGAACTATTTAAAGATTTAACTCAATTTGAGAGAAAATGTTTTCAAGGAAAATATTATGGGTAGACGACCCTAAGTAAAATGACTCAGATATTAGAATACCAGATGGGACTGGTATTAGGTCGCGCCCCTTACTTTAGCTAGTAGCCCCTTGCTAACATAAGTCCAAAAGTCCAGTGTGTAGGGTTTTGTCATAGGTAAGACTAAAATGATGTTACACACAAACAGGAATCTATAGAGGAGAGATAGGTTATTGGTGAGCCCGTAAAACCATTAGGATCAGTTGACCTTAGGAGAACTTAGGGACAGACCATCCAGAAGAGGAGTATCTAATAGAAGTTAGATTATTTGTTTATTTTGTCTGGTAGGCCCGAGTCAGCCAAAGGTTAGTAGTTAGCTAGGCAAAACAATAGTGTTCAGACAGATAGTCCATTTGTTACAAGATTTGTATGCATACATGATATTGCTTTATTGTTTTAACTAGTTTTGGGTGTAGGATTAAGATTTGCAAAAGATATGTTTTAAAAGGATATTAGTGATGGAAAACTCATTTTGCTAAGTGGCATGGTCTCACTTAATATCAATTAACCGAGATGTATAGTATTATTCACACCAGGCTTTATGTTTGACTTGAAGTTTATGTTTTCCCCTTAAACACTCGGGTGCTCAAAATTTATTTGAGTTGGCCGAGGGTTGAGGATTTACAGGTTTTTGTAAGTTGACGAATAATGCTTTCGAGGATGAGCAAGAGGTTGATGGATAGTTATTTAGGATTTGTTTTGTTTGTTTTATTCCGCTGTGTTGTATTAAGTCAGTTATGACTATCTAGTACTCTGGTCAACCAAGAGGGCTTCTTCATATGCCGCTCTTGGCATATTTGTGTAATAATTATATTTGATCTGAACCTGGGAAACGTTGGGATTATGTAATCTGGATATGAAACATGTTATATGAAATGTAATCAGAAATGTTGTTTTCGAAATCTGTGATTTTGTTTCATATTCATGTGCTTATGATATTATGGATATCATTAGCATTACCGTATTTTTTAGTAGGAAGTTAATACTATAGATGACTACAACATCTGTTGCGCTTAGCTTTGGACCTCAAGATAGAGGATGTTACAACTTGGTATCAGAGCATAGGCTTATGAAAAACTTTAAACTAAAACGATTTTTGAAAACATAATCCTAAGGAATTAGAGATAAGATCGGGGTATGGGATAACACTATAGTAACGTACTTGTATTTGCTATATATATAAGTATATGCTATATCTCTATTCTCCTATCTCTCTTAGGCTATTATTCTGTATCTTACAAGACTCGAATGCAAATATGGACGCTAAAAGTGGAAGAGTTAACATTGGTGGAGGAAGCACCACAACTAATAGAAATGCCCGACCAAATATGAGAAGGAACCAAGGTCAGGCACAAGCTGGAAATATGGGTGCTGGAGTCCCGCAAGTTGAAAAGGGAGTCATGTATTAGTTTTTTGTCAACATGATGCAAGCGAGTGTTACTGCTGGAGTAGTTGGAGGTAATGTTGTAGGAGGAAATCAGGGAGCTCCGGTGGTGAATAACTATGTTGTTTTGAGTAGGGACTATGCTAGACGGGGAGGAAAGACATTCATTGGGACTGAAGACGCAATTGAAGTAGAGAACTGGTTTCTTCATTGTGAGAGGATTTTTGCTGATCAAGGGCTCAATGATGAGCAGAAGAGAAGGCTTGCTTCTAGGCAGTTACAAGGAGCATCATCGTATTGGTGGAACAATGTGAGGATCGGACTTAATAAGGAGACCATGACACGGGCTGAGTTTAAAAGGAGATTTAAGGAGAGATTTATGTCTGAAATTGCAAAGTCCACTATGCTCAGGAAGCTTGCTGAGTTGAAGCAGGGGGATATGATTGAGCTGGAGTATGCAACAAGGTTTGAAGAATTAGTGAGATACGGTTATGATACTATAGACATTGTGATTAAGAGGAACGAGAAGTTCATTAGGGGGTTGAAACCTGAGCTTGCTAAGGATAAATTACCTCAAAACGGGGATCCTTGTGATCTTGTCATAGAAATGGCTTTAAGACATGAGGAGGTGCTTTCTTTTTTGGAGAGAAATAACACAAAGGAAGTCTAGGTGGGGTAGAGTCAGAAAAGGAAGTTCTTCCATTAGAAAGGAGCTCAGAAGGGTGGAGCTGCAAAGAAGGGAAAGTCGGAGGTTGTCTGCTTTAAGTGTGATAAGAAAGGGCATTTTACTAATGAATGTCATTCTGGAGAGGGAAAGAAGGTGACCGAGAAGAAGAATATCAGGTGCTTCAACTACGATCAAATTGGACATTACAAGAACCAATGTAATGAGCCTGCTAAGGATGGGAAGGGCAAAGTATATGCATTGGAGCCAGCTACCTCAAGGCCAACAGTAGAGGAAAAAGGAAAAGCTGTGTTGAGATGTACGCTTATGATTCATGGTATGTCAGTTAGCGCCCTGTTTTATACTGGTGCATTGCATTCTTTTATATCTCGTTGTTCGGTAGATAAGCTTAACCTAGAACACTCATACCTAGTTATATCCTTAAGGGTTGCAAATCCGATTGGAGGGTATGCGACACTTGGTGTAACACTCCATATTTTTAGTAACATTATTTAGGAAATTTAATTAGTTAAATTAAATAGAATAATGTAAGATGATTAATGGATTGAGATTTGATTATATTCAAGGGTAGACGTGCCATGTTAGTATGTAAATCAAAATGAGATAGCATGAATAAAATGTGTTAGGAAATAAGTAAGGAGTAAAATAGGATGAAGGGCTCTCTAATACCCTAAACCCTTAGCCGTGGGTTATCATTTCATTCACTTGCTAAAATTTAAACTAAGAGAGGCCGGCCACCATTTTCAAGAGTAGGAAAAAGAAAGATAAAGGGGGAAGCTTAATCAACATCGAATTCATTTCAAATCTCACATTTTTAATCACAAAGCTAAGGCAAATAATTGCTACATCTCACTTTCCTTATGGTTTTCGGTTTTAAGGATAATCCGAAGTGTTTTCGCATGTTTATGCAATGTTTTGAATGATTAAAAGTTTATATATGCTTGTTGATAATTTGTGCATGATCATATTGATTTTTATGATATGTTTTCATGTGAGAACCCTATTTAATGACATCCAAATGGCTTGTGAATTTAGATTTAGATTAGAAATCATATTCTAGAGATTGGTTCCAATTTTCATAATTTTTTGAATTATTGTGGATTTTATATTAATTTTTTAGTGAAGAAAATGATTTATTGAGTTATAAATTATTTGTGGTTAAATAATAAATTATTTGTGGTTAAATAATAAATTATTTGGCTCTAAAATTTATATATGTTAGAAAACATATTAAGTAGGATTTTTTGGAATTTTTATAAAATTTTCCTGAGTATTTTGATGAATATATAAAATTATTTATGGTATGGGACTAAAATGTTTTATATATTTAATTAAGGAGAAGGGGCATTTTGTAAAATAAAATTATTGTTTATTTCTGAAAATATTGGCAGCACTTTTGAAAAAGGTATTTAGCAACCAATTAAAATTTGACAAATAATAGCAGGTTTGTTGAAAAGTGCTTCTCTTTTAAATTAAAAACAAAAATAACTTGTTTTAAGTATGTTCCGCTACATTCGGTATAAGGGGTTCCGAATAGGACGTTTCGCCATCATGCTTTCGAAACCAATGCGTATGGTATCAAGTTACTTGGTACGTAGCGTATTGGAGAAAGGCGAAAGGAATATAATCGAAACACAGGGTTCCGATGGGGTTGAAGCATGCCTTGTTTTAAATTGAAGTTGTGCCTGCTTTGCTTTCGAAAAGATAGATTTCGACTCGGTTGGCTTTCGACCGTGTCAAAAGTTTTTAAAGAAAAGGTTTCGAATGGGTTGCGCTCTTTTGTTTTAAGTAATGCTTTCGAAGGGGGTCGAAACTTCTAGTTGTCGTCTTTCTACCTTTCGAAGTCAATGGTTTCGAAAGGTATACTTAGCTTTTAAAATTAGCCACTTCTCCGATGCTGTCGGAAGGATGGTTTCGTCACTATCACTTCTTTACTTAGGAATAGGTTTCGAAAGGATGACTTTCGACTTAAATGACCCTTTTGCTCTGTTGAAGGTAGAACCCAATGGTTTCAAAAGAGATGGTTTTGAAAGGTGTTTCTCCACATGTTTTAAATTGAACCCAAGTGCTTTCGAAAGGTTTGAGTTTATAAAGTTTTGATACTTTTGAAAGGTTTTTAAGAAAGGTTTCAAAGGGATGATTCCCCTAAGGGTTTCGAAGGAGTCAAAAGATAATGTTTTCTGATGGTTTTGAAAGGGTTGAAAGGGAAGGTTTTTCCAAGGATTTCTAAAGGAAAAGTTTTGAAGTGTTTTAAGATATCATGTCTAAGGTTTTAAAGCTTTCGAAAGGAAGGTTTTCAAAGGTTTCAAAAGGGTTTTGAGAATGGTTTTGAAAGGAAGGTTTTGGCCTTTCGACCTAAGATAAATGAAGGGTTTTACTTGGTTTCGAAAGAAATGTTTTCAATGGGTTTTGAAAGGGGTACTTTCAACGGAATCTAAAGGGGTACTTTCAAGTGTTTAAATGTTTTCATCAACTAAGGTTTGAGTAAAGAGTGTGTGTGTGTGTGTAACATGGAAGGTGATTTTGAGTAAAGTATAGAGTATATATATTTTCCTTGTGTGAGTTTGATTTAAAGGTTTTAAATCATTTTGAAAAAGGTTTTCAAGGAAAATTATGGGAAGGGATCCCTTTGTAAAAATACTCAAATATTAGAATACCAGATGGAACTGGTATACAGTCGCGCCACATACATTAGCTATTGGCCCCAGCTAATTTTGTCCAAAATTCCAATGTTTAGGGCTTTGTCACAAGTAAGACTAGAATAATAATTACACACAGAAGGGAATATATTTGTACACAGATAGGTTATTGGTGGGCCCGCAAAACCATTAGGATCAGGTGAACCTGAGAGATGTTAAGTTAGGGACAAACCGTCCAGAAGAAAAGTATTTAACAGATAGTTAGGGACAGACCGTCCAAAAGAGGAGAGTCTAATAGATGTATGTTTACATAATGATGCTTTATAGTATTTAACCAGTTTTAGTTGCAGGATTTTTTTGCGCAAAAGAAAGATATGTTTAAAAGGGATGTTAGTGAGGAAAAACTCATTCCGCTAAGCGGCGTGGTCTCACTTAACATTTAATAACCGAGATGTATAGTATTATTCACACCAGGCTTATGTCTGACTCGAAGTTTATGTTTTCCCCTTAAACTCTCGGGTGCTCAAATTTGATTTAAGTTGGCTAAGGGTTGACGTATATAGGTTCTTAGTAGGATGACGACTAAAGCTACCAGAGACGAGTAGGAGGCTAACGGATAGCTATTTAGGAGTTGCAGTTCTTGTTTTTGTTATTTATTTCCACTGTGTGTATTAAGTCGGTTATGACTATATTACTCTGATCATCCAAGGGGGCATCTTCATATATCACTCTTGGCGTATTTTGTAATAAGTATATTTGATCATTGCCTGGGAAATGTTTTGGGATTGTGTAATTTGAATATGGAACCTATGTTTTGAAATGAATGGAAAATGATGTTTTGAAATCTGTGATTTGTTTCATATTCAAGTGCTTCTGATATTATAGATACCATTAACATAGCCGTATTTAGTTGCCAGAAGTTAATACTATAGATGACTGCAACATCTGTAGTGCTTAGATTTAGGCCTCTAGATAGGGAATGTTACAACTTGGTATCAGATCATAGGTTTATGAAATACTTTAACAAAAAATGATTTTTGAAAAACATAATCCTTAGGAATTAAAGTTAAGATCGGGGTATGGGATAACGCTATAGTAATGTACTTGTATTTGTTATATATAAGTATACACTATATCTCCAGTCTCTTATCTTTATTAGGATATTCTTCTATATCTCACAAGGCTTTAATATAGATATGGATTCGAGAAGAGTGAATCTTGGAGGAAGCACCACCAAAAATAGAAATGCCAGAACGAATACTAGAAGGAACCAAGGCCAGGCACAAGCTGAAAATATTGGTGCAGGAGTCCCACAAGTGGATATGGGAGCCATGTATCAGTTTTTTGTGAACATGATGCAAGCTGGAATTGCAGTTGGAGTTGTTGGAGGGAATGCTGTTGGAGGAGGAGTTTAGGAAGCTCCGATAGTCAACCATTATGCTAACATGAGCAGAGATTATGCTTGGCTTGGAGGAAAGCTGTTTATTGGAACTGAGGGTGCTATCGAGTTGGAAAACTGGCTGCTACACTGGGAAAGGATTTTTGCTGACTTGGGGCTCAATGACGAGCAGAAAATGAGGCTTGCTTCAAGAGAGCTTCAGGAAGCTGCTTTGTTTTGGTGGAATATTGTGACAGCTTGTGTGGATGAGGAGACCATGTCATGAGCAAAGTTTAGGAGGTTCCAAGAAAGGTTCATGTTAGTGATGGCACGGTCATTTTTGATCCGGAAATTCGCCGAGTTAGAGCAAGGGGAAATGTATGTTCTGGAGTATGCTGGTAGGTTCGAAGAATTAGCCAGATATGGTTATGCCATTATTGACACGGTGATGAAAAGGAATGAAAAGTTTATTAGAGCATTGAAGCTCGAGTTGGCCAGGGCTACCTTACCGCATATTAGAGATCCCTGTGATGTGGTAGGAGATGGCGTTAAGACATGAGGAGATCCTTTCTTGTTTGGAAAAGAAGAAGGAGAGGGAGGTCTAGGTTGGGAAAGGCCAAAAGAAGTCTTTCCACAAGAAGGGCGCTTAGAACAGAGGAGCAGCAAAGAAAGGAAAGTCTAAAGTGGTTTGTTATAAGTGCGACAATAAAGGACACTATGCTCATGAGTGTCGTACTGGAAAGGGTAAAGAGGTGATCGGAAAGAAAAATATCAGGTGCTTCAATTGCGATCAGATAGGCCACTATACAAATCAATCCAAGGAGTCCGCAAAGGATGGAAAGGGCAAGGTGTATGCATTAGAGCCTACTACTTCAAAGCCAGCAGTGCAGGAGAAGGGAAAGGCGGTTCTGGGAGGTACGCTTCAGATTCATGGTATGTTTGTTAGGGTTTTGTTCGACACCGGTGCATTGCATTCTTTTATATCTTAATGTTTGATAGAAAAGCTTAACCCAGAACTCTCATATTTAGTAACTTCCTTAAGAGTTGTAAATCCGATAGAAGGGTATGCGACACTTGGGATGAAGAGTGACCACTTAGAGTTTGATTTGTTAGGTTACACCTTTGTTTGCAGTTTACGTGTATTTGACTTTGTAGGGTTCAAAATTATATTGGGTATGGATTGGTTAAGTGAGTATGATGCTAGGATATTTTGCCAAAATAGGAAAATATCACTTAGACACCCAGACATTAGTGGTCGGATAGTTTATACTATAGAGAATCCTAGTTGTGAGGTGAATCCTTTGTTGGGTGTTATGGAGTTAGAAGACGAGTTGAATCGAGTTTTCGTAGTTAGAGAATTCGCGGATGTCTTTGAGCCGGTAGTTGGATTTTCGGATTGATTTGGTGCTTGGAGCAGAACCGGTGAGTAGGCCGCCAAGCAGGATGGCCCTTACAAAAATGAAGGAGTTGAAGGTGCAGTTGGTGGATTTGGAAGGCAAGAGTTTTATTAGACTGAGTAGCTCACCTTGGGGAGCAGCCGTAGTGTTTGTTAAGAAGGCTGACAGATCATTAAGGTTATGTATCGATTATTGTAAGCTGAATGAGAAGACGATAAAGAATCGATATCCATTGCCGAGAATTGACGATTTGTTCGATGTGTTGAGTGGAGCCAAGGTATTTTCTCAGTTGGATTTGGCTACAGGTTTCCATCAGCTTAGGGTGGCAGAAGATAGTATACCTTTGACGGCGTTTAGGAATAGATATGAATCGTACAAATGGATAGTTATGCCATTCAGACTAACTAATGCGCCGGCATTCTTTGTAGACTTGATGAACCGAATTTTCAAAGAGCACTTAGATAGATTCATGTTGGTGTTCATAGATGATATTTTGATATACTTTAAGGATGAGAAAGAGCATGAAGTTCATCTTAGAGTGGTTCTTGAGACTTTGAGAGAACATTAGCTTAAGGCGAAATTTTCGAAGTGTCATTTCTGGAAGAAAGATGTGATGTTTCTTGGTCATGTAGTTTTAAAAAGAGGATTGGCAGTAGATCTAACTAAGATCGAAGCAGTGAATAGTTGGAAGAGGCTAGAAATAGTGACTGAGATAAGAAGTTTTCTTGGATTGGCTGGGTATTATAGGAGGTTCATAAAGGATTTTTCGCGGATAACAGCTCCGATGACCAGCTAACGTGAAAAGATGTAAAGTTTATTTGGACCGATAAGTGTGAGAAAGCATTCCAGAGCTTGAAACACTTATTGACCCATGTAGTTGTATTAGTAGTTCCAGAGGGGAATCCGGATTTAGTAGCTTATACTGATGCGTGTGGAACTGGATTAGGAGTTGTCTTGATGCAAAGAGGTAAAGTGATTGCCTATGCTTCTAGACAGCTTAGACCGCATGAGATTAGATGCCTGACTCATGACTTGGAGTTAGCTGCTGTTATTTTCCCTTTGAAGGTGCAGAGACATTACCTTTTGGGAGAAAGGTTTGAGCTTTATACGGATCATAATTCGTTGAAGTACTCGTTCTCTCAAAAGGAGCTGAACATGAGACAACAGAGGTGGTTGGAGTTTATTGCTGCTTATGATTTTGGAATTGTGTCTACACCGGGGAAAGGCAACAAGGTTGCAGATGCGCTAAGTAGGAAGCATCAGAATGCAGTGTTGGCAATGTTAGCAGAATGGAAAGATTTCGAAGCGTTGTCGACTTGCAAAGTGCAATGGAGATCCGAGGCTGGGTCTAGTGGAGAATCTACTATGTTATCTTGTTTGGAAGTCCGACCGGATTGAGAAGATTGCTTCTAAACAGGAAGAGGATCTGGTGTTAGCTGAAAGGATTAGGAAGTTAAGGGATGGAACGGGGAGCGATGACTTGAAGGACTTTAGTCCTAACCAGAATGGGTGGTTGAGGAAGAAGGGTAAATTATGTATTCCAGATGACAAAGACATAAAGAAAGAAGTTTTGGAAGAATGCCATCATTCGAAGTTCACTATTCATCCAGGAGGAACAAAGATGTATCAAGATATGAAGAGAAGTTTCTTCTGGGAATGAATGAAGAGGGATGTTGGCTTAAGGGTGAAACAATGTTTGAAATCTCAGCAGGTGTAAGTCGAACATAAGATGCCAAGTAGGTTGCTTCAGCCATTGGATATTCCAGTATGGAAGTGAGATTATATTTCTATGTATTTTATTGATGGGTTGCCGAGATCTAATAGAGGAAATGAAAGTATATGGGTCATAGTGGACAGATTGACCAAGAGCGTCCATTTCATTCCAGTTAAGTCAACCAGGGTGGCACCTGTATTGGCTAAGTTATTTATGAAGAATGCGGTTAGACCGCACGGAATTCCTTGTAGTATTGTTAGTGATAGAGATTCTTTGTTCACTAATGAGTTCTGGAAAAGCCTATAGGAAAGTTTAGGAACCAAGCTCAAGATGAGTACCGCTTACCATCCACAGACAGATGGCCAAATGGAAAGAGTTAACAAAGTCCTGGAAGATTTGTTGAGGGCTTGTGTATTGGATTTTGGGGGATCATGGGAAGACCATCTACATTTAGTCGATTTTTCGTATAACAACAGTTATGAGACTATTATTGGGATGGCACCGTTTGAAGCTTTGTATGGAAGGCCATGCAAATCTCCCGTTTGTTGGTTAGAGACCGAAGATTGGTTAGTTCTTGGTTCGGATTTAGTAAGAGAAGCTGCAGAGAAGATTGAGTTGATTCGAGCTAGGATGAAGGAAGCTCAGTCTAAGCAGAAAAGTTATGCAGATAGAAGAAGGAAAGACCTAGAGTTCTTTGTTGGAGATCATGTGTTTATTAAGGTTTCACCAATGAAGGTTGTGATTAGATTTGGAAGATCGGGGAAGTTTGCACCGAGATTCAGACCTTTTCGTATTATTGAGAGGATCGGATAACTCGCATACAAAGTAGAGTTACCAAGTAGTTTAGCAGGAATCCACAATGCTTTCCACGTATCTCATCCAAGGAAGTGTGTTAGGGATCCAAACACTACTACAGCACCGACTGTGTTAGAGGATTTAGTAGTGGAACCAGACTTGACTATAGTTTGAAAGCCGATTCGTATAGTCGCAAGAGATGAGAAGAGGCTAAGGAACAAGACAGTCGGACTAGTGAAAGTTCAGTGAAGCAACGATGAGAGACACTGTACTTGGGAGATCAAGAGCAGGATTATAGACGCTTATACTGATTTGTTTGATGGTATGTTTTACCTTTGATTGTTTTGTTGTGTACCTTATCGTAATTTCGGGGACGAAATTCTTTAAGAAGGGGAGATTGTAACACCCCATATTTTTAGTAACATTATTTAGGAAATTTAGTTAGTTAAATTAAATAGAATAATGTAAAATGATTAATGGATTGACATTTGATTATAATCAAGGGTAGTCGTGCCATGTTAATATGTAAATCAAAATGAGATAGCATGAATAAAATGTGTTTTGTAATAAGTAGGGGTAAAATAAGAAGAAAGGCTCTTTGACACCCTAAACCCTTGGCTGTGGGTTATCATTTCATCACATGCAAAAATTTAAACTAAGAGAGGCCGACCACCATTTTCAAGAGTAAGGAAAAGAAAGATAAAGGGGGACGCTTAATCAATATCAAATTCATTTCAAATCTCACATCTTTAATCACAAAGATAAGGTGAATAATTGGTACATCTAACTTTTCTTATGTTTTTCGGTTTTAAGGATAATTTGAAGTGTTTTTGCATGTTTATGCCATGTTTTAAATGATTAAAAGTTTTTATATGCTTGTTGATGATTTGTGCATGATCATGTTGATTTTTGTGACATGTTTTAATGTGGAAACCCTATTTAATGACATCCAAATGCCTTGCGAATTTATATTTAGATCAAAAATAATATTTAAGAGATGGGTTTCAATTTTCATAATTTTCTGAATTAATGTGGCTTTTGTATTAATTTTCTAGTGAAGAAAATGATTTATTGGGTTATAAATTATTTACGGTTAAGTAATTAATTATTTGGGTCTGAAATTTAGATATGTTAGAAAACATATTAATTAGGATTTTCTGTAATTTTTATAGAATTTTCCTAAGTGTTTTGATGAATATATAAAATTATTTAATGTATGGGACTTAAATGTTTTATATATTTAATTAAGGAGAAGGGGCATTTTGTAAAATAAAATTATTGTTTATTTCTAAAATATTGGCAGCACTTTTGAAAAAGGTATTTAGCAACCAATGAAAATTTGACAAATAATAGCAGGTTAGTTGAAAAGTGCTTCTCTTTTAAGTTAATAAAAATAACATGTTTCTAGTATGTTTCGCTACTTTCGGTACAAGGGGTTCCAACTAGGACATTTCGCCACCATGCTTTCAAAACCAATGCACATGGTATCAATTTACTTGGTACGTAGCGTATTGGATAAAGGCGGAAGGTATATAGTCGAAACACATGGTTCCGATGGGGTTGAAGCATGCCTTGTTTTAAATTGATGTAACACCTGATTTGCTCTCGAAAGGATAACTTCCGACTTGGTTGGATTTCGACCGAGTCATATGTTTTTAAAGAAAAGGTTTCGAATGGGTTGCGCTCTTTTGTTTTATGTAATGCTTTCGAAGGGGATCGAAACACCTAGCCGCCGCTTTTCTACCTTTCGAAGTCAATGGTTTCGAAAGGTATACTTAGCTTTTAAAATTAGCCACTTCTCCGATGCTTTCGGAAGGATGGTTTCGACACTATCACTTATTTAATTAGGAATAGGTTTCGAAAAGATGGCTTTCGACTTAAATGTTTTAAATGACCCTTTTACTCTGTTGAAGGTAGAAACCAATGGTTTCGAAAGAGATGGTTTAAATGGTTTCGAAAGGTGATTCTCCACATGTTTTAAATTGAACCCAAGTGCTTTTGAAAAGTTTGAGTTTATAAAGTCTTGATACTTTCGAAAGGTTTTTAAGAAAGGCTTCAAAGAGGTGGTTTCCCCAAGGGTTTCGAAGGAGTCGAAAGGTAATGTTTTCTGATGGTTTCGAAAGGGTTGAAAGGGAAGGTTTTTCCAAGGATTTCTAAAGGCAATGTTTTTAAGTGTTTTAATATATGATGTCTAAGGTGTTAAAGCTTTCGAAAGGAAGGTTTTCAAAGGTTTCGAAAGGGAGATTTTGGCCTTTCATCCTAAGATAAATGAAGGGTTTTACTTGGTTTCGAAAGAGATGCTTTCAATTGGTTTTGAAAGGGGTACTTTCAAGTGTTTAAATGTTTTCATCAACTAAGGTTTAAGTAAAGTGTGTGTGTGTGTGTGTCTATATATATATAACATGGCAATGTGATTTTGAGCAAAGCATAGAGTATATGTATTTACCTTGTGTAAGTTTGATTTAAAGGTTTTAGATCATTTTGAAAAAGGTTTTCTAGGAAAATTATGGGAATGGACCCCTAAGTAAAATGACTTAGATATTAGAATACCAAATGGGACTGGTATAGGGTCGCGCTCTATACATTAGCTATTGGCCCCAGCTAATTTTGTCCAAAATTCCAATGTGTAGGGCTTTTTCAAAGGTAAGACTAAAATTATGATTACACATAGAAGGGAATATATATTTGTATACAGATAGGTTATTAGTGAGCCCACAAAATCATTAGGATCTAGTGACCCTGGGAGATGTTAAGTTAGGGACAGACCATCCATAAGAGAAGTATTTAACAGATAGTTAGGGACAAACCATCCAGAAGAGGAGAGTCTAACAGATGTTAGATAAATTTTGTTTATGTTGTCCAATAGGCCCGAGTCAGCCAAGGGTTAGTAGTTTGCCAAACAAAACTATAGTGTTAGAACATATAGTTCATTTATTACCTATATTTATGTTTACATAATGACGCTTTACAGTATTTAACCAGTTTTGGTTACAGGAAAAGATTTGCAAAAGAAAGATGTGTTCAAAAGGGCTGTTAGTGAGGGGAAACCCATTCCGCTATGCGGTGTGGTCTCACTTAACAATAAATAACCAAGATGTATAGTATTATTCACACCAGGCTTATGTCTGACTCGAATTTTATGTTTTTCCCCTTAAACTCTTGGGTGCTCAAAATTGATTTTAGTAGACTGAGGGTTGAGGTATATAGGTTCTTAGTAGGATGACGAATAAAGATACTGGAGGCAAGCATGCAGCTAACGGATAGCTATTTAGGAGTTGCAGTTCTTTTTTTTGTTATTTTTTTCCGCTGTGTGTATTAATTTCTTTTATGACTATATTACTTTGATCATCCAAGGGGGCATCTTCATATGTTGCTCTTGGCGTATTTTGTGATAAGCATATTTGATCATTGCTTAGGAAACATTTTGGGATTGCGTAATATGAATATGGAACATGTGTTTTGAAATGAAATGGAAAATGCTATTTTGAAATCTGTGATTTTTTTCGTATTCAAGTGCTTCTGATATTATAGGTACCATAAACATAGCCGTATTTAGTTGCCGGAAGTTAATACCATAGCTGACTGCAACATCTGTAGCGCTTAGAATTGGGCCTCCAGATATGGGATATTACACTTGGGATGAAGTGTGACCATCTGGAGTTTGATTTGTTAGGTCATACCTTTGTTTGCAGTTTGCATGTGTTTGATTTCATAGGGTTTGGAATTATTTCTATTATGGATTGGTTAAGTAAATACGATGATAGGATATTTTGCCATGATAGGAAAATATTGCTTAGACACCCTGATTATAGTGATTGGATTGTATATACAGTAGAAAACCCTAACTGTGAGGTGAATGCTTTGTTGGGTGTCGTGGAGTTAGAAGACGAGTTGAATCGAGTTTTCGTGGTTAGAGAATTTGTAGATGTCTTTGAACCTGTAATTGGATTGCCACCAAAACGAGCTATTGAGTTTCAGATAAATTTGGAACCAGGAGCAGAACCGGAGAGTAGACTGCCAAGTAGAATGACACCTATTGAGATGAGGGAGCTAAAGGTGCAGTTGGTGGATTTTGAAGGCAAGAATTTTATCAGGCCAAGTAGTTCACCTTAGGGAGCAGCCGTAGTGTTTGCTAAGAACTCGAATGGATCGTTAAGGTTATGTATCGATTATCATAAGCTGAATGAGAAAACAATAAAGAATCGATATCCGTTGCCTATAATTGATGATTTTTTCTTTCAGTTGAGTGGAGCTAAGGTATTTTCTCTATTGGATAGCAATTGGGTTCTACAAGCTTAGGGTGGCAGAGGATAGTATTTTTTTGAAGGCGTTTAGAACCAGATATGGATCGTACGAATGGTTAGTAATGTCATTCGGACTAACTAACGCGCCAGCATTCTTTGTAGATTTGATGAACCGAGTTTTCCGAGAGCACTCGGATCGGTTCGTGTTGGTTTTCATAGATGATATTTTGATATACTCTAAGGATGAAAGAGAGCATGAAGTTCATCTTAGTGTGGTGCTTGAGACGTTGAGGCAGCATCGGCTAAAAGCAAAGTTTTCGAAGTGTCATTTCTGGAAAAAGGAGGTGAAGTTTCTTGGTCATGTAGTTGCAGAGAAAGGGTTGTTTGTAGATCCTACTAAGATCGAAGTGGTGAAAAATGGGAAGAGACCCGAGATAGTGACTGAGATAAAGAGTTTTCTTGGATTAGCTAGATATTATCGGAGGTTCATTAAAGATTTTTCGTGGACAGCAACACCGATGACCAAGCGAACGTGAAAGGATGTGAAGTTTGTTTGGACTGATAAGTGTGAGAAGGTATTCCAAAAGCTGAAACACTTATTAACTAATGCACCTGTGTTAGTTGTTCCGGAAGGGAATCAGTATTTGGGAGTATATATAGATGCATGTGGGATAGGGTTAGGAGCTGTGTTAATGCAAAGAGGTAAAGTGATTGCCTATGCTTCTCGACAGCTTAGACCACACAAGGTGAGATACTCGACGCATGATTTGGAATTGGCTACGATGATTTTTGCGCTGAAGGTGTGGAGGCATTACCTTTTGGGAGAAAGATATGAGTTATATATGAATCATAAGTCATCGTATTTATTCTCTCAGAAGGAGCTGAATATGATACAGCAGAGATGGTTGGAATTTTTAGCTGCTTATGACTTTGGAATTGAGTACACACCAGGAAAAGGCAACAAGGTTGCAGATGCACTTAGCAGAAAAAAGCAAAATGCAGTGTTGGCAATGATAGCTAAGTGGAGAGATTTGGAAGCGTTGACGACATGTTGAGTACATTGGAGATCTGAAGCTTGATCTAGTGCAGAAACTGTAGTTTTATCATGTTTAGAAGTTCGACCGATGATGATCGAAAAGATTGCTTCTAAACAGATGGAGGATCCAGTATTAGTTGAACGGGTCAGAAGGTTGAGTGATGGAATGGAGAGCGATGACCTGAAGGATTTTAGTCTTGACCAGAATGGGTGGTTGAGAAAAAAAAGGAAGATTGTGTGTTCCGAATGCGGCAGACATTAGGAAGGAAGTTTTGGAGGAATGCCATCGTTCGAATTTCACTATTCATCCAGGAGGAACTAAGATGTATCAGGACATGAAGAGGAGTTTCTTATGGGAAGGAATGGAAAGGGATGTAGGCTTATGGGTAAAGCAGTGTCTGAACTGCCAACAGGTAAAGGCCGAACATCAGAAGCCAAGTGGGTTACTTCAGCCATTGGATATTCCAGTTTGAAAGTGGGATTCTATTTCTATGGATTTTATAGGTGGGTTTCCAAGATCTAATAAAGGAAATGAAAGTATATGGGTTATAGTGGACATGTTAATCAAGAGTGCCCATTTTATTCCAATTAAGTCAATAAGAACGACACCTGTTTTGGCTACATTATTTATGAAGAATGTATTTAGACTGCATGGAATTCCTAGTAGTACAGTAAGTGATAAAGATTCCTTATTCACTAGCGAGTTCTGGAAGAGTCTACATGAGATTTTGGGTACTAAGCTCAATATGAGTACCGCTTACCATCCACAAACCGTTGGGCAAACGGAAAGAGTTAACAAAATCTTAGAAGATTTGTTAAGAGCTTGTGTGTTAGATTTTGGAGGATCATGGGAAGACCATCTACACTTAGTCGAGTTTTCATATAACAACAGTTATCAGATTAGTATAGGGATAGCACCATTTGAAGCTTTGTATGGAAGGCCACGCAAATCTTCATTTTGTTGGATAGAGATCGGGGATAGGTTGTTTCTTGGTCCGAATTTAGTTAGAGAAGCTACAGAGATGATTGAGTTAATTAGAGCTAGAATGAAGGAAGCTCAGTCTAGGCAGAAGAGCTATGCTGACAAGAGATGGAAAGACTTAGAATTCTCAGTAGGAGATCATGGTTTCGTCAAGGTATCACCAATGAAAAGTGTAATTCGATTTGGAAGATCACGGAAATTGGCGCCGAGGTTTGTTGGACCATTTCCTATTGTAGAGAGGATCAGGAAACTCGCATATAGGATAGAGTTACCGAATAGTTTGGCAAGAGTCCACGATGTTTTTCATATTTCACATCTGAGAAAGTGTGTTAGAGATCCGGAGACTACTATAGCACCGACTGTGTTAGAGGACTTAGTAGTAGAGCCGAATTTGACTATAGTTAGAAAACCAGTTCGTGTAGTCGCAAGAGAAGAGAAGAGGCTAAGGAACAAGACAGTCAGATTAGTTAAAGTCCAATCGAACAACGATGAGAGAGACTGTACTTGGAAGATTGAAAGCAGGATCAGAGACACTTATCCTGATTTATTTGATGGTATGTTTTACCTTTTTGATTGATTTGTTGAGTACCTTATTGTAATTTCGAGGATGAAATTTTTTAAGGAGGGGAGTCTGTAATGACCCTAATTTTGATTAACATTATTTAGGATATTTAATTAGTTAAATTAAGTAAAATAATGTGTTGATTAGGGGATTGAGATTTGTGTTAATAGAAAGGTAGTCGTGCCATATAACAAATGAACTAAAGGGGGACTAAAATAAAATAGGTAAGGCAAATAGATAAGGGGTAAAATAGGAATAAGTATATTCTTATACCCTAAATCCTTAGCCATTCATTCTACATGTTCATTTGCAAAAAATTAAACATAAGAGGCCTGTCACCATTAAGGAAGAACAAGAAGAAGATAAAGCAATTAAAGGAAGGGAGCTTAATCAATTAAAAACCATTCTCAAATCTCAACTCCTTAATCACAAAGCTAAGGTGAATAATGACTACATCTCATGTTTTTTATTGTTTTCGATTTTAGATTGAATCCAAACTATTTTGCAAGGTTTTGCCATGTTTTTTATTGTTAAATTGGATATATATGCTTGTTGATGATTTATGCTAATTCATATTAATTTTATGATATGTTTTAGTGTGAAAATCCTATTAATTGACATCCAAATGCCTTGCGATTTTAGAATAAGGTCGGCAATGATATTTTAGAGATGGGTTTCAATTTTCATAATTTTCTGAATTAATGTGGATTTAATATTAATTTTCTAGTGAAGAAAATGGTTATTTGGGTTTAAAATTAATTACGGCTAATATATGTAGGTTTTGGGTCAGAAATTAATATATATGTTAGAAAACATATTAAAAATGATTTATGGAATTTTTATAGATATTTCCTAAGTGCTTTAATAAGTATATAAAATTATTTAAGGTATGGAACTTAAATGTTTTATATATTTATAAAAGGAGAAGGGGAATTTTGTATATAATTTAAGTTGTTTATTTCAGAAATTTCGGTAGTATGTTTAGAAAAGAAATTAGCAACTAATCATGTTTTGACATACAAGGCAGGTTAGATGAAAACAATTGCTTTATAAAGTTAAAAATCAGTTTATACATACTTTTTACATGTTTTGCCACTTTCGGAACCTAGCCTTCGACACCTTACTTCCGCCTCCATCTCCATCGAAACCAAAGCACAGGGTATCAAAGACTTCGTACGTAGTGAATTGAACCTAGGCGAAAGGTACTAGGTCGAAACAAAGGGTTCCAAAGGGGTCGAAACCTTACTTTGTTTTTAAATGAAAATGCGTCTGCTTTGCTTTCGAAAGGAACGCTTTCGACTTGGTTAGCTTTCGAAAGGGTCAAATTGTTTTAAAGGAATGGTTTCGAAAGAGGTTGCGCCTTTTGTTTTAAAAATAAGCTTTCGAAGGGGTCGAAACCCCTTGCTACCGCTTCCTATCTTTCGAAGCAATGCTTTCGAAAGGGACGCTTTGTTTTAAAACCCAAGCCATTGTCCAATGCTTTTGAAGGGATTGGTTTCGACACCATCCACTTCTTTTACGTAGGAAATTGCTTTCGAAAGTGTGCTTTCGACTTAGTTGCTTTACGGCGCTTTGTTCTATCGGAAGTTAAACCCAAAGGTTTCGAAAGGAATAGTTTCTAATGTTTTCGAAAGATTATTCCACATGTTTTATTTGAACCCAAATGCTTTCGAAAGGTTTGATTTTATGAAAAGGATTTAGTGCTTTCAAAAGGTTTAAGATAAAGGTTTCGAAGGGGTGGTTCCCCAATGGTTTCGAAAGGTTTTAAATGGAAGGTTCCAATGTTTTCGAAAGGCAATGTTTATAGTGTTTTGATAAGAGGATGTCTAAGGTTTTAAAGCTTTCGAAAGAAAGGTTTTTCATTATTTTCAAAAGGTTTACTAAGAATGGTTTTGAAAGCTATGTTTTGGCCTGTCGCCTAAGGTTATAAAGCAAAGTAGTTACTTGGTTTCGAAAGGGGTACTTTCAATGGTTTTGAAAGGGGTACTTTCAAAGGTTTAAATGTTTTCATCAACAAAGTTTTATATAAAGTATATATAACATGGCAAGGTGATTTCAGTAAAGCATAGAGTATATTTTCCTTGTTTTAGAACGATTTAAAGATTTAAATCAATTTGAGAGAAAATATTTTCAAGGAAAATTTTATAGGTAGACGACCCTATGTAAAATGACTCGGATATTACAATACCAGATGGGACTGGTATGGGGTCGCACCCTATACTTTAGCTAGTAGCCCCTAGCAAATATAAGTCCAAAATTCCAGTGTGTATGGCTTTGTCACAGGTAAAACTAAAATGATGTTACACACATAAAAGAATCTATAGAGGAGAGATATGTTATTGGTAAGCCCGCAAAACCATTATGATCAGTTGACCCTGAAAGAAATAAGTTAGGGACAGATCGTCCAGAAGAGGAGTATCTAACAGAAGTTAGATTATTTGTTTATTTTGCCTGATAGGCCCGAGTCAGCCAAAAGTTAGTAGTTAGCCCAAAAAAAATATAGTGTTCAAACAGATAGTCCATTTGTTACCTGATTTGTATGCATACATGATATTACTTTATTTTTTAATTAGTTTTGGTTGCATGATTAAGATTTGCAAAAGATATGTTTTAAAAGGATATTAGTGAGGGGAAACCCGTTCCACTAGGCGGTGTGGTCTCACTTAATATCAGTTAACCAAGATGTATAGTATTATTTACACCAGTCTTTATGTCTGACTCGAAGTTTATGTTTTCCCCTTAAACTCTCAGGTGCTCAAAATTGATTTGAGTAGGCCGAGGGTTGAGGATTTACAGGTTTTATTAGGTTGACGAATACAGCTTCCGAAGATGAGCATGAGGCTGATGGATAGCTATTTAGGAGTTCTTTTGTTTGTTTTATTCTGCTCTGTTGTATTAAATCAGTTATGACTATCTAGTACTCTGGTCAACCAAGGGGACATTTTCATATGCCGCTCTTGGCATATTTATGTAATAATTATATTTGATCTGAACCTGGGAAACGTTGGGATTATGTAATCTGGATATGAAACATGTTTTATGAAATGTAATCAGAAATGTTGTTTTTTGAAATATGTGATTTTGTTTCATACTCATGTGCTTCTGATATTATGGATACCATTAGCATTACTGTATTTTGTCACCGGAAGTTAATACTATAGATGACCGCAACATCTGTAGCACTTTGCTTTGGGCCTCAAGATAGGGGATGTTACAGCATTGCTCCAGCAACACGGGAAAGCCCAAACTAAACCAGTGAATTTCATAAGCCGTGCACCACTTCTTGGGTCGTGGAATCACTATAACATCCTCCTACTTGGAGGCCCAAAACTAACGGCTATGGATGATGCAGTCATCCAGAGTTATTAATCCTCTACGACCAAATACGGTGGTGTTAGAAACATTGATATCCATAAACACATGAATATGGAAAATTTTAAAATATCAAACAAGATCACATTTCATTTAAAAACATTT
This sequence comes from Allium fistulosum, assembly GCA_030737815.1. Lineage (NCBI taxonomy): Eukaryota > Viridiplantae > Streptophyta > Magnoliopsida > Asparagales > Amaryllidaceae > Allium > Allium fistulosum. The sequence goes on from CM060903.1 coordinate 538,677,152, forward strand.
CAAATTCATTACATAATCCTACCATTGTTAACCACGTTCAAAAAATATATATTTATTACAATAACGCCAAGAGCAACATATGAAGATGCCACTTTGGATGACCAGAGTATATAAAGGCAATTTAAAACTTTGCCGCTACAAACAACATAACGGAATCAAATAAAAGAGAACTTTATATATCTAACATGCCTCTTCCACGTCTCCGGAAGCTTTATTCGTCTACTGAGGTACCTAAAAACCTCAACTCTCAAACTACTCAAAATCAATTGAGTACCCGAGAGTTTAAGGGGAAAACATAAACTTTGAGTCAGACATAAAGCTTGGTATGAATTAATAATCTACCATCTCAAATCATTTAGATATCTAGTGAGACCACACTGCTTAGCGGAATGGGTTTCTCCTCACTAGTATCCTGAAACCTTTATAAACCCATATATTGTGCTTCTACATCCACAATGGTTAAAACATCTCAAAAAAATATGATATGATGATATGCAAAACAAGTGAATCAATTCTGGATTACCCATCCCCATTCATTTTGACTATCTGACACAGTTATAGTTTCTAGGATTACTATTAACCTAACAGTTTTCTTGGGCTAACTAATAACCGGTCAAATGTTTAAGGACTCCCTGTCCAATTACATAGTTTTCATGGGATCACTATGAACTTATTGGTAACTCCAATATCTTTTCTTGTATCTTAGTTTTTATGGGCTGACTAGGAACCTATTGACTATCTGTCAATATCTTAGTTACTTATATGGATATAGTTTTTATAGGCTAACTATTAACCTATTGGCCCCTGCCAATATCAAAACATAGTTGTCATGGGCTAACTATGAACCTGTCTTACTGACATCCTCATTATTACGTAGTTTTCATGGGCTTACTATGAACCCATCTTATTGACATCTTCATTTTTACATAGTTTTCATGGGCTTACTATGAACCTATTGGCCCTTACCAATATCTTTTCTTATACACAGTTTTCATGGGCTTGCTACGAACCTATTGGCCCGTGCCAATATCTTCCTTTAATATTTTAGCATTCTATATCCTGGTCTTCTTGACCTCCTAGATGCAATTCTACTCATTCAGGAGTTAACTTTAATTTATATTCACTATCGGGTCAAACTAGTTGGACATTCTGCCCTCCCCAAAGTACAGTTATGGGTCCATTACAATGTGAATATATACATATATAAGAAGAAAGCACAATAACTTGGTTAATCCCTTTAACCTTTTAATAAAAAAATACTTCTTCAAAAACTCCTTTTCAAAACACTTTATTTATTTATGCCATGGTTTTCTTTAATAATGAGATTTGGTTTTTTGTTTTGAAAAACAAAGCCTTTTGAAACATTTGAAACCTTGCTTTCGACCTCACTTGATGACGTCCTTCGAAAGCATATAAATCTATTTTCAAAACATCAGGCTTCTGCCTTTTGAACACTTTAAAACCTTTCTTTCAAAACCTTTTGAATGTATTAAAGTATTAGCAATTAACTTTAGAAGCATAGCTTTGAAACCATTGAAAGTACCTCTTTTGAAACCATTGGGTTTGTACATAAAAATATCATTTGGGTCAAAGTGAATTCAAATGAAAGTATCTCTTTCGAAACAATTCTTTATTATATAAAAGCATTGGGGAAACTTGATAGCATCGGCACTATCCCCTTCGAAAGCTTCAAACCATTTAAAAAATACTGAAGGATAGCAAAGAAAACCCTTTCGAAGCCATTGCCTTCGAAACCCTTTGTTAACCCGCCTTTTGGAAAGGCAGTATACATGTGGATTTAACCCAATGGACTTCACGGTTATCAAGGTTGGAATATCATGGATTTGACTCAAATGGATGTATGGATAATCAACTATGGATATTAATATGAAGCCAGGATTAAACGTAGTCGGTGGATAAACGAGGCTGGGTGCTTGGAAGATGGATATTAGCTTGAATAAAGGAGGATTGGCATAAGATAGTTTGATGTGGTATGGGTCGGCATAGGAAGGGATCGGCGAGATAGTGAGCGGCATGATTAGGGTCAGCATAGTAGAGGTCGGCATGGAAGGGGTTGGCAAGGCATGAAGCAACATTGTTTGGATCGACATATTTGATTAACTAGGGAAATTGTGTTGAAGGGTTCGGCATGCTTCAAGAAAAGAGGATCGACATAAGAAGGTATCGGTGTAATATGGAGTAGGATAGTAGGGGTCAGTATGTGAGAAGGTATAAGGGTCAGCATGATTGGGGTCGGCATAGGCCGGGGTTGGTATGATTAGGCCTGGCATAGGGGGAGGTCGGCATGATTGGGGTCGGCATGGTAAGGGTCGGCGTGGTCGGAGCAAAAGAGGGATTGACGTTGGCAAAGGAAATTGGATCGGCATAGTTTTGGGCGAGAGGGATCAGCATTGGTTTGGTTGAAGTGGGATCAACATTGGTTTGGTTGAAGAGGGATCGAAACTTTCAAGCAGGAAGAAGGGTCGACATGCTTCAAGGTGGATGGATCGGTGTAGCTTGTTGGAAGGCTATGGATCAACACGCTTCAGGGAACGATCGGCAATAACTCGAATGAAGAGATAACGTTCGACATGACTATGCCGATCGTTATTTTTGGATGAGTTTGACTTGCCAATTGTTATGGTGGGCCCATGTAGGTGAGAAGGCCCTGTAGCTGAAATTTCACTTATAAATACAACAGGCAGAGCTTCATAAAAAGGACCTTCATTCTGTTCTTCTTCATCTTCTTCCTAAGGGATACTCTACTATTTTTGATTCTAGAATTTTGGATTATCTGCAATCAAATTTCAGTATAGTAAAAAAGGATTGTTCTGGAGTGGACGTAGGCCGGAGTTAGCCGAACCACTATAAATCTTGTCTCTTTTACTTGCTTTCATTTTAATTTGATTATTCTTCATATTATATTCTCTACATCATATACTATATGTGATCTGTGACCGGATTTCGGTGCTTTCACGTATAATTAGGTGTTTGTGACCAATTTTGGCACAAACATTTTGGTGCTTTCACCAAGAAAGCTTGCACTCAGGGATTTGGAATTTAGTATCTTGGATTTGAAAGCTTGGAAGCTTGGATTTAGGAAGTAATGGCTAGGCAGTCAACAAGGAGAACGCTACCGGAAAGGAGCCACCATAGAGGGAGTCAGGAGGCTTCCTCAGGAGCTAGAGCTAATCAAGCATCTATCTACATCACTAGGGATGAAATGGAAACAATGATGGATGTCATGTAGGAGAGGATGATGAAAAGGCAGGAAGTGATGATATAGAACCTACTCCAACAAATTGGACAGGCCGAAGCCATAGGAGTGGCAGGAATGCAAAACCAAGGAGTTGGAGCAATGGGAGCTACTGGAGTTGCGGGCCAAGGAGTCAAGGCTGTAGGAATCGCAGAAAATAAGAACCGGGAACATGGGAATGGAACTTATAGGCAGAGGAATGGAGCAGAAAAGCCGAGGGCAACCCCCCGCCAGCTTAGAGGGGTCGGCACTGATCCCCCCAAAGGGGACGCTACCAATCCCCACGGGTTGGGGGGCATGCCCCCGGGTCCGGTTGATCATGATGCCGAAGGACCTACGATCAATCCTATGGAGCTAGGTGTCAATTGGAATTTGGATGATCGACTGGAGGAGTACGTCCCAGAATTCCCTCGTCCACTCGGGGGGTAGCTTGGGCCTTATGATAGGAGACTACCGATGGAAGACAATGGCAGGTTTGTAGAGATGATAAGGCGAGCTATGCATGGAGGATTGGTGAACAGGGATCTCAAGGATGTTAATAGGAGTCCCTTTGCTCCTAATATCAGGCAAGCTAGGAATCCACCAGAGTTCAAACTTCCAATGCTTGAGACGTATGATGGAAAAACGGATCCTGCTGTTCATCTAACGAGATACATGAGACACATGGAGGTATTGGAGCATCGGAGGAAGTCATGCCATGATGCTTCCTATTATACTTAACGAATATAGCTGTTCTATGGTTCAGTCAATTGGAAAGCGGCTCTATTAGCACATGGATGGGATTGATCGAAGGGTTTATGAGGCAGTTTAGAGTTCACATCTCGAGACCCAAAAATGTGATGAGTTTACAACACTGAAATAGGGGACCAGAGAGTCCCTGAGAAGTTTTCTAACACGTTTTAATGCCGCGGCGGCATCAGTGGATCCTCCAGATCCATTTATGGTTTTGATGGCAGCTGTATCTGGAATTACGGATGGTACGGAGTTCAAGGATTCATTGACAAGGGACCCGCCTATGGATCTCGAGGAATTTTATCATGAAGCAGAAAGGTTTCTCCGGCAGGAAGACACACGAGCAAATAAACCGGAGGTGAATGTTGTGCAAGGTGGTGGATCATCAGGAGGTGCAAACAAGAATGATAAAGGCAAACGGAAAATGGATGATGGCATTAGTGTGTCGAAGAGGCAATGGAGAGAACCAAAATTCTCTTCTTATATGGATTTGACTGAATCTTTGGAAAGGATTTACTTGGATACTCGAGGATGCCTTCAATATCGAAGGCCGGCAAGGAGGGAAGCCTTCGAACGTGAGCGGGCCTCAAGAAAGCATTTCCTATTTCATGAGATGGATAGGCACAGTACAAACAACTGTAGGCATTTGAAGGATATCATTGAGGAACACGTGAGGAATGGTCAATTATAATACATCAGGATTCAGGCTGCAACAGTGGAACAGGAGCAGCCATCGTCCACCTCGAATGAAAACGACACTGGGATAAGGCATCATCGCCAACTTATCATCAATTGATCAGGATAACAAGAAATAAGTAATAAACTCCACAGTAGTACGGCTAAGTCACTTACACTTGTACGAGATCGAGGTCTAAGGATTTGGATATGGACCCGGAAAGGTCCCGGATTTGGATTTAATGACTCGGAGAGGTATAAGGATTTGGATATGGACCCGAAGAGGTCCCGGACTTAGATAAAATGATCTGGAGGGATCGTGGATTCGGTTAATGGATTTGGAATTGGATATCGATTCAGAATAGTCACAAATTTTGCTAATGATCCGGAGAGATCAAGGAAATGGATGGCAACGGATTAGATTCTAGGTTGGATAATATAATAATCAATATGGACTTTGGATTTTGGACTTATGGCAATTCAAAACACGCCTTCCTACCGCAAGCCATGTTTCGGGGGGCAAAGTGTTAACCCACCTTTTGGCAAGGAAGTATATAGGCGGATTTAACCCAATTGACTTCACGATTATCGAGGTTGGAATATCATGGATTTGACTCAAATGGATGGTTGGAGAATCAAATATGGATAATAATATGAAGCCAGGATTAAACATATTAGGTGGACAAACGATGCATGGCACTTGGAAGATGGATATTGGCTTGAATAAAAGAGGATTGACATAGGACAGTTTGATGTGGTATGGGTCGGCATAGGAAAGGGTCGACATGGAAGGGATCGACGAGACAAGGAGTGGCATGATTGGGGTCGGCATAGTAAAGGTCGGCATGGAAAGGATCGGCAAGGCGTGAAGCAACATAGTTTGGATCAGCATATTTGATTGGCTAGGAAAGTTGTGTTAAAGGGTTAGACATGCTTCAATAAGAGAGGATCGGCATAAGAGGGGATCGGTTTAGTATGGAGTAGGATGGTAGGGGTTGGTATGTGAGAAGGAATAATGGTCGGCATGATTGGGCTCGGCATAGGGGGAGGTCGGCATGATTGGGGTTGGCATGGTAAGGGTCGGCATGGTCGGAGCAAAAGAGGGATTGACGTTAACAAAGGCAATTGGATCAGCATAGTGTGGGATGAGACGGATCGACATTGGTTTGGTTGAAGAGGGATCGCATTGGTTTGTTTGAAGAGGGATCGACATTGGTTTGGTTGAAGAGAGATCGGCATTGGGTTGGTTGAAGAGGGATCTGCACTTTCATGAAGGAAGAGGGGTCAGCATGCTTCAAGGTGGATGGATCGGTGTAGCTTGTTGGAAGGCTATGGATTGGCAAACTTCAGGGAACGGTCGGCATTAACTGGAATGAAGGGATAACGTTCAGCATGACTATGCTGATCATTATTTTTGGACGAGTTGGGCTTGCTGATCGCTATGGTGGGCCCAGTAGGTGAGAAGGCCCTGTAGTTGCAATTTCACCTATAAATACAGCAGGCAGAGCTTCAAAAAAAGGAACTTCATTCTATTCCTCTTCATCTTCTTCCTAAGGGATACTCTGCCATTTTTGATTCTGGAATTTTGGATTGCAAATGTTATCAAATTTCATTATAATAAAAAAGGACTGTTCTAGAGTGGACGTAGGCCAGAGTTAGCCGAACCACTATAAATCTTGTCTCTTTTACTTGCTTTCATTTTAATTTTATTATTCTTCATATTATATTCTCTACATCATATACTATCTGTGATCTGTGACTGGATTTCGGTGCTTTCCCGTATAATTGGGTTTTTGTGACCAATTTTGGCGCAAAAACCCTTGGACCCTTTTGAAAGCATTTAGTAAGTGGCTTAATACATCTTAAAACAAACACTACCCTTCGAAAGCATTGATAACTTCAATATACTCAAAAGGCAAAAGAATGATAGCAGGGCTTCGACTAGGTCGAAACCCCTTCTTTCGAAAGCATTTATTTACAACTAAAGGAACTCATTCGAAAGCCATTATTTTTAAAACAGAAAATGGTAACCCCTTTGAAAGCTATTAAAAAACTCCTTTCGAAAACATATGTTTCGACTATGTCGAAAGCTTTAGTAAAACAAAGCCAAGCACTTAACTTTTTTAAAAAAACTAAGGTATCGACCCCATCGAAAGCAACGCTTTTGACACCATGCCTTCCGCCTTTCCTCTAATCCACTACGAACCATCTAGGTGATACCTTGTGTATTAGTTTCGGCTTAATGAGGTTTCAACTTGATCGAAGACGAATGGAAAGAGTCGAAAGGTACCTCTCATAGAGGTGAAACCTGTTTTTTTAGGTATAATCCGTTTAAAGCTACTTAAAACAAATTATTTCTAGCTAACCTGCCTACGTGTAAATACAAGATTGGTTGCCTCACCTTTTTACATGGTTTACAAAAATTACCGCCTCTTAATTTTTGGATAAGTATCAAGATTTATTTTTGTAGATAAGCCCTTCCTTTAAAAATCAATTAAATTATTTAGATCCTCCTCTCAAAATAATTTAATTCATATTGTAATTCACTTAAGAAAAATCCCAAAAAATTACAGAAATTCACTTTCATCATGTTATCTAACATATCAAAATTTCAGACCCAAATTCTTTATATAATTTCTGAAATAAATTTCTAAACCCAATTGACCATATTTTCATTCGAAAATTCATATTAATCTTTCCATAGCTTGGAAAATTATCAAAATTAAAACCCAACTCCAAAATCATGTTTTTCATAACATATAATTTTTTCATGGTATTTAAACATCAATTTTTTTATCGGTTTTGCACTAAAACCGTATAAATCTTAATTTAAACAATCTTGTTTAAATTAAACAAACTTTAATTCAAGCATATCATCTTTCAAACATCATATATATGAATTTAATCTTAAATCCGAAACATATATTCATAAAATAAAGATGAAATTATTATTCACCTTGATTATGATAAGGAAAGTGGATTGAGTTTGTGATTGATTTCCACTTCTTTAATTTCTTTAACTTTTCTTTGAATTTCTCCTTTCTTTTATTGTTAATGGTCTGCTCCCCTTTACGTTTTATTTTTGTGAAAAATGAGATATGAACGTGAATGGCCTAAGAGGCAAAATCTATATATAAGAGTAAAGATTATGTATGGCAAATACCCAATATACCCTTGTGTAGATTAATTATCCTATAAACCATTCTTAAGTCTATTAAGTAATTGATTAAGCACGGCCATTTAATATTTTTTCTAATCTCAATGCCCTTATCACTTAACATTTACATTATTCTATTTAATTATCTAATTAAATCTCCTGAATAATGTTAATAAAAATTAGGGGTGTTACAAGCTCCCCTCCATAAAGAATTTCGTCCTCGAAATTCAGTAAGGACCAAATACTAATTATAGCAATCATCTGTAACAACTCCTAACAACCATACTTGTCTATCTCACTAGGGATTATCTATAAAATCCAATATAGACATACCCTCAAAGAAGATCAGGATAAGTATCTCGTGTCTTCTGTCTCCCAAGTATAATCCTTCTCGTTGTCGCTCCACTGAACTTTCACCAACTTGACCGTCTTGGATCTCAATCTTTTCTCATCTCTCACCACCACCCGCACTAGTTGTCCAACAACTATCAAATTAGGCTCTACTACAAACTCTTCCAACTCTGTCGGAGAATGGTAGTCTCTGGACCATGCACATACTTGTGAAGCTGAGATACATGGAATACATTATGGACACCTGCCATATTGCTCGGCAACTCTACTCTATATGCGAGCTTTCCAATCCTTTCTACAATCTGGAATGGTCCAACATATCTCGGTGCCAGCTTTCCTGACTTTCCGAATCGTATCACACCCTTCATCGGTGACACCTTATTAAAAACCCTATCTCCAACTGAGAACTCTAGGTCATTACACCTTTTATCTGCGTAACTCTTCTGTCTGGATTGAGCTTCCTTCATCTGTTCTCAGATCAACTCAATCTTCTCTGACGCCTCACTAACCATCTCTGGACCTAAGACCAATCTGTCTCCAGTCTCTAACCAACATTCTGGCGATTTGCATGGCCTTCCATAAAAAACTTCAAAAGGCACCATTCCTATACTAGTTTGATAACTATTATTATAGGAAAACTCAATCAAATGTAGGTGATCCTCCAAAGATCCACCAAAATCCAATACACAAGCTCTCAACAAATCTTCGTACTTTATTGACTCTTCTAGTCCGCCCATCCGCCTGTGGGTGATATGCTGTACTCATCTTGAGCTTGGTACCTAATACTCTCTGTAGACTTCTCCAAAATTCGCTAGTGAAATAATGCATCTCTGTCACTGACTATGCTATTAGGAATTCCATGAAGTCTAACTATGTTCTTTACGAACAACTTCGCCAAAACAGGTGCCGTCCTGGTTGACTTGATTGGAATGAAATGGGCGCTCTTGGTCAATCTATCCACTATGACCTATATGCTTTCATTTCTTCTATTCGACCTTGGCAACCCATCAATGAAATCCATGGATATAGAATCCCACTTCCATACTGGGATGTAAATGTTGAAGCAACCCGCTCGGCTTCTGGTGTTCGGCTTTCACTTGTTGACAGTTAGCACACTGCCTAACCCACAAGCCAGCATCACTCTTCATGCTTTCCAAATAGAAGCTACTCTTCGTATCCTGATACATCTTGGTCCCCCCAGGATGAATCGTGAACTTGGATCGATGACACTTCTAGAACTTCTCTTCTCAAGTTCTCTATATCGGAACACATAAGCATCCCTTCTTCCTCAACCATCCTCTCTGGTCGATGTCAAAATCTTTTAGATCATCTATCTCTGATCCCATCTCAAGCTTTCTAATTCTCTCGGCTAATACTGGATCCTCTTTCTGTTTAGAAGCTATCCTTTCGATCAGCACTGGTTACACTTCTAAACAAGCTAACATAGGGGCACTCTGACTAGAACCAGTAGTCGATCTCGACTTTATACTACAAGTAGTCAAAGCTTCTAATTCTTTCTATTCCACCAGCATAGCTAACACCACATTCTGATGTTTTCTTCTAAGAGCATCCGTTACCTTATTTCCTTTCCCTGGAGTATATTCTATACCAAAATCATAAGTAGCTAAAAACTCCAGCTATCTCTGTTGTCGCATATTCAACTCATTTTGAGAGAATGAGTATCTTAAAGACTTATGATCCGTGTATAGCTCAAATCTCTCCCTTAGGATATAATGTCTCCTAATCTTCAATGCAAAGGCCACCACAGCCAACTCCAAATCATGAGTAGGGTATCTCACCTCCCGATCTAAGCTGTCGAGAAGCATAGGCAATGACTTTACCATTCTACATCAACATAACTCCTAATCCCGTTCCATATGCATAGTGTACACCACAAACCCTTGGTTTCCATCTGGAACAACTAACACTGGTGCATTGGTCATCAAATGCTTTAACTTAAGGAACCCTTCCTCACATTTGTCGGACTAAATGAACTTCAAATCCTTTACTGTCAACTTAGTAAAAGGTGCTGCTATCCATGGAAAATCCCCAATAAATCTTTGGTAATAGCCAGAAAGTCCGAGAAAACTTCTGATCTCGAATACCATCTCTGGTCTTTTCCAATTATTGACAGCTTCGATCTTAACTGGATCTACTGCCAAACTCTCTTTCGAAACTACATGACCAAGAAAATTGACCTCTTTCTTCCAAAAATGACAGTTGGAAAACTTCGCCTTTAGCTGATGCTGCCTCAGCGTCTCAAGCACTACTCTTAGATGATCTCCATGCTCTCTTTCATCTTTCGAGTACACCAAAATGTCATCTATGAATACCAATACGAACCTATCCAAGTGCTCTTAGAAAACTCGGTTCATCAAATCCATGAAGAAAGCAGGTGCATTCGTCAACCCAAATGGAATCACTAACCATTCATACGAACCATACCTAGTTCGAAATGCTATCAAAGGAATACTGTCCTATGCCACTCTCATCTATTGGAACCCCATCCCCAAATCCAATTGGGAAAACACTCTGGCTCCAGTCAACTGATCGAACAGATCATCTATTCTTGGCAAAGGATACTTATTCTTGATCGTCCTTTCATTCAGCTTATGATAGTCGATGCACATTCTTAACGACCCATCTGGCTTCTTCACGAAACCGCGGTCGCTCCCCAAGGCAAACAGCTTGGTCTAATAAAATTTCTTCCTTTTAGATCCACTAGCTGCACCTTCAATTCTTTCAACTCAGTCGGTGTCATCCTGCTAGGTGGTCTACTGATAGGTTTAGCTCCTGGCAAAAAATCCATCCAAAACTCAACAGCTTGTTTCCGAGGTAGTCCTGTGACCGGCTTAAAAACAACTGCAAACTCTCTTACAACTCGAACCTAACTTAGCTCTTCGCCCACTTCTGTAGAACTTAACAAAGCACAAACACTTTGGTTGGAATTCTCCACTAAGAAGATGATTCGATTATGACTATTTGGGTGTCTTATTGATATTTCCCCATCCTGGCAAAATGTCCTAGCCTCATATCTACCCAACCAATCCATTCCCAAAATGATCTCGAAATCTACGAAATCATAAACATACAGAATTCATGCTAACATATGACCTGACAAATCAAGTTTTAACTGGTCACATCCCTAGAGTTGCATACCCTTTTACTGGATTCACAACCCTTAAGGAATAAACAAGGTAGGTGGGTTCTAAGCATAACCTATCAACCAGATTCTGGGATATAAATGAATGTGATGCACTGATATCAAATAGTATCCTAACTGGAGTACTCTAAATCAAAAACGTACCTTCCATCATAGTCTTTCCCTTATCTGCTGTAGTTGGTCTTGAAGAAGATGGTGGTCCAATAGCAAAGACTTTTCCTTTGTCCGCTCTAGCTGGCTCTGGCCACAGATTCTTGTAATGCCCAACTTGATCGCAGTTGTAGCACTTAACATGATTCTTATCCATAGTCTTCTTCCCCTAGCCTGACCGACACTCATTTTAAAAATGACCCTTCTTGTCACATTTGTAGCAGACTAAATCAGCTTTTGCTTTCATGGCTGTATCTCCCTTCCAGGCTCCTTTCTTTTTGAAGAACTTCTTCTTCTTTCCCTGAGGACCCTGGGATTCAACTGGTTTCTCTCTAGCTCAAATAGCAAGCATCTCTTCATGGAAAATTGCCATCTCCACCACTACATTACTAGGATCTCAGATATATGCTAGGGCTACCCTAGCAAGCTTGGGCCTCAGTCCTCGAATGAACCTTTCATTCCTTCTGATGTCATTATCTACAGTAACATATCTATATCGAGATAGCTCATCAAACTTATTTGCATACTCGATAACTGACATATCTTACTGAACTAAATCCATAAACCTTTACATCAATGCAGACTTAGCAACCTCAAAAATAAATCTCTGTTCAAATCTCCTTCGGAAATGAGCCCAAATCAACTCTTCCTTTGGAACTCCACCAGTCAAATTATTCCGCCAATGAAGTGCTGACCCTTGCAACTGCCTAGAAGCCAATCTTCTCTTTTGCTCATCTTCTAAACCCATATCAGCAAATATTTATTTGCTGTGCAACAGCCAATTCTCTACTTTGACAGCATCTTTCGTTCCCTAAACGGCTTTCCACCCAAACTGGTGTAGTCTTTTCTCAGCCTAGCATAATTATTCCCAACTGGAGCCGCAAGATTAGCTCCTTCAATATTTCCAGTAACAGCTCCAACTTGCATCAAATTAGCAAAGAACTAATACATCATCCCTGCACCTATTGGTGGATTTCCAACACCTACATTGGCTTCCGCATTTTGATTAGCATTAGCCTGTCGACCTTGGTTCCTCTGGGTGTTAGGTCGAGCATTTCCATCGGTAGTGGTGCTTTCTCCACCCATATTTTCTCTTCCATTTCCTGCTTCCATATCTTCTTTCTCGTAAATCTATATACGAGCCTTAGTAAGATATAGAAGAATGGTCTAAGAGAGAAAAGAATACGTACTTATATATATACCTATATATATATATCAAATACAAGTACGATACAATAGCGTTAACCCAAACCCCAATCATATCCCTAATGCATTGGATTATGTTTCAAAAAGAGCTTTTGGGTTTAACTTTTCTTTTAAGTTTTCATAAACCTATGCTCTGATACCACCTTGTAACATCCCCCTACTTAGAGGCCAAAAATTAATGGCTATGGATGCTGCAGTCATCCATAGTTATTATTCCTCGGCGACCAAATACGACGGTGTTAGATACATTGATATACAGAAACACATGAATATAAAAAAAATTAAAATATCAAACAAGATCACATTTCATTACAAAACATTTCCAAAAATGATCCCATCATCGTTAACCATGTTCATAAAAGATATATTTATTACAACATACGCCAAGAGTGACATATGAAGATGCCCCCTTGGATGATCAGAGTATATAAAGGCAATTTAACAACTTTGCCATTACAAACAACATATCGAAATCAAATAAAAGAGAACTCTATATATTTAACATGCCTCCTGCACATCTCCAGAAGCTTTATTCGTCTAAGGAGCTACCTGAAAACCTCAACTCTCAAACTACTCAAAATCAATTGAGTACCCGAGAGTTTAAGGGGAAAACATAAACTTCGAGTCAAACATAAAGCCTGGTATGAATAATAATCTACCATCTCAAATCATTTAGATATCTGGTGAGACCACGCCGCTTAGCGGAACAGGTTTCCCCTCACTAGTATCCTAAAACCTTTATAAAACCATATATTGTGCTCTTGCATCCACAATGGTTAAAACATCTCAAAATAATATGATATGATGATAAGCAAAACAAGTGAATCAATTATGGATTACCCATACCCATTCATTTTGATTATCTGTCACAGTTATAGTTTCTAGGATTACTATTAACCTAATAGTTTTCTTGGGCTAACTAATAACCGGTTAAATGTTTAAGGACTCCCTATCCAATTACGTAGTTTTCATGGTATCACTATGAACATATTGGTAACTCCAATATCTTTTCTTTTATTCTAGTTTTCATGGGCTGACTAGGAACCTATTGACTATCTGTCAATATCTTAATTTCTTATCCGGATATAGTTTTCATGGGCTAACTATTAACCTATTGGCCCCTGCCAATATCAAATCATAGTTTCACGGGCTAACTATGAACCTGTCTTACTGACATCCTCATTATTACATAGTTTTCATGGGCTTACTATGAACCTGTCTTACTGACATCCTCATTATTACGTAGTTTTCATGGGCTTACTATGAACCTGTCTTACTGACATCCTCATTATTACATAGTTTTCGTGGGCTTACTATGAACCTATTGGCCCCTGCCAATATCTTTTCTTATACACAGTTTTCATGGGCTTACTGCGAATCTATTGGCCCCTGCCAATATCTTCCTTTAATATTTTAGCATCCTATATTCTGGTCTTCCTGACCACCTAGATGTAATTTTACTCATTCAGGAGTTAACTTTAATTTATATTCACTACTTGCTTAACCTAGCTGTTATTCTGCTCTTCCCCAAAATGCAGTTAAGGGTCCATTACAATGTGAATATATACATATATGAAGAAGCAAGCACAATAACTTGGTTAATCCCTTTAACCTTTTAATTAAAGAAAACTTCCTCAAAAACTCCTTTTAACACTTTATCTATTTATGCCATGGTTTTCTTTGATAATGAGATTGGGTTATTTGTTTTGAAAACAAAGCCTTTCGAAACCATCGAAACCTTTTTTTTGACCTCACCGGATGACCTCCTTTGAAAGCATATAAATAACTTTTCAAAACATCAAGCTTCTACCTTTCGAACACTTTAAAACCCTTCTTCTGAAACCTTTCGAATTTATTAATTGCAGGATCAAAAAATGTTGAAAGAACTAGCCGACCATAGGGAGCATAGAAAATTCTATGGCAAGGACGTCTCGATGCGAGTCTCATATGTATATCGAATTGATAGAGAGAGTCTCACACTAACCAACCAACTAAGATGGATTCAACTGGTTGTTTGGGTGCCGAAGATATGCGAGATCATATGTGGGATTATTCCCCTTACTGATGCATTGGCTCTACGAGCGAAGTGCCAATGAGCGAAAGCTGCAGATTCGTATCGACCAGTCAGTCGGGATGGTAGCAATTAACTTTAGAAGCATAGCTTCAAAACCATTGAAAGTACCCCTTTCGAAACCATTGGGTTTATAGTTAAAAATATCATTTGGGTCAAAGTGAACTCAAATGAAAGTATCTCTTTCGAAACCATTCTTTATTATATAAAAGCACTAGGGAAACTTGATAGCGTCGGCACTATCCCCTTCGAAAGCTTCAAATCATTTAAACAAAATACTGAAGGATAGCATTGAAACCCCCTTTCGCAGCTATTGCCTTCGAAACCCTTGTACCCTTTCGAAAGCATTCAGGAAGTGGCTTAATACATCTTAAAACAAACACTACCCTTCGAAAGCATTGATAACTTCAATACACTCGAAAGGTAAAAGAATGGTAGAAGGGCTTCAACTAGGTCGAAACTCCTTCTTTCGAAAGCATTTATTACAACTAAAGAAACTCATTCGAAAGCCCTTATTTTTAAAACAGAAAATGGCAACCCCTTCGAAAGCTATTAAAAAAACTCCTTTAGAAACCATATGTTTCGACTATGTCGAAAGCTTTAGTAAAACAAAGGCAGGCACTTAACTTTTTAAAACAAACCAAGGTATCGACCACATCGAAAGCAATGCTTTCGACACCATGGCTTCCGCCTTTCCTCCAATCCACTACGTACCATCTAGGTAATACCTTGTATATTAGTTTTGGCTTAGTGAGGTTTCGACTTGATTGAAGGCGAATGGTAAGAGCCGAAAGGTACCTCTAATAGAGGCGAAACCTGTTTTTTTGGGTACAATCTTCTTAAAGCCACTTAAAACAAATTATTTCTAACAAACCTGCCGACGTGTAAATATAAGATTGGTTGCCTCAACTTTTTACATGCTTTACAAAAATTATTGCCTCTTAATTTTTGGATAAGTGTCAAGATTTATTTTTGCAGATAAGCCCTTCCTTTAAAAATAAAATTACATTATTTAGATCCTCCTCTCAAAATAATTTAATTCGTGTAGTAATTCACTTAAGAAAAATCCCAAAAAATTACAAAAATTCACTTTCATCATGTTATCTAAATTCATATTTTCATTCAAAAATTCATATTAATCTTTCCATAGCTTGGAAAATTATCAAAATTAAAACCCAACTCCAAAATCATATTTTTCATAACATATAATTTATTGAAACATCAATTTTTTATCGGTTTTGCTCTAAAACCATACAAATCTTAATTTAAACAATCTTGTTTAAATTAAACAAACGTTAATTTAAGCATATCATCATTCAAACATCATATATACGAATTTAATCTTAAATCCGAAACATATATTCATAAAATAAAGATGGAATTATTATTCACCTTGATTATGATAAGGAAAGTGGATTGAGTTTGAGATTGATTTCCACTTCTTTAATCTATTTAACTTTTCTTTGAATTTCTCCTTTCTTTTATTGTTAATGGCTTGCTCCCCTTTACGTTTTATTTTTGTGAAAAATGAGATATGAACTTGAATGGCCTAAGAGGCAAAATCTACATATAAGAGTAAAGATTATGTATGGCAAATACCGAATATACCCTTGTGTAGATTAATTATCCTATAAACTATTCTTAAGTCCATTAAGTAATTGATTAAGCACGGCCATTAAATATTTATTCAAATTTCATTCCCCTTATCGCTTAACATTTACATTATTCTATTTAATTTATCTTATTAAGTCTCCTGAATAATGTTATTAAAAATTAAGGGTGTTACAATCACGCCTAAGCAAATATAATTACTTAAGTCGCGCATGCTCATAAGCCACACATCACTTCTTGAGCCATGGAACTATGCTCTTGAAGCACGAACTCTTCACATTACCCGAAAATCAGTAACGTCAAGAAATTCCAAACCGTTCCAGATCGACGGGTCATATTGATCCCATGAATCACACACACTCATAAGCCAAACATCACTTCTTGAGCCGTGGAACCATGCTCTCAAAGCACGAACTCCCCAGGTTACCTGAAGATTGGTAATGCCGAGAAATTCCAAACCGTTCTGGATCGACGGGTCATATCGATCCAATAAGCCACGCATTTTGTAAGCCACGCACTCCATGTGACCACTACTCGGTTGTTGCTCAGGAACCATCCGCAAAACATTAAGATCTTGTAAGTATCGATATTGTCCTAACAACACCGGGAAATTCATCTAATGCAGGACTAACAAGAACCCACAACCAGAAATCAGCAAAGAATTCTGATTGTTGACCGACAGAATCTCAGAAATCGAGAAGCTTGAGTCACAAGTTCCCGAATATCGGAACTGCAAAGTAGATTCAGATACAGACATCTGAGGAATCGCTTGGATTAACCGGCCATTTGTCAAGTATTCAGAGAAAACAACCCTGTGAAGTAAGGGTGCACACATACCAGCACTCGGTCGAAAGGAAAAGTACTCCACATGCCCGTTTCTCCAAACAAATATTTTTGGCAATCATGCCATGTGTAAACATAAGT
The DNA here is from genome assembly GCA_030737815.1 of Allium fistulosum. Lineage (NCBI taxonomy): Eukaryota > Viridiplantae > Streptophyta > Magnoliopsida > Asparagales > Amaryllidaceae > Allium > Allium fistulosum. The sequence goes on from CM060903.1 coordinate 538,694,448, forward strand.
AGTATAAAAAAACAAGCTAACTACGTGATAAATAAGGAATAACACAGAAGATATGACAGTTGAAATATTAATCTTTTCATTCCATATAACATTTTCTGTACAAAGTCAAAATGTGGGGGCCGTACCCACACAATATCGGCCAATAAAATAAAATTATGTATGCTACAACAACAAAAGTAATAAGTTCAGACTCTGCACTTGTACAAAATACATGTCAAATAAATCGAAATGTTCCAGTATCCGGCTCCACTACCGCTCAAGCCTGTTAATGTTTCTTTCCGCCACTTCCCTTCTCGCCTTTGGTCGGAAGTTTCTTCTTCTTCTCAGAATCCCCGCTAGAAGTCATGTTACTACCTAAAATATCTGTTATTCACTCCGTGCCCAGGTCTCCTCCTTGTCCTTCGACCACCTCGAAAGACCCACACTTGGTCTTGCGCTTCCGAGACTTGCGGAAGCTCCTTGAAGACATTCTCCCCTCGATCTTTTCCTTCTTATTGGCCACCATTTGCTGTTCAAATTTACTTAGTTGGCTAGCTTGATCTATCTGCTCTCGAGCTTCGGCTGTTGTTAAATCGCCCTCCAGAGATACAAAAGGGTCGTCCAGGCCATGTAATGTAGCAATCTTCTCGAATTTCGGCCCTGATTGTGACCTAGACATAGGCGTGACGATCGAAGCAACTACAAAAACAAGCGTCGAAGAGGTTGGAATAACAGCGGGCCCCGGGACCGAAAAATTGGCAGTTCAGTAGGCAAGGAAGACAGACCTATAAGATCAAAAATGAAAGCATTCAATTCGTCTTGTTCTTGCGGCATGAGCTAGAAGTTCTCAAACTCGGGATAAATAAGAAGGTTACCTGCATTGGAATTGTGACCGAGAATTTCGACCACATACTCCTCACCATCTCCTTCTTTGGATGCCTGCATGATCTTTGGTGAAGTTCCAGGACCACCCAAGGCTTCCGAAACAGCGACTGAAGGGGCAGACAACAAAACAGTACCAGATGAACTCGAAATACTCCTAACTGATCATGAGACTGCTTTGATGTTTTTCTAGGCCCAGAAATGAAGGCTCTGATAATGCTTTAGTAGTTGCAGGTGTAGTAGCATCGGCGGCCTCCTACTCCCTCTCAACCCGAATAATCTGACAACCCTCTACCAAAGCCTTTTTCGAATCTTCATTAAGATAGGCTTCCTCCAACTCTTACTCGGTGTATACGTCATCGTTTTCTTGGAAATGGCGGCAACTTCTTCCCAAACCACTGCAAGAGTACACGGGAATTTGGGGCCAAAGTAGCTGAGGCTGCCCTGACGTAGCAAGGAGTTAACGTAGAAATTCAAGATGGTGTCATCCATCTTCTCCACCTTCCTTTCAGAAGTATCCTGCAGCTCCAAGTAGTCTGCCATCACGGTGGCCTTCTCAACTTCAACTTGGATCTTATCAGCGTTAAGCTACGTGACTTTTTCTTGAAGTAAAGCAATCATTTGAGCCTGGTTAGAAATGGTCTTGTCATGGGATTCCACCATTCCCGTATAATCAGTGATTGTCTTTTTATGAGCTTGACGGCTTCATCATGACCAGCAATAGTTTTCTTTTGAGCCTTGATGATCGTGTCTTGAATTTTAAGCTCCTTTTTCAGCTTAACTTCATCAACATGCGCCTTCTTGATATCATCTCTGAACACGATCTCGATTTTCACGTAGGCCTCTTTCAATTCCTTCAGCAAGCTAGTGTTGCTCTTACTCTCCCAAATTGCAGCATCCCTCTCCTTTGTCAGTTGCTCAATTCTAATGTCACATTCCGTTAACATCCTATCGTAATCATCCTTTTCTGACTCGAAGGAAAGGATCTCTTGGTAGTTGTTACGGTTTGTGTCCGCCAGTTGCTTGCATAAATTCTCCCATCCTCCAGCTTGATCCAAATCGCTTTGAATTGCCTGGATATGGGGCATGTTAGAATCTTTACAGATTGCTCGCAGGCCACGATCAAATTTAACTCCCTTTAGAAACCATCCGGGGAGTGCAACCTCAAGCTTAGGAGGATGGAATAGGAGAATATAAGCCAGCCTCCTACGGAGGCATGAAGAACCAGAAGCATGCACATTGTGGGTTGACGGAGCCTGGATGGATGGAGAGACTTGAACAGTAGACGTTAGAGCTTCAATTTCAACAAAGACTGGAGCTGGAGTAAATGCTTGGTGATCGAAAGGATGAAAACCACGGTCTACCTTCGATTTCTTGGATGGTTCTTCCTGATCGTTGTGAGTTTTCCTCTTCTCATAGCCACTCCTATAAACTCCGCCTCAGTCTCTGTCGTCCTAATGACGAACTTTGGCTTCAGAATCTTTCCTCCTCCTCCACTCTTCCTCAGTCTCTCGGGGCTGATGGTGGCTTGAAGTCCGTCTTGACCCGCGGTGTGCATTAGTAAACTGTTTAAGGTCCTCATAAACTCCACGACCTCTCATAGTACCTAATATAAAAATAAATGAAGAACTTTAGCAACAGAAAATGAACTCAAATAATGCATATGTAAGTGTACATGATCCAAGTAAAGTGTGTAACGTGTCGTGGGCGGCCTAAAAAGGACCTCACTAACCGGATCCGGAAGCCACCATAGTAGGAATCGAGCTAACTCTAGACGTAGCATGACCGAGAAGAGAAGACAGTCCTTCGAACTCGAAATCATCTCTCATGAGTTCATCGATATCAACATAAACGTTGCTCAAGTCCCCAAAGTTAACATCGGTTTCCTTTGGCAGAGAACCATGAAGTCGCTCAACTATTGGGGGAGCACCTTTAGCAATAATCTCTTAGGGAGGTGAATCTGGGAGAATAAGACTCATTCTAGGAGTTTCGTCGCACGATTTGAAGTCTTCTTCACTGGAAGTTGCATCAAATTCCTCATCGTTAGAGGAGGAAACATAGCTACTGCTGCTATTAATTTCACCCTCCTCCCTTTCCGTAGTCACCGCAGCCTTGCTCTCACACTACTTGAACTCTTCTTCCCCCTCCTCCGGGATTGAGGGCATCCTAATCGGGCAACTAGCTCCGGTCGTAATGCCTTTTCCTTCATGAATTTCTTCAGTTGATCCACCAGATGGACCTTCTCCTTCTGGTAGATTGCCCTCTTCGGAATCATGCGATGAAGAAGCAGAACATGTTCGAATCCTAGAATGGGAAGGAGGCAGGATTTCAACGGCGATGGAAGATCTTCCAGGGTGCAATAACCCATACCGAAGAAAATTCTCATCCATTAGCAAAGACTTGACCGATCTCTCTCTAATGTCTATGGCCTTCAGAGTATGGAAGATGGGATTAAGTGATGGATCATTGTTTGGCCTCGAAATAACTACAAGGATATTCAATCTATTAAAAATCCTGCATCATCATATAAAATCTCAATGAGTAAAAGAGAAGACGTACCCCCTATCATCCAAAAACGATTAAATCCTTCAGGATACCTACCAAAAAATATTAGGTCTTGAATTGGGGCAGGTTACCTTGAAGCTGGAGCACGATTTTGTGGTTTCTTTGAGCCTCAATGATCATAAGGGATGTACATTCATCTCTCTTCTTGAAGGAGAGGAAATATCTCAAATCAACAAATCTTGGGGTATGATTGGAAGTCCGCATAAATAGAACGTGAAGACAAGTCAAAATCACGTATCCGTTGGGTGAATCCAAAATGGAGCAATTTCCAAGTTCAGAAGAGTCTCTCTCAAGAAAGGATTGAAGGGGGGCACTGCTCCATTCAACCACATGTACCAATGATAGGCCATGTACCCCGAAGGTGGCATGTATGCAAACTCATTTTTCAATGGAGCGAACATCATCATCCGGGATGCCATGCTGCAAAAAAATGTTATGCAGGACTTTAGCAGAAATTACGGTGGACGCTCTCTCTGGAGGGTTGAGTAAAACTCTAAAGTTTAGGGAAGTTCGATCTACAACCGGACCAAATAGAATAAATTTACCATATTCAGCTGGTGGTGTTGAAGAAGTAAGCGCTGTTGAAACCGTTTGTGAAGGCATAACTGATGACAATTCAACTTTTGAGAGTGTCGTACTTCCTCCACCGAATTTACGACGGGATGATGGGTGCTTCATTCTATATAACATAATTTGTATCTAATGCGGTCGGGTAATTCTATTTATAACCAGAAGTCCCCCTACGCTTAACACTTGAATTCTAAGAAAATATATCGAGTTATGCCTACTCATCGGATTTCAAGCGTTGATTGGAGCAAGTGCAGTGTGTTATCTATGTGGGATGGGCTCGGTGTCCTAAACACTACAAATGCTCTATCTTGTGAAGATAGTTCACTCATAGAGAAGAAAGAAAAGAGCTTTTCATATCATTCATTAATGTTATTTCTCCTACACTTACCTGTTATCGATCAACGATCGATAACAGATCCACTGTCCGAAGCGACATGGAAAGCTCTTCTTATTCTAGGTACACCGATAGTGCAATGACAGGACCAATCCAAAGTGAGCAACTATAGATTAATGAGCCCGAATAGAGTAGAAAGTTATCAACATAAGACGATTTCAGTTTTCTGGAAAGTGATGACAGCATGAGCTGCATACGAGATGCTACCCTAAGCTATTATCACCTCCCAAAAAAATCAAAATCAATCTGCAAGACATCATGCCGATTAACAGTGCAACTCGGTGCAAGTTAATTCTGACTCTATGGATGAAGATAGCAAAACATGTCAAGCACCTAGGCAAAATCCGGGCTTCGATCCGTGAAGAATTCAAGACTCTATTTACTATCTTCTTCCACAAAATCGAAATCAACCCGAATTCTCCATTGCATCCATCACCAACACAACTTCATCACCAAATCGCTAAATAAACGACAAAATCCACATCACCCACCTCAAATTAAAAGGCGAGTACGGTCAATCTCAAGATGTAGGAGATAAGGTGGATAAGATCGACAGTGATCCAAGTGGACAAGATCGGGGCGATCCAAGTAGGTGGATTTTTAGGAACTAAGGGCTGGCTCAAGGAGACAGCGAAGTCAAGTGGGGTCGGTGGAAAGAAGTTTCGGCAGTGGAGATCGATGATGGCGATGGTGGAAGCGAATTTAGAGTTTGAAGGCGTTGGATCAGGTCGTAAGGCAAATGGCTTGGTTTGCAAACGAAAACGTGAATAAGGGAAGGTTGGCTCGTACAAAATTAAATAGGGGATTGAATGGAAATTTTTTTGCTAAGTCCTTGGATCGCTAGCGATCCATAGATTTGCAACCAATCTTCTCCAAACTCGCCAAGCATGATCCACATGTTATTTGCAAGTATCTAGAAAGTTATGGGGTCGAAATTGGTTCATAGTTACAAGAAACGACAACTCACATCGGAAATGAACAAACGGCTGAATAGCCAAAGCCAAATTTGCATGATAGCTTCATCATGATCAATTAAACTTCATAACATGGGAACTAAAAAGCAGTTACTTCCAGAGCACACCATGTTTTCAACGAAGGCATACTCTAAGGGAAAATGTTAACCAGGTTTTTAACCCAATAGAATTCAAAGGAAGTTAGAACATCTACGAGAAGTCGAAACATCTCAAGAATCAACCAAAATGACCAGAAGAAAGAGCTAAAAAGGACCCAAAAGGAAAGATGCCAAAACAAGCTAAGGCAGTGGATCACTAGCGATCCATCACCTATGGATTGCTAGTGATCCATAATGCTTGCTCATTGATCCTCCAAACTTCTTGCATAATGATCCAATATCTTTCCTAGGGATGTCGACCAAGTTTCATGATATTCCAAGCAAGCTAGTTCAAGAAGTGAGCATTTAGCTGATTTCAGTCATAGTTCAATGCAACTTGTATATGAATCACCATCAAAACAAGGCAACCCGTTACCATATTACATGTAGAGCATCTATAGAAGGCAAGGAGACTAACCCAAGTGAAACAATCTAAGATTATTCTAACTGCATGGATCGCTAGCGATCCATGCCGCATGGATTGCTGGCGATCCATCACATTAAGTTGGATCACTGTGAAACTTTAAGAGCACTTTCATATTGTCATTTTTAGGTCTCTTGCAAAGAGGCCAAGCCTAATAGCTCTCCAACCCCTATAAATACAATCCTACCTGCAACATAAACAAGATCGGCGGAACTGGCTGCTGGAACTCTACAGAGATTATTCTTCACTCTTCTCCTCCCACACAACAGTCACCTAGGGGTCTACTGTGATTCTCCAGTAAACTCTTGCACCTGTGACTTGATCTAACTTAGGAGATTCAATCATATTGTAATCTAACACCACTTGTAACAGAAATCAGTTAATAGAAAGTTATAAATGGACGTAGGCTTCATTAACAGTCGAACCGCTATAAAAATCTTCTTGTTCCTTTACTCTTTCTGAGATCTACTATTGCTTTTTCTATTTTATTTGCCTTGATAAACAGGGCTGGTGCTTTCACACTCAATCTAGGATGTTGGTCCATTTTTTGGGTTAACAACGGAGAACATATCTCAACCTCTTATTGAGTTATCGATATCTATTGCAATTTATATTGCATCATTATTGGCACAGTATGTTACTTGATTCCCAATGATGGGTGTTAGGCGGCGATGTGCCATCATGGTTTTGGAATAGACACAAATCAGCTGGAAAATATGCTTAAGGTTAGAACATGCACCTACAAACAACTTCTTAATCCGAGCTACACACTGAAAGTTATGATCGTCTTAAAATCAGTTCACCACTTAACCAATTTGGGCTCCACCTTGGAGAACTGCTGTCAACTTTTCCCAAACTGGACGTCTAAGAGAATTGGAGTGTTTTATTCGACAATACAAAGTTCTTAGTGTAAGTTTGACTCAATTCCAACTTAAAATAAAGAAGTTATAACATAATAAAGATAAGATGAGCATAGAACATTAAGTAAAGTCTAGTAAGGAATGATCCAGTAAGGAGCGGTACCAAAGAAGAAAAATGGTCTGGTAGTGTGTTATCATACCAACTCATAATGAACTAGCCCTCATCTATAAAACCGAACCACTAATACCGAACTGTACTAACTAGGCCATATACACTCCTTCACATCTCCACACCGATAAATTACCCCGTGGATGCACACCATTGGTGGAGAAGAATTGGAGCACTAGATACCATCGAACCATATTAGTCAAACCAAGTTATTCGAGCAATTTTAGATAGTAGGGAATCATATAGAACTTATACAATCACCTATAATCATCCAATCCATAAGCCAATATCGAGTTATAGTGGATCAAACCCAAGATCGACAACATTGGAGCTTTACCAATTACATACCTAAAAACCCACAATTGTTGTAACTAATCCATAGAGATTTAGCAAGTGTTGTGACAACTGTAAATCAAAGAATCATAATAAAAGAATCAAAGTGGACCTATGCCAGAGATTGCTAGACCACCATAAAAAATTTGTTTGTCTTTTCTTTCTACACTTTACTTCTTCTTTTCTAGAATAGTTGCCTATGATTTGTGTTCGAATTAGAGTAAAAACTTATCATTATTTATGATCAAAAATTCCACCGTCTAAAAAGTAGTGTTAGGATTACACTTAGGATCCCAGTCTCTACCAAATCTTTGTTCTTGGGTGTTTGGATTTTTTGACACAAACATTTTTGTGCTTTCATTAAGAGATCGGTTTAGATCATGAAGCCATTACCTAGGAAGAAAGGGTCAATGCGGATGCTATTTGATGGAGAGCAGTTTTGCCATGAGGGCAGTCAAGAGGCAATGTCTAAGCCAAGTCAACTACCTTATCAAGGAGGAGGTACAAACAATAATGGAAAAAATAGAAGCTTCCTCCTTGGCTAAGCAACAAGAGATGATAGATGTATTCCTTAGACGCATGGGGCAAGCAGCACCAATGCAGTTCCAAAGAGCCCAAGTCGAGAATTCTGTTGGAGACCAACAAGAATTGATGCATGAGGGAAAGTAAGGTAGAAAGGAGCCTTAGAGATGCAAACTTCCACACAACCGAACTGGCTAGGGCTCAAACCCAATCATCTCAGTACTAAACCGATAGATATAGGAACTGAAAGGTGTAACCCATGCTTGACAAAGGAAAGGTATCCCACTAGAATTCAATGCTGAAGTTGGAACCACACGCTTGGCTGTTGAAATGGGACAACTTTAATTTAGGACGAATGGTCCATAGGTGGTTGATCCATTATGTAGAGTGCACATTCTAACCCACCAAAAAACCTAAGGAAGCATTTCTGTAGAGGAAGAGAGAGTTATTGAGCTAACATGTTGAGTGTTGGTAAGTAGAGCAGGAGACCAGATGTTCATGAAATGAACTAGAGTCTGTTCACTCTGAATATCCAATATGCAGTCAACCCCCTAGATTTTAGGACATTGATCATGGAACCATACGCAAGAAAAACTTACCTTACAGCACATTTGAGGCGCTACATTCAGCATACGAAGGCAGTTGGAGCTACAAAGGATGTAATATGTAGTTGCTTTCCATTATTCTTTTCATGCCTGGTTACTATTTGGTTTAATCGTCTGGTGCATGGATCCATTAGCACATAGGCAATGCTAAAAAAATACCATGAATCGGTTTAGAATTTACGACGTTCAACCTAAAAATAAAATGTTCTTGGTGGATATCAAGCAAAAGGATAGAGAAACCGTATTGAACTATCTTGCATGGTTCAACGCTATAGTAGTCACTATACATCAACCGAATGAACGATTTGTCAATGTGGATGTTGTTTCAGAAATCAGTAGGAAAATAATGTTTTACAGGGAGCTTAAGAAAAATCCAATCACTAACGTAGAGGACTTTTATTGTTAAGCTGTAACAACTCGTACTTTCAAAAATCGAACTTAAATAAAGATATTTTGGTAATTTTGACCATAGGGGCAAAATGGTAATGGTATAAAAATGAATTTGAAGATGAAACTTGCACTATTTCAACCATCTCATTTTTGAGTTGCATGGTATATTTGTTTGTTTGATTTAGATGACTTATGAAGGAGACACGAGTGAATTAGTAACTATGTGAATTTGGCTCTAAAATTTGAATTCAAATTTTAAATGCCCATTTGAAATTCCTTGCACCTATAAATAATACTCTTCTACATACATTTTAGTTTTCAAATTATATTTTCCATAATTTTCATCTCTTCCTCCATTTCCCTCTTCCCCTCCAATCTTCAAATCAGGATATCTCTTTCATTTCTCAAAAGATTTCAACAAAACCAATGACAAATCAAAGAGGTTACGAAGTAGTATGACATCTTACCATTTTGGAAGTGAAAACTTGAAGCATTTAGGGAGCTAAGGATCATGGTAGTGAAGAATAATGCTAAAATCCCTTACACCATTTTTCTCCTTCACTTTCAAACTTCAAATTGTGTCTCTCCCTTGTTTCTTAACAAATTCTAAAGATTTACCCATCGAAATGATCGAAAATGTGTGCTACAATCAAGAAAAGGAATTGAGGTGAATTACAGAGGTTTTTGGGTGTAAATGGAGCGGTACAATGAATGGTTCGGTGTTAGTGAGTGGTTATCATCTAATCTACTACATAACTGGTTAATTTCTTATAGTTATTTGATAATCTATAGATTAGGAATTCGATTTGGGTTTAAATTTTAATATTACTATGTTGGCTAGTTACTAATGTTGATAAAAATATGAAATAAATATGAATATTTTCATTGGAATGAATGAAAATGATTAATTGTTAACGTATAATCAAATACATGAAGTTGAGAGTGATTACTGATGATCTATGGCCCGAATTCATACTAAAATGAACAAATTGATGGAAAATGAAAAGAGTGATGATAAATTATATTAATCAAAGAATAAATCTCCAAATTAATATAGTATTATACACGCACATTTATATAATGATAAGCGGATGAATGGTTAAAAATGAACATTTGACACACACACACACACATAATACATGGCAAAAACTATTATGAATCATATAAAATGATTTTAAATGAATTAATTTGGAACAGACATAATATATGGTGTTTATCATTATTATTTAAATTATATTTAAAATGATTTTATATGAATTAATTTGGAGGAGACTGAATATATAGTGTTTATGTAAGAAAATGTGATTATAATGGATACCTTATAAATGATGTTATCGGCTAATTTTCCACAGTCTTTAAACAAACTTGAATGTTTGTACTAGACTAAAGAATGATAGATAAATGGATCTAGAGCCTTAGCAAACATCACATGATGGTAAAATGGAGCACAAAAGAGATGGACAAGATTTGACAAAAATCATAACTCGGCCCCTCAACTCCTTACCGAGTTAAGCCGCCAACTCACTATCGAGTTGAAGTGTAACCTTGATGAATCATCAAAGCAATTCTCAAGGAATGAAGTGGAAGACAAGAAGATAAGAGAGGAATCAAAAACTTACCAAGGCAAGTTAACTCGGCCCCAAGTTGAAAATGTAGCGGGCTTTGCCTATGTTTTTTTGGCAAATGAACGTGCATGACGTGGAGAACGTTGTTGAGAGTTTTTAGGCGATTTTGATGGGGGCATTCGTTTATTAAAAGAGGAGGAGATGCACAATAAAGAGGATAATTTTCTAACTACTCTGAATTATGATGAGTTGAGTAGTTTAATTCGGAAATACAAGTTGTATGATTCATACCCGAGTTATAATATATGCTTTGTAGGTGCAAAATTTGATCAATAGAAAATGATGAATTGAACGTAGGCTGGAGTATTTACTAAACTACTATAAAAATTATGTAATCTTTCTATCATTAATCTCTTTTATTTTACATTTACTATTTGATTGGGATAGTGAGTCCCCTCATCGGAGAGTAAGTGGATGGACTCGCTCGAATGGAAGTCCCTTCACCGGAGAGTGAGCGGATGGACTTGCTTGGATATGACTCATTCTCGTTGACTCCATAGTCTTTATCGTCATCGTCGTCATCTCCTGCGTCCTCTTCCTCTCCTTCTTTATTTTCTTCTCTTTCTTTTCCTTTGTCTCTACCTCGTTCTTCTCCTCCTCTTTCTTCTCCTCTTCCTTCATCTCCTTCCCTTACCCATTCTCTTCTACTACCCTCTCTTCACTTTCATCGATATTCGCTCCAGCACCTCGGTCTTCTCTGATTTGGCATACCTTTATAAAAATTCATATAAAAATGTCTATAAAGCATCTTATGATATTTAAGGTGTGAAATATATTTATTTCTAAATTATAATGATTTTTAATACTATTTTGAAAATATATGATAAAAGTTTATATTTTTATTTTTTGAAAACTAGTTTTCTAAACAAGGGATTTTGGAGATATTTTGAAATGATTTTGATGCAAACCTTTTTATGAACTTGAAATATAATTTTTTAGTGGAACATAACTAAATCCAAAAGGAAATAGATCAAAAATAAGATAAAAAACAAGTGAGAAAAGAGAGAAAAAAAATCTAAAAATAAAAATATAAGTGCAAAAATTAACCTCAACTCTTGCTCCTGTTCATCCGGCCACCTCTGGTCCACTGATGGTGAAACCACCGGTTAACCAATGGCCATTTTTTTAGTCAGGCTTGCCTAGACCCACTGGGTTGGGTTGTATAAATGAAGTGGGATAGACTTTGGGGTTTAGTAGGGTTCTTTAGGTGGTGTTTAGGCTAAGTTTTGATGTGATTTTGCACCTTGATTGAATGAAATGAATGGAGGTATATATAGTGGTATATATGTAGATATGTGTGTGTGTGTGTGTGCTGACTATTTGTTGGTAATGCTATTGATTGCTTTACTATTTGTATCCTCTATTGGTTATCATGGTAACAATATCGCTCGGTTATCTAAGGTGAATGTTGTTGTACGAAAATGGTTTCATAAGCCATGTATGGAACTACGTCCATTCGATGATTATGCCATGTGTTAATGTGATTGGGCTTGTCTTGGCATGTATATGGGTTAGACTATGTCATTGACTATTGTAATTATTAGTTGACCAAGACCTTGTTTTTATGAGTAAGCCATATTTGTTATGTTGTTCGACTAACTTGTTGGCTGCTGGTGAAACAGAACTAAGTATGACGTTTAACATAGTTATCTTAGTATTATTCGGGACTGATTACGGTATGTGGTAAAGTAGATGTAGATAACTCAACCGACTGTAGTCTGACCCTCTCAATGTTTTTTTCCTTTTAGTTTCATTACTAGGTTGATGGATCCTAATATGTTTTATCAAGTAACATTTGAAGGTGAAGATGGCGATGACATTATTAGTGTATATAACCTAGTATACAAATAATCATCTGACATCGTAAATATGTCTGTCTAGATGGGATTGTGTATATATATATATATATGACTTATGTATATAACTGGATCTATTGGTTTAAATAAAGATACTTTGATTATATTATAAGTTTTTTGTCTTCCGATGCGAATTTCAAAACGTAACAGATATAATATATGAATGCTCTCTTGTTATCTTAACCAAATTGCATGTCCTTTTCGGCTTTCAAGGTTTACACATCGTGAATGGTGTTAAATCAAGGGGTGGAAAATGGTAGGTTGTTACACATGATGACAAGTTTTTTCTCTTTGGAGGATTCTGATATCAAAGTAGGATTGATTAATGTTAACTAGGTCGGAGACGAAAATCCTTAGGATAGGGGCAATCAAAAAATAGATGATATGAATGGAGAAAGGAAATGCTTTATAGTTGGACACAGCAAGTATTTGCATTCAAAGCTTACTGAGTCTCCAAGTAGAAACTATCTTACTACTAGGGAAATCGTGGATAACGGTGAATTGAGGACCAGAGAGTCAACAACAGCCATGATAGGAATTGGAAAATACTACATCTTCCATGACATCTATAGTTGTAACGACCTGTATTTTATATATTAGAGGGTCGTAAAATAATATTTTTAAATTCATATAAGGTCATGTGACTCTATAACTTTGGAAAATGCCTATTAATAACATTTTCTACCTCTAGAATTTTTCGGGATGATTTTACCTCTAAAAACATTTATCGGCTATAACTTCTGATGAGAGCCGAATTAGCATCCTTGACCACTTCCATTTGAAAGATATGAAGGTTTCCTTTTCCGTAGAGTGGTCATAATAGCGACTTGGACTTTCTAACTAGGAGATATGGCTGTTTGAAGGCTTACACTTTTTAAAGCATCTTAATGGCTAATTAGTGAGTTTTGGGGCAAGCCCACTAACCCATTTTAAGTTTAGAGACTATTTTAGGCTGAACCATCATCCCCAAATCATGTTTACCTCTTCTTAAATAGTTCTAAGCTCCCATTAACTTATTCTCCACCTAAAACCTTCTCTTATCTTCTCCAAATCAAGTATAAATTATGGGTAGATAAGCAAAGGATTCACTAGAGATTTTCAAATCTATATTTTTAGGAAGGGAAAACTTTAGTTTTGCATCGATTTGCATGCAAAACTTGGGATTTGAAGATTTTGGTTAGTGATTTATCATCTTTCACCTTACTATACATGGATCTATAGGTTTTAATATGTTTTAAACTCATTTTTAAAGTCAAATTAATGCTTTGGAACTATTTTCTAAATCAAACCTGAAATAAAACGAATTTTGATATGTTTAGAGCACTTTAATCATGTTACCTTGAAGTATAGTTACCTTTGTATGTGATAGGTTATGTTATAGATGTATTACATGATTGAATTACTATGGTTTGATGTGTGTTTGGATGTTTGGATGTTGTGTATGTGTTGTGTTTGTGTATATGCTTGTATGGTTGAAACCCTCATCAGAGCGACATGGAGTTAGAAGCTATCAAACCGAGCCTCGATGGGCTGACTCATTGTTGAGATTTAAATCACTACATAAGGAATGCACAAGGGTCAAAGAATAGGGCATAACAGTGAAATTGGCATGGAACTGGACTTTAAGACGCTATAGGAATTTGGTTCGGTAGTGAGAAGGTTCGGTTCTAGCCCTTAAAGTTAGCTCGGTGGTGGAGTATGCATAGGGGGTTGAACATGGAAACTGGTGCGATGGAGTGGTTGGACCGATGGCCGAGCAGGGAATATGGTTCGGTGGGTGGAGGTCCGGGTCTGAACGGTGGAATTGGTTCGGTGTGGAGTCGGTTTGGGCGGGCCGAGCATGAAAGTTGGTTTAATGGGGCTTGGGTTCAGTCCTGGCTAGTGAATTTGGTTCGGGTCATGGATGCTTCAGTTTTGCTCTGGGTTCGGGTCATCTATACTTTAGAGCTTACTATCGCTTATATTTCGCTGTACTGTACCATGGAGCTATGTCAGTACTTGTATTTTACAGAGACGGTTATAGAGTTTGTTTATGAGACTCAGATGTATATACTCTTTATTTCAATTTTTGTTTAGTATGTGAACCTGATGCACTCTGATGTTCTTATTTATAATTCATAAGATTATATTATTGTCTCGCTTATTTTACATTTATGTTATTATATTATATTTTGTCTGTGCGCTATAAGATGTTCTATAGTTCTGTGCTTAGATTTATATTACTTTACACCCTTAGCTATCATCCTGCATCGGGCCGGTATCTCCACATTTCTCTAAATAGGTATACTGGGCACCGGAGGTGTAGAGCTGTCGTCACATTTGATATCGGAGCTTAGGTTGCGTAGACGACCTAAGTTGATACCTTGATCCATCAAAGATAAGGAAGGAGCTATCACCTTAGAATGGATCAAGTGATATATGAGAGAGGGTACTTTTTATATTTTGGTTTTCAAAACTGTATAGTAGCATGTATATAGTATATAAGTCGCATTGCATTCACGGACATTACTTATTCCTTTTAGAGAGACTGATCATTCTTATTACAACTTGTGAGAATGAGCCGGCTAATGAGGAATACTGCTAGGAACTCCGTTTCTACAGTTTAGGAAAGGACAGGATCGTGGGATGCTAACCCTGACTTGTAGAACATGTTCGTTGAGATGCTGCAGAACATGGTTCAAATGCCCAATTTTCTCCTACTACGGTTGTTGGCGGTGGTGCTCCAGTGCAAGCACAGAGGGCATACTTTGCCGAATTGAACAAGGATTATTCTACTCTAGAAGGAAAATCGTTTCATGGAACAGAATCAGCCACTGAAGTGCAGGATTAGTCGGACACCTGCAAACTCATCTTTGAGGACATGGAGTTAAAGGATGCCATGAAGAGGAAGTTAGCCTCTAGACAGCTTCAGGGAAGAGCTATGAGGTGGTGGAATGCCATCATGATTACCACTCTAGAGGACCAAATTACTTGGGAGCGGTTCAAAACAAGATTTGAAAAGAAGTATATACCGATCGCTCAAAAGTCGATGCACTTTCGAAAGTTTGTTGACTTGAGCCAGGGAGAGATGTCTATATCGAAGTACGTGGCTGAGTTCGACACACTATCAAAGTACATCTTATCTTTTATCCATACTTCATTTTAGAAGAATGAGAAGTTCATCATGGACGTGGATGATCATCATAAAGAGAAGCTTATGAGCCATATCGGTTGGTGGAGAAGGCTCTTCGACATGAGAGTCTGTATCCTAAGCCTAAGTTGGTTGTTTCACCTAAGGTGGAGCTAAATCCGTAAGCTGGCGGGGGAGGCAAGAGGAAGTGCAACAGCAACAATAGGAAGAAGCAATTTCAAAAGTGTGGTCAGATGAAGGGCAAGTGGGAGACTACTTGCTATAATTGTAGAGAGAAGGGCCATCTTGTTAGAGACTGCAAGGCAGCAGGAAAGAAGTCCTACAACTGTAATAAGCCATGGCATATCAAGAAGAATTGTCCAGAACCACCGAGGAATAAGCAAGTTGTGTTTGCTTAATGCTTTGAATGTTGTCTCAGCTTCGTCGAGTGCTGCATCGATGAAGGAAAAGAGGAAGAGCGTCGTTATACATGGTATGCTTTCTATTTTTGGTACGCTTGTACATATCTTATTCGATACCGGGGATTCATATTCCTTTATACCTAGTGATTTGGTAGATAGATTGGAATTGAGACTCAAAATTGTTGACCAACCATTAATTGTGACAAACCGAGTTGGAGGCTCTACCAACATTTCCATAGTTGGTCAAGACTTAGCCTTATTGAGTCATGGATGTTTGTTTGATTGTGATTGCTTTGTTTTGGTGTCGTGGGGTTCGGTATTATTCTAGGGATGGACTGACTATAGAAGTACAAAGTAGTGGTTGATTCTGAGAGGTCGTTGATGATGATATGGATGGAAGATGGGCGTAGGTTGGAGATAGATTGCCTGTCTAACGATGAGGTGATGGTTAGCTTTCTATACTTGCTTGAGATCTCACATGACGTGTTGTCATCTATGCCTATAGCTAGGGAGTATCCAGACATATTCAAGAAGATGACTGGGTTACCACCATACAAGGAGATAGCATCCGTATAAAGTTGGTGAAGGATGCCAGACCGATAATTATGCTTTTAAGGTGTATGGCACCCAAAGAGCAGAAGGAGTTGGAGGTGTAAATGATCGACATGTTGTAGCGAGGGTTCATTCGTAGGAGCATATCCGAGTGAGGTGCACTTGTAGTATTCACTACTAAGGTGGATGGCTACCTAAGGTCGTGTGTAGATTACCGTGAGCTAAATAAGGTGACGAAGAAGAACAATTATCCACTCTTGCGTACTGATGACTTGTTCAATTAGCTCTATGGTGCTAGGATGTTCTCTCAGTTGGACCTTGCGATGAGGTTCCATCAACTGAGAGTGGTGAAGAAGAGTGTGTCGATTACAGCATTTTGAACACCATCTAGATTTTATGAGTGGTTGGTTATGCCGTTCGGGCTAACCAACGCACCAGCATACTTTGTTGATCTTACGAACTATGTTTTCATAGATCAGCTAAATAAGTTTGTACTTGTGTTCGTGGATGATATCCTAGTTTATCCGAGGACAGAGGAAGAACACAAGGAGCATTTGAGGATTGTTCTTAAGGTGCCGAGGAAGCACCGATTGAAGGCTAAGTTTTCAAAGTGTCACTTTTGGAGGAGGGAAGTGTGATTTTTAGGTCAAGTCATTTCTGAGCAGGTTATTGTTATAGATTTTGCACAGGTAGCAGCAGTGCAAGATTGTGATCGATCCAAGACCGTTACAGATGTGAGAGTTTCCTTGGGCTGGCATGATACTATAGATGCTTTACATAGGACTTCTCTAAGGTAGCAGTGTCATTAACAAACTTGGCAAGGAAGAATCAGACTTTTACTTAGGACGCGAGGTGCGAGTATGCATTCATGAGTCTGAAGGAGAGGTTGACAAGCACACCGGTGTTGATCATTCTGAGCAAGAATGAGGAGTTGATGTATACACAGACGCTTGTTGTACTAGACTTAGTGTAGAGTTAATGCAGAGGGGAAAGGTTGTCGCCTACACTAATCAATAGCTAAAACCGCACAAGAGGAAGTATCTGACTCACAATTTGGAGTAGGCAGCAATAACATTCGCTTTGAAGATATGGAGGCATTACTTTCTTGGGGAGAGGTTCGAGTTGTATACGGATCATAAGTCGTTGAAGTATCTATTCTACCAGAAAGATCTTAACCTTCGACAGTAGCGATGGTTAGAGTTCCTGACTTCCTATGATTTTGGCATCTCCTACACCCCTGGTAAGGGAAATACGGTCGCCGATGCTTTGGGTAGGAGACATGCTTGCTTGGAAGCGATGTTCTTGTAGTGGAATAATTGGATTTTATTGCTAGCTATGATTTTAGACCTCGACGTGAGCTAGACTCAGAATTGTTGGCTAGCCTGATGATTAAACCTACCTTGATCGAGCAGATCGATACTAGTCAGAGGTGATATGCTAGACTAGCTGAGATCATGGTGGAGATAGAAGAAGAGGTGAAGTCTAAGGAGATGAAGTAGTATGGGCTCGACCGTGACGGTTGGCTCCATAAGGATAAGGGATTGTTTGTTCCTAATGTCGATGGGTTGAGGGATGAGTGACTATGGCAGTGCCATCATTCGAGATTGACTATACATCTCAACGGTAATAAAATGTACCATGATATGAGAAAAGAGATGAAGAAGGACGTCGGGGCATTCATCTCGAAGTGCATGAAATGTTTGTTGGTAAAGGTAGAGCAGAAGAAGCCGAGTGGTTTGCTGCAACCACTCGAGATTCCCAAGTGGAAATGGGAACAAGTTTCAATGGGATTCATCAATGGATTGCGGAGGACCAGAGGAGGGTGTGATAGCATTAGGGTCATAGTCGATAAATCGACGAAGAGTGCTAGATTCATACCCATCAAGTCTAGTGGAACGACATCAAAATTGGCCAAGTTGTATGTGAAATGGGCTGTGCGATTCCATAGTGCGCCGAAGAGCATTATGAGCGACAGAGACATATTGTTCACTAGTGAGTTTTGAAAGAGCTTACAAGAGGCGTTGGGACGGAGCTGCATCTCAGTACGACTTATCACCCACAAATGAATGGGAAGACTAAGAGGGTAAATTGTATCTTAGGTAATCTCTTACGTGCTTGCATTCTCGATTTCGGTGGCTTTTGGGACGATCACCTACACCTAGTAATGTTGGCATACAACAATAGCTATCAGTCCAGCATGGGTATGGCATCATTTGAGGCATTATACGACCGACCGTGGAACACATCTTCATGTTGGTGGGAAGCGGGCGAGAAACTAATACTCTGGCTATATATGATCAAAGAGAGTTTGGAGAAGATCGAGATCATTCAGCAATGAAAGAAATCTACTCAGGATAAGCAGAAGAGCTATGCTGATAGGAGAAGACGAGATTTAGAGTTCTCCATTGGAGATATGGTATTTGTGAAGATCTCTATGCTAAAGAACATTGTCTGATTCAGTTTGAAGGGAAAGTTGGAGCCAAGATTCGTTGGTCCTTTTCCTAAACTTTAGAGGATAGGGAGCCCGACTTATAGTTGGCTTACCTCAGAATATGGCAGGCATGCACAACGTGTTCCATGTCTCTCACCTGTAGAAGTTTGTGCAAGGTTCAGGCGTAATAGTTCAACCAGATAGGCTTAATGATACGGAGATTGAACCAGAAGCATCGAGACCTCATAGGCAAATTCGTATCGTCGGACTTGATACGAAGCAACTTAGGAGCAAGATGGTAGAGTTAATAAATGTAACACTCCAGATTTTTAGTAACATTATTTAGAACATTTAATTAGCTAAATTAAATTAAATAATGTGTTGATTAGGGGATTTACTTATAAAATCCATTTATAAATGGATCCATTTATAAAATCCATTTATAAATCAATTCCATTTAATAACTTTGCAACTTCATAAATCTTATTCACTTATAAGATTTACTTATACTTCATTTTAACACTTTAAAAACTCCTTTATAACTCAATTATTTTGATCTATAAAATATCAATTTTATAAATCTTCTATATAAATCGTTTATAATTATTCAAAAATCCCAATTTAAACCATTTTATAAATCAATCAATTATTTATTTCAAAAATCACTCTTTGGTTATATTTCGCAAAAATCATAATTTTTATAACTTTAAAATTTTAACGTTTATTTATTTAAGATGAATCAATTCAAAATTTTAATAAAACGTATAATCTCAAAAATCCCTTTAAAATCAAAATCGTTATTTTTAAACTTCAAAAATGTATCCGATGATGCAACAGCACCAAATAATCAATCACGGCATCCAAACATCATATATCGATATGACAACAGAATATATAACAATATCTGTACATAAATCAATACGGTGAGGAATCCAGTCGGATCCCTCCAACCTGCTTCCCTGCATCCACAGATGTTAGCACAATACCAATTCCGCTCCAGTACGGAATATCGCGGTATATGGGATTTATAAAATATTATCTGCTATTATACGGCGCAATAGGGTCTCATCCGCTATATAATGCGGGAAATCAACTCCAAGTACATAAATAATACCAATTTCACTTTACGGTGAAATATTCGCGGTATATGTTTTTAATAAATAATCTCCGCTTAATAACGGCTTATAATGTCTATTTCAATCAACAACAGATAATAATTTATCATCCAGGCATACAATCAACAATTTTAAATCTAACTATTTAAAATTTACATCGAACTATTTCGATTGAGTGAGAAATTCTCACCTTTGCTTTTAAAATGGTTGCCGCGTTTTATTTCGAATAAAATTAAACACGCGTTTAATTTACTCAAAATTTTCACTGTCTCCAATCGACTCCAAACCAGCTCCATTGCGTAGTGCTCGACAAAACGATTCCAACGCAATTCGTTTCGTGCGTTTTCGACCTCGTATGAAAAAGTTATGCTATTTTAAAGTTTACACGAATTTAAATAAAACAATTTCAGCTTTATTTTTATTTTTCTAACCCTCGATCTCATCCTGGCCGTCCAATTCCACCACATCAGATCTGAACCGCCCCCTTTCTTCCTTCTCTCGTTCATTTTCACGTACAAAGAACCCATAGTCGCCGTTCTTTGATCAATTATCGCGGCCACCACGACAACTTCTAGAACGATCAACCACCACCACGTCGAAGCTCGTCACTTGCTCTACACTCGGCTGGAACCATGATGAACTCGGCCTCATCCTTGCATCGAAAAACGTGAAGATGCATGCAACTTTGAACTGAAATTGCCGTCGATCCGTGGCTCCGTTTCCGATCATCTCCGTATGGATTTGAAGCTCTCGTAATCCTCTTCAAGTTTGTAGTTGAAAGTATTTGCTAATTCTTTACGGATTGAGAGAGATTAAGGGAAGAAGGAGAGTGATTTCTGGCCATTAATCTCTATAGTGGCGGCTAAGGGCTGAAACCCTAGGGTTTGTGGAAAATAGAGAAAGTGAGGGGCTTTTATAGAAAAATACGCGACACTATTCATTCCGGATTTTCCGAACTCCAAATCGAGCGTGCCGGCTGGCGTTTCTAAGGTTTACCCCGTGTTCCGAACGCAATGGAACGTGTTTCGGGAGCTAATTCGGTCATATGTGCGAGTTACGGAATTAAACGATCGATTTTAAATTGAACCGATTTAACAAATTTCTAGACGTTTTGGTTTGCCCCGGACAAACGGTACATCCAATTGACACGAAATTTGAAACCATACAATAATATCACATTACGGATCCGATAAAACAGGTTTCGTCGAAATCCGAGACTTTTTGAAAAATGACTATTTTTAACTCGCCAAATTAATATTAAAATAATTTCGATGCGTTTCGAGCTGCCACGGTCAATGACAACTCCGATTGCTACGAAAATTGAAATCCGATAATAACAAACTATTACGGATCCAATGGAACTAGTTTCGTCCAATTTTGAGATTGTTCGAAAAATGGCTAATTTCACCAGTCGATTAAATATTAAAATATTCAATTTTCACAGATTAACTTAAAATTCAATTTTAAAAGTTCTATAACATTACTATAACTTCAATATGATTTAATATAACTTTATAAATCATTTTTAATCACATTTAATCTAGATTTCAATTATTTCCGGAATTTCAACTATTAAATTTCCGATTTAATTATCCAATTAAATCCAATTATTATGAAAAATAAATTATTCGACTTATAAATTCCACTTGTTATTATTTAAAATAAATTAAATATTCGAATTTCAAATATCAGAAATTCTGGGTCGTTACAAACTTCCCCCCTTAAAAGAATTTCGTCCTCGAAATTACCAAGTAAGAAAAATTCACAAAATCCGTTAACTTCTCAAAACAAATCGTTCAAATTAAATTTACAAATCTCTTAAGTGTTTAACTTTTCCAAAAATTCAATAGTTAAACTTCTTGCAAAATCTCTACTAAGTTTTCAAACCATACTTAGTTTCCAAAATTTTCAAATTTCTCAAAAATATTCTAACGCCTTAAATTTTCGGAAAATTTCGCCATAGCCTCCTTTGCACGGCTCGATCCGAAAAAAAATGACAGTGTATATATATCACAAATATACATCTCATCAAGTGATGAGGCATCCCGTAGGGAAAAAAGTGTAAAAGTACGATATTTAATCCGAGATATGTACCTTATATATTATTAGCGAGCGTATACGGCTAATATAGCGCGAAAGCGAGCTCCAAATGCGAAGCAAACGCCATCCGCACATACTAATCACTCAATCAAACAAATGAGAACATGTATATAGAAAATAATATCAATATACAACATATAGCAACATAATAACTACATGTGCTAACATAGCAAATGCAACAAACAACAAATGCAACCATCATCCAATAAACATTCAACAAATCAATGTCTATCTAAATCAATTAATAACCAAATCCATATAGATTCACTTCTCATTAATATTCATTGAATTGGTTTTCAATTTTAAATCATATTTGATTCATTTATATTGGATTTTATCAACATTCTTTTTCAATTCAAATCAAACTCAATTCTGTTTAAATTTACATCACTTTCAATTTGAATTCAATTACTTTAACTTTCAATTTGTCAATTCAATTTCATTAACACTTAATGAATTATATACAATCAACTAACATCCACATAACAACCAATGTACATTCAACACAACCAAATTATTCAATTTACTTCACTTTCAAATTTGGTTTACCACTTTTAATCTCAATTGGTTGATATTAAATTGGCTTCCATTCAATTTATTCAATTTCCAATAACATTAGCTTTTAATGAATTAACACTTATATTCATTGTTTCATATCAATTATTTACATTCAATTGGTTAACATTCCATCCATTCACATTAGATTGATTAATATTCAATTGGTTAACATTCCATCCATTCACATTAGATTGATTAATATTCAATCCATTATTAATTCAATTGCTAATTCATTTTATCAAATAAAGTTGAATTTCATTTATATAACTCAAGTTCACATTCATCACTTCATTTCATTAATTAATTTTGATACCCAAAATCAAATTCATTCACCATTACTTAAGTTATATTCCAATTAAACATCATTTGTTTAACTTAACTTAAGTTTCCACTTATAAATTAAATTTAGATTCCCATTCTAAATAAATTCTATTCAACTTTTACCAAAGTTAATTTTATTTCATATTATAAGTATAAACTTATTCCACTTATATTTATCAACTTAAATTTGGACTTTAATTTCAAATTTGTTTATCACAAAACTTCAATTTCAAATTACAATGGTAGCAAATCCATCACATAGAAACTCGAAAATGATACTGATGATGCTGCAGTCATCACCCTTATTATTTCCCAGCAACAATAGTGAATTCAGTGCTTTAGATTCTTTTCAAAAATTTCATTTTATTTTATAAATCTCATATATAAATCACTTTTCTCATATAATTTCACTTCTTATATATAAGACTTATTTTACCATTGCAAATCATTTTAATTATAACTTCATACATTATAATTCATTGCTTATACAATTCATTCTTTTACAATTGTTGTTTTATTTAACTTATTCAAACAACTTTTATCAACTTATATATATATTTACATTTTTAACAACCAAATAATCAATCATATACACTTTAATAATTTCTGAAAAATTATTTCTTTATATACAAAATATAATCGAGGTAAAATTATTTACTTTAACCAATTTAAAACAATATCATGCCGAATTGTTCTGAACAAGTGTTTAGAGATCCCTATCGATAGAGTTGTACTGACAATACCGACCAGAATCCATATACCACTCAACAAACCAATCATCACAATATAAAACAATTTTATATTAACTAACAAATACGCGCTCGTATCTATTATTACACTCAAACTCATTCTAGAGTACTACTGACTCTATCTCTAATGAGTAACACCCAACAGAGCAGGGTTGTTGCTTAACCATATGCTCTGATACCACGTTGTAAGGACCCGATTCTTCGACTTTCGAAAATCGACATCAATACGTCCACTGTATCAACTATCGAGCAATCGAATGCCGAAAAACCGGATTCTTAGGGTTTAAGAAAGAAGAGGTAGTAGAAAACAGAAGGAAAAGAAAGAAGAAACAACAGAAAACACAGAAACAGAAACAATATCAGAATCTCACATTCGCAGCGGAACAACATATAATAGATAAATGAATAATCTTTAAATTAAAGAACTATATCATTTTATACATTACATCATCATCAGAGTTTACAACAACAATACAACACTGGACAGTTATATAAACTTGTCCTCATACAGAATACACAGCGGAATAAATAATATCATATACAAGTGGTACGTCTCGTCATCCAGCTCGCCACTAAGCTCCACAGCATCACGAATCCAGAATGACCTGATAACCTGACTCTAGACTGCCCGTGTGGAAATTGGTGGGCATCTAGAGTTTAGGAAGGAAACAATAAACTCCAGGTCAGTCATGGGACTGGTGTGAGAACTAAAATAGTTATTTATCTTTAAAACAAACAACAGGATAATTTTAAAGTTAATTCGCAATGCTTTTGGAAAATGAGACTACCATAAGGCCTCCCGCACGCACACACAATGCAAACGTAGAATCGGAGGAGATTTCTCCTTATGATAGTCAAAGATGCTTACTACGTAAAACAATCAAATCATTTTGATATTATTATTAGTGCATAGTGTAGAAAAATCATTTCGAAAGTATAATATAAATCATAGCCAGCATAGGCATTTCGCACTTATGCCTACTATAACTACCATGTTCAATAGCAGGTTACCGCCACATTCCATGGCAGGTAATAGAACTAAAACCGTACAAGTCACGTATTGTTTCTTTGGATTTCCAACAAATGGTCAGGCCAAGGAACTTCCTATTGCCACATAGGTATGCCTCTGGAAAGACGACCCCGAGAAATAACCTAACATTACGGTTAGATCTCTGCCAACATAAGGCCGGGTTACCCCTAACTGGGTAACTACTGACACGAATATGCCATCCCCCGATCGTAACCGATCTATATTCGAGGATCCTCGATTCCAACAACCACAAAGAAATAAATTTGCAGCAACAACATAGGTTAAATATCTGGGCTCCATACCATGATACAACCTCTATCCATAAGGAAATGACATACACTAAGGGGGCGCTATCCCCTAATAACCTTGATGCATCCTTCCTGTTTTGACCATTTCCGGGATGTGAGGTCAGACGAAGTCTCGTCCACAAAGCCACGCTTTGGTACAAAGCCATGCTTTGGGTCAAACAAATGATCACAAAGATAAATGATCATATCACAAATGATCAAACAATGATCATTACACAGCAACACTCAGCATGCCACGTTACCAAATTGGGAATATATCACTAGTAACTATCAACTACATAACCTCTGAGCTCGTACGTCTCAGAGAAGGGTGTTAAGTAAGAGAATAAATTCTCCACCACCAACATAAATGTATTTGATAGAAACCAGCTTTATATCTCAAAATGTAACGTCAGACACACAACCATACAAGTCTGTTCCGGGATCGAACAGAATCGAAGGCACTTCAAAAGAAGTCCTTGCAATCCGGATAATTTCTAATCACGTCCGGACTTCCTGTCACTAAGGGTGATAAAATCTCTATATCGGAGTTCAGCCGATGCAGAGTAACTCGACGGTAATCCTTCCGTTTTCAAAAATATCCGGTCTTCAACACCGGTCATCAAATGCGATCCATTACGACGTATCACATATTCGGAATGGGTTATACGACCCAAAGGTCCTTTCCCGGCTAACCCGAATAGTGAGCGCTTATTCAAAAATAAGTGTGGCATTCAAATTCAAGCAAATCACAACAAATACCCATTCAAGGTAACTATTGATAGTCGGTTATTTAACTATCAATAGGTCTGCACAGCACCATCAGATTCCAAATAATTTATTTTCCAAAAATATCTTTATAAGATATATAATTTCCACACTTCAAAAATAAATCAACGTTTATTTTTTTAATACAATTTCCCTTTTTGGTTATAAATTCCATAGTGGATTTATATTTCAAAATATCTACTGATATACGATTTTCAATCGATTTCAAATATTCACTTTCAATTTATCTTTACAAAGATAAATTTTCAAAAACGTTTCATTTCATATTGGAAAAGCATTTCCATACTTATTTAATAATAAGTAATTCACAAATCTTATTTATTTTCAACATTTGAAAATATTCAATGTACTTAAATCAAAATTAAGTATATATTTCATTCTTTAAGGAAATCATTTTCTTAAACACATCTATTTGAGTCAAAACGAATGTTACGTAAAACATTGTTACGACGACCCAAAATTACTAGTATAGGGATTCGAAATTAAGATAGATATATAAATCCCAATACTATATAAAACATTCCTTTCGAAAATCATTTACTATAACAACAGTGTTATAGTCCACCATTTCCTTATTCCTCGAAACATCTATTTCAACAAGGAATGTTGAAATCTATGTTTTCGATACTTAATGCATTTTAAAAACATCTTTAAATCATTTTCATTCTACTCCAATATCACTTCCAAATATTTCTTTTTAATATACTATTCACTGTCCAAAATTGTGAATATACTTCGTTAACCAATTTCAACATTTCTACACATTTTATTTAAAGAATTATCCACTGTCCAAAATCGTGAATAAAATTCCCAACCAAACTCTATTTTTTTATTTACAACATTTAACTTAAAAGATAATTCGCTGTCCAAAATCACGAATATATCTCCTTTAATAACCTTCTATATTTCATTTGTCAAATTCAATTGATTTTGGATTTATAAAACGATGTTTATAAATTCCACTTTTATATTATAAAATAAATTTCCATTTATAAAATCCCTTTATAAATCAATTCCATTTAATAACTTCACAACTTCATAAATCTTATTCACTTATAAGATTTACTTATACTTCATTTTAACACTTTAAAAACTCCTTTATAACTCAATTATTTTGATCTATAAAATATCAATTTTATAAATCTTCTATATAAATCGTTTATAATTATTCAAAAATCCCAATTTAAACCATTTTATAAATCAATCAATTATTTATTTCAAAAATCAGTCTTTGGTTATATTTTGCAAAAATCATAATTTTTATAACTTTAAAATTTTAACGTTTATTTATTTAAGATGAATCAATTCAAAATTTTAATAAAACGTAGAATCTCAAAAATCACTTTAAAAATCCCTTTAAAATCAAAATCGTTATTTTTAAACTTCAAAAATGGATCCGATGGTGCAACAACACCAAATAATCAATCACGGCATCTAAACATCATATATCGATATGAAAACAGAATATATAACAATATCTGTACATAAATCAATACGGTGAGGAATCCAGTCGGATCCCTCCAACCTGTTTCCCTGCATCCACGGATGTTAGCACAATACCAATTCCGCTCCAGTACGGAATATCGTGGTATATGGGATTTATAAAATATTATCCGCTATTATACGGCACAATAGGGTCTCATCCGCTATATAATGCGGGAAATCAACTCCAAGTACATAAATAATACCAATTTCACTTTACGGTGAAATATTCGCGGTATATGTTTTTAATAAATAACATCCGCTTAATAACGGCATATAATGTCTATTTCAATCAACAACAGATAATAATTTATCATCCAGGCATACAATCAACAATTTTACATCTAACTATTTAAAATTTACATCGAACTATTTCGATTGAGTGAGAAATTCTCACCTTATCTTTTAAAATGGTTGCAGCGTTTTATTTCGAATAAAATTAAACACGCGTTTAATTTTACTCAAAATTTTCACTATCTCCAATCGACTCCAAACCAGCTCCATTGCGTAGTGCTCGACAGAACGATTCCAACGCATTTCGTTTCGTGCGTTTTCGACCTTGTATGAAAAAGTTATGTTATTTTAAAGTTTACACGAATTTAAATAAAACGATTTCAGTTTTATTTTTATTTTTCTAACCCTAGATCTCATCCTGGCCGTCCAATTCCACCACATCAGATCTGAGCCGCCCCCCTTTCTTCCTTCTCTCGTTCATTTTCACGTACAAAGAACCCATAGTCGCCGTTCTTTGATCAATTATCGCGGCCACCACGACAACTTCCAGAACGATCAACCACCACCACGTCGAAGCTCATCACTTGCTCTACACTCGGCTCGAACCATGATGAACTCGGCCTCATCCTTGCATCGAAAAACGTGAAGATCCATGCGACTTTGAACTGAAATTGCCGTCGATCCGCGGCTCTGTTTCCGATCATCTCCGTATGGATTTGAAGCTCTCGTAATCCTCTTCAAGTTTGTAGTTGAAAGTATTTGCTAATTCTTTACGGATTGAGAGAGATTAAGGGAAGAAGGAGAGTGATTTCTGGCCATTAATCTCTATAGTGGCGGCTAAGGGCTGAAACCCTAGGGTTTGTGGAAAATAGAGAAAGTAAGGGGCTTTTATAGAAAAATACGTGACACTATTCATCCCGGATTTTCCGAACTCCAAATCGAGCGTGCTGGCTGGCGTTTCTAAGGTTTACCCCGTGTTCCGAACGCAATGGAATGTGTTTCGGGAGCTAATTCGGTCATATGTGCGAGTTACGGAATTAAACGATCGATTTTAAATTAAACTGATTAAACAAATTTCTAGACGTTTTGGTTTGCCCCGGACAAACGGTACATCCAATTGACCCGAAATTTGAAACAATACAATAATATCACATTACGGATCCGATGAAAATGGTTTCGTCAAAATCCGAGACTTTTTGAAAAATGACTATTTTTAACTCGCCAAATTAATATTAAAATAATTTCGACGCGTTTCGAGCTGCCACGGTCAAACGACAACTCCGATTGCTACGAAAATTGAAATCCGATAATAACAAACAATTACGGATCCAATGGAACTAGTTTCGTCTAATTCTGAGACTATTCGAAAAATGGCTAATTTCACCAGTCGATTAAATATTAAAATATTCAATTTTCACAGATTAACTTAAAATTCAATTTTAAAAGTTCTATAACATTACTATAACTTCAATATGATTTAATATAACTTTATAAATCATTTTTAATCACATTTAATCCAGATTTCAATTATTTCTGGAATTTCAACTATTAAATTGCCGATTTAATTATCCAATTTTTGAGGAGAACGGTTGTGTAGCAGGAAACTACACAGCCGATTAGATATATATATATATATATATATATATATGCAGATAATACTGGTTCGATCAACAAGCCTGATCGATAGCGAAATCAGAACATCAAAAAAGTGTTTAGGTTACAAACATTGTGACAGATCATGAAAGAGTTTAATATACATACTTAGCCAAGTGTTATCAGAAAAAACTACAGCGTAGAGTAAATGCAAATCATAGAAAGAAAGAAAAGACGGTCCATCTCTTAGTCGGCACCATGCTGGCTAGTCGGAGCAACTGAGGATGCACTACCACCGATTCCTCCGAGGGCGACCTTGCCGAGGGAAGGCGAAATTTGAAAGGGGCCAAGGATGAGGAGCCTGCCCAAAAAGCAAATAAATTAGAAATTTTACTGCATAAGTCGAGTCGCGAGTTGGTGGATTTGTTGAAGACGAGGGTGTTTCTCTCTTTCCAAATGACCCAGCAGAAGATAGCCAGAAGGATGTCAAGATGGTGGTTAGGTGAACTGTACTGCCAATGATCAAAGAAATCCGCGATAGTGTAGATATTCCCAAGATTTTGGACGCAAACCGAAACCTAAATGTAGAGAGATAAATCGCAGTCGAAGAAAAGATGTCGGTTAGATTCGGTTTCAGAGTTACAGAAGACGCAAGTCAGGTCCGAAGTGATATTAAGGCGGGTGAGGCGATCTTTGGTATTAACCCGGCCATGGATGAGACACCACTGGAAGAATTTGATTCGGGGAGGGATACGGCATTTCCAGACATGGGAAAAGGCAAACAATCTATCAGGATGACTAAGGAATGAATAACATTGGGAGATGGAGAGGCCATTGGAGGGAGCAAGGGCCCAGGAATGGTGATCCGGCAGAACAGGGTTAAGGACAATCGATTGTAGGAGGTTGAGGGCGGAGAGGAGCTCGGAGAGGGTATCAACGTCGAAAAGGGAAGGGGGGCAAAGGCTGGGTAGGCCAAGGTTGACGGCATCCGCCACTGACAAAAGGGGAAGATTGGAGGAGGAGAAGAGGGATGGGAAGGAGCAATGGAGTGGGGAGAGGCTGTGCCAGTAGTCGAACCAGAAGAGACATTTAGCGCCATCGCCAAGCTTCACTTGAAAAAGAGGTTTAATGCGATCTACTGATGCAAGAACACCCGACCAAAAGGGCGAGGGCTTGGAGAGGGAGCGAAGTGGAGGGCATGAAAAGGGTCCACATTGTAATGGTAAGCCAGGATCCAGTCTTTCCAGATGAACTGGCCCGGTGAGAGGAGATGCCAGAGCCATTTAGCGAGAAGCGCCTGATTGAGGGTAATCAAGTTGGAGATACCTAATCCGCCATGGTCCTCGTGCAAGCAAATGATTTTCCAATTGATCAGGCATTTGGCTCTCCCCGTATTCCAGAGGAAAGAGCGTCTAATAGAGTCAATTTTTTTGGATACCCAGTTAGGAATTTTGTGGAAAGAGAGCCAATAGAGAGGGATAGCAGAAAGTACCGCTTTGACCAAGACAAGCCTACCTGATGCTGATAGGGTGTTCGCTTTCTAACCTGCTAGTCTAGATTCAATTCTGGATACAAGGGGAATCCAGTCCGAGCGATGAAGCTTAGTGGGCCGAAGGGGGATGCCTAGATAGGATATTGGAAAAGTGTCAATGTTACAGTTGAGAGCGGAGGCGATGGGAGGACCGAGATGATCAGCATTTCCAAGCATGATGACAGAGCTTTTACTAAAATTAATTGAAAGACCAGAGATGAGTTCGAAGGTGTAAAGAAGAACCTTGAGACAGTGGATGTGTTCAGGGGTGGGGAGATGAAAAGGATCGTATCATCTGCAAACTAAAGGTTAGATATCGATAGGTCAGAATTGGAGTTAGGATTAGGATTGTGGTGACTGATACCAGCCAAGTGATTATCTGCTGTCGCCAGTTTGATCATACGGTTAAAGACATCCGCAACCAATACGAAAATGAGCGGGGAGAGAGGGTCTCCCTGTCTGAGACCCCTAGCCGATTTGATAAGACCTCCAAAGGCGCCACCGATCTGGATCGAGGAAAGGCTCGAATT
This sequence comes from Allium fistulosum, assembly GCA_030737815.1. NCBI lineage: Eukaryota > Viridiplantae > Streptophyta > Magnoliopsida > Asparagales > Amaryllidaceae > Allium > Allium fistulosum. The sequence continues at coordinate 538,725,566 of CM060903.1, forward strand.
CAGTATACATTCAATCCAGTTGCACCACTTAGGTGAGAATCCTCTGTGCATTAGAAGCTCAAGGATGAAATTCCAATTGACTGAATCAAAGGCTTTGGAAAAATCCAATTTTAGAAGGACCCCTGGGATGTTGTTGGAATGACAATAGGAGATAACTTCTTGTGTTGCCGCGACACAGTCCAGTATGTTCCTACCTTTGATGAAGGCCGATTGTTCCTCTCCCACAAGCAATTCCATATGGTTTTGGAGACGATTGGCGAGTACCTTAGTTATCAGCTTAAAGGTGGTGTTGAGCAGGCTAATAGGTCGGAAGGCTGAAAGAGAGTTGGCGCCATCGGATTTAGGAAGGAGAACAATGTTGGCATAGTTAAGGCGAGCTATGGCCATGGGGTTGGAGCAGAATTCGGCACACATGTTTAGGATATCTTCTCTGACAACCCCCCAGAAATGCTTAAAGAAGAATGGGCCAAAGCCATCTGGCCCCGGGGATTTGTTGTCGTCCATATCTTTGAGGGCGGCCAGGATTTCCTCCTCCGTGAAGGAGGAATCAATAGGGATAGGCGATGGATTAGGATAGAGTAAGTTCCAATCTATGGGGGGTAGGGGAGGAGAAGGTTTTCCAAGGATGGAGCAGTAAAAATTGGAAAAGAGGTTCAAGATAATGGTGGGATCGGATATTGTGTTGTTGTTGTGCACTATTTCAGGGATGGATAAGGATCTGCGTCGGCCATTGGCTAATTTGTGAAAATAAGAAGTGTTTTTGTCGCCATCTTTTAGCCACTTGGCTTTTGATCGCTGTTTCCAGCCAATCTCTTCTTGCTTCATCAGTCTTTCAAGCTCAGTTTCTAAGTTCGCAAGGATGGTTGAGTCACTGTTGTTTAGGGGGTGAGACTCCTCCTGGATATTTAGAGAAAGGATTTCATTTTGGATGACGGCAATGCAATTACGGAGGGAGCCCCAAATAGACTTAGCCCAAGGCTTGAGGAGTTTTCTTAGAGATCTGAGCTTACTTATTACACGTGAAGTGGCAGAGGTGAATCTGGTAGGTTCATCCCATGCCAGTTTGATAAAATCGTCGAATGATGGTTCGAGAAGCCAGAGTCTCTCAAATCTGAATGGTCGCTTGGAGGTCGAAGGGGTGCCCGAGTCGAGACAAAGTGGACAGTGATCCGATAGAATGGTAGCAAGGCCAAGACAGAAAGAGAGAGGATGGATGTCTTCCCAGGCGGGACTGAAAAGGAAGCGGTCTAGTTTGGCTAGGGAAGGGGAATGGCGCTTATTGGACCAGGTGAATTGACGGTTATTGATTGGGGGTTCGATAAGGGAGCAGGAGTTAATGAATGCATTGAAATCTTCTGAGTTAATAGGGGGTTCGATAAGGGAGCAGGAGTTAATTGGATGATATTTGAAGTTAAATGTTGCTCTTGGCGTATTTTGTAAATGATATTTTTAATCATTGCGTAGGAAACAATATGGGAGTATGTAACATGGATATGAATTATTGTTGTGAAATGTAATCAGCAATATGTTGTTTTTAAAATTTGTGATTTTGTTCATATTCTTGTGCTTCTGAAATTTTGGATACCATTATCATTATTGTATTTCGTTACCAGAAGTTAATACTATGGATGACTGCAGCACCTGTAGCGCTTAGCTTTTGGCCTCTGGATACGAGATATTACAATAAAGGTTTAGTTGAGTTAGAGCAAAGGTGATTTTACTTGGGAGACCAAGGAGAGCATGAGGACTGCTTATTCGAAGCTCTTTACTTGGTGAGACTTATGTTTATTGCATTTACTTTCATTTTCGATATCATATATGGTAGTTTAGTACCCTGCATGCTAGGGTAGGCGTCGATATTATTATCCATGTTTGATGTTTGATATGGTTGCTCATAGATGTTAGGCATGCAGGGTAGGTATGTTTGACTTTACCTTGTTGTGTTAGGATTTCGGGGGTGAAATGTCTAAAGAGGGAGACTGTAACGACCCCTATTTTACGTATTGGAGGATCGTATAATATTATTTTTAAATTCATATAAGGCCGTATGAATGTATATCTTTGGGAAATGCCTATTAGTGATATTTCCAATCTCTAGAATTTTTTCGGATGATTTTACCCTCCAAAACTTGTATGGCTATTTCTGATATAAGCTGAATTAGTGTCAAAGACCACTTCCATTGGAAAGATATGATTGTTTCCCTTTACATAGAGTGGTCATAATTTCGATTTGGATTTTCAGACTAGGAGATATGGCTATTTGTAGATTAGTAGTATTTAAAGTAGCTTAATGGGTAATTAGTGGGTTTGAGGGCAAGCCCATTAACCCATTCCGAGCTCGAAGACTATTTTAGGCTGAACTATCATCCCTAAGTCACTTTTACCTCTTCTTAAATGGATCTAAGCTCCCATAAATCCATTCTACACCCATACCTTCTCTTTTCTCCTCCAAATCAAGTCGAAACCATAGATTAAAGGTAGATTAGCAAGGGGATTCACTAAAAATCTTCAAATTTACATTTTTGGGGAGGGAAAACTTCATCTTTGCAATTGATTTATGGACTTGCACCGATTTGCGTGCATAACTTTGATTTTGAAGGTTTTCATGAGTGATTTATCATCTCTCACCTTATGTACTTATAGGTTTTCATATGTTTTAAACTAATTTTTAAAGTCAAATTAATGTTTTGAAACTGTTTCTAAGTCAAACCTAAAGTAAAACGAATTTTGAAATGTTTATAACACTTTAACCATGTTACCTTGGAGTATAGTTACCTTTGTATGTGATATGTTATGTTATAGATGCATTACATGATTGAATTACTATGGTTTGATGTGTGTTTGGATGTTTGAATGTTGTGTATGTGTTGTGTTTATGTATATGCTTGTATGGTTGAAACGCTCATCGGAGCGACATGGAGTTAGCATGGGGTAGAAAACACGGAAAATTGTTCGGTGGAGTGGTTGGATCGATGGCCGAGTAGGGTATTCGGTTCGGTAGGTGGAGGTCTGGGTCTGAACAGTGGAACTGGTTCGGTAAGGGGTCGGTTCGATAGGGGTGATCATGAAAGTCAGTTCGGTGGGGCTTGGGTTTAGTCTTGTTTGGCGAAGTTAGTTTGGGTCAAGGATGCTTTAGTTTGGCTTTGGCTTTGGGTGTCTTGCTTCAACGGTCATAGGTTAGACCCGAACAAGGCACATAGATGAGAGACTTCGTCGTAACATGGTGATACTACGATGACTTCCTCAGGACGTGTTCTAGATCTCTCGGTGGCAATGTGTGGTGGAGTAGACAACTCTAAGCGACTCGGGATGACTTTGGATTCTGCGCGGCAACGGAGGAAGTGATGATGTGACGCTTCAATGTAATGACTTCGGGACCTTAGTACGATGTCTCTATGACTTACGATGGATGTCAGAGGAATTTCAAAGATGATGACTTAACAATGGGAGTCTTGGCGGTGATCCACAAGGATGAGTTCTACGATAGGGGCTTGCGAGTACGATTTGCAATTATGTCCTACTATGGAGATAACTGTGATGGAATAACGATTGAGTTCCATTATGGAGACGCTTGCAAACGGATCGGTGATAACTTGAAGGCTTCTAATGTGCTCGTAAAGAAGGGGTATGTGGGGATGCCCACTTGGATTTACGATTGTGCACGGACCTTGTGATAGTAAATTACCCTGGGCATTATGATTGTGGGCTTGGTTCCTAACCTTTCAAAGTGGCATGGATTGGGGCACCAGTGAAGTTGAGATTTTGATTGGATCTCTAGTTTGCGATTGTGCCATACGAGTTATCATATATCCAATGCACACAAGTGGTGGTGAGGATAGTTCAATGGATGCTATGTTTGCCATGGTTATTCATCACTCTAGAGCGTCACACGATGTTGGTATAATCGACCATATACCTGAGCACTAGACATTGTACTTCGATGTGGTACACTTATATGGTTATGATAGTAGATTAGCATATATCAACAATTACGTGCTAACTCTTTAGATGCATGGACATGTTTTATGCTAACTTATATGGTATGGTTCTTCATAGCCAATGCCTCTATTTACTATATACGAGTTTTATTGTATTTTTGAGATGATGTTCTGCTCACACCAGACTGTTTTCTGATCCGAGGTTTTATTGTTTGCTTCTTATTATCTCTGGTACTTTTAAATGAGTAGATTAGGGATAACAGGTTTAGATAGCACATAGAACTGTATGGAATACGAGTAGGAGGCTCGGCTTTTATATATCTATACCTTGGAGCTTATTATCGCTTGTATTCCACTGTGCAATAGTATGGAGCTATGTCAGTACTAGTATTTTAGAAAGACTGTTATAGAGTTTATTTTGTAGATTTGGACGTATAAACTCTTTATTTCAGCGTTTGTATAGTCTATGAACCTGATGCACTCTGATATTCTTTATAATTATATCACCGTCTCGCCTATTTTACATCTATATTGTTATATTATATTTTGTCTGTGCGCTATGAGATATTATATAAGTTATGTGCTTGGATTTTTAGTACATTACACCCTTGGCTACTATCCTACATCGGCCAGTCCCTCTATAGTGCTCTATACGTGTATAGTGGGTACCGAAGGTGTAGGGCGATCGTCATAATAGTCATGAGACCAAGGGATATAGACATCTCAAATATACCATCGAGAAGTGCATCCAAGAGAAAAGATTGTTGATGTACGTTAAGAACCCACCGTATAGTGGTCAAGCTTCAACTAGGAAACAATCTCAACAGGTAACGAACTATTCAATTATTATAGGTGGCATCTCTAGTAGTGAGCATGAGCCTAGGGTCATCCCTTGAAGGCACTAAGGTATGATATTTAGACTTTGCTTTGTTTATCTCTTGTTAAATTAAAGTTCGAGAGTGCACCTTGTTATGCTTACACATGTGTGAGATCAAGAGATAGATCTTACATGCACGCTCTGGGCTGAAACCCAAGGCACATTTCGATCCATACCTTTTGTAATGATACGACTTTTCGACGCTCGAAAGTCGACATTAATACGTCCACTGTATCAATTGCCGCGCAATCGAATGCCGAAAAACCGAACCATTAGGGTTTAAAAGAAGAGGTAGAAGAAGACAGAAAAAAAAGAGAACAGAAAAATACAGAAACAATATCAGAATCTCACATTCGCAGCGGAACAATATATAATAGATAATCACTAGTCTTTTTAAATCAAAGAACTATATCATTTTATACATACATAGATCAGAATCAATATACAACTTGATACAAACAATGGACAGTTATAGAAACCTGTCCTCATACAGAATACACAGCGGAAATAAATAACAAGTACGGAAGTATGCTTCGCCATCCAGCTTATCCCCAAAGCTCCAGAATATCCAGAATATCCTGATAAAAATAACTCTAGGCTGCCCGTGTGGAAAATTATGGACACCCAAAGTTTAGAAGGGAACAATAAACTCCGAGTCAGTCATGGTGACTGGTGTGAGATCGTCAAACAGTTATTTTCACAAAGAAAATAAAATTAATTCGCAATGCTTTTGGAAAATGAAACTACCATAAGACCTCCCGCCACACACACAATGCAAACGCGGAATTGGAGGAGATTTCTTCTTATGATAGTCAAAGATGCTTACTACGCCAATCATTGGATTATTATTATTAATGTCTAGTGTAGAAAATATTTCGAAAGTATAATATTAATCTTAGCTAGCATACGACCAGTATCGTATGCCTACTATAGCTACCATCTAAACAGTGGTGACCACCATAAGTAAATGGCAGGTTCTACAACTAAAACCGTACAATTTCGTATTGGGAAATGGATTTCCAACAAATGGTCAGGCTAAGGAACTTCCTTTCCTACTGCCGAATGGGATCGCCTCTGGCTGGACGTCCCGAGAGACAAACTGCTCTGCCAAACAAGGCCGGGTTACCCCTGTAACTAGGTAACTCACGAATATGTCATCACCCGGTCTTTGGGACCTTTATCCGAGCGCTCGGTAGCATCATCACACATAATAAATAAGGTGTGTCCACATGAGTAAGTATCTGGGCTCCATACCATGATACCACCCCTTTCCAGAAGGAAATGACATACCCTAAAGGGCGCGACCCTCATAACCTTGCCGCAACATTCCTGTTTTTACCATTTCCGGGTTGTTGAGGCCCTGACGAAGTCTCGTCCACAAAGCTACGCTTTTTCACAAAGCCACGCTTTGATCACAAATGATCAAATAAATGATCATCGTCACATCAACACTCAGCATGCCACATTACCAAATTGGGAATATATCGCTGATAAATTTCAACTACATAACCTCTGAGCTCGTACGTCTTAGAGAAGGGTGTTAAGCTAAGAGAATAAATTCTCCGCCACCAACAGAAATGCATTTGAAAGAAATCAGCTCTATATCTCAAAATGTAATGTCAGACATGTAACCATACAAGTCTGTTCCGGGTTCGAACAGAACCGAAGGCACTTCCGAAGAAGCCCTTGCAAATCCGAATATTCACAATCCCGATAAAACTTCCCATCACAAAGGAAATCTCAATACCGTAGCTAACGGTGCAGAGACAATCGATAGGTCATCCTATCGTTTTCACAAATACCCGGTCTTCACCACCGGTCTTCAATACGATCCATATCGTCATATCATTATTCGGAATGGGTTATCTGACACAAAGGTCCTTTCCCGGCTAAACCGAATAATAAGAGTTTGTTTTAAAAAACAAATCAAGTGCCATTTCAAACGTAAATATTGATAGTCGGTGATTTAATTATCAACGATATTCACAACAATCATCAAATTCAAATAATTTTCCCAAATTATTTACTTTCAAAATATCTTCATGAGATATATATTTCCCCACACTTAGCATTTGAAAACCAATTTCAAATCACATTTCACCTTTCAACTTTTGAAAATCAATTTCAAATCAATTTCCTTACGCAGAATACATTTCCACATATTTCTTTTAAAAATTCACTTAGAACTTTTAATTTATATTTTAAAAGCCACTTTGGAAAATATACTCGGCTTTATAGTGAAAATACACTTTCACTTCAAAACGGTCCATTTAAACCAATTAAATAAATCCTTATCGATTTATTTCAAATTTACATTCCAAAACTATAAATTTATTTCTACACTTCATCATTTTGAAAACCGATTCCAAATCATATTTCTTACACTTTAAAAATAAATCAACGTTTATTTTTAAAACAAATTTCCCTTTCCTTTATAAATTCTATTCGGAATTTACATTCTCAAATATTCATTTTCAACACCAAATCGACTTTCAAATTGATTTCTCAATTTTATTCCAAACTCCAAATCATTTTACAAATCGATTTTCAATTTATTCTCAACACAAAAATAAATTTTCCTTCAAATACTAAATAAATTTCCAAATCGATTTCTCAAAGATTTATTTCCAAATACCAAATCAATGTTCAATTGGATTTTTACAAATTTATCGCCTTTAAAATAAATTCCTTTATATCTCCCAAACCATTTAAAATTCCATTTAAAATAAATTTTCCAACTTTCGAATAATACTATTCAAAATCCATTTATTAAAATCTTTTCCCATATCTTGGAATTTATTCAATAAGATTTCGACAATCCAATTTAATACTTTAAAATTCCTTCTTTCAATAAATTCAATTCTTAAAAATAAATTCACTAAAAATTTTCCACTTTAATTTCAAAATCCAATTTATATTCGTTTCTGGTATCCAACGATACCAAAAATACATTCGGCTAAATTTTAGCCTTCAACAGTTTCAATTATCAATAAATCATTCACAGATTATCAATAAATCACATCATTCACATATGAAACAATATTCATAAAAATTTGAGGGATCCAGTTGGATCCCTCCAACCTATTTCCCTGCATCCATAGATGTTAGCACAATACCAATTCCACTTCGAGGTGGAATATCGCGGTATATAGGATTTTATAAAATATCATCCGCTTACTAACGGCGCAATAGGGTCTCATCCGCTATACAGTGCGGGAAATAAATCAATTCCAATATATACATATGCCAATATGTATATATTGCTATATATATATAGATATATCCTACTATATCTAATATCACATCCAAACATCAATCAATCAAATCAATAACTGCAAAAATCAACTTTACATTCGAGTGAGAAGATCTCACCTTTGCTTTTATTTTGCAATCCATTCCAATCTCGACCCAATTGTCTTGACTTGATTTCCTTAATTTATACCTTGTATAAATATTATAAAAATTATTAATATTCGAATCAATCGAATAATAAATTTTCATTTGATAATTTTTATTCATCGGTGATTTCATTTTAATAGTTAAATTAACTGGTAGTTTTTATTTAAACCAGTATTTCTCCTTTAAACAGATTTTTCCACTCCCTTAATAAATTATTTTCAATAAATTAATTTTTAAAATATTATACTTATTTTATTTTATTTCCTGGAAACTACATATGTACATACTTATAGAATATATATACATAATTAAAAATCTGATTTTTTCATAAATCAAATATTTTAAAATTTTCCATTTATAAAAGCTTATCTTCGTATATATATATGTAATTTTATAAACATTTATACTTAATCATATTATTCTCTACAACTATATATACATCTAAAACAAACTGTATTAATTCTACAGTATATATTCTTATACATATATATATAACGAATTAAACTAAAATAAATTGGGTATACCTCACTGTCAATACCCGGCTCGAGATCAAGTTTCCGATCGAGTAGCCACCACCGGCCTTCCTAGATAAAACGCGACCCCGCCTCGCCTTTATCACCATCGACGAACTTCTGTCATCGCGAACGACTCGAAACCCCACGCGACTTGATGCCTGACCCCACACGAAGTCGCCGAGTCTCTCTCTCAACGATTCCGATCTCGTTCGCACTGCCGTGGCTGCCCACGCGTGCACCTACCTCCCTTACAGCGGAAGACGTCGACCAACTCAACTCACGAAGCTCGATAACTCGCGATCCCCTCTGCTTCTTGCTCGACTTCGTTCGTTGCATACGAATTTGTGATGCTGAACGATGCGGTCATTCCTTCGATTTGCTCTCACCGCCGATTCGAATCAGAAAGAAATGAGGAATCTCGAAATTTGGGTTGTGGACGAACGTGAAATTCTATTTTGTGAATCATTCGTATCTCTCTGAAGAAGCCATCCCTTTTTTTTATACGAATGAGTTGATTTAATTTTTTTCTTAGCTTCGATTTATTTATTTTATTTTGATCCTCGTTGTTTGATTTTGCAAAGAGGAAGGGGACACGTATTGAATTGGAAGGACGCGTGTTTTAAGTCTCAATACGTGTTGCAAAGGCTTGTCACATTATCAATTGCAATATTATATTTTAAATTTAAATCGTATCAATTCTGCAACTCACAATCTCGATCTCCTATCGAGGCGTGCCGCTAGGCATTTATAATGTTATACGCCTATTCCGAACATGATGGAAAAGGTTTCGAGTCCAAATTTGATCGTATGGAGAAGATAGCTTTTTTGGACCAGTTATAATATTAAATTTTCGATTTAATTTCAGCGCGTTTGCTTATCGTACGGCCAAACGATCACTCCAGACATTACGAAAATTGAAATCCGATAATAATACAATATTACGGATCCAATGGAACTGGTTTCGTCGAATTCCGAGACTACGCCCCGTACCTCTATATTTTAAATTCAATTTAAACAACAGAATTTCAAAACTGAACAAAACAGCTTTAAATCCAATTCTGAAAGTTCCAGTACCTTCAGAATTATCAATATAGATTTTCTAAGCCTTGAAAAATATTTTTAATCAGTTTAAAACTGAAGATTCAAATTTTTACCCAATTGCAACAATTAAATTTAGAAATTTAATTGCCAAATTCCATTCTGATATTTGAATTTCAATTTAAATTATCATTCGAATATTTTAAACTCATTTAAATATTCACTTTTCAAATATCAAAAATTCAGGGTCGTTACAATCTTCCCTCCTTAAAAGAATTTCGTCCCGAAATTACAATAAAGAAGAATGATCCAATCCCCGTTTATCATTTTACCAAAACCAAATAGTTTTATCAACTTGATAAAATAATCTTTCTTATTACTTCATAATTTTCCCACACTTTTCCATAAGTTTCAAACAACTTAATTTACTTCACAATTCAAATTTAAATTTTAATTCAAATTGTAAACTTTCAAAATTTTCTCAAAAATTTTCTAACACCCGATATTTTCGAAAAATTTCTCCAGCGTCTCCTTTGCGCGGCTAGCTCGGTACAACTACAAAATGTCCTTACGGACCCTCAGATTTCAAAAAGAAAACAAAATGCCAAGTGGCAAAACCAGAATCTCATCAAATTTCATACTGAAATTTAAATACATACCTTTGCCGAGCAAATTCAAATTTATCTTTAAAATCAAAATCCAAAATCCATTTTCCTTAGCCTTTACAATTCCTGTATATTTTACTTAACAGCAATATCCAAATTTACTTATTGGATTTCCATTATCGATTTACTTAAGAATTTCATTCATTCATTTCTTAAGTGCAATATAAGTGTTTACATACTTCTCCTATTTATTTTCACTTCACAAACAAAGTTATATATTCATTTCCTTATACTTTGCATTTTCAATTTCATTTGAATTCAATTTACAATTTCAACTCTATTTGAATTCATCTTACTTTCAAAATTTCATTTCGAATTTTACTTGAATTCGATTCATCTTCTAATTCTGAATATTGAGTTTTATTTACCTTTATTCCAAATTCCAATTTTAAATCCTTTCATTAGTGAAAATTTTTTCAAAAATTCCAATTTTTTTCTAACTCCCAAAATTTTCAGAAAATTTTAGTGGAGTCTCCTTTGTACGGAGGAGCTTTTGCAATTTGACAAAAGATATAAATATATATACATCGACCCACTCGGTCGGAAAAGCAGAAAAACAGTTCATATTTCCTATTTTGTATTGCGTAGCGTACCTTTTAGCATTTTAAAGCAAAGCAGTTATTTTATTAGCATTTACGCAACCAAAATGCAGCCAAATGGCTTCAAAAACCTGCACTTACTCAATTTAAACAGGTAAGTGACAAATATAAGAAATTCATTTACACTTCACTTATTTCAATAGCAAATACATATATTTCATAAGCAATGTATTCAAAATAAATTCCATTAGCAATTTATAAAATTTCAATACAACTTTAGTTGCTTACGACCAATTCACATACCATTTTTATTCAATTCAATGGTTTACAATTCATTTTCTTCCATTCTATTCATTTTTAAATGAATCTAACTCATATCTATTTCAATTGATACAAAAATCAATTTCTTTTTGCTTTTATTAACTCATAGAATTTATAAAATCTTGTTTTTGTCAAACGATAATTCTTTCTATTTAGATTTTTTAATATTCATGCAACTAAATGATTACTTAAGCTAACAATCATTTAAATTGATTCCATTCAATTTAAATTTACATTCCATATTCTCATTTATTTCATTTGAAACCATTTCACAAAAATTTTCTTAAGTCGAGCATTTATTCAATATTTACTCAAGCTATTTCACTTCAAAATTCAAATTCATTTTCTTGTAAACAATTTCCAATTTCAATTCTTGATGTGATTTTCATTTATCAAATCTATTCTATTCACTAATTTAATTCAATTAGTACATTTACTTATTCATTTTAAATTTCAATTTCCATATTCAAATCATCGTCAATTCATTTTATCAATAACAAGAAAATTTTCAATTTATTTCGACTACTTGAATTTATATACAAATTCAAATTTTATCTTCAAATTTAGCTTACAACAAAGCTTCAATTTAACCAATTCAATTTCTTCATAAATTAACAATTTATCAAGTTAATTTTACTTGAATTCAATCCATTTCATTATTCAATTCCGATCCATTCATTTACAAATGTAGCTTCATTTGTTTACTCACAAATTCATTTCTTTTCAATTTGAATCTTATTCCAAATCATTTTCACTTTATTTAATTGATTCACTTATACTCACTTTAATTTAACTCCATCCTTTAAGTTAAATTTATTCTATCAAAATTCAAATTGTATAAGTTATCAACTCATTTATTATTCCAATAATGAATTTATTTTCAAATATTCTCTCTGGAATTATATTTCCAATTATAAATTACATTTACAATTTACCTTTTCCAAATCTCATTTGTATATGAATTCAATTCCTCATATTTCAATCCATATTTATAAATTTCATTTGTTAATTGAATTTATCTTCAAATCTTTGGTTATATCATTTTATTTCTTATTTGTTTTTCATATAACAGTGATAATAATTCAATATTATCTTTTCCTAACAACCAAGCATCCATATACTATAATAATTCATATAAAATCATTTCTTTTCTATACAGAAATAGTTTTGGGTAAAATTATTTCATTTACCCTATTTTAAAACAATACTGTGTCAGTTTATCTTGTTTAAGAGTTTAGAAACCCCTATCGATTACAATTAGCTAGACTGCACCGACCAGAATCTATAAAAAATCAACCGATAAGTCAACACAATACAAAACAAAATTTTGTATTCATTAACAAATACGCGCTCATATCTATTATTACACTCACACTCATTCTAGAGTACTGCTGACTCTATCTCTAATGAGTAACACCCAATAGAGCAGGGTTATCGCTTAACCGGATGCTCTGATACCACTTGTAACGATACGACTTTTCGACGCTCGAAAGTCGACATTAATACATCCACTGTATCAATTGCCGCGCAATCGAATGCTGGAAAACTGAACCATTAGGGTTAAAAAGAAGAGGTAGAAGAAGACAGAAGAAAAAGAGAACAGAAAAATACAGAAACAATATCAGAATCTCACATTCGCAGCGGAACAATATATAATAGATAATCAGTAGTCTTTTTAAATCAAAGAACTATATCATTTTATACATACATCAATCAGAATCAATATACAACTTGATACAAACAATGGACAGTTATAGAAACCTGTCCTCATACAGAATACACAGCGGAAATAAATAACAAGTATGGAAGTACGCTTCGCCATCCAGCTTATCCCCAAAGCTCCAGAATATCCAGAATATCCTGATAAAAATAACTCTAGGCTGCCCGTGTGGAAATTATGGGCACCCAGAGTTTAGAAGGGAACAATAAACTCCGAGTCAGTCATGGTGACTGGTGTGAGATCGTAAAACAGTTATTTTCACAAAGAAAATAAAATTAATTCGCAATGCTTTTGGAAAATGAAACTACCATAAGACCTCCCGCCACACACACAATGCAAACGCGGAATTGGAGGAGATTTCTTCTTATGATAGTCAAAGATGCTTACTACGCCAATCATTGGATTATTATTATTAATGTCTAGTGTAGAAAATATTTCAAAAGTATAATATTAATCTTAGCTAGCATACGACCAGTATCGTATGCCTACTATAGCTACCATCTAAACAGTGGTGACCACCATAAGTAAATGGCAGGTTCTACAACTAAAACCGTACAATTTTGTATTGGGAAATGGATTTACAACAAATGGTCAGGCTATGGAACTTCCTTTCCTACTGCCGAATGGGATCGCCTCTGGCTGGACGTCTCGAGAGACAAACTGCTCTCTGCCAAACAAGGTCGGGTTACCCCTGTAACTAGGTAACTCACGAATATGTCATCACCCGGTCTTTGGGACCTTTATCCGAGCGCTCGGTAGCATCATCACACACAATAAATAAGGTGTGTCCACATGAGTAAGTATCTGGGCTCCATACCATGATACCACCCCTTTCCAGAAGGAAATGACATACCCTAAAGGGCGCGACCCTCATAACCTTGCCGCAACATTCCTGTTTTTACCATTTCCGGGTTGTTGAGGCCCTGACGAAGTCTCGTCCACAAAGCTACGCTTTTTCACAAAGCCACGCTTTGATCACAAATGATCAAATAAATGATCATCGTCACAGCAACACTCAGCATGCCACATTACCAAATTGGGAATATATCGCTGATAAATTTCAACTACATAACCTCTGAGCTCGTACGTCTCAGAGAAGGGTGTTAAGCTAAGAGAATAAATTCTCCGCCACCAACAGAAATGCATTTGAAAGAAATCAGCTCTATATCTCAAAATGTAATGTCAGACATGTAACCATACAAGTCTGTTCCGGGTTCGAACAGAACCGAAGGCACTTCCGAAGAAGCCCTTGCAAATCCGAATATTCACAATCCCGATAAAACTTCCCATCACAAAGGAAATCTCAATACCGTAGCAAACGGTGCAGAGACAATCGATAGGTCATCCTATCGTTTTCACAAATACCCGGTCTTCACCACCGGTCTTCAATATGATCCATATCGTCGTATCATTATTCAGAATGGGTTATCTGACACAAAGGTCCTTTCCCGGCTAAACCGAATAATAAGAGTTTGTTTTAAAAAACAAATCAAGTGCCATTTCAAACGTAAATATTGATAGTCGGTGATTTAACTATCAACGATATTCACAACAATCATCAAATTCAAATAATTTTCCCAAATTATTTAATTTCAAAATATCTTCACGAGATATATATTTCCCCACACTTAGCATTTGAAAACCAATTTCAAATCACATTTCACCTTTCAACTTTTGAAAATCAATTTCAAATCAATTTCCTTACGCAGAATACATTTCCACATATTTCTTTTAAAAATTCACTTAGAACTTTTAATTTATATTTTAAAAGCCACTTTGGAAAATATACTCGGCTTTATAGTGAAAATACACTTTCACTTCAAAACGGTCCATTTAAACCAATTAAATAAATCCTTATCGATTTATTTCAAATTTACATTCCAAAACTGTAAATTTATTTCTACACTTCATCATTTTGAAAACCGATTCCAAATCATATTTCTTACACTTTAAAAATAAATCAACGTTTATTTTTAAAACAAATTTCCCTTTCCTTTATAAATTCTATTCGGAATTTACATTCTCAAATATTCATTTTCAACACCAAATCGACTTTCAAATTGATTTCTCAATTTTATTTCAAACTCCAAATCATTTTACAAATCGATTTTCAATTTATTCTCAACACAAAAATAAATTTTCCTTCAAATACTAAATAAATTTCCAAATCGATTTCTCAAAGATTTATTTCCAAATACCAAATCAATGTTCAATTGGATTTTTACAAATTTATCGCCTTTAAAATAAATTCCTTTATATCTCCCAAACCATTTAAAATTCCATTTAAAATAAATTTTCCAACTTTCGAATAATACTATTCAAAATCCATTTATTAAAATCTTTTCCCATATCTTAGAATTTATTCAATAAGATTTCGACAATCCAATTTAATACTTTAAAATTCCTTCTTTCAATAAATTCGAGGCCGGTAGCGTCGTGGTCAGGCAGAGCAAGCTCGTTCGATCTACTGTGAATCATGGTCGAGGCCTGGTTCGAGTAAAAGGTATATTCAGATTTTTCAATTTAAATTTCAAATGAATTTAAACCCTATACAGATTTTTATAAAAATCAAAATGAATTTTCCAGTGCATGTTTGAAATACATATATGTATAAATAATTTGAAGAAAATGTAAAGGATGTTATCCACTATTTCTGTTAATTATAAATAAAATAAACTATATCTAAAATTTTGAGTAAATAAATTTTTGAAATTGTAAAAGGGAATCAGTTTAAAATTTTATATTTGTTTGTTTAAAATAAATCATCGATAATTAAACTTGTTAAATTTAATATAGAAGTTATAAAAAGAAATTGGTTTAAAATTTAACCATAGAAAAAAAAATTAAATTTATTGTTCGATTTATTTCGAATATTAACGAATTGTATAATTACTTATACAAGGTCAAAATTTGGAGAAAACAATCTGGAATAAAAATGGATGCTAATAAAGCAAAGGTGAGATCTTCTCACTCAGATTTAAATTTGAATTGCAGTTATTGATTGCTGTTTGGATTTGTGAATATTAGATATAGTAGGATATATCTATATATATATAGCAATATATACATATTGGCATATGTATATATTGGATTGATTGATTTCCCGCATTGTATAGCGGATGAGACCCTATTGCGCCGTTAGTAAGCGGATGATATTTTATAAATCCTATATACCGCGATATTCCACCTCGAAGTGGAATTGGTATTGTGCTAACATCTGTGGATGCAGGGAAACAGGTTGGAGGGATCCAACTAGATTCCTCAAATTGTTTAAATATTGTTTCATATGTGAATGATGTGATTTATTGATAATCTGTGAATGATTTATTGATAATTGAAACTGTTAAAGGCTAAAATTTAGCCGAATGTATTTTTGGTATCGTTGGATACCAGAAATGAATATAAATTGGATTTTGAAATTAAAGTGGAAAATTTTAAGTGAATTTATTTTTAAGATTTGAATTTATTGAAAGAAGGAATTTTAAAGTATTAAATTGGATTATCGAAATCTTATTTAATAAATTCCAAGATATGGGAAAAGATTTTAATAAATGGATTTTGAATAGTATTATTCGAATGTTGGAAAATTTATTTTAAATGGAATTTTAAATTGTTTGGGAGATATAAAGGAATTTATTTTAACGATTCGGCTTTTCGACGCTCGAAAGTCGACATTAATACGTCCACTGTATCAAATGCTGGAAAACCGAACTATTAGGTTTAAAAGAAGAGGTAGAAGAAGACAGAAGAAAAGAAAGAACAGAAACACAGAAGCAAAAACAACATCAGAATCTCACATTCGCAGCGGAACAATATACAATAGATAATCACTAGTCTTTTTAAAACAAAGAACTATATCAGTTTATACATACATCAAATAGAGTCAATATACAACTCAATACAACAATGGACAGTTATATAAACCTGTCCTCATACAGAATACACAGCGGAAATAAATAACAAGTACGAAAGTACGTCTCGCCATCCAGCTTATCCCCAAAGCTCCAGAATATCCAGAATATCCTGATAAAAATAACTCTAGACTGCCCGTGTGGAAAATTATGGGCACCCAGAGTTTAGAAGGGAACAATAAACTCCGAGTCAGTCATGGTGACTGGTGTGAGATCGTAAAACAGTTATTTTTACAAAGAGAATAAAACAGATTCGCAATGCTTTTGGAAAATGAAACTACCATAAGACCTCCCGCCACACACACAATGCAAACGCAGAATTGGAGGAGACTTCTTCTTATGATTGTCAAAGATGCTTACTATGCCAATCATTGGATTATTATTATTAATGTCTAGTGTAGAAAACATTTCGAAAGTATAATATTAATCTTAGCCAGCATACGACCAGTATCGTATGCCTACTATAGCTACCATCTAAACAGTGATGACCACCATAAGTAAATGGCAGGTTCTACAACTAAAACCGTACAATTTCGTATTGGGAATTGGATTTCCAACAAATGGTCAGGCTAAGGAACTTCCTTTCCGACCGCCGAATGGGATCGCCTCTGGCTGGACGTCCCGAGAGACAAACTGCTCTCTGCCAAACAAGGCCGGGTTACCCCTGTAACTAGGTAACTCATGAATATGTCATCCCCCGGTCCTTTGGGACCTTTATCCGAGCGCTTGTAATCATCATCACACATAATAAATAAGGTGTGTCCACATGAGTAAGTATCTGGGCTCCATACCATGATACCACCCCTTTCCAGAAGGAAATGACATACCCTAAAGGGCGCGACCCTCATAACCTTGCCGCAACATTCCTGTTTCGACCATTTCCGGGTTGTGAGGCCCTGACGAAGTCTCGTCCACAAAGCTACGCTTTTTCACAAAGTCGTGCTTTGATCACAAATGATCAATAAATGATCATCGTCACAGCAACACTCAGCATGCCACATTACCAAATTGGGAATATATCGCTGATAAATTTCAACTACATAACCTCTGAGCTCGTACGTCTTAGAGAAGGGTGTTAAGCTAAGAGAATAAATTCTCCGCCACCAACAGAAATGTATTTGAAAGAAATCAGCTTTATATCTCAAAACGTAATGTCAGACACGTAACCATACAAGTCTGTTCCGGGTTTGAACAGAACCGAAGGCACTTCCAAACGAAGCCCTCGTAATCCGGATATTCACAATCCTGATAAAACTTCCCATCACAAAGGAAATCTCAATACCGTAGCTAACGGTGCAGAGACAATCGATAGGTCATCCTATCGTTTTCATAAACACCCGGTCTTCACCACCGGTCTTCAATACGATCCATATCGTCGTATTATTATTCGGAATGGGACATCTGACACAAAGGTCCTTTCCCGGCTAAACCGAATAATAAGCGTTTGTTTTTAAAAACAAATCAAGTGCCATTTCAAAGGCAAATATTGATAGTCGGTGATTTAAATATCAACAATATTCATAACAATCATCAGATTCAAATAATTTTCCCAAATTATTTAATTTCAAAATATCTTCACGAGATATATAATTTTCCACACTTCACATTTGAAAACCAATTTCAAATCAATTTCCTTACACGGAATATATTTCCAAATATTTCATTTAAAAATCCACTTAGAACTTTTAATTTATATTTTTAAAAGCCACTTTGGAAAATATACTCGGCTTTATAGTGAAAATACACTTTCACTTCAATATGGTCCATTTAAATCAATTAAATAAATCCTTATCGATTTATTACAAATTTACATTTCAAATTTGTAAATTTATTTCCACACTTCATTACTTTGAAAACCGATTCCAAATCATATTTTCCACACTTTAAAAATAAATCAATGTTTATTTTTAAAACAAATTTCCCTTTCCTTTCATAAATTCCAATTTGAATTTACATTTCCAAATATTCACTTTCAACACCAAATCAATTTCAAATTGATTTCCAATTTATTTCTAATCCCAAATTGATTTTATTTCCAAACATTTATTTCAAAACATCAAATCAATTACAAAATTGATTTCTAAGTTTTATTTCAACACAAATCAATTTTTCATTCAACATCAAACAAATTTCATATCAATTTCTCAAAGATTTATCTTCGAATACTAAATCAATTATTAATTGGATTTCAACAAATTTATCTCCTTTTAAATAAATTCCCTTATATCTTCCAAACCATTTAAAATTCCATTTTCAGATAAATTTCCAACTTCCGAATAATACTATTCAAAATTCATTTGAAAAAATCTTTTTCCATATCTTGGAATTTATTCAATAAGATTTCGACAATCCATTTTAATACTTTAAAATTCCTTCTTTCAAATAAATTCAATTCTTAAAAATAAATTCATTTAAAGTTTTCCACTTTAATTTAAAATCCAATTTATATTCATTTCTGGTATCCAACGATACCAAAAATACATTCGGCTAAATTTTTAGCCTTCAACAATTACAATTATCAATAAATCATCCACAGATTATCAATAATCACATCATTCACATATGAAATAATATTTAAACAATTTGAGGAATCCAGTTGGATCCCTCCAACCTGTTTCCCTACATCCACAGATGTTAGCACAATACCAATTCCACTTCGAGGTGGAATATCGTGGTATATAGGATTTATAAAAATATCATCCGCTTACTAACGGCGCAATAGGGTCTCATCCGCTATACAATGCGGGAAATCAATCAATCCAATATATACATATGCCAATATGTATATATTGCTATATATATAGATATATCCTACTATATCTAATATTCACAAATCCAAACAGCAATCAATAACTGCAATTCAAATTTAAATCTGAGTGAGAAGATCTCACCTTTGCTTTATTAGCATCCATTTTTATTCCAGATTGTTTTCTCCAAATTTTGACCTTGTATAAGTAATTATACAATTCGTTAATATTCGAAATAAATCGAACAATAAATTTAATTATTTTCAATGGTTAAATTTTAAACCAATTTCTTTTTATAACTTCTATATTAAATTTAACAAGTTTAATTATCGATGATTTATTTTAAACAAACAAATATAAAATTTTAAACTGATTCCCTTTTACAATTTCAAAAATTTATTTACTCAAAATTTTAGATATAGTTTATTTTATTTATAATTAACAGAAATAGTGGATAACATCCTTTACATTTTCTTCAAATTATTTATACATATATGTATTTCAAACATGCACTGGAAAATTCATTTTGATTTTTATAAAAATCTGTACAGGGTTTAAATTCATTTGAAATTTAAATTGAAAAGTCTGAATATACCTTTTACTCGAACCAGGCCTCGACCATGATTCACAATAGATCGAACGAGCTCGCTCTGCCTGACCACGACGCTAGCGGCCTTGAGTTTGTCGAGCACGAAGATCTCTGGACAGCGCTCTTCCCCGCCGTCTCGAAACTGAGCTCAGGCCATCAATCGAACTTACGGCAACCAGGTGAGCTGCCCCTACCAAGCAATTGCGACATCGCCATTCAGATAATCGTGCCTCCGCCCTCGCGAATCCCCAGCCTCCTATGTGGGTCGCGACGCCGTGCCTGACTCCCCATCACGCGCGCAGTTCTACTGTGAACGACTACCCCACCTTCGATTTCGAACTACCTCCTTTCGCGAACGCGCACCCCTGCCTCTCGCCGTTTGAATCGTTCCTCTTTTCCTTCTTTCGTTCGAATTGAAGGGAATTGGGAATTGGGGTATGCGATTTTTTTTAGTAGAGGAGTGAAATAGATTTACTCAGTTCGATTTGAGGAGAACGAGATTTTAAATGAGGCTCGGCCATTAATATTGTTTTGAACGAAGACTTTTTCTTTTATTTGTTATCTGCTTTCGAACTGAAGATAGTTGCATGATATCAGATGGGGAGAGGACACGTATTGAATTGGAAGGACGCGTGTCTTCAATTTGCCACGTGTTTGAAGATAGAAGCAACGTGTTCAAGTTACGTAACTAAAATTCAAATTGCCTTGGTTTCACAATTAAAAATTTCGATCTAAATTCCAACGCGTTTATATATCGTACGCTCACACAACAACTCCAAATATTACGAAAATTGAAATTCGATAATAATACAATATTACGGATCCAATGAAACTAGTTTCGTCAATTTCCCAGACTGCGCCCCGGACCACTATATTTTAAATTCAATCTAAACAACAGAATTTCAAAACTGAACAAAACAGCTTTAAATCCAATTCTGAAAGTTCCAGTACCTTCAGATTTATCAATATAGATTTTCTAAGCCCTGAAAATATTTTTAATCGGCTTAAAACTGAAGATTCGAAATTTTACCCAAATTAAATAATTAAATTCAATAATTTAATCGCCAAATTCATTCTGATATTTGAATTTCAAATTAAACAATCATTCGAATATTTGAACTCAATTAAATATTCACATTTCAAATGTCAAAAATTCAGGGTCGTTACAATCTTCCCCCCTTAAAAGAATTTCGTCCCGAAATTACAAGTAAAGATGAATGTTCCAATACCCGTTAAGTATTTTAACAAAACCAAACGGTTTTCTCAAAATTTCAAAACAAATCTTTTTATTAAAGATTATCATTTCAACTAACTTTCCAAACACTTTCATAGTTTCAAACAACTTTATTTTACTTCACAATTCAAATTTAAATTCGAATTCAAATTTTAAATTGTCCAAAATTTCTCAAAAATTTTCTAACACTCTAAATTCCCGAAAAATTTCGCCAGCGTCTCCTTTGCGCGGCTAGCTCGGTACTACTACAAAACGTCCCTACGGACTCTCAAATCCCAATAGAAAACAAAATGCCAAGTGGCAAAATCAGAAATTCATCAAATTTCATACTGAAATTCAAATACATACCTTATTATCGAGCAATTTAAATTTTATCTTCGAAATCAAACCCAATTTTCCTTAGCCTTATAATACCTGTATATCCAATTTAACTATATCCAACTACATATTCCAAAAATCATTTCACACATTTTCTTACAGAAGTTTTCATATCTACTTCTATTCAAATAGTTTTCCTGTTACCATATGAATTCAATTCATTTACAACTTTGAATACTGAATTTTATCTGCCAATCCTTTCTTAAGTTCAAGATTTAAAAATTCAAATTCATTTTAGAACTTTATGATTCAAAAGTTTGATTTGAATCTATACTTTACTTAGAATTTAAACCACTGTCTACCATATAACAGTTTTCAGATTTTTCAAACCTGAAAGCCAAACCTTTAAATTATTTAACTGTGCATTTTCAGTTCTATTTGAATTCATCTTACTTTCACATTACTTTCAAATTTTCATTCATATTTTCATTTTGAATTTTACTTGAATTCGATTTATCTTTTAATTTCGAATATTGAGTTCTATTCACCTTTATTCCAAATTCCATTTAAAATCACTTGTCGTTAAGTGAAAAATTTTCAAAAATTCTAAATTTTTCTAACACCCAAAAGTTTCGGAAAATTTTGGCGGAGTCTCCTTTGTACGGAGGAGCTTTTGCAATTTGACAAAAAGGATAAATATATATATATATCGACCCACTCGGTCGGAAAAGTAGAAAAACAGTTCATATTTCCTATTTTTATTGCGTAGGCGTACCTTTTAGCATTTTAAGCAAAGCAGTTATTTTTATTAGCATTTACGCAACCCAAATTGCAGCCAAACGGCTTCAAAAAAACCTGTATTTACTCAGTTTAAACAGGTAAGTGGCAAATATATGAAATCTATTTAAAAATTCACTTATTTCAATAATAAATATATAGATTTCATTAGCTATACATCCAAAATAAATTCCATTAGCAATTTATAAGGTTTCAATTCAACTTAAATCGCTTTCATCTAATTCACATTTAATTTCTATTCAATTCAATGGTTTACAATGCAATTCTTTATATTCAATTCATTTTTGAACGAAATGAATTCATATCCATTTTAATTGATACAAAAATCAATTTCTATTTGCTTTTATATGAACTTATAGAATTTCTACAATCTCGTTTTTATCAAATGATAATTCTTTCTATTCAGATTCATTAATATCCATGCAACTAAATGATTACTTGAGCTAACAATCATTTAAATTGATTCCATTCAATTTCCATATTCAATTCATCTCAAATTTATTTTATCTTTATCAAGGAAATTCAATTTATTTCTACTACTTGAATTTATATACAAATTCAAATTTTTATCTTCAAATTTAGCTTACAACAAAGCTTTAATTTAACTAATTCAATCTCCAATTCATTTTTTGGTGAATTAATAAATTATCAAATCAGTTTACTTAAACTCAATCCATTTTATTTTATTCAACTTTATTCAAATCAAATTTCATTCCATTTCTTTAATTCATTTATTTACAAATGTAAACTCATTTGTTTATTCACAATTTCATTCCTTATATTTGAATCTCATTCCAATCAGATTTCAAATATTTTATAAGTTATCAACTTATTTACATTCCATTAATGAATTTTATTTTCAAATATTTTCTTAGAATTCTATTTTCATTTATAAATTACATTTACAATTTACCTTTTACAAATCTCATTTGTATATGAATTTAATTCCTTATCTTTTCAATTCGTATTTATATATTTCATTTATTAAATGAATTTATCTCTAAATCTTCAGTTATACCATTATATCTTATTCAATTTTTCATATAACAGTGATAATAATTCAATGTTATCTTTTCCTAACAACCAAGCATCCATATACTATGATAATTCATAGAAAATCATTTCTTTTCTATACAAAAATAGTTTTGGGCAAAATTATTTTATTTACCCTATTTAAAACAATACTGTGTCAGTTTATCTTGTTTAAGAGTTTAGAAACCCCTATCGATTACAGTTAGCTAGACTGTACCGACCAGAATCTATAAACAATCAACCGATAAGTCAACACAATACAAAACAAAATTTATATTCACTAACAAATACGCACTCATATCTATTATTACACTCACACTCATTCTAGAGTACTACTGACTCTATCTTTAATGAGTAACACCCAACAGGGCAGGGTTGTCGCTTAACCAGATGCTTTGATACCAAATGTAACGATTCGGCTTTTCGACGCTCGAAAGTCGACATTAATACGTCCACTGTATCAAATGCCGGAAAACCGAACCATTAGGGTTAAAAGAAGAGGTAGAAGAAGACAGAAGAAAAGAAAGAACAGAAACACAGAAGCAGAAACAACATCAGAATCTCACATTCGCAGTGGAACAATATACAATAGATAATCACTAGTCTTTTTAAAACAAAGAACTATATCAGTTTATACATACATCAATCAGAGTCAATATACAACTCAATACAACAATGGACAGTTATATAAACTTGTCCTCATACAGAATACACAGTGGAAATAAATAACAAGTACGGAAGTACGCCTCGCCATCCAGCTTATCCCCAAAGCTCCAGAATATCCAGAATATCCTGATAAAAATAACTCTAGACTGCCCGTGTGGAAAATTATGGGCACCCAGAGTTTAGAAGGGAACAATAAACTCCAAGTCAGTCATGGTGACTGGTGTGAGATTGTAAAACAGTTATTTTTACAAAGAGAATAAAACAGATTCGCAATGCTTTTGGAAAATGAAACTACCATAAGACCTCCCGCCACACACACAATGCAAACGCAGAATTGGAGGAGATTTCTTCTTATTATGGTCAAAGATGCTTACTACGCCAATCATTGGATTATTATTATTAATGTCTAGTGTAGAAAACATTTCGAAAGTATAATATTAATCTAAGCCAGCATACGACCAGTATCGTATGCCTACTATAGCTACCATCTAAACAGTGGTGACCACCATAAGTAAATGGCAGGTTCTACAACTAAAACCGTACAATTTCGTATTGGGAATTGGATTTCCAACAAATGGTCAGGCTAAGGAACTTCCTTTCCGACTGCCGAATGGGATCGCCTCTGGCTGGACGTCCCGAGAGACAAACTGCTCTCTGCCAAACAAGGCCGGGTTACCCCTGTAACTAGGTAACTCACGAATATGTCATCCCCCGGTCCTTTGGGACCTTTATCCGAGCGCTCGTAATCATCATCACACATAATAAATAAGGTGTGTCCACATGAGTAAGTATCTGGGCTCCATACCATGATACCACCCCTTTCCAGAAGGAAATGACATACCCTAAAGGGCACGACCCTCATAACCTTGCCGCAACATTCCTGTTTCGACCATTTCCGGGTTGTGAGGCCCTGACGAAGTTTCGTCCACAAAGCTACGCTTTTTTACAAAGTCGTGCTTTGATCACAAATGATCAATAAATGATCATCGTCACAGCAACACTCAGCATACCACATTACCAAATTGGGAATATATCGCTGATAAATTTCAACTACATAACCTCTGAGCTCGTACGTCTTAGAGAAGGGTGTTAAGCTAAGAGAATAAATTCTCCACCACCAACAGAAATGTATTTGAAAGAAATCAGCTTTATATCTCAAAACGTAATGTCAGACACGTAACCATACAAGTCTGTTCCGGGTTCGAATAGAACCGAAGGCACTTCCAAACAAAGCCCTTATAATCCGGATATTCACAATCCTGATAAAACTTCCCATCACAAAGGAAATCTCAATACCGTAGCTAACAGTGCAGAGACAATCGATAGGTCATCCCATCGTTTTCATAAACACCCGGTCTTCACCACCGGTCTTCAATACGATCCATATCGTCGTATTATTATTAGGAATGGGACATCTGACATAAAGGTCCTTTCCCAGCTAAACCGAATAATAAGCGTTTGTTTTTAAAAACAAATCAAGTGCCATTTCGAAGGCAAATATTGATAGTCGGTGATTTAACTATCAACAATATTCATAACAATCATCAGATTCAAATAATTTTCCCAAATTATTTAATTTCAAAATATCTTCATAAGATATATATTTTTCCACACTTCACATTTGAAAACCAATTTCAAATCAATTACCTTACACAGAATATATTTCCAAATATTTCTTTTAAAACTCCACTTAGAACTTTTAATTTTATTTTTAAAAGCCACTTTGGAAAATATACTCGGCTTTATAGTGAAAATACACTTTCACTTCAATATGGTCCATTTAAATCAATTAAATAAATCCTTATCGATTTATTACAAATTTACATTTCAAATTTGTAAATTTATTTCCACACTTCATTACTTTGAAAACCGATTCCAAATCATATTTTCCACACTTTAAAAATAAATCAATGTTTATTTTTAAAACAAATTTCCCTTTCCATTCATAAATTCCAATTTGAATTTACATTTCCAAATATTCACTTTCAACACCAAATCAATTTCAAATTGATTTCCAATTTATTTCTAATCCCAAATTGATTTTTTTTCCAAACATTTATTTCAAAACATCAAATCAATTACAAAATTGATTTCTAAGTTTTATTTCAACACAAATCAATTTTTCATTCAACATCAAACAATTTTCATATCAATTTCTCAAAGATTTATCTTCAAATACTAAATAAATTATCAATTGGATTTCAACAAATTTATCTCCTTTTAAATAAATTCCCTTATATCTTCCAAACCATTTAAAATTCCATTTTCAGATAAATTTTCCAACTTCCGAATAATACTATTCAAAATTCATTTGAAAAAATCTTTTTCCATATCTTAGAATTTATTCAATAAGATTTCGACAATCCATTTTAATACTTTAAAATTCCTTCTTTCAAATAAATTCAATTCTTAAAAATAAATTCATTTAAAGTTTTCCACTTTAATTTAAAATCCAATTTATATTCATTTCTGGTATCCAACGATACCAAAAATACATTCGGCTAAATTTTTAGCCTTCAACAATTACAATTATTAATAAATCATCCACAGATTATCAATAATCACATCATTCACATATGAAACAATATTTAAACAATTTGAGGAATCCAGTTGGATCCCTCCAACCTGTTTCCCTGCATCCACATATGTTAGCACAATACCAATTCCACTTTGTGGTGGAATATCACGGTATATAGTATTTATAAAAATATCATTTGCTTACTAACGGTGCAATAGGGTCTCATCCGCTATACAATGCGGGAAATCAATCAATCCAATATATACATATGCCAATATGTATATATTGCTATATATATATATAGATATATCCTACTATATCTAATATTCACAAATCCAAACAGCAATCAATAACTGCAATTCAAATTTAAATCTTAGTGAGAAGATCTCACCTTTGCTTTATTAGCATCCATTTTTATTCCAGATTGTTTTCTCCAAATTTTGACCTTGTATAAGTAATTATACAATTCGTTAATATTCGAAATAAATCGAACAATAAATTTAATTTTTTTTCAATGGTTAAATTTTAAACCAATTTCTTTTTATAACTTCTATATTAAATTTAACAATTTTAATTATCGATGATTTATTTTAAATAAACAAATATAAAATTTTAAATTGATTCCCTTTTACAATTTCAAAAATTTATTTACTCAAAATTTTAGATATAGTTTATTTTATTTATAATTAACAGAAATAGTGGATAACATCCTTTACATTTTCATCAAATTATTTATACATATATGTATTTCAAACATGCACTGGAAAATTCATTTTGATTTTTATAAAAATTTGTATAGGGTTTAAATTCATTTGAAATTTAAATTGAAAAATCTGAATATACCTTTTACTCGAACCAGGCCTCGACCACGATTCACAGTAGATCGAACGAGCTCACTCTGCCTGACCACGACGCTAGCGGCCTCGAGTTTGTCGAGCACGAAGATCTCCAGACAGCGCTCTTCCCCGCCGTCTCGAAACTGAGCTCAGGCCATCAATCGAACTTACGGCAACCAGGCGAGCTGCCCCTACCAAGCAATTGCGACATCGCCGTTCAGATAATCGTGCCTCCGCCCTCGCGAATCCCCAGCCTCCTACGTGGGTTGCGACGCCGTGCCTGGCTCCCCATCACGCACGCAGTTCTGTTGTGAACGACTACTCCACCTTCGATTTCGAACTACCTCCTTTCGCGAACGCGCACCCCTGCCTCTCGCCGTTTGAATCGTTCCACTTTTCCTTCTTTCGTTCGAATTGAAGGGAATTGGGAATTGGGGTATGCGATTTTTTTTAGTAGAGGAGTGAAATAGATTTACTCAGTTCGATTTGAGGAGAACGAGATTTTAAATGAGGCTCGGCCATTAATATTGTTTTGAACGAAGACTTTTTCTTTTATTTGTTATCTGCTTTCGAACTGAAGATAGTTGCGTGATATCAGATGGGGAGAGGACACGTATTGAATTGGAAGGACGCGTGTCTTCAATTTGCCACGTGTTTGAAGATAGAAGCAACGTGTTCAAGTTACGTAACTAAAATTCAAATTGCCTTGGTTTCACAATTAAAAATTTCGATCTAAATTCCAACGCGTTTATATATCGTACGCTCACACAACAACTCCAAATATTACGAAAATTGAAATTCGATAATAATACAATATTACGGATCCAATGAAACTAGTTTCGTCAAATTCCGAGACTGCGCCCCGGACCACTATATTTTAAATTCAATCTAAACAACAGAATTTCAAAACTGAACAAAACAGCTTTAAATCCAATTCTGAAAGTTCCAGTACCTTCAGATTTATCAATATAGATTTTCTAAGCCCTGAAAATATTTTTAATCGGCTTAAAACTGAAGATTCGAAATTTTACCCAAATTAAATAATTAAATTCAATAATTTAATCGCCAAATTCATTCTGATATTTGAATTTCAAATTAAACAATCATTCGAATATTTGAACTCAATTAAATATTCACATTTCAAATGTCAAAAATTCAGGGTCGTTACAATCTTCCCCCCTTAAAAGAATTTCGTCCCGAAATTACAAGTAAAGATGAATGTTCCAATACCCGTTAAGTATTTTAACAAAACCAAACGGTTTTCTCAAAATTTCAAAACAAATCTTTTTATTAAAGATTATCATTTCAACTAACTTTCCAAACACTTTCATAGTTTCAAACAACTTTATTTTACTTCACATTTCAAATTTAAATTCGAATTCAAATTTTAAATTGTCCAAAATTTCTCAAAAATTTTCTAACACTCTAAATTCCCGAAAAATTTCGCCAGCGTCTCCTTTGCGCGGCTAGCTCGGTACTACTACAAAACGTCCCTACGGACTCTCAAATCCCAATAGAAAAAAAATGCCAAGTGGCAAAATCAGAAATTCATCAAATTTCATACTGAAATTCAAATACATACCTTATTATCGAGCAATTTAAATTTTATCTTCGAAATCAAACCCAATTTTCCTTAGCCTTATAATACCTGTATATCCAATTTAACTATATCCAACTACATATTCCAAAAATCATTTCACACATTTTCTTACAGAAGTTTTCATATCTACTTCTATTCAAATAGTTTTCCTGTTACCATATGAATTCAATTCATTTACAACTTTGAATACTGAATTTTATCTGCCAATCCTTTCTTAAGTTCAAGATTTAAAAATTCAAATTCATTTTAGAACTTTATGATTCAAAAGTTTGATTTGAATCTATACTTTACTTAGAATTTAAACCACTGTCTACCATATAACAGTTTTCAGATTTTTCAAACCTGAAAGCCAAACCTTTAAATTATTTAACTGTGCATTTTCAGTTCTATTTGAATTCATCTTACTTTCACATTACTTTCAAATTTTCATTCATATTTTCATTTTGAATTTTACTTGAATTCGATTTATCTTTTAATTTCGAATATTGAGTTCTATTCACCTTTATTCCAAATTCTATTTAAAATCACTTGTCGTTAAGTGAAAAAATTTCAAAAATTCTAAAATTTTCTAACTCCCAAAATTTTCGGAAAATTTTGGCGGAGTCTCCTTTGTACGGAGGAGCTTTTGCAATTTGACAAAAAGGATAAATATATATATATCGACCCACTCGGT
The DNA here is from genome assembly GCA_030737815.1 of Allium fistulosum. Taxonomy (NCBI): domain Eukaryota; kingdom Viridiplantae; phylum Streptophyta; class Magnoliopsida; order Asparagales; family Amaryllidaceae; genus Allium; species Allium fistulosum. Next base: position 538,755,500 of record CM060903.1, read on the forward strand.
CGGAAAAGCAGAAAAACAGTTCATATTTCCTATTTTTATTGCGTAGGCGTACCTTTTAGCATTTTAAGCAAAGCAGTTATTTTTAGCATTTACGCAACCCAAATTGCAGCCAAACGGCTTCAAAAAAACCTGTATTTACTCAGTTTAAACAGGTAAGTGGCAAATATATGAAATCTATTTAACAATTCACTTATTTCAACAATAAATATATAGATTTCATTAGCCATACATTCAAAATAAATTCCATTAGCAATTTATAAGGTTTCAATTCAACTTAAATCGCTTTCATCTAATTCACATTTAATTTCTATTCAATTCAATGGTTTACAATGCAATTCTTTATATTCAATTCATTTTTGAACGAAATGAATTCATATCCATTTTAATTGATACAAAAATCAATTTCTATTTGCTTTTATATGAACTTATAGAATTTGTACAATCTCGTTTTTATCAAACGATAATTTTTTCTATTCAGATTCGTTAATATCCATGCAACTAAATGATTACTTGAGCTAACAATCATTTAAATTGATTCCATTCAATTTCCATATTCAATTCATCTCAAATTTATTTTATCTTTATCAAGGAAATTCAATTTATTTCTACTACTTGAATTTATATACAAATTCAAATTTTTATCTTCAAATTTAGCTTACAACAAAGCTTTAATTTAACTAATTCAATCTCCAATTCATTTTTTTGGTTTTTTAATAAATTATCAAATCAGTTTACTTAAACTCAATCCATTTTATTTTATTCAACTTTATTCAAATCAAATTTCATTCCATTTCTTTAATTCATTTATTTACAAATGTAAACTCATTTGTTTATTCACAATTTCATTCCTTATATCCAAACATCAATCAATCAAATCAATAACTGCAAAAATCAACTTTACATTCGAGTGAGAAGATCTCACCTTTGCTTTTATTTTGCAATCCATTCCAATCTCGACCCAATTGTCTTGACTTGATTTCCTTAATTTATACCTTGTATAAATATTATACAAATTATTAATATTCGAATCAATCGAATTATAAATTTTCATTTGATAATTTTTATTCATCGGTGATTTCATTTTAATAGTTAAATTAACTGGTAGTTTTATTTAAACCAGTATTTCTCCTTTAAACAGATTTTTCCACTCCCTTAATAAATTATTTTCAATAAATTAATTTTTAAAATATTATACTTATTTTATTTTATTTCCTGGAAACTACATATGTACATACTTATAGAATATATATACATAATTAAAAATCTGATTTTTTCATAAATAAAATATTTTAAAATTTTCCATTTATAAAAGATTATCTTCGTATATATATATATATAATTTTATAAACATTTATACTTAATCATATTATTCTCTACAACTATATATACATCTAAAACAAACTGTATTAATTCTATAGTATATATTCTTATACATATATATATAACGAATTAAACTAAAATAAATTGGGTATACCTCACTGTCAATACCCAGGCTCGAGATCAAGTCTCCGATCGAGTAGCCACCACCTGCCTTCCTAGATAAAACGCAACCCCGCCTCGCCTTTATCACCATCGACAAACTTCCGTCATCGCGAACGACTCGAAACCCCACGTGACTCGATGCTTGACCCCACACGAAGTCGCCGAGTCTCTCTCTCAACGATGCCGATCTCATTCGCACTACCGTGGCTGCCCACGCGTGCGCCTACCTCCGTTACAGCGGAAGACGTCGACCCACTCAACTCATGAAGCTCAATAACTCGCGATCCCCTCTGCTTCTTGCTCGACTTCGTTCGTTGCATACGAATTTGTGATGCTGAACGATGCGGTCATTCCTTCGATTTGCTCTCACCGCCGATTCGAATCAGAAAGAAATGAGGAATCTCGAAATTTGGGTTGTGGACGAACGTGAAATTCTATTTTGTGAATCATTCGTATCTCTCTGAGGAAGCCATCCCTTTTTTTATACGAACGAGTTGATTTAATTTTTTTCTTGGCTTCGATTTATTTATTTTATTTTGATCCTCGTTGTTTGATTTTGCAAAGAGGAAGGGGACACGTATTGAATTGGAAGGATGCGTGTTTTAAGTCTTAATACATGTTGCAAAGGCTTGTCACATTATCAATTGCAATATTATATTTTAAATTTAAATCGTATCAATTCTGCAACTCACAATCTCGATCTCCTATCGAGGCATGCCACTAGGCATTTATAATGTTATACGCCTATTCCGAACACGATGGAAAAGGTTTCGAGTCCAAATTTGATCGTATGGAGAAGATAGCTTTTTTGGACCAGTTATAATATTAAATTTTCGATTTAATTTCAGCGCGTTTGCTTATCGTACGGCCAAATGATCACTCAAGACATTACGAAAATTGAAATCCGATAATAATACAATATTACGGATCCAATGGAACTGGTTTCGTCGAATTCCGAGATTGCACCCCAGACCGCTATATTTTAAATTCAATTTAAACAACATAATTTCAAAACTAAACAAAACAGCTTTAAATCCAATTCTGAAAGTTCCAGTACCTTCAGAATTATCAATATAGATTTTCTAAGCCTTGAAAAATATTTTTAATCAGTTTAAAACTGAAGATTCAAATTTTTACCCAATTGCAACAATTAAATTTAGAAATTTAATTGCCAAATTCCATTCTGATATTTGAATTTCAATTTAAATTATCATTCGAATATTCTAAACTCATTTAAATATTCACTTTTCAAATATCAAAAATTCAGGGTCGTTACACCTTTAGGCTTGATTTGATTTTTGTACTTTCTGAAATTTATTTGAAATGCTCAGTTATGAACTTGATTTTCATAGATTGATTTAATTGTATCTTGTGATTGAATTGTAAACCAATTAAAATGTGGCCTATACAATATGAACCGATAGTATCATGTTCTGCTTGGTAGTACAAATTTATGGAATTAATGTATGAATTGTTAGGCTTTATTTCACCAATAGGTAGCTATAATGAGAGTGGCATGAACTCTAGTCCACAAGACCTTAATGAAACTGCGTCCTTGTAGATGAAGAGTTTAACCAATACTCGTGTGAAAGTGGCATGAACTCAACTCTGCAAGACCTTGATGAAACTGCATCCTTGTGGATGAAGAGTTTAAACCATACTTGTGGGCATTGTGTTTGATACCCACAAATGTTAGAGCAAGCTCCTCTCCTACTAGGCATCCATAAACAAATGTGCATGCAAATTATGAAGAACGTAATTACCATAATTCCTTTCCATTTGACGAGTGACTGGATGGGTTCATTGGATGCCTTTCAATCTTAAGTACATAAGTCCTTTTTCTAATGAGTGAATGGCATGAATTTTCAAATGCTTTCTAACCTAGAAGCCATGAATCTTTTACGGCTAAATGCTTGAAGTGACCTGTCAATTGTTTCCTAATTCTGCCAGAGACATTAGAGTATAAACTCTTTCAACTCTACCAGAGACAGTGGAGTATAAACTAAAACAACTTTGCCAGAGGTAGTGGAGTATAAACTCATACAACTCTACCAAAGACAGTTGAGTATAAACAAAACTCTCCCAGAGACAGCGGAGTATAAACTTATTCAACTTTGTTGGGGAGCGCAACGTGTAAACTAACCCAAATTTAACCGAGACAGTGGAGCATAAACTTCATAACCCTGGAGATAGGGTACAACTCCATCAGAGGCAATAAAGCATATTGTTGCCTAAACTCAGAGACAAGGTATAGCTTGACAAGGGACAACTAAGTATTAAATTATTCAACCTCAAAACTAGGCTCAAGTTCTACAAAGACAATGTGTTGTAGTTCTAACCAGTCCCAGAGAAAGGACCGAACACTTCCAAAGATAGTGGGGTGTATTCTTTCCAAAAAGCCCCAAAGACAGGGTCAAATTCATTCGAACCTGAAGTATGATACTCTAAAGACCGAGTACCCTCATACAATATAAGGACTACAAATCAAAGGTATGACTTACTTTTATGAATAAATTTTGGTTGATATTTGATAAAAATACTTGAGGGCTTAATATCACATTGCCACTTGTATTTATGAAACCGATGAAAGTGGGAGAAAAATACCAATGATTGGGCATGGATAGTATTCTTGACCCTAAAGGTTAGATAGACCTCTTAAGTTAAAGGCTAAACGAATAGTAACTACTACGCATTGTGGTACTCTTCCTCGACTACATTGTACCCCTACCATGATAGGGTCTCATGCAAATCACACATCGTATCCATAAAGCATAATTTGGAGATATGGTCATCTTATAATCGATCCACTAAATAACCAATTTAAGTCCCACCTTGAAGAGCTACTATTACTATGCCTAAATTGCATCCAAGGGAAGTGGAGTGTTCTATTTGACGGTATGAAGCTATTGTTCCAAGTTCACTCAATTCCAACTAAAAACAAAGAAGTTATGGAAAAATGAAGATTGGTTCGGTATAGAAATCAAGAATGGTAACGAAGAGAAAAAATGGTCCGGTAATTTTTTTATGAACCAACTCCTACCAAACCAACTCCTATCGAACTGAACCACTCCTATTGGACCAAACCACTCCTACCGGACTGAACCTCCCCTACTGAAACGAACCAACTAGGCTATATATATACTCTTCACATCCTCACACCAATTAATACCCCATTGATGCACAACAATGGCAGAGAAGTTGTGGATCGCTAGAGACCATCAAACCATAGTGGCCGAACCATGTTATTGGAAAACTTTGGGCAACATGGAATCATTTAGACCTTATCTAATCACCTTCAATTATCCAATCCACCATCTAACGTCGGGTGGTGGTAGATTGGGCTTAAGGTCTACGATATCAGAGCTTTGCCAATTCCATATCTAGCAACCTGCAATTGTTTTAACTGATACAGAGAAATCTAGAAAGTTGTCATAACAATTGTAAATTGAAGTATCCCAATAAAAGAAACAAAGTGAATGTAGGGTAGAGAGTGCTGAACAACTATAAAATTTTGTTTGTCTTCACTTTTTCTACACTTTACTTCTTGCTTTCTAAAATATCTACTTGTGATTTTTGTTCTGAATTAGAGTAAGAACTTCACATGATTGATGACCGGAGATTCCACCTCCAAAAAACTAACAGTAGGATCACACTAAGGATATTAGGCTCTCCAGATCTCTATTCTTAGGTGTTTGGTCATTTTTGATGCAAACAATGGGAACCATCTCTGTTATAAATTTGTGCACATATAATGCTTCCATTGCACTGCTAATCAAAGAAATGTACTTAGCCTTTATGGTTGAATATGCCACAACCTCTCATTTGGAACATTATCAACTTAAAGCCCATCTATCAAAGGTGAATATGAATTTAAGATTCCCTCTATCAAAGGCGCACATGAATTTAAGATTGACTTACGTTCAATGTCACTTATGAAGTTTGAGTCCATACACTTCTTTATAAGAAGTTCATTGTTTCCATGAACAAATCTCTAATGTTACATAAATAACTCGAGAATATTATTAATTACCGTTCAGTGATTTTAACTTGGAATTGAAACTTTCTTGGTACACCTAATCATAAGTGAATTATGATATAGTACATAACATAACATATATGATGGTTTCTATTGCCAATGCATACAGAGCCTATCTCTTGTGCTCCATATTAAACATTTTATTATGGTGTCTATGTATATTGATTCGAACAATCCTAACATCCCCTTATGCAAAGTATAAAGGACGTCTCTTCTAAATCTTTCATCAAGAATTAAACAACCAAAATTTAATAGATTTTAACCGTACAACATCATTATGAATTAGTTAGATGTTGTTCACATATAGCATTAGAAGAGTCTTAGTACCTAGTATTTTATTTCTTATAGACATATCCTTCCACTATATTTTGACTGAAATCAAACTATTTAATTTCTCGGTGAAAATATGTGCTCAACCATTAGATGCTTGTTTAAGGTTATGCCTTAAAAGGGCCACAAGCTTTGTTATCACTCCCATTAACATCGAGACACTTCAACTATTTTGTACAAATAGTCTCCTTTATTCATTATTTTGAAGTTCATTTAATTGTGAATGTGCCAAAACTCATAGTCATATCGTGCAATAATTTTTCAAGTAGAATACGAATGGACTTAAGCAATTGACTAGCGAAATTGCTCCATTTATTTAAACATTTCAAACTGATGAGATCATTTACCATTACGCTTTATACATTGCAAACTGCATTGATCTTCTATTGAAAGAGTCATTTGCGACTGATGGATCAAATTTTTTAGGTAGAATCACCAAAATCCAATTTTGTCAATTTATTGGGAATCCATTTCTGATTTAAATCATCGATCCATTTGGTAGAGTCTATACTCTTCATGGCTTGTAAAGAACTGAGGAGATTGTTATTACTAATAATTTATTTTCTTGATATCGATATGAAATTTGTAGTTTCTCTTAAATATGCGAGAGTTGCTATTAGACATTCTAATAAGCTAAATCCATTTTAGGTTTTGTTAAATTTATTTCATCTACACAACAAGTTTCCATGTTAGAATATTGGATCATATTTAAGTCTGTTACACTACCACTAATTTCTCTAGGTTGAATTCCTTCTGCAAAGGTGGTGTTGTGTCTTGAAAAAATAATTTGTTTCTCAATGCGATAGAATCGACATTCAAATATTTTATAAATTGCTCACAGACATGCATAAAAAAGATTTACCCTTGAGTACATTAGGTTCATAACGTAGGTGGGACAACTTCATATATTAAACTATTTAAGATAAGGTTTCTTCCCAATTCATATCTTATAAAGAATTGTAATCTCAACTGAATGAAACCAAATCCAACATATGTGCTCGCTCTTTAGTACTGTAACGACCCTGCAATTCGGACACTTCTTATTTAAATATCTGAACTATTTAAATTTTGGATTTAATGTTATTAAAATGATTTAATAAGCATTTTACCCTCTTTTAAATCATATGTAATGATGATAAACTTGTTTTGGAAAAATGTTTACAAAAATAAATACTTTGAAAAAATATCGATAATGTGATCAAAAATCGTTTTATCGATAAACAGCTTGTTAACCATCAAAAGTTGTTTAGATTTTTTTACATATACTTATTTGATTAGGAAATCAATAAAATGAAATAAAAACTTTTTACCATTTATGGAAATAAACTTTTTGAATGATGTCATAGGTGATGTCATCAAAGATATTTAGGTAATAATGTAACGATCTGGATTTTCGTTCCTTGAAAATCGACACTAATACATCCACATGTTGCAAATCCAAGTGCCGGAAAGACCAATTGTTAGGGGAAAAATAAAATAAAGATAGAACAGAATCTCACATGAATGGAATAACATATATTATTTCAACAATAATCTTTAAAGCGGAAAAAGTTGAATACAATACCAGAGTCTAACCTGGATTCAGCCTGGACAGTTACAACCCTCTGTCCTTACAATTGCTGAAAAATAAAAGCCAATGCAATAGATGCAGCGGATTTACGTACATACGTAAATGAAGATCTCCAGCTCTCCTTTGGAAACTCCAAGCATCTTCAACAAAACCTAAAACTACTCGGATCTAACCTGAGTATTAAAAATACCAGGATCAGGCTTGATAAACCAGTGTCATAACCTTTGAATGCATAGATCAGGCTTGATACTCGAAATTTTTAATGCATAGATCATGATGATGTCAATCAAAACCTTTGAAAATAAAGGTATTTCATAAGACTACGTCCACACATAAAAACGGACGTGTTTTTACCTTGTGATAACCAAAGTACTTTATACTTAAAACAATTGATATTATTTCTAATAACAGTGCTTTGAAAATCCTTCCCAAGTAAATAAATATAAACAAAGCCGAAATTATTACCATTATTAAATTTCAACAAGGGGTGGCTGAATGTTTGCAAAGCATTGCAACTATTTTGGGACTACAAACAAAACTGTAAAGCTCATATTTGGAATTGGATTTCCAACATGATAGGGAACTAGTGACCGTTCAGACCCGAAAATCCATGTATAACATTACTAGTTCACTCCAGTGGCTTTACACGATCTCTGTCAGCCTCCAATACTTGTCCATAAGGCCCAGATTCCACTGGTCACCTTTATACTAACCCGAAATATGTCCTTTAAACCGCATAGTATCCCGTATCATTCCTGGGATGTGAGGCTCGTGAGGTTACGTTCCACAAAGCCATGCTTTTTTCACAAAGCCACGCTTTGATCGTAACAGGTTCCACTTTGAATGCTACATTGTCATTCCTTCGATTACTATTGAATTTCACGAGCATACAACCTCTGACCTCGTACGTCTCAGAGAAGGGTGTTAAGCTAAGAGAAGTTGCCTTCTCCGCCACCAAATAGATGTATGTTTGTAAAGTCAACGTTTGTGATCTCAGAAATGCAATGTCAGACATTCGTCCATACAAGTTCGTTCTAGGACTGAACGAAACCGAAGGCACTCCACCCACTACATCCTGTTAGAAATTATCCCTAAGATTAGTAGCAATTAGTCCTTGTAATCGAAGATTTTCATAACTGAGCACAACGCCACCATAAATATATGATATGGTAAATTTCACCCCGAGGGACTAGTGGCAAGCAGCGTTCATCATGAAGATCCTTATTTTCAAAAATCATCATTTTCATCATGTTTTCACTTTTGAATGTATACATTGGTTCGAAGTGGTTTTCGGATATGAGTTGCCGAAATCCGACCCTAATTTCTCCAAACCAACCATTGATTTAAAAAAATGTTAAGTTCATATGTGATTGTCAATCATCATTGAATTTAATTCATCTTTTTATTCATTCATAAATATCTCAGAGAGACATATCATTTTAAATTATTCTATTTAACTTCTTAACAGCGTATGGAGTAATTAAGCCTCATTTATCAAATCCTTTGGTTAATTAAAACCTTTTTTAAATCTTGGAATAATTCTAAATCGTTTCACTTTTTTTTACTTAAGAAAAAAACATTTCCAAATTATTTATTTAAATCTCATATTGGAAAACATTATTTTAGAGCATCCAGGCTTTCCCTTCGATCTGTTCCACCTCTCGCCTACAAAGAGAAAACAAAGACCAGGTAAGTTCAGGGCACCGGTTGCTCCATCCCTAACCTTAGTTACACACCACGTTTTACCTTTCCGCATACTCGGTTTTTTTTAAATTGCTTAATCATATTTAAATTACTTAATTATCTATTTGAAAAGGTTCACAAAAGGTTCGAGGAAGAATAATTAAGTTAAAACCACTGTTTGCAAAAGTTATCAAAAAGTGCTGCGAAAAAGTGCTGCAAATAGTGTTTTAAAAGCTATATTTATCAAAATGACTTTTCTATCTTTTGGAAATTCAATTATATAACTCAAATCTCTTATAAACCATTTTAAAATATTTATAAAATTTATTTCATAGTTTTATATATTTAAAAATATTTATTTTAAATCAATTTCAAATTCGGGTTTTGAACAGCAAAACCGCGATTTTTCTAAAAAAAAATTTGGACTTACTTAAAAATTTACTAGATGCTTGATTTTCTTTCTGCATTTAAAAACTATGGATATAATAGTCATAAAAATTCATATCTCGAAGAATTCCGAGCTATATTCCATTTTGTATGTTCATTTGAATTCTTTGGCGTGAAATCGCGAACTACCATTATGCGGCACTCTTAGTTTTGATTTGTTTTTCAATTTCTTTTCAAACTTCATAGAAACACTTTTATATGTTTATAAAACATTTCTAAATCATTTTAAACTCATTTTAAACAATATTACCATATTTCAAACTCATATCTCATTTCATTCCATATTATATTATTATAACATTATTTTAAACCTTTTTAGATATTTTAAAATCATCAAGAGGCTACATAATTTCTATACAGATATTTATATGGATTTAATTCTCATTAAATTAACTTTTGTTAATTACTAACCATTTCTCTTATAATTTTCAACCAAGTAATCATCCATATTAACATCCATATATTCAAACAAGTAATCACACATCTGATCATCCAATATATATATATATATATATTATATTTTCATATCATTAAATTGTATTTTTTTAGAGATTAACCAGTAAATTTAATTGTGAGTACTCATCTTTGATCAAATCGTTTTACTTCCTACCAACATTCTTATCCAACAGCACTTCGCCAAACCACCACCTAAACACACCTCCACCATTTCTATTGCTCACGCACCTCCTCCTTCTTCACCAGTGCTCATGGCCATAGCCTCTCCATCATATTGCTCACGTTCGAAGACCATCAACGAGGAGAAGAGGAAGAAGTAGATTAAGAAGAGGTTAGAGAGTAACAAGGGGATTGGTGCTTAAGCACTCTACTATTTTTAACCCTCCTACCTCTCTTAAAGAGGAGAAGCCAATAATGAGCATAAGAAAGCTCAAAAATGAAGAAGAAGAAGAATGAGAAGTGTGAGAAAATGAGTGAATGGAAGGTGGTATTTATAGGAAAAATAAGAAGTGGTAAATTACCAAATTAACCTCTTACCAAATTATCAAAATACCCTTAGATATTTTCAAAACAATCACATTAACAGAAGCATACTTACCATCAAACATCACATTGTACTTTGTGGCCCTTTACTTATCGTTTAAGTAAAGCATGATTTGACTTGATTTGATTTGTGCTTTTTGACTTTTCTTACTTACTTTTACTAATTACTTTCTAGAATTTTCTAATTATGATTAGTAATAGTAAACTTGTTTAGTTATTTAAAATGTGTGTGTGTGTGTGTGTGTGTGTGTATATATATATATATATGTTAAAACATGTTAACAAAGGTGCGACAACGTTGCGACAATTTATATTGAATAAAACGTTGATTTTCACATCTTGACATTTTTGTTAAACTATTTATTTATGTAAACAAAACATGAAAATAAGTTTTCTATTATTTTTAAATAATTAAAACAAGTTCATTTTAGTTATAAAACTATATTTAATAATATTAAAATCCAATTGTAAAATACGAAGTCGATTGGTCGAAGTGTGACCAATACACTTTTATAAAACAATTATATATGTATTTATAAAACTTTTATCAATCAACTATTATCATTTTATAACAATTTAAAAAATTATTTATCATCAAAACAAAAATTGAACGTACCTCCAATTTTATCGCAAACCGACTTTTGTCACTTTTCGACGAAAATCCAATCTTCTTGATTTTGTAATCAAATTCTAAAACTAAGTTCACCAATCTTATTTATCACATAAAATAGGATTATTTAAGTTTTAAAATTTTATATCTTAATATTTAAAATAAATTAAATATTTTGTAACGACCCGGATTTTTCGATGTTTGATTTGGAATATTTAAATGGTTTTAAATATTCAATTTGAATTTATAAATTGACTTTGAATATGAAGATTTGGGTTTATTTATAAAATAAATTCAGAATTTAAATATAGCGATTTATTAGATAACTTAATTATTGATTTTAATAAATTGAATATTGGTTAAATTATTGTATCTTGAATTTTAAGCTCGATAAAAATAATTTAAAGGCTTGTAAAATTTATATTAATAATAATGAAGATAATAGAAGTTTTAAATTTGAATTTAAATGTGGTTTGTTCAGTTTTAAAAATATATCGTTTAAATTAACATATATAAATAGCCTTCCGAGACACAGTCTCCAATTTTGACGAAACCAGTTCCATTGGATCCGTAATAGTGTATTATTATCGGATTTCAAGTTTCATAGCTTTTGGAGTTATCGTTTAGCCTTACGAGATATAAACGCATTGAAATTTATATCGAAATTCAATATAATAAGTGGGTCCAAAAGCTATCTTCTCCATACGATTGAATTAGGACTCGAAATCTTATCCACTACGTTCGGCATTACACTATGGACGCCTAGCGGCACACCTCGATAGGAGGTCAAGATTTTAAGCTACGAATTCGAGACGATTTAAATTTAAATAATATATGTATATATATATATTCATTGACTTGACAATTTCTTTTACATCAGGTTTATTTTTCTTTTCAAGTCACTGTTCACATGTTCAAACACGCAAGAATCACGTCCCCTTCCTTTCAAATTAACCATGGCCTCCTCTTCCTCCTTTTAAAAATCACGAGCCCTTATCCTTTCAGTCCAACCCAAAAATTCAAAACATTCGAACGAAGAACAACCTTGTTCCCAAATTTTAAATCATATCTTCCCTTCCACCATTCAAAAGAATTTCGTTCCAACTTATATAAAATAAAAATAAAAAAATGGCAATTGAAATCATGAGACCGAGGAGGCGCGACACCGCTTGAGGATTCATGGGACGTGGCAGCAAGTCACGATCGATTGGAAGGCGCTCGCGCACGTGGCGGTGAGTGGAGGCGAGGTCGCGTTCATGGTTTTTGTCAGAGCTAGGGTTTGTAATGGGAGAGTTCAGGGGTCACGTGGCAGCAGCAAGTCGATGGAGTAGGTGTCGATCGAGTTGGGAGGGTTAGGCTCGCGAATGTGGCCGTAGTCGCGATGTGCTATGGAGGTGTGGAGGTTGGTCTGATGGGTTGGGAAGGTGCTGCCATTGACGAGGGAGATAGTGGTGAAGGTTGAGCGTGTACTTAGAGGTGTTCATTAGTGGGAGTGTGGGCAAGCAAGAGGAGTCGGGGTAGTTGAGGTTGGCAGCGGCTCCGGCGGAGGATCATCGAAGGCAGTTAGCGTGAGTGGGGTTATTCGTGCGTGCGCGATTAGAGGGATGGTGATTTTGGTTAGTGACGTTGGTGATGGTAGCCATCTCGAGAGCAGGAAGGTAATTCGTTGAAAACCAATTTTTTTTAATTTAAATTTAAAATTTGAAATCAAATGATAATAAAAATTTATAGCTTGATGATAAGAGGTCAAAAAAAGGCCAATCGAGTTGGTTCGGAAATGGGAAGTCTATGCAATAGGATGGGGTTGGATTTTTTCAAAGGGCAGCTGAATAATTTAAAAATCCTAGTATTCGGCAAATAGAAATAAAAATCAAGGTGAGAAAACTCTCACTCATTTGGAATTTCCAATTTAAATTTTAAATAGTTAAAAAAATTATTGGATGCTTGGATGAATTTATATAATTATTATCTGTCGAATGTTTAAATATATAATAATTTATATACTAGTATTTGGAGTGATATTCCTGCACATTATAGAAAATGAGACCCTATGCGCCCCGCATAATAGCGGATGACCCTATATACCGCGATAATCCCCCTCGAAGTGGGATTGGTATTTATTTTATGTTGTATTAACATATGTGGATGTAGGGAAGCAGGTTGGAGGGATCCAACTGGATTCCTCAAATATGTGTTTATTTTTCATATATAGTGATATATGAATTGTGTAGAATAATCTATATAGATTATTGTAGTGATTGGAATTATTGCATGCTATTGTAGCACTGGCCTGAATTGTGATAATTCAAAATACTATAAATATATTTTAAAATTTATGAAATTAAAATGAATTCGGTATAATATATATATATATATGTGTGTGTGTGTGTGTGTGTATATTGGAAGTGGGGTTATTTTACAGAAATTGAGTTAGAAAATATATTGATTTTTGGTAACGCCTAACTATTGAGAATTTTTAAATAGAGATTTAAAAAAATGAATTATATAAGAGAATTTATAAATGATATTCTAGAAATATAAAAAGAGTTAAATCAATATTGAAAATAGATTGGAAGTATAAAGGGAATTTAGAAGGAATGAATTTATATAATGGAATTTAATAAATAAGATATGTTTTATGGATAGGTAAAAAAGGGGTTATGAAATTTATATACGATGTTTATAAATAAAGGAATTCAATATCAGATGAAAATTTGGAGAATAGGTAAAACAGGTGTGAAAAAATAGTAGATTTTTTTTTGAAATGAGAATGGTTAGGGAATCGAAGATAAATTGATATGTTGTGAAATCGAGAGGATGTTATAAATTAAATTGGTTAGTGAGATTTTAAAAATATATTTTAAATTTTAAGAAGTGAGTTTGTCTTAAAAGAATTTTTTTATTATTTTAAAGCTATTGAATTTAAACTAGTTGAGATAGAATTACTTCGGTAAGTAGAGTTTCAAATGTTAAGTATTTATTAAATAAATTCTAACTTTAAATTCAGCTTTGGAAATTTATTTGTTCACCTAAAAATGAGTTATAGATGCTATAAGACTGTTTTAAATATTTTAAATAATAACTTAAACATATTTTTAAATAAACAACTATTCTTTGAATAAAATACTTGTTATATATATATATCATTTTGAAATGATTGCAAATTTATTTATTAATTCTTTCGAGATGTGTAGCCGGGTTAATTAAAGGATGAGATTTTTATAAGAGAAATCATATAAATGGAATGTTAGAGACTTAAGAGAATTTCCGATGTCTAGATGAGATAACTTCAGGAAGATTTTGAATTCATTTAAAGGAATTATAAATGGTGGATTGAGATTATAAACAAGAATAATTGATTTGGAAATCGTAAGAAGAATTTATTAAAAGTTCTGATACGAAATATTTCGAAGTTAAATATTAAAATGATTTTGGAAATTATACGTAAATATTTTCCTAAGTATCAAAAGGAAGGTTTTGGAAATATTTTTAGTGAGAAAGGATTTGGAATAGAAATATTTTCTAATTGTTGTAAAATAGAAGTTGGAAAACGTATTGAAATGGTAAAATATCCTGTTACGGATACAAGTGTTGAATTTGTTTTCAATATAGAAATATTGAAGAGATTGAACATATATCTTGGTGAAGATGTTTTGGAATAAATATTTTGGAGATTTATAAATTAAGGCCCAGTGTTTGCTTATGGATGTTTTATTGATAGTGAAATAACCGACTATTAATATTGGCCAATTTCGTTAATCGTTTCAAAGAGATCTGGATCGGATTTAATTATCCGAAAACCACTTCAATCCGGTTTGAACGTTAAGAATGAATACCGTGAAGATGATGAAGATGGTGATTTGGTTTGTCCAGACCTAGGACAACTTGTATGGACGAATGCTATCAGAACATCGTCATTGGAGGACGATGAACATTCTAAGAAAAATTGTTCTTGAAAGGTAACACTTAGCCTCGAGCCTCATCAACCGGGAATGACTAAAACATGGGAGATGCATCAAGGCTAAGTGGGTCGCACCCATGTAGGGTATGTTATCACTTTTCTAGATGTCCTCGGAACCTTATTTATCTTAGATATGGGTATACATGAAAGAAGAAGCACTCGATGGTAAGGGTGGGAACACACGGGGTGATAACATATTCGGTCTATCTAGGTTAGGGGTAGGCTGGTCTTGTGTAGCAGGGGATGTCGACGTGGTCCTTGGTACATTGTTCTAGAGGTGTACTGTGACCGGAGGTACCCCAGTGGCCCAGTGATTCGTTGGAATCCATTCTCCAAGAAGAGCTTACGGTTTTGTTTGTAGAGCCTAGTATGCTGGAATTTAATAAATGTAAAAAATTTAGCAATTTGAATAAGTATCTGTATTTAGACACTATTATAATATCACTGGATTTTATATAAAATATTTTGGTTATCGTAAGGTAAAAACCCGTCGTGTTATGTGTGACGCAGTCTTACGAGATACCTTTGTTTTTCAAAGGATTTTGATAACTCTAATAATTAAATTGAGTGTGTTTTCACACACTGGTTTTCCAGACCGACTTGAGTGTTATTTTATTATAATGCTCGGGTCAGACCGAGTATTACAGATTCAGGTTTAAATGCTGTGGAGCTTAGGAGGTGAGCTGGAGGAGTTCAGACGTATTTTTGTATTTGGTTATATTTCCGCTGTATGAGGACAAGTTACTATAACTGTCCAGATTGATGTATTGATTGTTGTACTTTGATAATTGTAATTATAAAACTGTTACAGATTCTCTTGTATTAAAATCTGTTATTATATACTATATTTTGTTCCACTGCGTTTGTGAGATTTTGTTGTTCTTGTTGTTGTTCTATTTTTCTTCTACCTTTTTTTTCTTCTTACCCTAGTTATTCACTCTTTCATACACTTTGGGTTGAGTGAGGAGAATTATTATCAACTCAAGGGGTATGGAACTGCGGGTTGCTACATTTGGTATCAGACCTGAAGGTTAAGCGAGAACCTTGGCTCTGGTGGGGATTACTCATTAGAGATAAAGTCAGTAGTACTCTAAAATGAGTTTGAGCGTACTAATAGATATGAGCGCGTATTTGTTAGTGAATATAAAACAGTATTATATTGTGTTAATTTTATCTGTTGAGTGGCATATAAATTCTTATCGAATAGTGGGACATCACTAAATCGATATGAGTTTCTAAACACTCGAACGCGATAAACTGACATAGTATGGTTTTGAAGCGGGTAAATGAAATAATTTTACCTAAATTATATCTTGATATAAAAGAAATAATTTTCTAAAAATTATTATAATATTGTGTTTGATTATTATTATATAATCAAAACAAGATTATAAAATTGGAAATGGTTTATTAAAAACACATAATTTAAAATGGTATAAGAATGAACTATAAAAATGAATAAAACTAAAAATGAATTCAAGCCAGAATTTGGAAATTTAAATTCTGGAAATTTTTGGAAATATTTTCCAAAGTGTTTGAAATGAATAATAGTAATATTATTTTTGAAAGGATTTTGAATAGAAAATCGGTTTTAAATGGATTTTTGAAGGTGATAATAGCACCGAAATCGCTTCGGTCGTTGGAAAATAATTCTGACGATGATCGCGACATCATAGGTGTTCATTTTCGAGTTTTTAAGTGATGGATTGCTGCCGGGGTCGTTGTTTTGGATTGTTTTGAGGAAAAACAAGTTTGTTTGAAAATTCCGTAGGTGATTGTTTTGGATGGAACCAAGTGAATTTTTAAAATTTCCAATGGGATGGTTTATTGAAACGAACGGTTATATATATGTATATAATTGATTTCAAAGTAGTTTAAAATAAATGCCGGGTGTTTGAATTTTGAAATCCTTATTTAAATAATTTAGAGATGATCAGGAAATAAGTTATAAACTTATAAACTGAAAATGATTCTAGAAAAGAAAGGAAAATATGGAAAGTGGATTTTGGAATAAATTCTAACTTGAGAAAGTCAAAATGGATGAGATTTAACTTGAGCTAAGTCAAATACAGTTGTATTGGAAATGATATCGATCGGGACTAAGAGATAAAATTAAATGGAATTCAACTTAAGTTAAGTTGAATAAATTAAATTTTAAAACATTTAATTGATTAGGTTGTAATGAATTAATGTGGTGCATTAATGAAATTAGAATTTAACTTAAGAAAATCAATAAATGAAGTTATTATAATAAATGGGATTTAAACTTAAGTGAGTTAAATTGAACGAATTGAAATTTAAATTAAGATAAGTCGAATAAAAAATGGGTTGAATTTGGTTTGAATTGAAATAAAATTGAATCGAGTTATAGATGATTTTGAATGGAATAAATAACTTCAATGGCTTATAAAAATTGAAATGAACTGAATAAAAATATATTTAGGCTATAAATAAATGTATAGTCTCGAGTTAAAAATAAAATAGGAACATAGTCAAGTATAAGATTGATGGAAATGTGGAAAATACGCTGTGTAACTTATAAAATTGAAAAGTAAACTAGAAAATCCAAAATAAAAATGGTTTGTTATTTTTGGTGAGGAAATAAATATCCAAACTTGAATTTAAAATGAATTTGAACTCAAGTAACCTGAAAGAAGTGATTTTTGAAGTAAAATCGGATGTGGAATTATAAAATGGGCGGTGAACTAATTAGATAATTAATTAGTTAATCGAATATGAAGATGGAATTTAACTTGGTTAAGTTAAAATTTGGATTGTGGATAAAAAATGGATTTTTGAAATGAAACTTGAGTTATAAATAAAATTCGACTAAAATTGTAAGCGAATTAAAAATAATTGGAAACGTGATCGAATGAAATGAAATTGGATTGAAATGGTAATGACTCGAGTTATAAATAAATCCAATTGAAGTGTGAATGAATTAAATATGGCCTTGATATCATTAAAAGAATTCAGGAATGAATTCGAGTATGGAATTAGAAATTTGAAGTGGATTGAGTGAATGAACTAATTAAATAAATTAGTAAATGGAATGGAATTAATTGGATAAGAACCAAATTAAATTGGAATGGAGTTTGTTGCAAATAGTAATGAACTTAAGTGTTGGTTAAAATGATTTAAATAAATAACTTAAGTTAATATTTAATAGAAGCTTGGCTTCGAGTAAATTTGTGAAATGGCCATTAAATAAAATTGCATGGAATGATTTCAAGCCAAGAAAAAGTAGATTTAAATGGAATGCAAAATGAATTGATTGAGAATCAACTAGAAATGGAATAGAATTAAATATAAATTGATTTGGAATCAATTTAAAATAGCTATAAGCTGAAATGATTATTTTATTAAATGAATGTCACCGAATTGGCATAGAAAAAATTGGTCGTTTGGCGTAAACGGAGTAAATAAAATTATACGGATCAAATGGAAAGTAAATAAATTGATTTTTAATCAATTTGGAATGGATATGAGTTTGTTTGGTTTAAAAATAAGTTGGATGCATGTAAAGTGAGTTGAGAATCATTTAAAATTGAATAAAAATGATATATGGGTCGATTGAAAGTGATTAAATTGGTATCCGAACCTTATAGATTGCTTATGATATACGTTTAGCATGCTGGTTTATGAATCTTATGTGTTTACAATAGTTAAATAAATGAAATATCATGGAATTTCATATATTTGGTGCTTACGTGTTTAAATTGAGTAAGTACAGGCACCTAAAGCTGTTTTGCTTGACTTTGATTGCGCGAGTTGCGGAAATAAATAAGCCATTGGCTTAAAAATGCTAATTAAGGTACGTTTTCGGATTAAATACTGCGAAAATATAAAATATTGGTATATATTTTATTTTTCGACCGTGTGGGTCGATGTATATATATTTATCTCTCCTGTCATGTTGCAATAGGTCCTCTGTACAAAGGATACTCTGCCAAAAAAATTTGAAAATTTAGGGTGTTAGAAAAATTTTAAAAATTTTTGGAATTTTTTTTAAAGACGAATTGATTTCAAATTGGAATTGAAATAAAGGATTCTGGGATTAGAATTGAAGACTACTTGCTTTGGGTAGAACCAAAAGTTAAAAAGAGAAATATCGAGTTTTCACTAAGTGGGTTTCTGGATAAATTAATGGGTTGGAGCATTCTTCTGCCTTAGCAATTTTGGGGACGAAATTCTTTTAAGGGGAGAGGAATGTAACGACCTGGATTTTTAGACATTTGATTTGGAATATTTAAATGGTTTTAAATATTCAATTTGAATTTATAAATTGACTTTGAATATGAAGATTTGGGTTTATTTATAAAATAAATTTAGAATTTAAATATAGCAATTTATTGGATAACTTAATTATGGATTTCAATAAATTAAATATTGGTTAAATTATTGTATCTTGAATTTTAAGCTCGATAAAAATAATTTAAAGGATTGTAAAATTTATATTAATAATAATGAAGATAATAGAAGTTTTAAATTTAAATTTAAAAGTGGTTTGTTCAGTTTTAAAAATATATTGTTTAAATTAACATATATAAATAGCCTTCTGAGACACAGTCTCGGATTTCGACGAAACCAGTTCCATTGGATCCGTAATAGTGTATTATTATCGGATTTTAAGTTTCGTAGCTTTTGGAGTTATCATTTAGCCGTACAAGATATAAACGCGTTGAAATTTATATCGAAATTGAATATAATAAGTGGGTCCAAAAAACTATGTTCTCTATACGATTGAATTAGGACTCAAAACCCTTTCCACTGCATTCGGAATAGAGGCATACCATTATGAACGCCTAGCAGCATGCCTCGATAGGAGCTCAAGATTTTAAGCTACGAATTCAAGACGATTTAAATTTAAATAATATATATATATATATATATATTCATTGACTTGACAATTTCTTTTACATCAGGTTTATTTTTCTTTTCAAGTCACTGTTCACCTGTTCAAACACGCAAGAATCACGTCCCCTTCCTTTCAATTTAATCACGGCCTCCTCTTCTTCCTTTTAAAAATCACGAGCCCTTATCCTTTCAGTCCAACCCAAAAATTGAAAACATTCGAAGGAAGAACAGCCTTGTTCCCAAATTTTAAATCATGTCTTCCCTTCCACCATTCAAAAGAATTTCGTTCAAACTTATATAAAAAAATGGCAATTGAAATCGTGAGACCGAGGAGGCGCAGCACCGCTTGAGGATTCGTGGGACATGGGGGTAAGTCGCGATCGATTGGGAGGCACTCGTACGCGTGGCCGGGAGTGGAGGTGAGGCCACGTTCGTGGTTTTTGTCAAAGCTACGGTTTGTAATGGGAGAGTTCAAGGGTCGTATGGCAGCAGCAGGTCGATGAGGTAGGTGTCGATGGAGTTGGAAGAGGCAGGCCCGCGAAGGTTGCCGTAGTCGCGATGTGCTATGGAGGTGCGGAGGTTGGTCTGATGGGTTGGGGAGGTGCGACCATTGATAAGGGAGATAATGGTGAAGATTGAGCACGTACGTAGAGGCGTTCGCTGGTGGTAGTGTGGGCAGGAGAGAGGTGTCGGGGTAGTTGAAGTTGGTAGCGGCTCCGACGGAGGATCATCGAAGGCAGTTAGGGTGAGTGGGGTTGCTTGCGCGTGCACGGTTGGAGGGATGGCGATTTGGGTTGGTGACGTTGGTGATGGTAGGCGTCTCGAGAGCAGGAAGGTAATTCTTTGAAAACCAATTTTTTTTTAAATTTAAATTTAAAATTTGAAATCGAACGATAATAAAAATTTATAGCTTGATGATACGAGGTCAAAAAAGGCCAATCAAGTTGGTTTGGAACTG
The DNA here is from genome assembly GCA_030737815.1 of Allium fistulosum. Taxonomy (NCBI): domain Eukaryota; kingdom Viridiplantae; phylum Streptophyta; class Magnoliopsida; order Asparagales; family Amaryllidaceae; genus Allium; species Allium fistulosum. The sequence goes on from CM060903.1 coordinate 538,776,433, forward strand.
GGAAGTCTATGCAATATGATGGGGTTGGATTTTTTTCAAAGGGCAGCTAAATAATTTAAAAATCCTGGTATTCGGCAAATAGAAATAAAAACCAAGGTGAGAAAACTCTCGCTCATTTGGAATTTCCAATTTAAATTTTAAATAGTTAAATAATTTATTGGATGCTTGGATGAATTTATATAATTATTATCCATTGAATGTTAAAATATATAATAATTTTAATACTAGTATTTGGAGTGATATTCCCGCACATTTTAATACTAGTATTTGGACTAACCCGAGTATTATAAATAACTTGCGGATCATACTATGTCTATAATGATAGATGATATGAAATATGTAAAATCAACAAAAGGTATAATAAAGTGTCCTCGCCATATATAGATTAAAAATCAAAATCAACGAATTCAATGCCAAATGGTTGGATTATTCATATTCGGAAATAATAATCAAAATCAATATATATAATGTGAGATATCCTATCAAATCATCTAAATTGTATCCAACATCACACAAACCATAAATATAAATCATCTACAAACAAAAGCACTAATAATAAAGTTAGGCTATCTCAAAAATACTAAATCATCAAAGAGTATGGATATGTGGGGACTGACTACACTTTAGACTCAACCGGCCTTAGTATGGTCAACTCATTATAGGAATGAGAATATTGCCAATCCACCTCACACATAACCCCGAACCAAAAAGGGAGACTGATAATACAACATGCTTTAGGAAGCTAGGACTACTCGCCTCCTGTAGAGTACCGTCTGTTCCTATAATCATTAGTTACCTCGACGGACATCATGAACCCATCCACCTTTAGCTCGTTTACGCATAGCCCTAGTCACAACCCTGCTTTGCACCTAATGGTAACAGACTACTGTCTTGTGCGACACAAGGGGCTATAGGCAATAACCCATCAACTACTACCAATACTATGATGCACATCGAAGTTATATATAACTACTGCGTCGCGGATCTATGGAGCGACCCCACGATCAAGCTGCTAGGAAGGATACTGGCCAATCTGATTCACTCCCGAAAATAAAGGAAGCTGGACACAATGTGGATGGTCATATAGTACTCATATAGCTATGCATATCTCTAATAGTAGGCCAACATGTGGCTCTCATAAGCCAACATTTAACAATACAATACTCCTTAGTGAGTATCACATATACACATGAGTGTGATCCCTGTCCGAGTGACATTTACTTACAACAAATAATCAAAAAAATAACATAATGGCATCCTATACCAGTGCATGTTATTCAGATAATTATTCAATGCACATAAATTACACTCGATCCATATTGGGTATCTCTATGACAAGTTCAATAAATAACTAAAAAAGTGTTACCGAAAGTCCTATACCAGACGGTACCACTAATCCGTTTATTCAAATTTTTCATCACATAAAAATGAAACCTCACAAATCAAATATAAAGACGTCATCACCGTATCATTTTAAAGTATAAGACAAATTAATATCAATGGTGAATCATTCACGATATCGAAAACTATATAAGAGATGAGAAATCCAAAGATATAGAAATCATGCTTAAATCACAATTTTAATTCAAATATTGAAAATATAATGTTTTTTACCAATTAAATCAAATATTCGAATATAAATTCCTTTTCAAAAATATTATTAAAACCTTTCAAATATACCAAATTATAAATAATTCCATATATTTAATTACTTTTGAAATCTCTATTTTCATATTAAAACAACTTTTATTTCAAAACAATATCCAACAATTTATTTTATTTCTCAACCGCGTATATTTATATATAAATACACTTCAATAATATTTAAAATTCCATAATTAATTTTCCATAACTATATAAAAATGTTTTAAAGTGGGAAAAATCAATAAATCATATAAAATAAAATCCATGAAGTAAAATTCTCCAAAATTAACTATAGAACATCATTATAAATTTTTATCGTGTGGCCGAGTCAAATTCCGTCAAATTTTGGCCATCGATATTGTACACAATATAAATAAAACTACACAAATTAAAATGCAAATAGATAGTATCTCCTTTTTATTTTAGACATCCAACAAGCACAAATCAATATTCTAAACATCTAAAAACCAACGATCACAGACAATCAATCAACCCAAGCAATTCAACCAAATAATTTAATTGACAAATGGGATAATATATAGATGAATATATATCAAGCATCAAATTATAAATATAGTGGTGAGTTGAGAGAACTCACAGTATCGATGGAAGCAAGCCCGAATAAGGCAACCCATTAACCAATTGAATTCCTAGATAACTGCTGCCTAAAACTTAGCACAATCACCACAATCTTCGCCTTCGAACTCACACGTCAACTGCCTTCATCTTAGCCAGCAACCACACACTCCAAGTCGATCCTTCCTACAGCAACACACATACTATCTAGTAAAATTGTCTCTAGCAGGTAGACTAGAACTCACCCATACTGTCATCACTGCAATTGTTATGTACTCGGTTCAAGCTCATAATATTCCAGCAAAAGAAATTTGCAAAATTGAAAAAATGTGTGCTAACTTTATTTGGCAAGGTAAACAGCACAAAATTGCTTAGGATAAAGTATGCATGCCAAAAAGTGCTGGTGGATTAGGACTTAGAAATATCAAATACTTGAGAGAAGCAGCAAAATACAAGTTATTTTGGAAATTTATTGATGGTAAATCTCTTTGGTCTAGATGGATGAGAGAAAAATATCTCAAAAATAAAAATATTTGGATTGCTACGGTTGAAAATTATCATTCCTATACTTGGAAAAATACACTTAGCTGTAGAGAGAATGGTAAAAAACTTTTAGAAAGGAAGTTTAAGGATGGCAGTTTAACCAGCTTATGGTTTGACCCATGGATTTATGGAAAATCACTTATTGAATTATTTGGTTGGAACAACATGTATTTATTTGGAGGTGCTAATGACAAGGTTCATAATATTATTCAAGATCAAGACTGGAACTCAAGAATTCATAAAGCTGCAAATATTTTCAGATCAGCAATTGAAAAATCACAATTGATCATAACCTTCAAAGAGACACTTGGATTTGGAAACTCAGCTCAAAATATAATTTCTCTTTTAAAAAAATGTGGAAATTTGTTAAGGGTGAAGATACTGAAGTTAGTTGGCACAAAGTCATTTGGAGAAAATCAAATTGTCCTAAAATGTCTCACTATTCTTACTTTGCCATTCTCAACAGGCTTCCCACAAAGTAAAGATGTGCCAAATGGACTAAAAATGTAGAAAACGGTTTTCTTTTATGCGAAAATGGTGTGGAAAATGCAGACCATCTTTTCTTTGATTGTTCCTTTTCAAAACATGTTTGGTATGTTGATAAAAATGCTTTAAGATTCAATCAGCATCAATCCATTCAAAGCATAAGGGAAAGTGTTCAATATATTCATAACAACTTCAAGCCTAAATCAAAGGATTTTAAAAGAACATCCATTATGTTAACCACTGTCATATATCAGATTTCGAAAGAAAGAAACCAAAGGCTTCATCAAAAAATTGAGAAAAGCAGCATACAATTATGGAAAAGCATACATTCAGACTTTCAAATTCTCAGCAGAAAAACAAACAAGCATCATAAATGCAATGAAGCAGCTAGCTCTAATTCTAACAAGCTTGACATGTATGAATATAGAGTTGAGCATTTCTTGCTTAGGGGGAAATTCACTACTGATATTCCCCAAAGGAGACTTAGCTAAAGATAGTGTCATGTTCATGCTACCGATAAGGCTATGACTTCGCTTGGCCAAGACAGCAACTCCTTGGGCTATCTTTCTAGAGGTGGCCATTCCAGAGCTGTAGGGAAAATCGAATCCTGCAAGGGAAGTATACATAATAATATTATTAATAATGTCAATTTATATTATTCTACGAATAATAAGTCTAGTTGTTTACCTGCTACAGCTCAGAGGAGCTACCGTGTATCCAGCAGCTTTCCCGAGAAGTTCGTGATGCTGTCACACGAAGATTATACCCATCTGAATGTTAGTGACAGTAGAAAGGGGAGCTTTTTCTATAAAAGCTTGCTGAATAACAGAGTTTATCACTTATCTTGCTGGTGTATGGGAGAAAGCAGTAAGATTTCAGAAGGTATCTCTCAAACTGGCTGCAACAGCTGCTGGTGGCAGCAGCCACTTTTTTCTCGATATAAGAGGATGCGTGTAAATAATATGTATTTTAATTGTGCGGAGTGTGTGGTTTTGTAAGTAGATCATGTTCGTGGATGAGTTGAAAGTTTTATGTATTCATGCAAAGAAAAGGTTCGTATAATGTTGTGTGTGTGTATAGTGTTCCACAGTTCACACATATGAAGAAATAAATGAATGAGTTGCAACAAATTTACCATAATAAGGTAGTTGACCTGTCAAGGCCAAAATCATAAAATATAAGCATACATAGGAATACGCACTAAAAATAATAGAGCATTGCACAGGTTGGTGAATATCAATATGCAAAAGGGCTTCTTCTTTTCTTTTTTTCCCTTTCTGTTCTACCAGCGCTTTGTCTTCTATTCTTTGGTGTTTTTTAGATGTAAACTTGAAAAGGGTAACATTAACTTGCACAAATGATTAGACAACAGGAAACTGCCATGGTTTTGCATAAATCCCATTGTGGAATCCCACTATCTGACTAACTAGAATTAGCAGGTTAGTTTATTTATTATGTGTCATCAACTGGTTATGTTACTTGGACAATTGAATTGTGCATTAAAAGTGAAGAGTCAATTTACAACTTATTATCATTAGTAACAGTAATTACTACAACCCTAAAAGCATTGCGGTGAAGCTTTTAAACACCACCATGACCACCCTACTTCTTTTAATACCCTTATACATACACATACATATATATGTATATGTATACTTATATGTATACATACATACATACATATATATATATATATATAAACACACACATGCATACATTTTTTTTGAAAATGGATCAGGATTTTATTACGGGGTTGTAACGACCCACTACTTTGGACCATTCAAATCGACAATAATCCACACATGTCAGACTTGAATAATACAAAATAACATATTGTAATAAAATTTGGAGCAAATGAAATCATTTACAGAATCACAGACACAGAAATATCAGAATAACTCACAGCGGAAATAAAATAAATAGTGGTTCATGAAGCCACTAAAATACAGAGTCTCAAAAATAGATGCAAAATACATAGTTTGAAAGCCAATACAGTTCTGAAACAAGTACAGAAGAAATCCAAATACATAAGTCACTAATACAAAAGCTGAAATAGAACAACTGAAACTGAAATAAATGAATAACTAGATAAGTAGAAACACCAGTGATTCCTAGCTCCAGAAAAGTGTGTAATCCAAAGCTGTGAATACTCAGGTTGATCCGAGCGTAATAAAAACACAAACACTCGAGTCAGGACATACATACTTATACAATGCAAACCAACTCAAGTGAACTGTAATAAAGGTACAAGTAACTTAAAGAATGCTTGGGATCACCCATTCTTTATGATCCGTTAAACTATCTACTATGTAGTAATATTCGCTATTATAATAATGTCTAATATAAAATAAACATACTTTTAAATATCATTAAGGCTTTACATTTTCCACCTTAACACGTAATAGTCCCAGTAGTCTATCCAGTATTAGCATACTCCCAAAATGGGGGCTACCCTCGATACTCCACAGGCTACGGGAGAAATCACAACTCATAGTAAAGCTCGTTATGGTAGGTGACATGGCACACAAGGCAATGCCAGGGTAGATATACCAATTACGCACACAGACTGATGGAAACGCATAGCAGCCAGTACCGCTCCACCTCGAACAACACTCCCAAATCAAGAGGTGCACCCAAACAATCACAAAGTAATAGAATGGTATCGAAGAAGTGCGTCCGATAAGAGGTGCTACCTTACTGGTCCGAGATCGCTCCTGTTTTAGCCACCTTATGCCAACTCACGGGAGTTGGGTCCACGTATATACCTTAGGATCGTCGCCACCATCCTACTTCATTCTAGAAACTCCACCGCATACACAGTTGTCAAAGTGGTTTTCGGTATCGACGGAGTATGTCCATATTCGATCTCAGTCTCTTTAACAACCAATCGTTTTTATAACCCATGGTTATAAATTTAAAAATAGTTTATATTTCAAATCAAAAATACTTCATTTAAACCATTAAAATTTAAAGTCATTATGCCTTTAAATCAAATATTCAATTCCCAAAAATTTAGCCTTTTCTGAGTTCATTTATTCACTTAAAAACAATAAAACATAAAAATTCCAGCTTTCACAGCATTTAAAAAGTGTTGCGGTAAGTTATATTTGAAAACAATTCAATTCAGCAAAGACAACATTTATAAACTGCTATAATAGTTCAAGTTTAAAGGAAAAATAGTTCAATTCAGAAAAGACAGCATTTACAGAACTGCTGTAATAGTTCAGGTTTCAAATTAAAGGTTTTAATTCAATTCAGCATAGACAGCGTTTTAAAAATGCTGTAGTAGTTCAGTTATATACAAAAAATCACATTTCAGCCTACTGTAGCACTTAACAAGTGCTACAATAAACCCTTTACTAGTTTCAGTTTAAATTTCGTTCCTGCCATTACAGCACTTACCAAGTGCTGTCATAGCCTTAGTTCATTTTAGTCTTTGAGTTCATTTATGCAACCACAGCAGTTACAAAGTGCTGCAGATTCTACATAGTTCAGAATTAGTTCATTTCCAGAAATGATAGCATTTCTGAAGTGCTATTAATTGAATTTCCAGGTTTTAAATACAATTCCAGCCATAAATAAACTTCAATTTAAATCATTTAAACTTATAAAAATCATATTTTTCCACATTAAAAATGTTCATTTAAATCCTTTAACTTATGATTTTTATAAAGAAAAATTATTCAAATAAAAAAAATCAAATTTTCCAAAGTTCACTTATTTAATTCAAGTGTGTCAATTTCCCTTTTCATTTTTAACAAATTACTTTAACACTTAAATTTTAAATCTCCATTTCACCATTTAAAACTTTATTTTCATTTTTAATTTAATTAACTTAGATTTCCATTTTAAAAAAATCAATCAATATTTCTAATTTAAGTTACACTTTAAAATCACCATTTTCTATCCATTTATTTTACATTTAACACATAGAAAAACATTTCTCTTTTAATAAATCTTTTAAAAATTCAATTTAAATCAATTTATCATATTTTTTACATTTTAAAATACTTAAAAATTTCCAGAAAAATATATAAAATAACCACGGGTCTGTATAATATTTTCCTAGCCTAAGTCAAATGATATGGATAATATATCATTTCAATCCGTAGTTTACCAAGAAAATACGGGTTTATCATTTCAAACCCGCAATCCCAAGTAAATAAAATTTGTTAAAAGTCACTCAGGCTTATCATTTCAGCCCATAACAATCTTTCCTTATTCTAAAGTCCGTTCGGGTATGTATCATTTCAACCCATAGTGATCTAATCTACAGGGAACTTGCAGTGTGATAAACAGATATAAATGAACAGTTTAACAATATACAACAGTAAAAGGTGATATGACATGTAATTTACAGGTTTAACATCATACATAAATAATCATAGGCAGTTATAACATCATTTATAATTCTACACATTCAAATGTTGTCGCTTCACAATTGCATAAGTATATAGTGTCGTGTGAGATTTACTCACCTCTAAATGCTGGAGATTGCAATACAACTGACACAACGGAATCAATAGCACAAAGACAAGACTACAGATTTGAGTGGAGAGCGAGATCCAATTCTACAACTCTTGTGTTACAACCCAAAACAAAAATAAAAACAAATCATAAATTTCAATACACTTGAAATGGAATAACTTTTAAATGAAAAGAGATATGAATGCCAAATCTTTTGCCTTGCCTCCTCTAGTTTTTTTTCAGCCTAGGGATGTTGTTTGGCTCTGGTTTGAACAGGGAATGGCTCAGGTTTGGTCATGTAAAGGCACGACCAAGGTAGTGGAAACATAGGGAGGAAGTTTATACATGAGAATGTGAAGAGTTTTAAGGCAAGTAGTGGGTTTTTGGTTCAACATAGGGCTCAGCCATGAGTTGTTTGGCTTGACCAGTGGAGTATGGGTCAGGTCAAGGGCTGGAGGGGTGTGTGGTGGTCTGGTTAGTGATGGTGGTGGTGGCCAAAGGTGGTGGTGGTGGAAAATGAAGTGGTGAAGCAAATAGTGGTCAATAACATGTTTTTTAAGGCTTAGGTTGCATTTTTGAGGGGTTTAGTCACCATGGTGGGCTCGGCCATGGTCATGGCCTGGAGTATAGGTGGTATTGATGGCAGGGAAGAGGGTTGGAGTTTGTGGCCGTGGATATGGAGGAGAGGCCGATCCAAAAAGCAAGAAGAACAAGGCAAAATACATAGAAAATGAAGAGAAAAGTAGAAAAAAAGAGATGTAGCCATTACCAAATTTCTTCAAGCCGTGAATAGAAATGAAAGTGATATTTTTTTGCGTGAGAAACAACTGGAAATATACGGCTATTCACACAAGAATGCACGGCCAAAGAGTGTAATGAGGTGGTTATGGAAATGAAGAGTTTTGGAGATGAAAAGACTTCAGTTTCTAAAGCATTTTAAACTCTTCATATTTCTTTTTCTTTTTAATTTTATATAAACAAAATAAACTTAGAAATTGACTTTAAAAACTAAAAAAAAGTATTATAAAATAAAATTAAATATTTAAATTTAAAGAAAATGGAAAAAGAATTACAGAAATTACTTAAAAATTGAAAACAATGTCCAGAAATTACAAATAAACCACCATTGACTTTGGAAAATTATTTACTTCATTTTAAAAATATTCTAAAACAAAATTTGAAGTAAAAATGATTTTTAAAACATTTTCAAAGTGAAATAAATAATTAAATTCATAGAAAATAGCAAAAGAACTGAAGAAATTGATAAAAAATAGGAAACAGAACATGAAAATTACAACAAAATACCATTAATTCTAGAAAGATTTCTACTTCACTATAAAAATATTTTCAAATGAAATAAATTCAAATAAAAATAATCTCCAAAATATTGGGTTGTTACACTCTCCCCCACTCAAACCTTTTCGTCCTCGAAAAGAACGAAAACAAGGAGAAAAAAGGAAAACAAGATAGAAAAAAAATAGTACTTGGACTAAACAATTCCGGATTCGAAGCACGACTGCTCTCCTCCGTCTCCCAGTACAATCACGATCATCAGTTGTTTGCACAAAAAATGGACAAACACCTCAAAGTTGTGTGATTTAGTAGATCTTATGTTATTTTTAGTAATTTGGGCGACTTATGCAAATACGTAAAAAACAGGGACTAAACTGTAAAAAGACACGCAGATTTATAGTGGTTCAGCCAGAATGTGCCTACGTCCACTTTATATGTTATTTCTCTTCTTTTGTTATGATTACAAGTACAAAGCTTTGGTACAAGTAAAAGAAAGTTGTTTGAAGAGTTCCTTCCGTGCTTGAGCTCTCAAACTTGTCTGCCATTGTTGTACCCCTGCCCCTCTATTTATAGAGTGAGGCTGGGGGCAGGGGTCTTAGATGTATATAGCTGCCTGTGGGCCTGGGCTGGAGCAATCTGGCCTGGCAGCGTTCTGGTTCGGCGAAGCTTCGGTTCGGTAGTGGTTGGAGAGGTGGTGGTTCGGTATGTAGTGTTTTGATTCGGTTCGGCGAGGCTTCATTCGGCATGGGTGGAGGAAGCTGGTTCGGCAATGGAACGGAGGAAGCTGGTTCGGCAATGGAATGGAGGAAGCTGGTTCGGTAGCTTCCTGGTTCGGCGGTAGTTGGGATAGGTCTTGGTTCGGCGAGGGGGATATGCCTGGTTCGGCTGTTGTTTGGACCGGTGGTAGGAGCTTGGTTCCTTCTGGCTCGGTAGGGGTGAAAACACACCCAACATTTGCCCCCCAAAGCGAGGTATATGCTGGTATATAGCTTGCTTTGTTTGATCCTGGTTGTTCTCATTCGGTCTTGTGCGCCGAATGTTTTGGTTCGGTGGCCTTTCCCTTGCCTATAAATATGGGAGCTATGCTACCGTCGTCTCCTCACCGTCTGAGATAGCCGAACCGATTGATTTTACCGAATCAAAATTTCTGCCTTCTGCCGAATCAGCTGTGCTAGCCGAACCAGGTGATTTCTCTTTACCGCCAAATGAACCTTTGTTACCGAATGGGTCTTAGTCCTACCGAATGAAAATGGGAGAGTGTGATCGCCGAATCAACATTAGGAGTTCGAATACCGAACGAACCTAATACCGAACGAACTTGAAAACTTCCCGTGTCGAATGGACATGAGAATTTTTCTGTATCGAATGATTTTTTATGCTTCGAATGACAAGTTAAATTCCAGAAATCATATACTTGCTTGTTTTATACTTTCGTATCTTTTGTTTTGCAGATAAATGTCTCGCAAAGTGGAAACTCGTTCGGATAAAAGGAAGTCCGGGGGCGAAGGAGAGTCCTCGGCCGTGCCCCCAGCTCAATCAGGATCGGAGCGTCATGGGCCCGCCCCAAGGTCATTAGTGGATGGATATGGTCCCCAGGAGCTGCTGGATTCCCCGCCTGACTGCTTTCCTAGCTCTCTCAAAGAGGAGCAGCTTGATGTCATATCTCGTTCCTTTGGGATCGATAGAGCCCTCATGCTGCTGCCGGGCCCAGGAGTCATGCCATACAATCCTCCCGAAGGATACTTTGCTTATAGTAGGTACCATTGTATGTGTGGTGCTATCCCACCTCTCAATGCTTGGGTAGTCAGCTTCCTCACGTATCTAAAGGTGGCCCCATTCCAGCTTCAGCCCAACTCTTATGCCATACTAGTGAGCCTTTTCGTTATTTTTCGGAGGAAGTATGGTCGTGCTCCCTCCAACCGGGAGATCCGGTACTTGTATAATTTAAGGGGCTATAAGAAGGGGTCCCCATATATTAGCTTGGAGTCAGCTGTGACCTTCAAGCCGGTCTTGGATCTGTACTCTAAATTCAGCATGTTTAAGAAAGAGTGGTTCTTTGTTAGGGACGACTCCGTCTCAATCCGGCGCTTTACCTCTGGATGTAAGTTGATGCTTTTACTTATAATTTCTATTCCGATTGCGATGCTTCTTCTCATACTTTCTCATTTTTGCTAGCGACAGGTGGCTTTCCGGTTGTGGAGACTGACCGCCTGGTTCAGACGGCGGCTGAGATAGAAGCCATTCTTGGGAAATATAGATCATCTGCCTTCTTGATTAGAAATGCGATTCTTCTGGAATATAACTTAATCCTTCCGCAGCAGTCTGTAGTTAAGCTGAGGGAAACGGCGGAGGAGAGGGCGGCTGCTCAGACCAAGGAAGGTGTTACGGCAGAGAGTAGCAAGAGGAAACCTTTCACCAAACCTCCAGCTATCGGAGGTAAGAAACTCAAGAAATCGGACGGTCCCTCCCCCAGCAATTGTCCACTTACCCGAGAGGAGGAAAACATAGAGGAGGAAAGAGGCGAGGGTGGAGATGGTCGGGATGGTGACAAAGGTGGCGATGGCATCGGGGCCCTACTTCCTGGGCAAGCGGGCGAGATTCAGGAGTGGACGGATGATGCGTTCCACCAGGCTTTTGAGGGGTTGGATGAGGATCCGGCTTTGGCAGAGAAGACCGGGAAGGCGGACAAAGCCGGGACTGGTGCACGTGAGTCTTCTCCGACCATTCCAGCCAAGGTGAACTCTTGACTCCTGCATGCTTCATTAATGATAGGGACTTAGGAATATTTTATGACCCGCTCCCGTCCTGGAATGAAATCCAGGACTTATTGCAGTATCCCACTCATCCCCAGGGTTTGTACAACCACAGCTGTGTTTCTTTTCCTTTTTTAACTTGTAATTTACCGTGTTTCTCGAATCGTATAGTAATGTAAGATTGTGACACTTGTTCTTTATATCAGGAGCAGGCAAGACGTCCAAAGCTTCAGACCTTCGACACAGGCTTGAGCAATATAAACTTTCCAAAATTTCTGCTAAGCCGAAGCCCTCAACCCAACGCTCCGGGGATGTAGTCGGCTACCGTCCTCTTCTTGGGGTCATCGAAGAGGGTATTCAGCAGAGGAAGAGGAGTCATCCTTTATCCGAAACTTCGCCCGGTCCTCAGCCTCCGGCTCAGCCTATTCATGATATTACTGAGGAGGGTAGCGAGTTTTCACCTTCTCCGCACCCGTCCGGAAACCCTTCTGTTATTCATATCGACCGTCCCGACTTGGCCCGTAATCCATTTGCGGGTCATCCTGATCTGGATCCAAGTTCTCATGATATTACTTTTGACAAAGTCACTGGCGAACACCTTCTCCCCCGTAACCCCATGGTACGAGTACTTGATGAAGCCAAGTCCTTAGATCTCGATCTACTCACTACTCGTATAGTCACTATGGGAGACGAGGCCAAGGCTAATATTGATCGGGTGGCAGAGGAGACCAAGAAGCTGATGGGGCATCATGCTCGGCTGGTTAAGGCCGGAGAGGAGATTGGGAGCGCCAATATTCGACTTCGATTGGTGGTTTCGGATCAGGCCAAACAGCTTGCGGATCAGGCTATTCAGATTTCTCAGCATGAGGCTGCTACTGGGCGACTAAGGAAAACCATGGAAGAGGCCAGTTGGGCCGAATTGCGGAAAATGGAAGCTACTTGCAAAGAGCGGATTGACATGGCTATTGCCACGGTGGATGAGGTTCGGAGAGCGGATCTCGAGCAGGTGGAGGAATTGTCCGAGAAACTTGGGGCTGTAGAGCTTGCTCAAGCTAAGTTGAGGGAGGAGATGGAGGTGATGCGGAGGTCCCTACAGGCTGATTGCTCGAGATACAGATTGGAGAGAGATGCTGCCGTCGAAAGGTTGTCGGCTTCCGATGCCCGGATGAGGGAGTTTGAGGAGAATGAGGGAATGATGGATGACATGCTCCAGGACATGTATTTCCGAACTTGGAAGCAGGGCAATCTCTCTTGGATGGATGATTATTCCAGGGTCATGGCTAAGATCTATCTTCGGGCTTTGGAGGAGGCTAAGGCTGATGCAGATAAAGAGGGTGGAACGGTCTTCAGTATGGATGTGGTCACTGCCCAGTTCACCAAGGAGGAGAAAGTGGCGGTAAAGGAGGGTATGCGGCTGCTTGCTACTGAGGAGGCAGGTGTGCAGGTAGAGGATGACGACCAGGATGGTCAAGAAGCAGGTGCTGGTAAGTCTTCCTTTCTAGTCTTTCCGTTAACTTGGTTACTTATCACTAATGAATCCTTTTTATGACCGGACAGGCGGGCAACAGAGCAAGGACAAGACTTCGACGCAACCGGCTCCCTGATTAGACTTGGAAAATTCTTTTTGTAGGCTTGGCATTGTTGTATCTGTTAGTCTTAAGACAGTAGAGTAACTTCTAAGTTGTAATTCTTGCTACTTGTAATAATCAACATTATTCTTGACGTGTAATTTTTTTTAACTTAAGCTGATTTTGTCGTCTTCTGAATGTTTGTTGTTATTTTGGCATGTCGTATGAGAAATATAGCTACGTATATTCTTGTAATTAAATTGTGTTTGATGTCGGGTTCTGGTTTAAAACATAATTTCATGACTTGCAATGTTAGCGTGTGGTGCGAACAAATTATAGTCATGTATTTGTACACAAAAGAAGAAAATACCGCCTTTCATGCTCTAATTGTAGATGGCAGTTTTGAGTATCTTGTATGACCGAGCATGGAAAGCAGTTGAATGCCCTGCCATCCGATTGTGAGTCCCTGCACCCATTGGCGAGTATCTCCTACTCTGTATCCTGTACTTTAGGGGTTGTTATAAAGCTTTTTAAGTAAAATTGAAATAGGTGAAATAGTAAAACTTCCAATCACGGAAGGCCTTCGATGTGCTTAAGTTCGTGGCAAACGGTTTTGTAGTCACTTTCCCTAGCTGTGGGTCTTGGAGACATTTGTCACCCATCTTACGCCTCCGCGGGGAGTTAATTCTTTTTTACCATAGCCGCACTTAAGACACATCGGAGCCGAGATCGCGCACAGTAACTACCCGGGCCATTATGGCCCGTAATCGTGGGTATTATTCGATTTACTGTGGCCGGCTAGCGTGGGTGCCGATCGTCAACTGTGAACTGCCCCTGGCTGGCCACACCTTATGTTGGGGCTTATAGTCGGTTCACAGTTGTCGGCGAGCCTAACGCCGTAATGAGCTGCCTCGGCTATAGTTGGCCTTCTCGGTGGCTTATAATCGGCTCATTACAGTTGGCTTTAAGGGCCGTCGCGAGCAATGAGTTAACCCGCAGCAGAGGGATGCCGGAGCGAAAGTGTCTCATTGGCGAGGGCATAGATTCGCATAGTACCTGTTAGGTTTTGTCCAGGAGAGGTTGCGCTGCGGAGCGCCTTGAATAGAAGTGCCGTATACTCGGGATTTTGTTCAACAGAAAAGGATAAAGTTAACAAGCAGCCAAGATACAAAGGAACAAAAAAAAGAGACAAGGTTTTTTAAAGTGGTTCGGCACGAAAAGGCCTACGTCCACTGATTCTCTTTGTTAATTCACTTCATATGGGCAATACAAGTTAAGAAAAGTATCGACGGAGGTGTTGGATGTTCCATGCCCTCTGGAACACCTCTCCGTCCACTGTTGACAAAATATAGGCTCCGTTGTGGAGGTCTTTATGAATTACATATGGTCCATCCCAGACTGGGTCTAGTGCTCCGGGGCGAGGGAAGATTCGCTTGAGGACAAGATCCCCTTCTTGCAAGGTACGATGCTTGACTTTGGAGTTGTATTGTGCTGCCACTTTTTGCTTGTGGGCTGCTGTTTTGAGGATTGCATCGTTTCTTCTCTCCTCGATTAGATCCAAAGACATGTGAAGGAGTTCTTCGTTCTCTTCTGGGTTATAGTGGATCCGACGATGGGAAGGCACAATAGTTTCAACTGGGAGCATAGCCTCCGATCCGTATGCCAAAGAGAAAGGAGTGTGCCCTGTCGATGTTCTGAAAGATGTGCGATAGGCCCATAGTGCCGTAGGAAGTTCATCCACCCAAGCGCCCTTTGACTTTTCGAGCTTCTTTTTTATTAGAGTTTTCAGAATTTTGTTGACCGCTTCGACTTGTCCGTTTGCCTGGGGATATGCTACGGATGAGAAGCTTTTATGAATTCTGTGTTCTTGGCACCAGTTGGCGAATTCCTCACTGTCAAATTGAAGTCCATTGTCTGATATGATTTTGAGTGGGACTCCGTACCTGCATAGAACATTTTTGATCAAGAAGTTAATAACTTTTGCTGAAGATACTTTATTTAGAGGTTCCGCTTCCACCCATTTGGTGAAATAATCAACTGCCACTATAGCATATTTGGCCCCGTCTCGGCCCATTGGTAGCTCGCCGATTAAGTCAATTCCCCATATCGCGAAGGGCCAAGGGCTGGTCATCTGAGTAATCTCGGTTGTTGGTAGCCGAGGGATCTTAGCAAATTTTTGGCATCTGTCACACTTCTTGACAAAATCTAAGGCGTCCTTGCTTAAGGTGGGCCAGAAATATCCGTATCGGAGTATCTTTTTTGCTAATGTTTGCCCCCGGTGTGATCTCCACAGCTCCCCTGATGGATGTTGGATAAGATTTCCTTGGCTTCCCTTCCGGCGACACACCTTAATAATGGGTTAGAGAAACCGCGCCGATAGAGGATGTCTTCTTGTATTGTATAGCGGGACGCTTTCCTCAAGATTTTCTTGACTTCATTACGCCCGTTGGGTAGTGTGCCACCTTGTAGGTAGTCTCGGATGGGAGTCATCCAAGTTGCTTCTTCGGCTGCGGCTATCAGATTCACTTGCTCAAAACTCGGGACCGTTTGCTTTGAGATGGTTACTGCCCCGAAGATGGCGATGTCTCTCATACTCGCTTGCTTTGCCAATTCGTCGGCCTCTTGGTTCTCTTCCCGAGGGATGTGTTTGACTAAGTACTGATCCAATCGGCTGAGAAGCAACTTGGTCTTCTTTAGATATGCTATGAGTCGTTCCTCTCGAGCTTGGAATTCTCCTAGTATTTGATTAACAATAAGTTGAGAATCGCTGTGAAGACACAAAGAATTGGCTCCGATTTCTCTGGCAATTTCTAGTCCAGCTATCACTGCTTCATATTCTGCATCGTTGTTGGTGGCAGCGAACTCCAACCTTATAGCATAGTGCAGTTTATTTCCCCTGGGAGTGATTATTACCACACCTGCCCCCGAGCCTTGTTCGTTAGATGCACCGTCCACAAAGAGATTCCACTTGATATCTTCCGTTATTTCCAATTGCTCCTTATCCTCGTTGGTAGTGAATTCTGCAATGAAATCAGCCATGGCTTGTCCCTTGATGGCGGTGCGAGGGTGATAGGTGATGTCATATTGACTCAGCTCAATACACCATTTAAGTAGTCGCCCGGAAGTGTCGGGACGATGGAGTACCTGCCTCAGTGGTTGATCGGTCAGAACTTTGATGGAATGGGATTGGAAGTAGTGACGTAGTTTTCGTGAAGTGATTAGTAAACAGTATGCTAACTTTTCAAGTTTAGGATATCTGACTTCTGCCCCAGTAAACCTTTTACTGACGAATTAAACTGGTCGTTGCGTGCGGTTGTCTTCCCTTACCAAGGCAGCGCTTAGAGCGTGAGATGACACAGCAAGGTATAGGTATAATTCTTCGCCTTCGCTTGGGGTCGAGAGTACCGGTGGTTTCTGGAGGTGTTCGATTAGGTTAAGGAAAGCGGTTAAGCATTCGTCCGTCCATTCGAACTTTCCTTTATCTTTCTTTAGAGCTTCGAAAAAGGGGACGCACTTGTCCGTTGCTTTGGAGATGAATCGGCTTAGGGCGGCCACTTTTCCATTTAGGCTTTGCATTTCCTTTCGGGTGGAAGGTATCTTGATGTCCCTTAATGCTCGGACTTGTTCAGGGTTTGCTTCAATCCCTCGGGCATGGACGATGAACCCTAAGAATTTTCCCGATGACACTCCGAAGGAGCACTTTAGTGGATTCAACTTCATTCCATGTTGTCGAAGTACCTGGAACATTTCGCCTAGGTGGCTTACGTGATCTTTGGCTTTCCGTGATTTCACCAGCATGTCGTCTACATATACTTCCATTGTTCGTCCTATTAGCCCTGCGAACATCTTGTTGACGAGGCGCTGGTAGGTGGCTCCTGCATTTTTAAGTCCGAAGGGCATCACTTCGTAGCAGTATAAACCCCGGTCGGTGATGAAACTAGTGTGGTCTTGGTCGGGAGCATGCATAGGAATTTGGTTATATCCTGAGTATGCATCCATAAAAGATAGGAGTTCGTGCCCGGCTGTGCTGTCTACAAGTTGGTCGATTCTGGGAAGCGGGAAGCAATCCTTTGGGCAGGCGTCGTTTAGGTTGGAGAAGTCAATGCAGGTCCGCCACTTCCCATTAGCTTTCTTTACTAGTACCGGGTTGGCGATCCATTCTGGGTAAATAGCTTCTCGTATGAAGTCATTGGCGAGTAGATTCTTTACTTCTTCATCGAGGGCTGCTGATCGCTCTGCCCCCATACTTCTCTTTTTTTGTTTTACAGGCGCCTTGGTAGGATCAATGTTTAATACGTGGCATGCTATGTCGGGGGAGATTCCGGTCATGTCAGCGTGTGACCAAGCGAATACATCTAAGTTGTGGCGGAGAAAATCAATGAGTTGTTCCTTCAATTCAGCTTTCAGCTGGGACCCAATTTTCAGTAGCCTACTTGAGTCGTGCTTGTCTACAGATATAAACTCCATAGCCTCTGCAGGCTCGGCGGTGGCCTCCTCCTCTTTGTCCCTAGGGTCTAATTCGTTGAAAGGGTCGCTGGTGTATCGAAGAGGAGGGGCTTTCTTTAGTTGCTATGCTTCAAGGTTTTTTGTGCAGAGGGCAATCTCTACACCTTTCCCTTTATCCTTCTTGTGGTTGTTGCGAAGTTCGGTTACATAGCAGTCTCGTGCAATATCCTGGTCTCCTTCCACTTCCCCTACCCCATTGTCTGTTGGAAATTTCATTTTCAGGCACCATGGGGCTAGGACAATCTGGAAGTCAGACAAGGCTGGTCTTCCTAAGAAGGCGTTGTAGGCCGAATGGTTTTCTACCAGCACAAACGTTTGTTTCCTTACAACGGAGCGGGGATGGCTTCCAATCTCAACAAAGAGGTCCAGTTGCCCGAGGGGCATCTTCGCATCTCCAGTGAAACCGTGTAGTGGTTTATCGCAGGGAGATACATCCTTCATTGATAGCTTCATTTTGTCGAATGCGTGTTTGAACAGGATATTTACAGAGCTTCCAGTGTCTACCAGGATTCGGTAAACTTCGGCGGGACCGAGTCGGGCAGAGATAACCATGGGATCCATGTGAGGGTACTGTCTTCCTTCTAGGTCGCGTTTACTGAATGTGATGTCATCACTTTCTTTCCGCTTTGGGTGGCGCTCTTCTATAACCGTATTGACACAGTCTCTATTGTCTCTAAGCGACTTCCCATATCTTTCCATCTCTCTCCAACTTCTGTCTGCGATGTGCGGACCTCCTGAGATGGTATGGACCACTATCTTCTCTTGACTAGAGCTGCTAGCGTTGCGGTTTCCTCTGTCGGTCCCTGGTGAGGGTAGCCTTGGGTTTTCATTGGCAGGAGCTGGAGTCCTGTCTTGACTTTTTACATAACGCTCCAGTTTCTTCCTTCTGATGTGTTCCTCAATCAGATCTCGGAGATGATGGCATTCGTTGGTATCATGCCCGTGAGATTCGTGGAAGCGGCAGAATTTTCCAGACTTCTGTGCGTTATCTGATTCCTTCTTGTATGGTGGGCGTTTGTATCTAACTTCGCCTTGGGTGGCAAGGAAGATATTTTCGACGGTCTCGTTCAAAGGGGTGTAAGTGTCGAATCTTGGTCCTGGCCGATATAGGCGCTTTTCTACCTTCTTGCCCCCAGCATTGTCTCTGGAATCATTTCTTCGAACGTCCCTCGCCACAGCAGGGGCGTTGCCATGGGTCGTCTTACTTTGCTGTCCTGACTGCCCCTCAATGGCAGCATCCTCAAGCCTCATGTATTTCCCGGCTTCATGGAAGAAATCGGGTAAAGTAGCTGGTTTTTCTTTTGTCAATCTTCTAGCAAATTTAGTGTCCGGATGCACCCCACTGCAGAGGGCCATTAGGATAAGCTTCTCATCGGCATCTTGAACTGCGGCTGCTGCGGCGTTGAATCTGGTTAGGTATTGCTGCAGCTTTTCTCCAGGTTTCTGTTTGACGCTGGATAAGGAATAAGCGTCCTTAGGTTGCTCCACATGAATGCGGAACTGACTGATAAATTTTTCTTTCAACATTTCCCATGAGCTGATGGATCCTTGGGGTAGATGACAGAACTAGGAGGTAGCAATATCTACTAAGAAGAGCGGAAAGCATTTGCATAGTACTCCCTCTGTTGCTCCACTCATGAGCATATGCTGCGTGTACCTCTGTAAGTGTACAACGGGATCGGAGGTTCCTTTGTAGGGTTCCATTGTTGGCATCTTCCATTCTCGGGGGGTGATAGCAATTTCGATATTGCGGGCGAAAGGGCTGGTTACCCTAGCGCCTATCCCTCGATCTCTTTGCTCCCGTTGGACACACTCTCTGAATAAGCGTGCCATCCTTTCATCAGAACTTGGAGCAGATAGAAATGAGTTTGGTTCTGTTCTGTGGGATTGATTCCGTCCAGACAACCTGTAGGGATGGTATCGTCTATCACTCCTCATATTTTCCAGTGGCTGCCTTTGATCTTCTGGGAGCATGCTTGGGTCAGCTACAGTTGGCCCTTGTCTTGATCTTCCCCTGTTGGGTCCTGATCTAAGCACTTCCTCGGGTCCAACTTCGGGCTGAACTCTAGCTCGACCCCGTTCACTGGTGTTTCTGTGGTCAGGCAGCATGACAGGCTCAGCTACAGTTGACCTTCGCCCGGTACCTTCCCCGTTGGGTTCGGTACCAAACGTTTCCTCAGGCCTAACTTCGGGCTGTGCTCGGTCTCGGCTCCTACCACGGCTACTTCTGCCGTTAGCTCCTTCGAAGAAGGAAGACCTTTGCTGTCTCTGAGATCCTCCGGACTGGGACTCGCCCCATGATTCAGTGTTGCGGTTGGATTCTTCAGCGTCCCTCAAGCGTGACATGAGATGGTCCACCAAGGCTTCCTGCTGGGACGTGAAGCGGTTAGTTACTTCAACCACAACTCTGTCCAGATCTGCTCTAGTAATCGCTGCAGGCTGTTCTGTGGCAGGAGTAGTTGGGTTAGCCTGTTCTTCATTCGTTACTGTTGCTGGAGGAGGACGATTTGCTTGATTCGTGACATCTGGATCTGGGAGACTGCTGGATGCGATGTTTTTTCCTTTGTTAACATCTTTTCTCTGTTTGGGAGGCATGTTTTCCAAGTGGTGAACGATGCTGTTAGGAAAACTTGTTAAGCGGATGAAGCTGAAGCTTCGAGCCTTATCTCTCAATGAAAGCACCAAAAATGTTTGCACAAAAAATGGACAAACACCTCAAAGTTGTGTGATTTAGTAGATCTTATGTTATTTTTAGTAATTTGGGCGACTTATGCAAATACGTAAAAAACAGGGACTAAACTGTAAAAAGACACGCAGATTTATAGTGGTTCAGCCAGAATGTGCCTACGTCCACTTTATATGTTATTTCTCTTCTTTTGTTATGATTACAAGTACAAAGCTTTGGTACAAGTAAAAGAAAGTTGTTTGAAGAGTTCCTTCCGTGCTTGAGCTCTCAAACTTGTCTGCCATTGTTGTACCCCTGCCCCTCTATTTATAGAGTGAGGCTGGGGGCAGGGGTCTTAGATGTATATAGCTGCCTGTGGGCCTGGGCTGGAGCAATCTGGCCTGGCAGCGTTCTGGTTCGGCGAAGCTTCGGTTCGGTAGTGGTTGGAGCGGTGGTGGTTCGGTATGTAGTGTTTTGATTCGGTTCGGCGAGGCTTCATTCGGCATGGGTGGAGGAAGCTGGTTCGGCAATGGAACAGAGGAAGCTGGTTCGGCAATGGAATGGAGGAAGCTGGTTCGGTAGCTTCCTGGTTCGGCGGTAGTTGGGATAGGTCTTGGTTCGGCGAGGGGGATATGCCTGGTTCGGCTGTTGTTTGGACCGGTGGTAGGAGCTTGGTTCCTTCTGGCTCGGTAGGGGTGAAAACACACCCAACATCAGTACTCCACTGTACTTTGACTAGACTAATCGATTTCCTTCTTAGCTGCTTTGTACCTCTGTCGACAATACGAAGTGGCTTCCTCTCAACAGTCAAATTAGGTTCAATATCCAAACTATCAAGAGCAGAAGGTTGAACAGTAAGAGATGGATCATATAGATAGCGACGAAGATGAGAAACGTGGAATACATTATGCACTCCAGAGAACTTCTCGGGCAAATCCAGATGATAAGCCAAAGAACCAATTCTTTCCACAATGCGGAAAAGGCCAACAAATCTAGGAGAAAGCTTCCCTCTACGACCAAATCGAATAACATTCCTTAAGGGAGAGATCTTAAGAAAAACCAAATCACCAACAGCAAACTCTAAACTCCGCCTAAGGCTATCAGCATACTTCTTCTGCCTATCCTGAGCAATCCTCATCTTCCTTCTAATCTCCTCAACTCTCTCAGAAGCCTCCAAAATCATATCAGGACCAAGAACCAAACGATTACCGAATTCAATCCAGCAAGAAGGAGATCTACAAGGTCGTCTGTAAAGAGCAGCAAACGGAGGCGTCTTGATACTGGCCTGAATTCAAAGATAGAAATGAGATAGATAAAAGATTTAGATAAGATTAAAACAGAAGATAGAAATTATACCTGATAACTATTGTTATAGGTGAATTCGACAAGATGGAGATGATCTTCCCAAGATCCTCCATAATCAAGCACACAAGCACGAAGAAGCTCTTCGAGAATCTGATTCACTCTATCCGTTTCACCGTCGGTCTGTGGATGGTAAGCAGTGCTCAGATTCAGACGAGTACCCAAAGAATCCTGAAAGGCTTTCCAAAACTGACTAGTGAAGATAGGATCATGATCACAAACAATACTGAGAGGAACACCATGGAGACGAACAATCTCCCTCATGTAAATTTCAGACAAACTAGAAGCAGAACGGGTAGACTTGACCGGAATGAAATGAGCTGATTTGGTCAATCTATCCACAATAACCCAGATACTCTCATAACCCTTCCTAGTCCTCGGCAATCCATCAACAAAATCCATAGAAACTTGTTCCCACTTCCAATTGGGAATCTCAAGAGGCTGCAACAAACCAGGGGTCTTCTGATGATCTTCCTTGACTTGCTGACAAGTCGCACACCTACTAACAAAAATGGAGATATCTCGCCTCATAACTCTCCACCAATACAACTTCTTCATATCCTGATACATCTTGGTCACTCCCGGATGAATAGAAAGTCTGGACTGATGATTCTCCTAAAGTAACTCCTGTCTCAAACCATCAACATTCGGGACACAAATCCTATTATTAATCCTCAACACACCTTTATCATCTATCTGAGCACCACTGCCTTCAAGACTATTACCTCCAACTCTACCTCGAACATTCTCCTTAATCAATCTAAGCATCCGATCCTTATTCTGCTTAGCCATGATACGATCCATAAGAGGAGAAGAAACAACAAGCTGACACAACATAGCCTTCTTCCGACTCAAAGCATCCGCCACAACATTAGCTTTCCCAGGGGTATAGTTGATGTCGAGGTCATAAGAAGCAAGGAATTCTAACTACCTAACTTGTCTCTGATTCAAATCCTTCTGAGTGAAAATATATCTCAAAGACTGACGATCTGTGAAAAGCTCGAACTTAGTACCCAAAAGATGATGTCTCCACGGCTTCAAAGCAAAAACAACAGCAAGCAACTCTAAATCATGGGCAGCATAATTTACTTCATGGGTCTTCAACTGATGACTAGCATAAGCAATCACCTTACCATCCTGCATCAGAACAGCTCCCAAACCTTCTCGACAAGCATTAGTGTATACCGTTAATCCCTCATTTTCATTTGGAACGGTAAGAACTGGTGCGGAAGTAATCTTGTGTTTTAACTCACTGAATGCAGCCTTACACTCATCACTCCAAATAAACTTAGCATTCTTCCAAGTCAAAGCAGTGAGAGGTGCAGCAATCTGAGCGAAAATCTCAATGAATCTCCGGTAATAACCGGCAAGGCCCATAAAACTACGGATATCAGTTGGAGTCTTAGGAGTTTCCTAATCATATAAAGAATAGGGATAGATAAGGACAACAAGAAAGATAGAATAAATTGAATGAACAAGGAAAGAGAAGGAAAGAAAGACTTACATTGATCGCAGCGATCTTGACTGGATCAACTGAAACTCCATTACCAGAAACAATATGCCCGAGGAATCGGACTTCATCCTTCCAGAAATGGCATTTAGAAAATTTAGCCTTCAACTGATGATTTCTAAGAGTTTCAAGAACAAATTTCAAATGTGACTCATGCTCTTCCTCAGACTTAGAGAAAATGATAATATCATCAACAAAGACTAGAACAAATTTATTAAGCACATCACAAAAAACACGATTCATCAAATCAACAAAGAAAGCAGGAGCATTAGTCAAATCAAAAGGCATGACTAACCATTCAAAGAATCCATTCTCAGTACGAAAAGCAGTCTTGGGAATACTTTCCTCGGCAACTTTGAGCTGGTGAAAACCTGTGCCAAGATCAAGCTGAGAGAAAACAGTAGCACCGTAAAGCTGATCAAACATATCATTGATGCGAGGTATTGGATATTTGTTTTTCATAGTGAGCTTGTTCAGCTCCCTATAATCAACACACATCCGGAGAGAACCATCGGACTTGGTGACGAAAACCACCGCTGCTCCCCATTCTGAATAGCTAGGTCTGATCAGACCCTTGGAAGACAAGTCCTCAATCTACTTCCCTAACTCAACTTTCTCGCGGGGTGCCATTCTTCTAGGGGGAAGTACTACAGGTCGAGCTCCAGGAATAAGATCAATGCGGAAATCATTTCCCGCTTAGGAGGTAAAGTAGTAACTTCACCAAATACATCGGGATAGAGTTTGACTACACGAGTCGACTGAAGATCAACAGGAGAAGAATTCATAGAATAAATAAAACTACCAGCGCAATCATGAGGCATACAACACTAAATAACCAAAGAATTACCCCGATCATCCTCAAGAGAAACAATTCGGGATTTACAAGAGATACGAGCATCATGATTCCTTAACCAATCATCTCCAAGCAATAAATCAAAAGTATCGAACCAAGAACATAGAAATCACCACTAAAGCGATGATCAGAATGGAGGAGTTTCACCCCTCTACAAATCCTACTAAGGTTCGTGGGACCCCCAATAGAATTAGAAACCCATAAAGGAACAGAAGCATACTCAGGAGAAAGGTGATGCTCAAACTTATCACAAATAGCCATAGAAATAAAACTATGTGAAGCTCTAGTATCAAATAAAACACGGACATGATGCTGAAATAAATAAAAGATGCCCTGAAGAGTACCTTGATCATCACTAGGAGCAGGAGTAGGTGCAGTAGGAGAAGAAGCAGATGTGACAGCAAAAATACCAGATGGCTTGCCCTTCTGATACAAAGGACAGTCATTCTTAAAATAAGGCAGACATGACAAAGATTGTTCCTAGTACTCTGAGGTGGAGGAACAGCAGCACCAACTGAAGTAGGGCAACTATTAGCATAGTGTCCCTTCTAATCACATTTGAAGCAGGTAATGGTAGATAAGTCAATAGGGTGCCTCTGAGAAGGAGATGATGATGAAGATCCCAAACCCGGATGCTTGAGCCAATTCTTCTTCTGCTGGTGGAAATTGGGCTTTCTCTTCTTAGAATTTGCAGAGGAAGACTGAGATGCAGGAGCACCAGAAACAGCAGGACCCTTTGAAGTAGGGTTCTCATAATGAATAGCCATATCCATAAGCTCAGTAAAAGTGCCATGAACATGTGAAATAAGACGATCGTAGAACTCTGGGCGAGCTCCAGCTATGAACTTCTCATTTTTCTTAAGTTGAGTGTCGATAAAACCAGGACCAAACTTGGAAAGTTCGTTGAACTTCCGCTCATACTCAGAAAAAACATGGTACCCTGCTTAAGATCCATGAATTCACGATAAAGCTGAGATTTCCCGACTTCGGGCATCCATTTTGCCACAAAAGCCTCCCTAGAAAGAAGATACAGAAACAAAACTTAAGATAGATTCAAAAGAAAAGAAAAATGGGGAAAAATTCAAGATAACACAAAGGATACCTGAACTGCTCCCAGGAAATATCACCCTCGTTAGTGTGAGCTGTAACAGACTCCCACCAATCTAAGGCTGACTCTTGCAGCTGCCAAGCTGCTAACTGACGCTTCTGGGCATCAGTAATCTCAAGACCAGTAAATATCCTCTCTAAACTCCGTAACCATTGCTGGGCTTCGATAATGCTATCTGAACCGGTGAACTTAGTTCCACCGAGCTGAGAGAATTCCTTACAGAGAACAGTAAATCTAACAGGTGTAGCAGGTTGAGGAGCTGGGGCAGTACCACGACCCCTACCTCTAGCATTTCCACGATTCATCCTGAAAATATCAAGAATGAATTTTAGGACAAAGGTACAGAGAAGACAAAGATAAGGTAAGATAGACAAAGTAAGATCACTT
Organism: Allium fistulosum; assembly: GCA_030737815.1. Classification (NCBI taxonomy): domain Eukaryota; kingdom Viridiplantae; phylum Streptophyta; class Magnoliopsida; order Asparagales; family Amaryllidaceae; genus Allium; species Allium fistulosum. The sequence goes on from CM060903.1 coordinate 538,802,154, forward strand.
GGATGAATATCCTAAGAAAAGAAATTTCTAACAAGGTCGATACTAAAAGAAGGAAGTTTAGAAAAAAATTTGCTTTTAAAACAGGAAAATTTTGTATCAAAATAATCATTGAAAATCATTTGAAAAATCTTTTAAAAATCATTTTATACTTTGAAAATACGTTCACTCACAAAGAAATGATTCTAATGTTAATTTCACTCATTCTAGGGTATTTCTACCCTATCTCTAATGAGTTTTTGCTCCATAGGCTAAGGTTTGCCTAAAACCTGGCTCCGATACCAAATGTAACGACCCACTACTTTGGACCATTCAAATCGACAATAATCCACACATGTCAGACTTGAATAATACAAAATAACAGATTGTAATAAAATTTGGAGCAAATGAAATCATTCACAGAATCACAGACACAGAAATATCAGAATAACTTGCAGCGGAAATACAATAAATAGTGGTTCATGAAGCCACTAAAATACAGTCTCAAAAATAGATGCAAAATACATAGTCTGAAAGCCAATATAGTTCTGAAACAAGAACAGAAGAAATCCAAATACATAAGTCTCTAATACAAAAGCTGAAATAGAACAACTGAAACTGAAATAGATGAATAACTAGATAAGCAGAAACTCCAGTGATTCCTAGATCAAGAAAAGTGAGTAATCCAAAGCTGTGAATACTCAGGCTGACCCGAGCGTAATAAAAACACAAACACTTGAGTCAGGACATACATACTTATACAATGTAAACCAACTCAAGTGAACTTTAATAAAGGTACAAGTAACTTAAAGAATGCTTGGGATCGCCCATTCTTTAAGGATCCGTTAAACTATCTACTATGTAGTAATATTCGCTATTATAATAATGTCTAATATAAAATAAACATACTTTTAAATAGCATTAAGGCTTTACATTTTCCACCTTAACACGTAATAGTCCCAGTAGTCTATCCAGTATTAGAATACTCCCAAAATGGGGGCTACCCTCGATACTCCACAGGCTACGGGAGAAATCACAACTCGTAGTAAAGCTCGATATGGTAGGTGACACGGCACACAAGGCAATGCCAGGGTATATATACCAATTACGTACACGGACTGATGGAAATGCATAGCAGCCACTACCGCTCCACCTCGAACAACACTCCCAAATAAAGGGGTGCACCCAAATAATCACAAAGTAATAGAATGGTATCGAAGAAGTGCGTCCGATAAGAGGTGCTACCTCACTGGTCCGAGATCGCTCCTGTTTTAGCCACCTTATGCCAACTCATGGGAGTTGGGTCCACGTATATACCTTAGGATCGTCGCCACCATCCTACTTCATTCTGGAAACTCCACCGCGTACACAGTTGTCAAAGTGGTTTTCGGTATCGACAGAGAGTATGTCCATATCTGATCCCGGTCTCTTTAGCAACCAATCTTTATTATAACCCATGGTTATAAATTTAAAAACAGTTTATATTTCAAATCAAAATGCTTCATTTAAACCATTAAAATTTAAAGTCATTATGCCTTTAAATCAAATATTCAATTCCTAAAAATTTAGCCTTCTCTGAGTTCATTTATTCACTTAAAAACAATAAAACATAAAAATTCCAGCTTTCACAACATTTAAAAAGTGCTGCGGTAAGTTATATTTGAAAACAATTCAATTTAGCAAAGACAACATTTATAAATTGCTGTAATAGTTCAAGTTTAAAGGAAAATAGTTCAATTCAGAAAAGACATCATTTACAAAACTGCTGTAATAGTTCAGGTTTCAAATTAAAGGTTTTAATTCAATTCAGCAAAGACAGCGTTTTAAAACTGCTGCAGTAGTTCAGTTATATACAAAAAATCACATTTCAGCCTACTGTAGCACTTAACAAGTGCTACAATAACCCCTTTATTAGTTTCAGTTTAAATTTAGTTCCTGCCATTACAGCACTTACCAAGTGTTGTCATAGCCTTAGTTCATTTTAGTCTTTGAGTTCATTTATGCAACCACAGCACTTACAAAGTGCTACAGATTCTACTTAGTTCAGAATTAGTTCATTTCCAAAAATGATAGCATTTCTGAAGTGCTATTAATTGAATTTCCGGGTTTTAAATACAATTCTAGCCATAAATAAACTTCAATTTAAATCATTTAAACTTATAAAAATCATATTTTTCCACATTAAAATTGTTCATTTAAATCCTTTAACTTATGATTTTTATAAAGAAAAAATTTTCAAATAAAAAAAATCAAATTTTCCAAAGTTCACTTATTTAATTCAAGTGTGTCAATTTCCCTTTTCATTTTTAACAAATTACTTTAACGCTTAAATTTTTAAATCTCCATTTCACCATTTAAAACTTAATTTTCATTTTTAATTTAATTAACTTAGATTTCCAATTTTAAAAAATCAATCAAGATTTCCAATTTAAGTTACACTTTAAAATCACCATTTTCTATCCATTTATTTTACATTTAACACATAGAAAAACATTTCTATTTTAATAAATCTTTTAAAAATTCAATTTAAATCAATTTATCATATTTTTTACATTTTAAAATACTTAAAAATTTCTAGAAAAATATATAAAATAACCACGGGTCTGTATAATATTTTCCTAGCCAAAGTCAAGTGATACGGATAATATATCATTTCAATCCGTAGTTTATCAAGAAAATACGGGTTTATCATTTCAAACCCGCAATCCTAAGTAAATAAAATTTATTAAAAGTCGCTCAAGCTTATCATTTCAGCCCATAACGATCTTTTCTTATTCTAAAGTCCGTTCGGGTATGTATCATTTCAACCCATATTGATCTAATCTACAGGGAACTTGCAGTGTGATAAACAGATATAAATGAACAGTTTAACAATCTATAACAATTACAGGTGATATGACATGTAATTTACAGGTTTAACATCATACATAAATAATCATAGGCAGTTATAGCATCATTTATAATTCTACACATTCAAATGTTGTCGCTTCACAATTGCATAAGTATATAGTGTCGTGTTAGATTTACTCACATCTAAATGCTGGAGATTGCAATACAACTGACACAACAGAATCAAGAGCACAAAGACAAGACTACGGATTTGAGTGGAGAGCGAGATCCAATGCTACAACTGTTGTGTTACAACCCAAAACAAAAATCAAAACAAACCATAAATTTCAATACACTTGAAATGGAATAACTTTTAAATGAAAAGAGATATGAATGCCAAATCTTTTGCCTTGCCTCCTCTATTTTTTTTCAACCTAGGGATGTTGTTTGGCTCTGGTTTGAACAGGGGATGGCTCGGGTTTGGTCATGTAAAGGCACGGCCAAGGTAGTGGAAACATAGGGAGGAAGTTTATACATGAGAATGTGAAGAGTTTTAAGGCAAGTAGTGGGTTTTTGGTTCAACATAGGGCTCGTCCATGGGCTTGTTTGGATTGACCAGTGGAGTATGGGTCAGGTCAAGGGCTGAGGGGTGTGTGGTGATCTGGTTAGTGATGGTGGTGGCGGCCAATGGTGGTGGTGGTGGAAAATGAAGTGGTGAAGCAAATAGTGGTCAATAACATGTATTTTAAGGCTTAGGTTGCATTTTTGAGGGGTTTAGTCACCATGGTGGGCTCAGCCATGGTCATGGCCTAGAGTATAGGTGGTGTTGATGGCAGGGAAGAGGGGTAGGAGTTTGTGGCCGTGGATATGGAGGAGAGGCCGATCCAAAAAGCAAGAAGAACAAGGCAAAATACATAGAAAATGAGGAGAAAAGTAGAAAAAAAGAGATGTAGCCATTACCAAATTTCTCCAAGCCGTGAATAGAAATTAAAGTGATATTTTTTTTGCGTGAGAAACAACTGGAAATACACGGCTATTCACACAAGAATGCACGGCCAAAGAGTGTAATGAGGTGGTTATGGAAATGAAGAGTTTTGGAGATGAAAAGACTTCAGTTTCTAAAGCATTTTAAACTCTTCATATTTCTTTTTCTTTTTAATTTTATATAAACAAAATAAACTCAGAAATTGACTTTAAAAACTGAAACAAAGTATTATAAAATAAAATTAAATATTTAAATTTAAAGAAAATGGAAAAAGAATTGCAGAAATTACTTAAAAATTGAAAACAGTGTCCAGAAATTACAAATAAATCACCATTGACTTTGGAAAATTATTTAATTCATTTTAAAAATATTCTAAAACAAAATTTGAAGTAGAAATTATTTTTAAAACATTTTCAAAGTGAAATAAAGAATTAAATTCAGAGAAAATAGCAAAAGAACTGAAGAAATTGATAAAAAATGGAAACAGAACATGAAAATTACAACAAAATACCATTAATTCTAGAAAGATTTCTACTTCACTTTAAAAATATTTTTACATGAACTAAATTCAAATAAAAATAATTTCCAAAATATTGGGTTGTTACATGGGCTTTGCGGCCCAAGCTCCAAATATACAACCACAAGTAAAACAAGAACTCACTTTGCTTTAAAGTAAACATTCCAACTTTTAACTTAAACATTCCCAAATTATAAAATTAGGTCAATGTTTCATGAGCTATGGTGGCTTCCAGGTCGTTGCTTGATTTTCTTGTTGATCAACCCTCTTGTTCCAATTCTCCAGTAGTCGTTTTTCTCGTCCCTATAAGCTGGTAATTCCATGCCGTTTTATCCTTCCAACTATAATAGTTATGTCTCTAGCAATTTGTTCAGATGATTCTAACTCTCCTTTTCGCTTGTTGTTGAAAGTCCGTTCGTTCCGTTTACGTCAGAGATGCCACACGGTAATTGTTAAGCAAAATTTTCCAATTTTCTTCATCAAGTAAGAGATATTTGTCCGGTTGTTCAGGTATGTTGCTTCATCTTGGAGATTTTTAACTGCATCTGTTTGCAAGTTTTTTAATTTTTGAATGGCCCAACTCTTTTACGGTATTTGCATTCGAAGAATAAATGTTGTGAGTTTCTATTTCCCTATTAAAAAGTTTGCATGTTGCATCTTCTACAATCCCCTAATTTTTAAGTCTGTCTTTGGTTGACAATGGATAGATTATGGCTTTGTATGTTGTGTACGTCATTCTAGGACTGGTTGAACGACTCCATATAACGTTCTACCATTGAACTTTAGGTTGTTGATGTCTACAGTCCTCCCAAGCATCTCTTAAGTTAAACTGGCCTTTACTGTTACTTTTCCATGCCCATATGTCTCTATTTGTCCTAGTAAATAAGGGAATGCCATCAATTTTCTGCTTAAAATTCCTAGTCACAGTTTTCCCATCAATTGCCCAGTGTTGGTCATATATAATACTTGATACTTTGTATAATGGAGTACCATTGGCTGAGTAGCTATCCCATCTGAGTCTATCAATTAAACTTCCGCTATTGATACATGGGTCTTTCCACAAGTCTGTATCTTCTCCATTTGCTATCCGTCTTTCAATAAGGTTTTTCAGTTGCTCTTTATGTCTTAGTATATTCTTCTAGGTTGTTGAAACATTATTATCAAGCTTGATTTCCAAAAATTATCTTTTAGGTACCTTGCTCTCATCCAACTTGCCCAAAAATTATTTGATTCAAGTATTTTCCAAGCTAGTTTGAGTCCATAAGCCTTTTTTAATTCAAACAGATTTTTTAGACCCATGCCACTTTCTCTTTTTGGCTGGCATAATTCTTTGTAACTCACCTTGTGTATACCACCCTTCCAAATGAAATTAGCACACACTGCATTAACTTTTTTGCTATAGAACAGTTTGGGATTTGAAAAGTTTGTAACCAAAACATGACTTTAGAAGTAATAACTAAGTGAACAAGATCAACTCTTCCAGCAAATGATAATGATTTATATCTCTAACCTTGTAATTTATCTCTAATACTATCTGTTAGCTTTCCACAATCTGCATCAATGATAGTATTATTTGATAGAGATACACCAAGGTATTTGACTAGTAGCTCCCTCACCAGTACACCAAGTTTTCTAATGATTTTAGCTCTATGTTTTCATCATTTATTTAAGTAATATTTAGTTTTAAGCCCATTAACCTTTAAACCAGCATATATCTCCATTAGTTTAAAAATCTCCTTGATTTTTTCATTTGCCATAGAATTAGCTTTGAAAACAACTAGTAGGTCATTAGCATAGATGAGGTGGGTAATTTCAGGTTGTATGTTGTAAATTGGCTTGATCAATTGTTGATGACATGCCGATTCCATTTGTAAGGAAAACCATGCCATGGCTACAGCAAATAAACAAGGGGAAAGAGGGTCACCTTGTTTGATTCCTCTATTAATGTGAATATATCCCATAGGAGACTCATTGACAATCATTGACAAAGTTAGGGTGCGTATACAATGTGTGCAATTAAATTTAGCAATTTAGCGGGCACTCTCATGGCCTGAAGCATATGTAGGATAAGTTGTCTGTTAACTCTATCATAGGCTTTGTGCAAGTCTATTTTCATACAAACCCTATCAGCTCCTTGTTTGTTAATGTAACGACCCACTATTTCGAACCATTCGAATTGACAATAATCCATACATGTCAGATTTGAATTGCTCCAAATAACATATTGTTAATTTAAAATTGGCAAAACTAAACATATACAATAAATAAATCAATCACAAAATCACAAACGCAGAGTTTACAACAATATGCAGCGGAAAAGATAAATAGTAGCTCATGAAACTACTACAGAAATAACATAGTCCAAAAAAGAATGCAACAGAAATCCCAATACACAGAAGTTTCAAATACAAAGCAAATGACTAGTCTGAGACATACAACTCAAATAATAGAAATAAACTGAAGGCTAAAATAGATAAGTTATATCTTCCAAATGAACTCCAGCTCCAAAAGATGAATCTCAAACTATGACAATCAGGCTGACCCGAACGTAAAGCAAAACAAAACACTCGAACTAGGATTAACGTTCTTATGCAGATAAATCAAGTTCAAGTGAAATGTCAAGTAAATGCAATATAACTTAAAGGGATGTTGGGATTCTATCCTTCAATGATCCGATAAACTATCTACATACATAGTACAATACGCTACATATATAATGTCTATAGTAAAGTAAAATATCAAAATAGTGTTAAGACGTTACCCATATCCCCTTAACACATTTTATATATTCCCGTAGTCTATACAGATACTGAAAGCCCCACCAAACTGATGGAATGCTCAAAGAGCACTTCATAGGTACGGTACAAAACAAAGTCGTAGAGGGTGCGATAAGGCATGTGACAAGGCACGTGAGGCAATGCCCATGGTAGGATTCTACCGTTTTGTGGATCCGGACTAGTGGTAACGCATAACAGCTACTACCGCCCACCTCGAGACACACTCCCAATCAAACGTGGGCACACCAAAATCAAATCACATAAGCAATAGATATGGTTTCGAAGAAATGTGCTCGATAGGAGGAATGAGCTCACTTGGCCCGGCGTGGCTCCTGTTTTAGCCACATCAAGCTGACTCACGAGAGTCAGAGCTACGTAAATACCATACAGAATCATTTTCCAAACCATACTCCTTTCTAGAATCTCCATCACGTACACAGTTGTTAAAGTGGTTTTCGGTATTGGCAGAGAGTATGACAATATCCGATCCCGGTCTCTTTAACAACCAAACGCTTAATTTCACACCATGGTCATTTACAAAATTAGTTTATAAATATTTAAATAAAATCACAAATACAAATTTAAATCAAAACAAATATTCAATTCTAATTCTATTTAAATTTCAAAGTATTTATTTAATTTCTTTTATTAAAGCAAGTAATAAATCACTTCCAAAAATCATTAAGTTTTGAATGAATCTTTATTTAAATTCAATTAATAACTAGTTTAAGTTACCAATAAACTTCCAATGTACTTTTCCAACCTTTTTATTTATTGAAGTTATAAAAATCCATTTTTAATATAAATTAAATGAACCTTTTTAAATATTATATATATTAAAAAAATTATTTTATACAAATTTAAAATAACTTAAACTTTTCATTTATCTATTTAAAATCTTATTTTATATATTTTAGAAAATAAAACTATAATTAAAATTTTACAAATTACTTTTAAATTAAACTCATAATATTTATATTTCCAAAATCAACATTTTGAGGGTATGAATTTTACAAAAATAAAATGGAATACTTATTACCATTCAAAATCAAACTCATACATTTCCTTTCAAATATTTGGAAATCATTTTATTTTCCAAAAATAGACCAACGGTGTCCGTATATAATTTTCTATCCTATGGTCAAGTGACACAAGTATTAGTTATTTCAATCCGTAATAGTTTAAATTTACGGGTTTATATTATTAAAACTGCAATCCTAAAATTTTAATAATAAATGAAAATCGCTTGGGTTTATCGTTTCAACCCATAACAAATTTTCTCTTATTCTAAAGTCCGTTCGGGTATGTATCTTTTCAACCCATATTGATTTCTAGGAACTGGCAGAGTGAGAACAATAAGTAACAATAACATAACATAACAATTCTAGCATATGTGATCAATAACAATTTAAATAAATAATTAGTTAACATATAATGGTGTCAATTGCTATGAGTGGTCAATTTAAAATAACAACATGTTATATTTAATAGTTAATAATTAGAAATTTAAATTTAACAGCACATTTAAATTGTCATTTCCTATCAAATCAACTTAATAAGCATAAGAACATTAATCGGGAGTGATTGCTCACCTTCTGTGGCTAGAGAACGATGGAAAACAACTACGGAAAAAAACGATGTAACACACACTGGCACAAATCAGGCACGACAAATCAATTAGCTTCAACAAACACGAAAGTAGATTTTAGCATGATAAATCGATGGAAACAATTAACATATATATATATATATACATACACGATATATATACATAATAGTTTTTTTTCAAACATTGAAGGAGTATATCTATATATATATAATTTTGTCAACAATTATAAATGCGAAGATTTTTGACAAAAGTATATACACATGTAAACGTTGCATACCTTATAGAAATAAGCTTAGATTTCAAAATAGATTTTTCACTTCAGTCGACATATATATAAAAAAAATATTAAAAAAAAATAAGCATAGTATATATCACTGTTATATATATATATATATATATATATATTAGACATATATAGTCTCGGTTCTACAACACTTATGTAAACAAGTATATATGTATTAAACAACAATACACACACACACACACACACACTCTACCAACAATAGCCTAGATGTAATATAAATGTATTTCATATAGGCCTAGTTTAAATGAGCAGGATATGCTATGATATGCTGGGCCTAAATATTGAACAAAAAATATATATATATGTACATGCTGCCACTAGTACATATAAAGTCACCACTTGAAAAATGAGTTGTCCCATACATATACTTTGCTACAACCGAAATAAACAAAGCTCAAAGTACATATATATATACACACACACACACACGACGCCTCTACATATATATATTTTATATATAACTGGAGAGGAACATGTATAAGCAGAGATATATATACATCTATAACAGCATATGCAGCTTATATATATATATATAAACAAGAGGAGAAGGCTTTGATCGGAGGCAGGGGATGCATGCACGCATGGGGAAAGGAAGGAAAACAATGTGGCGGTGATGGGTTTGGACTCGGGTTATGGGGTTTAGCGGTGCTAGGTGGTGGCCTCGATGGAGGCGCTGGTAGAGGGGTGAAGGGTGGACGTGGGGAGGTGAGGGAAGCACGTGGTGGCTCGGGGCTAAGGGAGGAAATGGTCAGGCATAGGAGAGTGGAAGGGAGAAGCGGTGATGGGTAGTGGCGATGGTGGAAGAGGTAGGCCGTTGGTTTTAGGCTCGGGTCAGGGGGTTTTGGAGAACCAGGTTAGGGTTTGGAGTCAGTAGAGCTCGGCGTGGATTTGGACCGTTTGTGGTGGCACTGGGTGCGGTTTAGGGTGGCGGATGGTGGCATGGACGAGGGACAAGGCGTGGGGTAGCTCGGTTTTGCTAGAGAGAGAGAGGAGCGCGGTGAAGAAATGAGTGAGAGCAACAAAAATGAGGATGAGAAGAAACGAGCTTTAGAAAGAAGAAAAAAAATAATGTAGCTTTTGTGAATGAACAACAAAAGTGGAAAGCCAATATATAAAAAAATGTAAGAGCAACAGTCACAAGCTATGATTCGGTTGTATAATTAAAGCAATTCATTGTTGCTTGGAAGCCACAGCGAAAGTTTGTAACGGCAAAGGAAACAAAAAGTCACAAATAAGGTACCCATACGACGAATTGTTTTATCGTTTCCGTCGCGTACCGGACCTCAAAATACAGAAATAAATATATTGCGGAGATCAGCACGACAAGACGAACAAAATGGTACACAGATATCAGCGATACGATTAAGTTATAAAAACTCAAATTTTGGCTACTGAAAATGGTGCTAAAACGCCAAAAATAAGATAAACGGAGCTAGAAGTCCAAATTCGGTGAGACGAATTACGACGTCTTTCTCAGAAAGTGATTTACATTTTTATTATATAAAAATATTCAGATTTCGAAAATATTAAATTTTCAACATATAAACTGATTACATTTATAATTTAAAATTTCACAAATAAATTAACTTTCATACTTTTCAATAAACCTTTTCCAATTACTATAATTAAATAAACGCACTCAAAAATATCAAATTTTTATTTAAAATTTTTATTGTTGAAATTTCAAGTAAAATTTTTTAAATTCGTTATAGAGTTCGCTAAAATTTCAAATTGTTATACTCTCCCCCACTCAAAACTTTTCATCCCCTAAAAGGAACGAGATAGTAGAATAGAAACTGTAACGATCCAGAATTTTGGTCGTTACTTTTGAATAATTAGTTTATTTTAACTGTTGAATTTGAATTATTAATTGATTTTGAATATGGAAGAATCAGTGAAATGGTTTATATTTTCAAATATAGCGATTAATTGGATTTGGTAAATATAAATTTAATATTGAAAATTGGGATAGGTGAATCTGGAGATAAATGGACATGGAAATGATTCCTAAAATTTATTTAAATTCTATTTGGATTAGAATTAAAATATTGGACTTTTGAATGGGATTAAAGGTCGATAAGTTAAAGATTGGAAATTTATATTTATTTAATAATGGAATTAATATATGGTAATAGTGTAAATAATTGAACTTTGATTTAAAATGAACCAAAATGATTGGTAATATGAATATAAATTCTATGTGATTTATAATGGAGTTAGTAAGTTTTAAAAATTGAAATTTTAAACGATTTCGATGATTTTGAAAATCGCTCGATTTAATTGTTGAGTTAAAATAGCCTTCCGGGGCACAGAATTCGACGAAACCAGTTCCATTGGATCTGTAATAGGGTATTATTATCGGATTTCAAATTTCGTAGCGTTTGATTTTACCGTTTGGGCGTACAGGATAGAAACGCATTGAAATTTAATATCGAAAATTTAATATTAATTCGATTCGAAAAGCTATCTTCCACATACGACCGAATTAGACCCTGAAACATGTACATTGTGTTCGGAATAGGGGTAAAACATTATAAATGCCAGGCGGCACGCTTCGTTTGGAGTTCGTTTGAAAATGCACGTTAACTTTGAAAATAATAATAAAATAATATATATACGCTTATATATACGGGCCGAAATAGATAACCCAAGTCTTCTTTACGCAGCCGCCACATTTTAAATTAATGGCCGAAATGGTCCCTTGTTCTTCCTCGTTTCTCTCCATCTACGCAATAATAGCCGAAGGTTTCAACTACAAACTTGTAGAGCGTGTTGAGCTCTACAAGATCAACGGCGGCGATCATCGTCGGTGCAACGTAGAGAGAGAGGGAGGGTCGCGTTCATTTCGGATTTTGGTGATGGTTTCATGGCCATGGCGCGTCGAGGGGAGGCCGGCCACTGGCTGTTGGCGTGCCAAGGAGCGAGCTTTCGAGTGACGTTAGTGGATCGTCGTGAAGTGGAGCGGGGTGGCCGAGGCGGCATGTTATTTTTGTGCGATGTTGGGTTTCGTTAGGCTGGTACGTGAGAGGGAGAAGAAGTAAAGGATGCAGCCAAATTTCTCTTATCAGAAATGAACGGCCAGATTTGTTTCTGGTATAAAAAAAGGAATTTATTTATATAAATTTATATTCAAATCTTTAAAACTCTATAACTTTGTCATACGAGGTCGGAATCGGACGAAATAAGCGGCGCCAGAATTGTAGCAACGAATATTACGTGCTGGAGCAGATTTGGAGTCGATTGGAGCTAGCAAAAATTTTAGGTTAAATCGAAAGTGTTCGATTTAATTTAAAATTTGAACGTTTGGACGAATTAAACTCAAGGTGAGTTATTCTCACCCAATTTTGGACGGCTAGCTTTAATTTTAAATAGCTAAATTTAAATGATGATTGATTGATTGAATTGATGCATTTTTAATCAGTTGGATGTGATATTATATATAGTAGTATATATATATATATATATATATATATTGGAGTGATTGATATTCCCGCATATATAGCGGATGAGACCCTATGTGCCCCGCATAATAGCGATGAACCTATATACCGTGATATTCCGCCTTGAAGCGGAATTGGTATTTGTTTTATGTTTTTCTAACATCTGTGGATACAAGAAACAGGCTGGAGGGATCCAACTGGATTCCTAAAAAATGTCAAATTTTATTTCATATATGGTGATATATGTTTTGTTTGAATAATCCGTGATAGATTATTGTGTGATTTGAATTGATTGAATGTTATGGCAGTTAACCTGGATTTTTGGTGTTTTTTAAATACCAATAAAATATGTTTTAAATTGGTAAAGAATTGTAAATAGGGATTTTGAAGAAAAATGTTTATATAGAGTTTTGGGGTAAATCTATTGGACAAAGTAAATGGTTTTGAAATTGTAATGTAGCTATTTCGGATTGTTGTGAACAGTGATTTCAGAATAAAGTTTATAAAAGGATTTTTATAATAAATGCTTAAGTGGCACTTGTTTTAAATAAAGGAGGTTTTAAAATCGAGATTTTTAATAGATCGAAAAATGAGAAGTTGATTTGGAAATAAGTATAAATTGATTATACTAGAACTCAAGTAGGATTTCCTAATTTACGGAATGAAAATGGAAATCAAGAATTTGGGCTTGTTTTTAAAGGAGGATTTTTAATTATTAATACAGAAGATTTAGAAGTGTTAAAAATATTATGGAAATTAGTGGTTTAATTATTTCAAATTGTTAAAGCATATTAAATAATTAATTAGTTACTTAATAATGATTGTTAAGGATTTATTATTAATTAAGAAATGGTCAGCATTTTTGTTTTAAAAAGATAAATTATTAAATATTAATATGGCTTTGTATAACAACTTTTATCTAAGTATTTTTTTTACCTAGATTAAACTTGAAATTTATTTTCGAATTTACAAGCCTTATTTTGAGATAAGTTTTAAATAAAGTTTTCGAGAAGTAATGGTATACTCGCATGGCGTAAATCAAAGACACTGAGTGCATGCGGTTAAGTTTTGGATTTCTCTAGGATAGAGACGTAACCATTGAGTTGCGATCCATGGTTGATACCATAGTGGTACTTTCCACGTTAATTTAAAGGGTTTTCAAATATTTTTGAAAAGATAGTTGTGAATATACTAAATTCGATAAGATAAGTACATGACCTTTGATAAAGAGATTTAATTTATCTAAAATGTAAATTAAATAAGAATTGGTGTTTTCAGTGAAAATGAAGTATTTGGTTGAATGATTATTTTATTTGGTAGTTAAATAACCGACTATCAAATCTGGACCTAAATATAACTTTGGAAATATCTAGAAGAAACATAGAAATTATATGGTACATTTACCATTCGAGGTGCTATATTGTACGTGTAAACTTGTTTCGCTCTTCTAGGACGATGATAAGGAAATCCGTCCACTAACGGTTAGGAGGTGATCTCCGATCTTATCTTCGTCTCTTTATTTCCTAAAGAACCGGGGTTGAGTATACCAGAAATAGCGAACGTTGTTTGGAAGAGACTGGGATCGGATTTGTTATCCGAAAAACCCTTTGATCCAATGAGTACGTTTTCAAAATGAAGACAAGTGCATAGAGTCGAAGATGGAGTAGTGAAGTGCAAGGGCTAATCGCTACTAATCTTGAGGGTGATTCCAAAATGGATGTTGTAGGAATAGTGCATTTGGTTCCGTTCGGACCCGGAACGGACTTGTATGGATGAATGCTATCAGTACATTGTCATTGGAGGACGATGAGCATTCTAAGTGAATATTTCTAAAAGGTAATCGTAGCCTCTAGCCTCATCAACTGGGAATGACTGAAAAGCCGGGGAGATGCAGCAAGGCTAAGTGGGTAGCACCCAATTAGGGTATGTTTATCACCTTTCTAGATACCCTCGGATATTTTTACTACGATTATGGAAGGAGCTCAGAAAGGGTGGGAACACCCGGGGTGATAGCATACTCGGTCCAGGTCAGGGATAGACCGGTCTTGTGTAGCAGGGTAACCCGGCGTGGTCCTTGGTAAGCTGTTCTAGACGTGTACTGTGACAGGTGGTACCCCAGTGCCTAGTCATTCGGATGGAATCAATTCTCCAATAAGAGTCGTACGGTTTTGATTGTGTGCAACTATGCTGAATGTGAGATGCAAGCATTTCAGCTATTTGAATAAGTATTTGTACTTAGACACTATTATAATATCAAAGGATTTTTGATATGAAATGTTTTGGTTATCGTAAGGTAAAAACCCGTCGTGTTTATGTGTGGCATGGTATTACGAGATACCTTTGATTTTCAAAGGATTTTGATAACTTTAATAATTTAAATTGAGTGTGTTTTCTCATGCTGGTTTTCCAAACTGACTCGGGTGTTATTTTATTATAATGCTCGGGTCAGACCGAGTATTACATGTTTAGGGTAGGATGCTACGAAGCTCAGGGAACGAGCTGGAGACTGTTAACCCGCCTTTTGGCAAGGCCGCGGATAGACGGGTTTAACTTAATCAACTGCACGTTCGTCGAGGCTGGTGTACGATGGATTCAGTCGACTGGATGGGTGGATGACGCAACGTGCTTAGAAGATGGAAATATCATTGGATAAAGATGGATCAACTATAATTTGGGCCTAGGAAACATGGTTCGGCATGATGGAGGTTCGGCATATATGGTTCGTCTGGCATTCACGTTCGAATGGCGTTCAAGAGTACTCGGCATACATAGAGCTTCCGGCATACATGAGTGGTTCGGCATTCCATGAAGCATTCGGCATCCAGGTGGCGTTCGGCGTCAAGATATGCTCGGCATCTCGAAAGCGCTCAGCATCAAGGAACGTTCGGCATCGAGAGACGTTCGGCAGGGTATAACGTTCGGCATGTACGAACGTTCGGCATGACAGAATTGTTCGTCATAAACTATTGTTTGGACTAACTATTGTTCGGCCTAAGTATCGTTCGGCCAAGAGATGGTTCGGCCTTGATAGCGTTCGGCCAGAGTATCGTCCGGCCTAAGTTTGTTCGGCCATCAGTCGTTCAGCACGAATACACTGGATTGGCCTCCGGTATCGTTCGACGAAAATGCCTCTCACGACATTCAGGGTGTTCGGCCTCACTTCTGGTCGGCATGAGGAGATTGTTCGGCATTCACACCTTGTTCGGCATTCAGCGTTCGGCATCTCTGGTTTGGCATATGGAGACCACTCCATTTGGGCTGAGGTATTCAGCTACAAGGCCCACCATGGAAGTCCAACCCATCTTTGTCTATAAATAGAGAGGCAGGGGCATAGTGAAAAGGGATCTTCTTTCTGCTCTCTTACTTTCTCTTTTCTAAGGCTAAGGCAACTCTGTCATTTTGTAACTGTAATCGATTATTACAGCAATAAAAAGCAAACTTCTGGAGTGGACGTAGGCCGGAGTCAGCCGAACCACTATAAAATCTGTTGTTCTTTACTGCTTTCATTTCAGTTCTAACTGTTCTTCATATTATTACTCTCTACATACATTCTATCTCTGAGCTGTGACTGGTAGTTAGTGCTTTCATCTAGATTTGGGGGTTAGTGACCAATTTTGGCGCTAACACTTTGGTGCTTTCACTGAGAACTGAACTCAGGAATTCCGAAGCTAGGAACTTGGATTTTAGGAAGCAATGGTTAGACCATCAGCGAGGAAGTAAGTGACAGAAAGGAGCAATCAGGAGGGAAGTCAAGAGGCTTCCTCTGGAAATGAAGCAGGTCGAGCATCCATCTACATCACCAGAGAGGAGATGGAAGCGATGATGAAACGGCAAGAAGAGATGATGCAGGCTCTTCTTATGCAATTTGGACAATCGGGAACTGCAGGTGCTGAAGGTCTTAGAGCTGGACCAGAGGAACTCAACCAGTAGGCTGGTGGAGCGACACAACAGGGGGCAGCCCTTAATCGGCAGACGACTATCAACCTGGATGGATCCGGACATGGGGGCACACCACCCGGAGACAATGGACCAGTTCATGGAGGAACTCCAGTTAACACCATACAACAAGATGCTGGCAGAAACGCAAGAGCGCGTGATAAGGAATACATGCCAGAATTCCCCCGGGGACTCGGGGGCAACCTTTGACGGATAACGCTGGATTGGCTGAGATCATCAGGAGAACTATGCACGGAGGTTTGACCAATAGAGATCTGGAAGGAGTAAACAGGAGTCCGTTTACTCGTGAAGTCAGGATAGCTCGGAATCCACCAAAGTTTAAGCTACCTAACGTGGAGGTATACAATGGCAAGGCTGATCCAACTGATCACTTGATGAGATACACAAGACACATGGAAGTGCTGGGGGCATCAGAGGAAGTTATGGCCCGATGTTTCCCTTTGTACTTAACGGATATAGCTGCTATGTGGTTCAGACAGCTAGAAGAAGGATCTATCGGGACATGGACAGAATTGGTGGACAGGTTTTTGAAGCAATTTCGGGTTCATATCAAGAGGCCGAAGAATGTAATGACACTGACATCAGTAATGCAAAGGACGGAGGAATCACTCAGGGCTTTCTTAACTCGGTTCAATGCGGAGGTTGCTTCGGTGGATCGACCGGATCCATCGATGGTCCTAATGGCAGCGGTGTCAGGGGTCAGAGAGAATTTAGATTTCAAGGTATCTCTAATACGAGACCCACCAATGGATCTCGGGGAATTCTTTCACGAAGCTGAGAGATTCCTTCGGCAGGAAGATGCATGCTCAGATATGAAATTAAAGGAGGTGAATGCGGCTGATGATGGAGGGCCATCCAGCGGAGGCTTGGATAAAGATAAAGATAAAGGAAAACGGAAGCTGGATGATGATTCAGGATAAGCTAGGAAGCGGTGGAGAGAGCCAAAATTCTCCACTTACACGGGATTAAACGAGACGTTGGAACAGATATTTAAGGAGACTCGGAATCGCCTTCCCTACCGAAGGCCAGCTAGGAGAGAACCTTCGGAACGTGAAAGGGCGTCAGGAAGGCACTGTCTTTTTCACGACTTGGACGAGCATGATACCAATAGCTGCAGGCATCTGAAGGACATAATTGAGGAGCATGTAAGGAATGGACAGTTACGACAGTATGTTGGAGCTCGGAATGTAGCGGTGGAACAGGAGCGACCACCGTCCACCTCAAACAACGATGGCACGAGGCCCAGGAATGATGGTCGATTGGTTATCAATTGACAGGGGTAATACGAAATAAGTAGCAAACTTTGAGCAAATGGCCGAGTCACTTACACATGTACGGGGACAGAGATAGCCCCTAGGCATGCTCTGAGATGATGACAAACCGCGACGCTCTAGTTTGTGAAATTTGCCTTTTCTTTTTCAGTTTGGACATTTGCTTTTTCTTGGTTTGGTTTGAACTCCTGGTTTTGTTTGTCTTTTGGTTTTTTCTTTTGGTTTGGACTTTTATTTGGATGATTGATTTCTGGTTTGGATTTTTGATATGGATTTTTTGTTTCCTGATTTGATCTGTATTTCGGATTGGCTTTTGATTGGATTTTTATCTGGCTTTTGGTAAATGATCGTCAGGTATGGATCATACCTGGCAAGGGGTAAGTCGCTTTGTCCAAGCATGGCAAATCGACTTATTCAGGTCGTGAAGTATGGACTATGCTCGGTAAGGGTCCGGAGAGACCAGGACTCGGCCTAGGACTTAGGCCCCCATATTATCGGTTACTATTTTAGCTCGTCGAGTATGAACTATGCTCGGCAAGGGTCCGGAGTGACCAGGATTCGGCTTAGGACTTAAGCCACGACATTATTCGACGTTCAGGGACACTAAACCATGAACACCATGGAATTACTTAACATAGGTCGTCAAGTGTAGATTGCGCTTGGCAAGAACCCGGAGAGGTTACAGATTTGGATGTTAGCTATGAATAGCTAAGGATTCGGACAAGGACCCGGAGCGGTCCCGGATTTGGATATCGACCCGGAGAGGTCACAGATATGGTTATAGGTTATTGAATATGGATGGACTATAACCTGGTTGTCGAGTTCAAATGGACATGGATTTGGTTACTGGATTCGGAATCAGACATCGACTCGGAACAGTCACGGAAATGGATCAGGATACGGTCGTGGCACTCGGATAAGATGGCTTGGTAATTGATTAGATTATGAATCGGAAAGTATGGATGTGGATAACATACATACTTAGGATATTGGACTTGAGGCTATTCAAAACACACCTTTCAAAGCAAGGCATGTTTTGGGGGGCAAGTGTTAACCCGCCTTTTGGCAAGGCCGCGGATAGACGGGTTAAACTTAATCAACTGCACGTTCGTCGAGGCTGGTGTACGATGGATTCAGTTGACTGGATGGGTGGATGACGCAACGTGCTTGGAAGATGGAAATATGATTGGATAAAGATGAATCAACTATAATTTGGGTCTAGGAAACATGGTTCGGCATTAAACATGGTTCGGCATGATGGAGGTTCGGCATATATGGTTCATCTGGCATTCACGTTCGAATGGCGTTCAAGATTACTCGGCATACATAGAGCGTTCGGCATACATGAGTGGTTCGGCATCCAGGTGGCGTTCGGCGCCAAGATACGCTCGGCATCTCGGAAGCGCTCGGCATTCGGAAGCGCTCGGCATCAAGGAACGTTCGGCATCGAGAGACGTTCGGCAGGGTATAACGTTCGGCATGTACGAACGTTCGGCATGGCAGAATTGTTCGTCATAAACTATTGTTCGGCCTAAGTATCGTTCGGCCAAGAGATGGTTCGGCCTTGATAGCGTTCGGCCAGAGTATCGTCCGGCCTAAGTTTTGTTCGGCAATCAGTCGTTCAGCACGAATACACTGGATTGGCCTCTGGTATCGTTCGGCAAAAATGCCTCTCACGGCATTCAGGGTGTTCGGCCTCACTTCTGGTCGGCATGAGGAGATCGTTCGGCATTCACACCTTGTTCGGCATTCAGCGTTCGGCATCTCTGGTTCGGCATATGGAGACCACTCCATTTGGGCTGAGGTATTCAGCTACCAGGCCCACCAGGGAAGTCCAACCCATCTTTGTCTATAAATAGAGAGGCAGGGGCATAGTGAAAAGGGATCTTCTTTCTGCTCTCTTACTTTCTCTTTTCTAAGGCTAAGGCAACTCTGTCATTTTGTAACTGTAATCGATTATTACAGCAATAAAAAGCAAACTTCTGGAGTGGACGTAGGCCGGAGTCAGCCGAACCACTATAAAATCTGTTGTTCTTTACTGCTTTCATTTCAGTTCTAACCGTTCTTCATATTATTACTCTCTACATACATTCTATCTCTGAGCTGTGACTGGTAGTTGGTGCTTTCATCTGGATTTGGGGGTTAGTGACCAATTTTGGCGCTAACAGAGACCGAGACATATTCTCGTACTTGTTTTATTCTGCTGCAGTGTTTTGTTGAAATTACCAGCGAATTGTGAGGGTAGGTTGTTATAACTGTCCAGGCTGGTAATTATTTATTTATGTACTCTGATGTGAGATATGTATTTTTACAGTTTTTGGTTTGTGTAAAGAACTGTTTATATTGTATGTTGTTCAGTCTATTGTGAGATTATGTTTTGTTTGTTTCTTCTTCTTCTACCTATTTTCTTTCCCTCAACAATTTGTCTTTCCGGCACTCGATCGTTTGGCATGTTATACGTTGAGCGTATTTATGTCGATTTTCGAGAGTCGAAAGTGCGGGCCTTCACATGTGGTATTAGAGCTTAGGTTGGCAATATACCTAGGCTTTGGTGGGGGTTACTCATTAGAGATAGAGTCGGTAGTACTTTAGAATGAGTTGAGTGTATTAATAGATATGAGCGCGTAATTGTTAGTGAATATAAAGTGTTTTTCTATTATGTTGACTTATCGGTTGAGTGTTTATGAATTCTGGTCGGTACGGGAAGTACAACCGTATCGATAGGGGTTTCTAAACTCTTAAACAAGGTAAACCGACATAGTATTGCTTTAAAGTGAGCGAATGAAATAATTTTACCCAAAATTATATTTTGATATAAAAGAAATAATTTTCTGAAGTTATTATAGTGTATATGTTTGGAATGTTTGGTTGTTAATATTATAATCAAAACAAGATTATAAAATTGAAATGGGTGTATATATAACAAAATAGAAATTTATAAGTATGATTTATACAAAAGAGTGTAACTAAAAATTTGATTTAAACCATAATTTAAAACCCGAAAATTTTGGAAAATGTTTTAAATTGGGATTGGAACTAAGTGTTTGGGAATTTTTAAACCTTGGAAATTTTGGAAATGTTTTCCAAAGTGGTTTGAAAGGAATAATGGGGTGTTGTTTTGAGACATTTTTGGAATAGAAATTGTTTTAAAATGAATTTTGGAAGTAAGGAAGCACTGAACTCACTTCAGTCGCTAGAAAATAATCCTGGTGATGATGGCCACATCATCAGTATTCATTTTCGAGTTTCGAAGTGATGGATTGCTACCATGGTGATTATTTATGAATATTTTCTTTGGACTAGTTTGATAAACAAGTTTTGTTTACAAATTCAAAAAGAAAATTGTTTTGGGTAAAACCAAGTTGTTTTGAAAATCTGGAAGCATGATTTGATATACCAAGGGAATATACGTATATTTATGGTTTCAAAGTTGTTTTGAAATAAAACCGGGTGATTGAATTCTGGGATTTCCATTTAAATGATTTGTAAAGTCAGAGAAAATCAGTTACTGAACTTGTATTTTGGAGTTGGTATAGATACGAAAGGGAAATGAAAAATTTTAATCCTAGAATTAAATTTGACTTGAGTAAATTAAAATGAACAAGATAGGTTGGAATCTAACTTAAGATAAGTTAAATAAAATTGAAGTTGGATTTAAATTGAATGGAATATAAAGTTGAAATGTAAAATGGTTATATAATTATAAGTTATAATTATTGAATGGAATGGATACACTTAAGTTATAAAGTGATATAGATAATCCAGGGTTATGATTATAAAATGTAAATGGACTCAGGTGAGCAATATAAGATTTTAAGTAAATAAGTTCTTAGGCTTATAAATTGAGAAAGGAAATGGTAAAACCAAAATGAAAACGGTTTGATATTATGGTAAAAGAAATGGTAAAACCAAAATGAAAACGGTTTGATATTATGGTAAAAGAAATGGAAATTCAAAATTTT
Source organism: Allium fistulosum (assembly GCA_030737815.1). Lineage (NCBI taxonomy): Eukaryota > Viridiplantae > Streptophyta > Magnoliopsida > Asparagales > Amaryllidaceae > Allium > Allium fistulosum. The sequence goes on from CM060903.1 coordinate 538,823,781, forward strand.
GAAATTTTTTTAAATGGAGGGGAAGTTGAATTTAGTGAACTAAATATATATATGAATGGTGAAGTGTTTATATAACCATATGTTATAAATAAAGAATGTGAATAAAACTTAAGTAGGAAATTCAAGGAATTGTAAATAAAATAAGTTGGTGTAACTTATTAAACTGAAAAGTGGAGAAGTATAACCAAGTTAAAAGGTTAAGTAATTGATAACAAGAAGTGGATTCAATGTAAGGGTAAATGAATTGAATATATTTTTGAAATATGATTTTGGAATATAATTGGGGTATGAACTTAAGTTATAAACTAAATATAACTTATGCAGCGATATGGAATGCTTATAATAAACCTTAGAAAAATTTTTGTGAAATGATTTATAAGTTAATTAGCATGGAATGGAATACCGTTCTCTATAAAATAAAGTGAATAGCACTATGTGAATTAAATGAAGTGAATGCAAAAGATAAATTATAGGTTGGAAGTAAAGTTAATAGAAATGCAAGTGCAGTAGCCATGTTATGATTTAATAAATTGTTTGAGAATTGATTTACATGGAATGATTCTCCAATGATACAGTATAGATTGGATATACTAAGTAAAAGAAAGAAAATAAGTTGAATGGAAATCAATTTAAATGAGAAATGGAATTTGGTTGCAATGGAAAACTTAGCTGAAGTGATTATTTATGAAATAGATTCATAGATAAAATTAACATGGATTGGAATGTGTGTGAATGTAAAATAAAGCAAACAAGGTTTGGTGAATAGCATAAAGAGGAATCAAATGGAAATTAGATAAATTGGTTAAAAGTCAATTTAAAAAGAAATAAATTGAAGTTTAATAAAATGGATTTGCATATAATGAAAGTCAATAATGAATGGAATGAAAATAAATTGATTGTGAATCAATTTGAAATTGAATAAAAGTGAATTTACGCAAATAAAGCACACAGAAATCAATTTGGAATGAATATGAGTTTGGTTGATTGTAAATATAAATTGAATGCAATAAATTTGGTTGTAAATCATTTCGAATTGAATGTAATGATATATGAACCCATGGAAAAGAAATTAAATTAGTGTTGGAACCTTAATATTTCTTAAAATATATGTTTGGCATGTTTGAGTTATGAAATTTATATCTTTAGCTAGTTAAATAAATGAAATGATATAAAATTTCATGTTTACGAAACTTATGTGCTTATTTTGAGTAAGTACAGGTACAAGGAGCCGTGGGATAGATTTTGGGTTGCGTAAATGCATATTAAATAAGCCGCTCGCTTAAAAACGCTAATATGAGGTACGTCTATGCAATAAAATAAAGAAATGACAATATATTGATATATATTTTTTGTTTTCTGACCATATGGGTCGATGTATATATTTATCTCTCTTGTGATATTGTAAAAGGCTCTCCATACAAAGGAGACGATGTCAAAAAAATTTGGAAATTTAAGGTGTTAGAAATTTTTTGAAAGGTTTTGGAAAAAATTTTGTTAACTAGGAAAGTTGAATTTTAAATTGTATTAAAAATCAAGGCTTGTGAATTAGAAATGAAGGCTAATTGTTTTGGATAGAGACAAAAAGGTTTAGAGAAGTGAATGTAGGATTTTAAATAAGTGGGTTTTGGGTAAGTTAATGGGTTTAGTAGCATTTTTCCTACCTTAGCAATTTCGAGGAAGAAATTTTTATAGGAGGGAGGAATGTAACAACCCGGAAATTTAGTCGTTAGTTTTGAACACTTAATTTATTTTAACTGTTGAATTTGAATTATTAGTTGATTTTGAATATGGAAGAATCAGTGAAATGGTTTATATTTTCAAATATAGCGATTAATTGGATTTGGTAAATATAAATTTAATATTGAAAATTGGGATAATAGATGAATCTGGAGATAAATGGACATGGAAATGATTCCTAAAATTTATTTAAATTCTATTTGGATTAGAATTAAAATATTGGACTTTTGAATGGGATTAAAGGTCGATAAGTTAAAGACTGGAAATTTATATATTAATTTAATAATGGAATTAATATATGGTAATAGTGTAAATAATTGAACTTTGATTTAAAATGAATCAGAATGATTTCTAATATGAATATAAATTCTATGTGATTTATAATGGAGGTAGTAAGTTTTAAAAATTGAAATTTTAAACGATTTTGACGATTTTACCGATTTTGAAAATCGCTTGATTTAATCGACGAGTTAAAATAGCCTTCCGAGGCACAATCTCGGAATTCGACGAAACCAGTTACATTGGATCCGTAATAGGGTATTATTATCGAATTTCAAATTTCGTAGCGTTTGGAGTTAACGTTTGGTCATACGGGACAGAAACACGTTGAAATTTAATATCGAAAATTTAATATTTTAATTCGATTCGAAAAGCTATCTTCCACATATGACCGAATTAGGCCCCGAAACATGTTCCATTATGTTCGGAATAGGGGTAAAACATTATAAACGCCAGGCGGCACGCTTCGTTTGGAGTTCGTTTGAAAAAGCACGTTAACTTTGAAAATAATAATAAAATAATATATATACGCTTATATATACGGGCCAAAACAGAAAACCCTAGTCTTCTTTATGCAGCCAACACATTTTAAATTAATGGCCGAAATGATTCCTTGTTGTTCCTCGTTTTTCTCTCCATCCACGCAATAATAGCCGAAGTCTTCAACTACAAACTTGTAGAGCGTGTCGACCTCTACAAGATCAATGGCGGCGATCGTCGTTAGTGCAACGTAGAGAGAGAGGGAGGGTCGCATTCATTCCGGTTTTGGGTGATGGTTTTGTGGCCATGGCGCGCCGAGGGGAGGCCGGTCACTACATGTAGGCGCGGCAAGGAGCGAGCTTTCGAATGACGTTGGTGGATCGTCGTCAAGTGGAGTAGGTGGCTGAGGCGGCGAGTTGTTTTTGTGCGATGTTGGGTTTCGTTAGGGTGGTACGTGAAAGGGAGAAGAAGTAAAAGATGCGGCCAGATTTCTTTTATCAGAAATGAATGGCCAGATGTGTTTCTGGTATAAAAAAAGGAATTTATTTATATAAATTTATATTCAAATCTTTAAAACTCCGTAACTTTGTCATACGAGGTCGGAATCGGATGAAACAAACAGCGTTGGAATCACAGCGATGAATACTACATGCTGGAGTAGATTTAGAGTCAATCGGAGCTAGCAAAAATTTAGGTTAAATCGAAGGTGTTCGATTTAATTTAAAATTTGAACGTTTGGACGAATTAAACTCAAGGTGAGTTAATCGCACTCAATTTTGGACTATTGGCTTTAATTTTAAATAATTAAAATTAAATAATGATTGATTGATTGAATTGATGCATTTTTAATCAGTTGGATGTGATATTATATATAGTAGTATATATATTGGAGTGATTGATATTCCCGCATATATATAGCGGATGAGACCCTATGCGCCCCGCATAATAGCGGATGACCCTATATACCACGATATTCCGCCTCGAAGCAGAATTGGTATTTTTTTATGTTGTGCTAACATCTGTGGATGCAGGGAAACAGGTTGGATGGATCCAACTGGGTTCCTCAAAAATGTCGAATTTTATTTCATATATGGTGATATATGTTTTGTTTGAATAATCCGTGATAGATTATTGTGTGATTTGAATTGATTGAAAGTTATGGTAATTAACCTGGATTTTTGGTGTTTTTTAAATACCAATAAAATATGTTTTAAATTGGTAAAGAATTGTATGTAGGAATTTTGAAGAAAAATGTTTATATAGAGTTTTGGGGTAAATCTATTGGATAAAGTAAATGTTTTTGAAATTGTAATGTAGCTATTTCAGATTGTAGTTAACAGGGATTTTGGAATAAAGTTTATAAAAGGATTTTTATAATAAATGCTTAAGTGGCACTTGTTTTAAATAAAGGAGGTTTTAAAATTGAGATTTTAAATAGATCGAAAAAAGAGAAGTGGATTTGGAAATAAGTATAAATTGATTATACCGGAACTCAAGTAGGATTTCCAAATTTACGGAATAGAAATGGAAATCGAGAATTTGGGCTTGTTTTTAAAGGAGGATTTTTAATTATTAATACGGAAGATTTAGAAGTGTTAAAAAATATTCTAGAAATTAGTGGTTTAATTACTTTAAATTGTTAAAGCATATTAAATTATTAATTAGTTACTTAATAATGATTGTTAAGGATTTATTATTAATTAAGAAATAGTTAGCATTTTTGTTTTAAAAAGATAAATTATTAAATATTAATATGGCTTTGTATAATAACTTTTATCTAAGTATTTTTTTACCTAGATTAAACTTAAAATTTATTTTAAAATTTACAAGCCTTATTTTGAGATAAGTTTTAAACAAAATTTTCGGGAAGTAATGGTATACTCGCATGGCGTAAATCAGAGGCAGTGAATGCCTATAGTTATGTTCTGGATTTCTCTGGGATAGAGACGTAACCATTGAGCTGTGATCCATGGTTGATACCGCAGTGGTACTTTCCACATTAATTTAAATGGTTTTCAAATATTTTTGAAAACATAGTTGTGTATATACTGAATTCGATAAGATAAGTACATGACCTTAAATAAAGAGATTTAATTTATTCAAAATGTAAATTAAATAAGAATTGGTGTTTTTTGGTGGAAATGAAGTGTTTGGTAGAATGATTCTTTTATTTGGTAGTTAAATAATCAACTATCAAATCTGGACCTAAATATAACTTTGGAAATATCTGGAAGAAACACAGAAATTATATGGTACAGTTACCATTCGAGGTGCTATACTGTATGTGTAAACTCGTTTCACTCTTCTAGGACGATGATAAGGAAATCCATCCACTAACAGTTAGGAGGTGTTCTCCGATCTTATCTTCGTCTCTTTATTTCCTAAAGAACCGGGGTTGGGTATACCGGAAATAGCGAACGTTGTTTCGAAGAGATCGGGATCAGATTTGTTATCCGAAAACCACTTCGATCCAATAAGTACGTTTTTGTAATGAAGACAAGAGCATGGAGTCGAAGATGGAGCAGTGAAGTACAAGTGCTAATCGCTACTAATCCTGAGGGTGATTCCAAAATGGATATTGTAGGAATAGTGCCTTCGGTTCCGTTCGGACCCGGAACGGACTTGTATGGATGAATGCTATCAGTACATTGTCATTGGAGGACGATGAGCATTCTAAGTGAATATTTCTAAAAAGGTAATCGTAGCCTCTAGCCTCATCAATCAGGAATGACTGAAAAGCCGGGGAGATGCAGCAAGGCTAAGTGGGTAGCACCCAATTAGGGTATGTTTATCACCTTTCTAGATACCCTCGGATATTTTTACTACGATTATGGAAGGAGCTTAGAAAGGGTGGGAACACCCGGGGTGATAGCATACTCGGTCCAGGTCAGGGATAGAACGGTCTTGTGTAGCAGGGTATCCCGGCGTGGTCCTCGGTACACTGTTCTAGACGTGTACTGTGACAGGTGTACCCCAGTGCTTAGTCATTCGGATGGAATCCATTCTTCAATAAACGCCGTACGGTTTTGATTGTGCCCAACTATGCTGAAACGTGAGATGCAAGCATTTCAGCTATTCGAATAAGTATTTGTACTTAGACACTGTTATAATATTAGAGGATTTTTGATATGAAATTTTTTGGTTATCGTAAGGTAAAAACCCGTCGTGTTTATGTGTGGTGTGGTCTTACGAGATACCTTTGATTTTCAAAGGATTTCGATACCTTTAATAATTCAAATTGAGTGTGTTTTCTCATGTTGGTTTTCCAGACTGGCTCGGTGTTATTTTATTATAATGCTCGGGTCTGACCGAGTATTACAGGTTCAGGGTAGGATGCTACAGAGTTCAGGGAACGAGCTGGAGACCGAGACATATTCTCGTACTTGTTTTATTCCGTTGCAGTGTTTTGTTGAAATTACTAGCGAATTGTGAGGGCAGGTTGTTAGAACTGTCCAGGCTGGTAATTATTGATTTGTGTACTCTGATGTGAGATATGTATTTTATAGTTTTTGATTTGTGTAAAGAACTATTTATATTGTATGTTGTTCAGTCCGCTGTGAGATTCTGTTTTGTTAGTTTCTTCTTCGTCTACCTATTTTCTTTTCCCTCAACAATCTGTCTTTCCATCACTCGATCGTTCGGCATGTTATATGTTGAGCGTATTTATGTCGATTTTCGAGAGTCGAAAGGAAAGGCCGTCACAAAAACAAACAAGAAGATAGAATAAATTCAACGAATAGTACCTGAGTCAAATAATTCAGGATTCGAGGCACGTATGGACTCCTCAGTTTCCCAAGTGCAATCCCGATCATCTGTACTCTACTGTACCTTGACTAGACTGACAGATTTCCTTCGAAGCTACTTCATACCTCTATCGACAATACGAAGTGGCTTTCTCTCGATTGTGAGATTTGGCTTAACGTCCAAATTCTCCAATAAAGCTAGTTAAACTATCAAGGATGGATCATGGAGATACTTGCGAAGGTGAGATACGTGAAACATGTTGTGCACACCCACTAGTTTCTTCGACAAGTCAACCTTATAAGCCAAAGGAGCAACTCTTTCCATAATGCAGAAAGGACCAATGAACCTGGGAGCAAGCTTCCCTCTCCGACCAAATCGAACCAGATTCTTCAATGGCGAGATCTTGAGAAAGACACGATCACCTACTGAGAATTCCAAATCCCTTCTACGCCGATTATCATACTTCTTCTGCCTATCCTGAGCAATCCTCATCTTCCCCCTAATCTCCTCGACCTTCTCAGATGCTTCCAGAATCATATCAGGCCCAAGAACTAGGCGATCACCGGATTCAATCTTGCAAGACGAAGATTTGCAGGATCGTTCGTAAAGAGTGGGAAATGGAGACATCTCGATACTTGCCTAATTTCAAATGATTGGGATTAACAGATGGATTAAGCTTAAGAGGATTCAAATTCAAAGATAGAGTTATACCTGATAACTGTTATTATAGGTGAACTCTACAAGATGGAGATGATCTTCCCAAGATCCTCCATACTCAAGAACACAAGCACGAAGTAGATCTTCCAGAATCTGATTCACCCTTTCCGTCTGACCATCAGTCTAGGAATGATAAGCCGTACTAAGGTTCAAACGAGTACCTAAAGCTTCCTGAAAAGCTTTCCAGAACTTTCTGGTGAACATAGGGTCATGATCACAAACAATGCTAGAAGAAACACCATGGAGACATACAATCTCCCTCATATGGATCTCAGCTAAGCTCGAAGCTGTTCGATTCGACTTGACCGGAATGAAATGGGCGGACTTGGTCAATCGATCGCAACTATCCAAATACTCTCATTACCCCTTCTAGTCCTCGGTAAACCTCGATAAAATCCATAGAAACCTTATCCCACTTCCAAATAGGAATCTCAAGGGGTTGCAGCAATCCAGCGATCTTCTGGTGATCAGCTTTAACTTGCTTACAAGTGGCACATCTACCAACAAAGATAGAAATGTCCCGCTTCATACCATTCCACCAATACAACTTCTTCATATCCTTAAACATCTTCGTAACACCTGGATGGATGGAGAGTCTGGACTGATGATTCTCTCTAAGAACTTCTTGCCTTAAACCATCAACATTCAGAACACAAATGCGGTTATTAATCCTCAAAACTCCATTCTGATCAATCTATGCTCCTAAGTCATTCTAATCATCACCTTCCCTTTCCCGAATATTCTCCTTCATAAGCCTAAGCATCGCATCCGCATCCTACTTAGCTGCGATTCGATCCAAAAGAGATGGAGAAGCTACAATCTGACACAACGAGGCTTTCTTACGACTCAAAGCGCCGGCCACAACATTGGCTTTCCCAGGAGTATAGTTGATGTCGAGGTCATAAGATGCTAAGAACTCAAGCCATCGACCTTGCCTCTGGTTTAAATCCTTCTGGTTGAAGATATGCTTAAGAGACTAGTGATCGGTGAAAAGCTCAAACTTGGTTCCCAAAAGGTGGTGCCTCCACAACTTCAGAGCAAACACAACAACAAGCAACTCTAAATCATGGGTGGCATAGTTAGCTTCATGTGGCTTCAACTGGTGACTAGCATAAGCACCCAATCCTTCTTTACTAGCATCGGTATAAACGATAATCCCTCATCCCCATTCAGAATGGTGAGGACAGGAGCAGAGGTAAGCTTTTGCTTTAACTCATTAAATGCGGCTTCACGCTTCTCATTCCAATTAAACTTGGCATTCTTATGAGTCAAAGCAGTAAGAGGTGCAGTTATGTGGGCAAAGTTCTTTATGAACCTCTGATAGTAACCGGCGAGGCCCAGAATGCTACGAATATCAGTTGGAGTCTTGGGTGCCTCCCAATCCTGGAAATGGATAAGGTGAATAAGTTCAAAGATAGATAAGATGAATAAATTCAAAAGAGAAAAGGTGGATAGACTTACATTAATCGCGGCGACCTTAACCGGGTCAACCGTGACTCCATTCTCTGAAACAATGTGCCCAAGGAATCAGACTTCATCCCTATAGAAATGGCACTTAGAAAATTTGGCTTTCAACTGACGACCCCTAAGAGTTTGGCGAACATAGCTCAAATGAGATTCATGCTCCTTCCCAGACTTAGAAAAGACGAGGATATCATCAATGAAAACCAGAACAAACTTGTTGAGAACATCGCAGAACACGCGATTTATAAGTTCGATAAAGAAGGCAAGAGCATTGATCAATCCAAAAGGCATGACTAACCATTCGTAGAAACCATTCTCCGTTCGAAAAGTGGTCTTGGGAATGCTATCCTCGGCTACATGAAGATGGTGGAAACCGGTAGCAAGATCAAGTTGAGAGAATACTTTAGCTCCGCAGAGCTAATCGAACATGCCATTGGTACGAGGCATCAGATAGCGGTTTTTGAGAGTAAGCTTGTTCAGCTCTCTATAATCAACACACATCCTCAAAGAACCATCAGATTTGGTGACAAAGACTACAGCAGCTCCCCATTCAAAAAAACTCTGCCTGATCCAACCCTTAGAAAACAATTCCTCAATCTGCTTCTTCAACTCAACTTTCTCTTTGGGTGCCATCCATCTAGGAGAGAGAACAATTGGTCGAGCACCGGGAATAAGATCAATGTAGAATTTAATTTCCCTCTTAGGAGGAAGAGAAGTGACTTCACCTAAGATATCTGGAAAAACCCTAACAATCGGGGTGGCGTCAAGATCACTAGGTTGAACATCATGAGAAAAGATAAAGCTGCCTGCAAAATCCTGAGGCATTCGACATTCGATAACCAAAGGCTCGCTCAGTTCACTGACTAAGGAGACAGTTCGGGCCTTACAAGAAATGACGGCATCATAACGCTTTAACCAATTACCTCCAAGTAAAATATCGAATGCATCGAAACCCAAAACATAGAAATCTCCAGTGAATCGACACTTCTTGTAAAGGAGTTTCACCCCTTTACAAATCATACTAAGATTAGTGGGACCACCGATGGGATTAGTCACACATAACGATGAAGTCGCCAATTGAGGTTGCAAAATATGCTCGAATCTATTAAAGAGATGAACAGATATAAAACTATAGGATGCACCTGTGTCAAATAAAACTCGAACAGGAAAGCCATGCAAAGAAAAAGAACTCTGAAGAGTACCTTGGTTATCACTAGCAGGAGGAGGAGAGGGAGTGGAAGAAGTCATGGCAAAAACTCCAGATGTCTTGCCTCTCTACTGAGTGGGACAGTTATTCTTGAAATGACCAGGCTGGAGACAAAGGTGGAAAAAGTTGTTTCTGGTTGCATGGGCTGGAGGAGGAATAACAGCTCCAGTAGAAGATGGACAGCTATTGGCATAATGACCCTGCTAGTCGCACTTGAAACAAGAGATGGAAGATAGGTCAAGAGATCGCTTCCGAGGAGCATATCTAATACCATGAGTATCCTGCCACTTCTTCTTCTGCTGTAGGAAGTTGGGCTTCCTCTTGTTAGAACCACTGGAAGTACCAAGAGATGCTGAAACTGCCTGCTTACCCTTGGAAGTAGGGTTCTCAAATCTGGTGGCTATATCCATCGAAGAAGTGAAGGACCATGAACATGACTAATTAAGTGGTCATAATACTCTGAGCGAGCACCATGAATGAACTTCTCGTTCTTCTTGAGCTGGGTGTCAATCAAACTGGGACCAAACTTGGAAAGCTCATTGAACTTCCTCTTATACTCAGCAAAAGTCATGTCTCCCTACTCAAGATCCATGAATGCCCTATACAACTGAGATTTCCTAGCTTCGGGCATCCATTTTGCCACAAAAGCATCCCTGAAAAGAAGGGATCCAAGATAAGACGAAGATAAAGGAGATAAAATTCCAAAGAAATAAATTCGACAGAAATAAGCTAGGAAAGACAACTAAGAATCTCACTTGGACTGCGGCCAAGTGATATTAGCCACAACAGTCTAAGCGGTAACAAATTCCCACCAGTCCTGGGCGGACTCCTATAACTACCAAGTAGCTAAATGACGCATCTGAGCATCAGTGATCTCAAGTCCAGTGAAAATCCTCTCAAGACTCTTCAGCCATTGCTGAGCCTTGATAATACTCTCTGCTCTAGTGAACTAAGTGCCTACAAGCTGAGAGTACTCCTTACAAAGCTGAGTGAACCTAACAGGCTGAACCGGTGGAATAGGTGCAACAACAGGTGATGCACGGGCCACTAGTGGTGCAGAAGCATAGCCACGACTCCTACCATGAACATTCCTATGGTTACTCATCTAGAAAAGACAATAATTAACTTTAGAACAGAGATAAAGTTCCAAAAATTCAAAAGAAATCCTAGTTAAAAGAATTTTAACTAAGAATATCAAGTACGAACGAATATGACTCCATGATTTTATTCAACTCATTTTAGGGTATTACTACCCCATCTCTAATAAGTTTTACTCCATATGCTAAGTTTGCCTAAACCAGAGCTCTGATACCAACTGTAACGATCCACTATTTTGAACCATTCAAATCGACAATAAGCCACACATGTCAGACTTGAATTGCTCCAAATAACAGATTGTTAATTTAAAATTGGCAAAACTTAACATATATAGTAAATAAATCAATCATAGAATCACAGACACAGAGTTTACAATAATAAGCAACGGAAAAGATAAATAGTAGCTCATGAAGCTACTATAGAAATAACATAGTCCCAAACAGAATGCAACAGAATTCCCAATACACAGAAGTTTATAATACAAAGCAAATGACTAGTCTGAGACATACAACTCAAATAACAGAAATAAAATGAAGGATGAAATAGATAAGGTAGATCTTCCAAACGAACTCCAGCTCTTAAAGATGAATCTCAAACTATGACACTCAGGCTGACCCGAGCGTAAAGCAAAACAAAACACTCGAATCAGGATTAACATTCTTATGCAGATAAATCAAGTTCAAGTGAAATGTTAAGTAAATGCTATATAACTTAAAGGGATGTTGGGATTCCATCCTTCAAGGATCTGATAAACTATTTACATACATAGTACAATACGCTACATATATAATGCCTATAGTAAAGTAAAATATCAAAATAGCGTTAAGGCGTTACCCATATCACCATAGCACATTTTATATATTCCCGTAGTCTACACAAATACTGTAAGCCTCACCAAACTGATGGGATGCTCAGAGAGCACTCCATAGGTACGGTACAAAACAAAGTCGTAGAGGGCGCGATAAGGCACGTGACAAGGCACGCGAGGCAATGCCCAGGGTAGGATTCTACCGTTTTGTAGATTCGGACTGGTGGTAACGCATAGCAGCTACTACCGCCCACCTCGAGACACACTCCCAATCAAAGGTGTGCATACCAAAATCAAATCACAAAAGCAATAGATATGGTTTCGAAGAAATGTGTCTGATAGGAGGAATGACCTCACTTGGCCCGGCGTGGCTCCTGTTTTAGCCACATCAAGCTGACTCACGAGAGTCAGGGCTACGTAAATACCATACAGAATCGTTCGCCAAACCATCCTCCTTCATTCTGGAATCTCCACCACGTACACAGTTGTTAAAGTGGTTTTCGGTATTGGCAGAGAGTATGACAATATCCGATCCCGGTCTCTTTAACAACCAAACGCTTATTTCACACCGTGGTCATTTATAAAATTACTTTATAAATATTTAAATAAAATCTCAAATACAAATTTAAATCAAAACGAATATCAATTTTAATTCTACTTAAATTTTAAAGTATTTATTTAATCACTTTTATTAAAGCAAGTAATAAATCACTTCCAAAAATCATTTAATTCTAAATGAATCTTTATTTAAATTCAATTAATAACTAGTTTAAGTTTCCAATAAACTTCCAATGTACTTTTCCAACCTTTTTATTTATTGAAGTTCTAAAAATCCATTTTTAATATAAATTAAATGAACCTTTTTAAATATTATATATATTAAAAAAATTATTTTATACAAATTTAAAATAACTTAAACTTTTTATTTTCCTATTTAAAATCTTATTTTATATATTTTAGAAAATAAAACTATAAGTAAAATTTTACAAATTACTTTTAAATTAAACTCATAATATTTATATTTATAAAATCAACATTTTAAGGGTATAAATTTTACAAAAATAAAATAGAATACTTATTACATTTCAAATTCAAACTCATATATTTCCTTTCAAATATTTGGAAATCATCTTTTTTCCAAAAATAGACCAACGTTGTCCGTATAGAATTTTCTATCCTAGGGTCAAGTGACACGGATATTTGTTATTTCAATCCGTAATAGTTTAAATTTACGGGTTTATATTATTAAACCCGCAATCCCAAAATTTCAATAATAACCGAAAATCGCTTGGGTTTATCGTTTCAACCCATAACGAATTTTCTCCTATTTTAAAGTCCGTTCGGATATGTATCATTTCAACCCATAGTGATTTCTAGAACTAAGGGATTTGGCAGAGTGAGAACAATAAGTAACAATAAAATAACATAACAATTCTAGCATGTTTGGTGTGGAAAATGCAGACCATCTTTTCTTTGATTGTTCCTTTTCAAAACATGTTTGGTATATTTCTAAAAATGCTTTAAGATTCAATCAGCATCAATCCATTCAAAGCATAAGAGAAAGTGTTCAATATATTTAGAACAACTTCAAGCCTAATAGGATTTTAAAAGAGCATCCATTATGTTAACCACTATCATATATCACATTTGGAAAAAATGAAATCGAAGGCTTCATCACAAAATTGAGAAAAGCATCATACAATTATGGAAAAGCATATATTCAGACTTTCAAATTCTCAGCAGAAAAACAAATAAGCATCATGAATGCAGTGAAGCAGCTAGCTCTAATTCTAACAAGCTTGACATATATGAATATAGAGTTGAGGATTTCTTACTTAGGGGGAAATTCACTACTGATATTCCCCAAAGGAGACACAGCTACTACCAGTGTCATGTTCATGCTACTGATAAGACTATGACTTTGCTTGGCCAAGACAGCAAATCCTTGGGCTATCTTCCTAGAGGCGGCCATTCCAGAGCTGTAGGCAAAACCGAATCCTGCAAGGGAAGTATACATAATAATATTATTAATAATATCAATTTATATTATTCTACAAATAATAAGTCTAGTTGTTTACCTGCTACAGCTCAGAGGAACTAATGTGTGTCCAGCAGCGTTCCCGAGGAGTTCGTGATGCTGTCAGAAGAAGATTATACCCATCTGAATGTTAGTGACAGTAGAAAGGGGAGCATTTTCTACAAAAGCTTGCTGAATAACTGAGTTTATCACTTATCTTGCTGGTGTGTGGGAGAAAGCAGTAAGATTTCAGATGGTATCTCTCAAACTGGCTGCAACCCTTCTAATCACCACTATTCTACAGAGGATCTGGAGAATAGCAACGAGTTTTGGAGGGGGAGACTTAATTTCACCAATCGACACTATTTTGAAGAGGATAATATAGATCTGGAGAATAGCAACGAGTTTTGGAAGGGGAGAGACTTAATTTCACTAACTTACAATTTGCCAGTGATAAGCTTCGGAATTGGAAAGCTAAAGACGCTTGTAGAGGGATGAAGAAGCTTTGGAAGCCTCCGTGAGTAGTAGATTGAGAGGAAGCGGATAGAGAGACTGAAGTCGATCACCATTTTTATTTTCTCTCTCTCTTAGAAGAGTTGTAAGTTGCGGCTTGGGTTTGAAGTGTAAACAATGTCAGTTGATGGGTTTTGGTGTACTGATATATTTTTTAAGCAGGCCTTGAGCCGATTTTATCCTTTAAAAAAAAGAGATTTTTCAACTAGAATTTTGTACTGTGATTTTCCATTTAAAAAAAAGGTCAGTTAATCTATCAAAACCAATAGTTGGTTAGTAGGAAATGGTCTTTTTATGCCTGAATTTGTAGGAAATGTTCATATTATCGATTTCAGCAAAATGGAGAGAATTTATAGGATTATGTCCAAAGACTTTAAAACAATAGGTAATAACCGATAAACCACTACCATACTCTACATGATATAAAATCAAACATAATTGACTAGCTGCAACTTAGAACTAAGAAATGGTTGCTAGTCATTCTTATGACCGGGAAAAAGTTAAATTTTCTTTTGCATTTCTCAATCTCCTTCACAGTTCTAAAACGACCAAAAATAATCCAAGATTTAAGTATAGTTTCAGACTCTTCGTTGTCAAATAACTAAATCATTGCATGAATGTTACTTTATAAGGTATTATTACCAGCGCTTATCCATTTGACAACTAAATAAATAGCAAAGCAACATAATTTATTTTTATTTTTGTTCTTTTTTATTATTTTATTTTTTTACTTGCAGCAGCATGCTGCTCCTGCTAATGGTAGTAGCCTACAACAGCTGCTGGTGGCGGCAGCCACTTTTTTTTGTCTCAATATGAGTGGATGCATGTAATTAATAATATGTATTTTAATTGTATGGAGTGCGTGGTTTTGTAAGTAGAACATGTTCGTGGATGAGTTGAAAGTTTTATGTATTCATGCAAAGAACAGGTTCGTATAATGTTGTGTGTGTATAGTGTTCCACATGTTCACACATATGACGTAATAAATGAACGAGTTACAACAAATTTACCATAATAAGGTAGTTGACCTATCAAGGCCTAAATCAGAAAATATAAGCTACATAGGAATGCACACTAAAAATAATAGAGCATTGCAGAGGTTGGTGAATATCAATATGCAAAAGGGCTTCTTTTTTTCTTTTTTTTCCCTTTCTGTTGTACCACCGCTTTTTCTTTTATTCTTTGGTGTTTTTTAGATGTAAACTTGCAAAGGGTAACATTAAATTGTACAAATGATTAAATAACAGGAAATTACCATGGTTTTGCATAAATCCCATTGTGGAATCCCACTATCTGACTAACTAGAGTTAGCAGGTTAGTTTATTTATTATGTGTCATCAACTGGTTATGTTACTTGGACAATTGAATTGTGCATTAAAAGTGAAGAGTCAATTTACAACTTATTATCATTAGTAACAGTAATTACTACAACCCTAAAAGCATAGCGGTGAAGCTTTTAAACACTACCATGACCACCTACTTCTTTTAATATCCATACACACATATATGTGTGTATATATATATATATATATATATATATATATATATATATATATATATATATATATATATGTATGTATACATATATACATGCACACACACATGCATACATTTTTTTTTGAAAATGGCTTAGGATTTTATTACTGGGCTTTGCGGCCCAAGCTCCAAATATACAATCGCAAGAAAAACAAGCACTCAATTTGCTTTAAAGTAAACATTCCAACTTTTAACTTAAACATTCCCAAAATATAAAATTAGGTCAACGCTTCACGAGCTATGGTGGCTTCCCAGTCGCTGCTTTATTTTCTTATTAATCAACCTTCTAGTTCCAATTCTCCAGTAGTCGTTTTTCTCGTCCCTATAAGCTGGTAATTCTATGTCGTTTTATCCTTCCAATTATAATAATTATGTATCTAGCAATTTTTTCAGATGATTCTAACTCTCCTTTTCGCTTGTTATTGAAATTCCATTCGTTTCGTTCACGTCAGAGATGCCACACAGTAATTGTCAAGCAAAATCTTCCAATTTCCTTCATCAAGTAAGAGATATTTGTCCAGTTGTTCAGGTATGTTGCTTCATCTTGGAGATTTTTAACTGCGTCTGTTTGCAAGTTTTTTAATTTTTGAATGGCCCAGACTCTTTTACTGTATTTGCATTCGAAGAATAAATGTTGTGAGTTTCTATTTCCCTATTACAAAGTTTGCATGTTGCGTCTTCTACCCCTCAATTTTTAAGTCTGTCTTTTGTTGACAGTGGATAGTTTATGGCTTTGTATGTTGTGTACGCCATTCTAGGACTGTTTGAACGACTCCGTATAATGTTGTACCATTGAACTTTAGGTTGTTGATGTCAACAGTCCTCCCAAGCATCTCTTAAGTTAAACTGGCCTTTACTGTTACTTTTCCATGCCCAGATGTCTCTATTTCTCCTAGTAAATAAGGGAATGCCATCAATTTTCTGCTTAAAAATTCCTAGTCACAATTTGCCCATCAGTTGCCCATTATTGGTCATATATAATACTTGATACTTTGCATACTGGAGTACCATTGGCTGATTAGCTATCCCATCTGTGTCTATCAATTAAACTTCCGCTATTGATGTATGGGTCTTTCCACAAGTCTGTATCTTCTCCATTTGCTATCCGTCTTTAAATAAGGTTTTTAGCTGCTTTTTATGCCTTAGTATATTCTTCTAGGTTGTTAAAACATTATTATCAATCTTGATTGTCCAAAAATTATCTTTTACGTACCTTGCTTTCATCCAACTTGCCCAAAAATTATTCGATTCAAGTATTTTCCAAGCTAGTTTGAGTCCATAAGCTTTTTTTTAATTCAAACGGATTTTTTAGACCTACACCACTTTCTCTTTTTGGCTGGCATAATTCTTTGTAACTCACCTTGTGTATACCACCCTTCCAAATGAAATTGGCACACACTGCATTAACTTTTTTGCTATAGAACAGTTTGGGATTTGAAAAGTTTGTAACCAAAACCTGACTTTAAAAGTAATAACCGAGTGAACAAGATCAACCCTTCCAGCAAATGATAATGATTTAGATCTCCAACCTTGTAATTTATTTCTACTACTAGCTATTAGCTTTCCACAATTCACATCAATGATAGTGTTATTTGATAGAGATACACCAAGGTATTTGACTAGTAGCTCCCCCACCAGTACGCCAAGTTTTCTAATGATTTTAGCTCTATGTTTGCATCATTTATTTAAGTAACATTTAGTTTTAAGCTCATTAACCTTTAAATTAGCATATATCTCTATTAGTTTAAAAATCTCCATGATTGTTTCAATAGCCATAGAATTAGCTTTGAAAACAACTAGCTGGCCATTAGCATAGATGAGGTGGGTAATTTTAGGGTGTATGTTGTAAAGTGGCTTGATCAATTGTTGATGACGTGTCGATTCCATTTGTAAGGAAAACCATTCCATGGCCACAACAAATAAAAAAGGGGAAAGAGGGTCATCTTGTTTGATTCCTTTGTTAGTGTGAATATATCCCTTAGGAGACTCATTGATAATCATTAAGAAAGTTAGGGTGCGTATACAATGTGTGCAATTAAATATAGCAATTTAGCAGGCAGTCTCATGGCCTGAAGCATATGTAAGATAAGTTGTCTGTTAACTCTATCATAGGCTTTGTGCAAGTCTATTTTCATACAAACCCTACCAGCTCCTTGTTTGTTAATATAATGACCCACTATTTCGAACCATTCGAATCGACAATAATCCACACATGTCAGACTAGAATTGCTCCAAATAATAGATTGTTAATTTAAAATTGGCAAAACTTAACATATACAGTAAATAAATCAATCACTGAATCACAAACACAGAGTTTACAACAATATGCAGCGGAAAAGATAAATAGTAGCTCATGAAGCTACTATAGAAATAACATAGTCCCAAACAGAATGCAACAGAAATCCCAATACACAGAAGTTTCTAATACAAAGCAAATGACTAGTCTAAGACATACAACTCAAATAACAGAAATAAACTGAAGGCTTAAATAGATAAGCTAGATCTTCAAAACAAACTCCAGCTTCAAAAGATGAATCTCAAACTATGACACTCAGGCTGACCCAAGCGTAAAGCAAAACAAAACACTAGAATCAGGATTAACATTCTTATGCAAATAAATCAAGTTCAAGTGAAATGTCAAGTAAATGCAATATAACTTAAAGGGATGTTGGGATTCCATCCTTCAAGGATCCGATAAACTATCTACATACATAGTACAATATGCTACATATATAATGTCTATAGTAAAGTAAAATATCAAAATAGCATTAAGGCGTTACCCATATCACCTTAACACATTTTATATATTCCCGTAGTCTACACAAATACTGTAAGCCTCACCAAACTGATGGGATGCACAGAGAGCACTCCATAGGTACGGTACAAAACAAAGTCGTAGAGGGCGCGATAAGGCACGTGACAAGGCACGCGAGGCAATGCCCAGGGTAGGATTCTACCGTTTTGTAGATTCGGACTGGTGGTAACGCATAGCAGCTACTACCGCCCACCTCGAGACACACTCCCAATCAAAGGTGTGCACACTAAAATCAAATCACAAAAGCAATAGATATGGTTTCGAAGAAATGTGCCCGATAGGAGGAATGACCTCACTTGGCCTGACGTGGCTCCTGTTTTAGCCACATCAAGCTGACTCACGGGAGTCAGGGCTACGTAAATACCATACAGAATCGTTCGCCAAACCATCCTCCTTCATTCTGGAATCTCCACCATGTACACAGTTGTTAAAGTGGTTTTCGGTATTGGCAAAGAGTATGACAATATCTGATCCCGGTCTCTTTAACAACCAAACGCTTATTTCACACCCCGGTCATTTATAAAATTACTTTGTAAATATTTAAATAAAATCTCAAATACAAATTTAAATCAAAATGAATATCCAATTTTAATTCTATTTAAATTTTAAAGTATTTATTTAATCACGTTTATTAAGCAAGTAATAAATCACTTCCAAAAATCATTAAGTTCTGAATGAATCTTTATTTAAATTCAATTAATAACTAGTTTAAGTTACCAATAAACTTCCAATGTACTTTTCCAACCTTTTTATTTATTGAAGTTGTAAAAATCCATTTTTAATATAAATTAAATGAACCTTTTTAAATATTATATATATTAAAAAAATTATTTTATACAAATTTAAAATAACTTAAACTTTTTATTTATCTATTTAAAATCTTATTTTATATATTTTAGAAAATAAAACTATAAGTAAAATTGTAAAGATCTAGGCTTTTCAACCATCGACACCGGTACCTCGAATTTGCTTTTATGGCCAGCCTCTCGACTACAACCAACCACTCAGGGAAATGTTGGGGTAAGGGTCATCTGTTCGCTACCTAACAAGAAGCGAGAACCCCCTATCATGCGTGAACCTATCAGCAAGCAAATTCGATACCAGTCTCTTCGAAACAATGTTCGATATTTCTCGGTAAACTCAACCCCGGTTCTCTAGGAAATAAACAAACGAAAATAAGATCGGAGTTCACCTCCTAACCATTTGTGGACGGATTTCCTTATAAACGTCCTAGAAGGACGAAACGAGTTTATACGTACAGTATAGCACCTCGAACGGTAACTGTACCATATAAATCCCATGCTTCTTCTAGATATTTCCAAAGTTATATTTGGGTCCAGATTTTGATAGTCGGTTATTAACTATCAAATAAACAATCAATTCAGCCAAAACTTCATTTTCACTAAAAGGAAACACCAAGACTTATTTAAATTAAATTTTAAATAAATTAAATCTCTTTATCCAAAATATACACTTATCTTATCGAATTCGGCTTGTTAACAAATTATCTTTTTTTCAAAATATTTAAAAACCCTTTTAAATAATGTGGAAAGTACCATTGCGGTATCGAACCATAGATCACAGTTCAATGGTTTCGTCTCTATCCCAGGGAAATCCAAGTCTTTACTGCAGGCACTCACTACCTCCAATTTCGCCATCCGAGTATACCAATACTCTCTGAATCTTTATTTAAAAAATTTCAAAATAATACTTACGAAACTTCTATAATAATTCACCAAGTAAAACTTTAGACAAAACTACCTTATAAAAATAAAAGCTATTATATAAAATATAATATTAATAATTATTCTTTAAAACAAAAATGCTAATTAAACCTTTAATAATAATTAACTACTATAACTACTTAATTTATAAATACTTTAACAATTTTGGAACAACTAGATAATAAATTTCTTGAAAACATTCTTATAAACACTTTTAAATTTTCTAATTAATACTTTAAAATCTTTATTATTTAAAAACATTTAGAAAAATACATTTTTAGCTCCAATATAACCATTCTAATCATTTATAAATCCTTCTCGATTTATCCCGGTTTAATTTACGTTCCAATCCCGTAAATTTCCTTTCTCGCATTTCTAAAAATAAACCTACTATTTATTTTTTAAACGATTTACCCATCTCCTTATAAATTTCCACCATGAATTTATAATTTCAAATTATCCACTGATAATTACTTCACTTTATTAATAAAACTTCATTTATAAATTCCGTAGTCCCTTTTTCCCTTTTAACCACTGCTTCACACACTTAATCGATTTTCAAATCGATTTTCTAAATTAATTCCATTTTAAAATTTATTTCTTGATTTACCCAAATTTATTCCAAAACCCCCTAATTTCAAATTCACTTCTTTTTTTCTAATTTAAAATCTTATTTAAATCTGAAACATCAATTTCATACTTTATTTCAAAAATTCCCTTTTTATTTTTCCCAACTATTTAAATTTCAAATTTAAAAATACATTTTTCTATATTTAAACAATATCGCTTAAGTTCTTTATTTTTAAAAAAACCCCTTTTATTCACATTTTTCCAAAAATCTATATTTTTCCATAATTCAGAATTTATTAAATAGGATTTTAAAATCAAACTATTTACTTTTTTCCAAATTCATTCTTTAATTTATTCAACTTCACTATAAATATTTTACTTAAAAATTTCCTTTTAATTTTCCTTCAAAAATCCAATTTTTATATTTTTGATATTTTAAAATACCAAAAATATATCCAGTAATACCATAGCATTCAATAATTCAATTTTCAATATAATCTATCACAGATTTCTCAAATAAATCATATCACTGAATATGAAAATAATTTCAATATTTTCGAGAAATCCCGTTGGATTCCTCCAACCTGTTTCCCTACATCCACAGATGTTAGCATAATATAAAAAAAATACCAATCCTACTTTGAGGGGGATATCGCGGTATATAGGGCCATCCGCTATTATGCAGGGCGCATAGGGTCTCATCCGCTATATAAATGCGGGAATATCAATCACTCCAATAAATATATATATATATATATATATATATATATATATATATATACACATACACACACACATGACTATATATAATACCACACACAACTGATAAAAATTATCAAATTCAATAGTCAATCAATAATTAATTTTAACTACTTAAAATTAATTTGCTGTAATCCAAAATTGAGTGAGGTTAACTCACCTTTATTTTTCGAATTTGCTGATCGATCCAACTTGACTCTATTGCACACAATTTGCCCAGTTTTAACCTTGTATAAGCAAATTTTGAAGCGTATAAATTTACGATTTCAACTTAATTATAAAATTACTTCAATGTATTATTATTTTTCTTTCTTTTATCAAAACTAAAATTAGATTAAGTAAAATTAATTTAGGTTAAATAAATGACCAGTAAGTTAAAATATGCATATATATATATATATATATATTTCTTTTTTTTCTTCTAATATATATACATATATATTGAATTAAATTAAATTAAAACAAAATTGATATACCTTACTGCCTCAGATCAGTCACCTAATCGTGACTTCCAAAATCCTAGCATCGATCGAACCCTCCACGAACCCAGCCTCATCATTTCGACCTCCTCCCTCTCGTGCTCACGAGACGCGCACCCTAACAAAAATGATAGCGCAACCACCCAGGCTCCTGACCCTCCTCTACACATGAACGCCCCCAACGTCGAAGCCCCAATACGCGCGGGCCTACCTCCTAAAACCCTCACCTTAATGCCTCGCCCAGCCGCTCCCCTCGCGCCTCCACCCTGGCTCATAACCGCACGCGAAAATCGTGATTCGATGAACACAGAGGAAATGAGTCGCCCGATTTTTGAATGATTTGTTCAAATGGAAAAGGCTCGTGATTAATAAATTGATTACGAGAAAGGAGGCAGTTCGATTTCCTTTTGAATTGAACGTTTGAACGAAATTACTTTAATATCGGTTGATGATGATTTTTTTGTGTTTGTTTAACTGTGTTCGGCTATCTATTTTAAAGAAGAAGATGTGTGTGTTTTATAAGGGAGGGAACATGTTTAAACTGCCTTGCGTGAAGAAATTGTCTTGCTACAGCGATAGAAAAGAAAGAGGAAAACGTGGACGTGAATATATATGTCAATCAATGAATATAAATATATATATATATTTAAATTTAAATCGTTTCGAATCCGCAGCTTAAAATTTTGACATCTTATCGAGGCATGTCGCTAGGTGTTTATAATGTTATACCCCTATTCCAAACACAATGGAAAAGGTTTCGAGTCCTAATTCGATCGTATGGAGAAGATAGCTTTTTGTACCCAATTATCATATTGAATTTTCGATAAAAATTTAGCGCGTTTATATCCCGTACGGCTAAACGATAACTCCAAATGCTACGAAATTAGAAATCCGATAATAATACACTATTATGGATCCAATGGAACTAGTTTCATCGAATTCCGAGACTATGCCCCGAAAGGCTATATTTTAAAAGTCAATTTAAACGATATATTTTTAAAACTAAACAAATCACTTTCAAATTCAAATTTAAAACTTCTATTATCTTTATTATTATTAATATAAATTTTAGAAGCCTTCAAATTATTTTTATCAAGCTTAAAACTCCCGATTCAATATTTTACCCAATTTCCAACTATTAAATTCAATAGTTAAATTATAAATAAATAGTTATATTTGAAATTCAAGTTATAAATTAACTTTGAAATATTTAAAATCCATTAAATATTCCAATTTCAAATATCCAAAATTCCGAGTCGTTACAAAATATTTACAAATTACTTTTAAATTAAACTCATAATATTTATATTTCTAAAATCAACATTTTAAGGGTATAAATTTTACAAAAATAAAATAGAATACTTTTTACATTTCAAATTCAAACTCATATATTTCCTTTCAAATATTTGGAAATCATCTTTTTTCCAAAAATAGACCAACGGTGTCCGTATATAATTTTCTATCCTATGCTCAAGTGACATGGATATTTGTTATTTCAATCCGTAATGTTTAAATTTATGGGTTTATATTATTAAACCCATAATCCCAAAATTTCAATAATAACTGAAAATCGCTTGGGTTTATCGTTTCAACCCATGACGGATTTTCTCCTATTCTAAAGTCTATTCGGGTATGTATCATTTCAACCCATAGTGATTTCTAGAACTAAGGAAACTGGCAGATTGAGAACAATAAATAACAATAACATAACATAACAATTCTTGCGTATGTGATCAATAACAATTTAAATAAATAATTAGTTAACATATAATGGTGTCAATTTCTATAAGCGGTCAATTTAAAATAACAACATATTATATTTAACAGTTAATAATTAACAATTCAAATTTAATAGCACATTTAAATTGTCATTTCCTATGAAATCAACTTAATAAGCATAAGCACATTAATCGTGAGTAATTGCTCACCTTCCATGGCTAGAGAACGATGGAAAACAACTACGGAAAAGAACGATGTAACGGACACTGGAACGAATCAGGCACGACAAATCAATTAGCTGCGACAAACACGAAAGTAGATTTTAGCACGATAAGTAGATGGAAACAACGAATATATATATATATATATATATTACTTTGTCAATAATTATAAATGCAAAGTGTTTGCACAAAAAATGGACAAACACCTCAAAGTTGTATGATTTAGTAGATCTTATGTTATTCTTAGTAATTTGAGCGACTTATGCATATACGTAAAAAACTGGGGTTAAACTGTAAAAAGACACGCAGATTTATAGTGGTTCAGCCAGAATGTGCCTACGTCCACTTTATATGTTATTTCTCTTGTTCTGTTATGATTACAAGTACAAAGCTTTGGTACAAGTAAAAGAAAGTTGTTTAAAGAGTTCCTTCCGTGCTTGAGCTCTCAAACTTGTCTGCCATTGTTGTACCCCTGCCCCTCTATTTATAGAGTGAGGTTGGGGGCAGGGGTCTTGGATGTATATAGCTGCTGGTGGGCCTGGGCTGAAGCAATCTGGCCTGGCACATCTGGTTCGGCGGAGCTTGGTTCGGCCGTGCTTGGAGTGGTTGGTTCGGTAGAGGTTGGGTCGGTGGTTGCTAAGCGGAGTTTGGTCCGGTGATGGATGGTTCGGCAGAGGTTGGATCGGTGGTTGCTAAGCGGAGTTTGGTCCGGTGATGGATGGTTCGGCAGAGGTTGGATCGGTGGCAATGGCTTTGCTCTTGGTTCGGCATCGAAGAGGAGAGGCTTGGCTCCCTCTTTTCTTTTGGTTCGATGGGGTTGGAAACACACCCAACATTTGCCCCCCAAAGTGGGGCATATGCCGGCGTATGTCGCGCTTTGTTTTTTCTTTGATTGGTTATAGCTTCATTCGGTTTCGGGTGCTGGTCCGGTTGGTCCGGCTATCTTGTGCACGTCTATAAATAGGGGCTATATTCCCTTTGTTATCCCTTACTGAATTAGTTTGAGCGCCGAATCAACCTTGTACCGAATCAACCCCTTGTACCGAATCAACCCCTTGCCGAATCAATCTTGTGCCGAATCAGGTATGTCTTCTCTTGCCGAATGAACCCGAAAGGTTTTTAACGCCGAATGTTTCCTCATATTCGGCGTGCCGAACGACTCTATGTTGGGCTACCGAATGAAATAGAGGGTTCGAATACCGAATGAACATGAATGCCAAATGGAGCTTTGCACCTTTAATACCGAATGGGCATTTATTTTTGAATCATGAGAGAAATTTCTGGCTTGTACATGCTTGATCTCTTTACACACTTGCTTGCTTATATTTCTGTACTTCTCGTTCTAATAGTGTGCTTTTCTTGTGCCGCAGATAAATGTCTCGAAGAGTTGAAACCAGGTCAGATAAGAAGAAGTCTGGGGGCGAAGGAGAGTCCTCGGCCGTGCCCCCAGCTCAATCAGGATCGGAGCGTCATGGGCCCGCCCCAAGGTCATTAGTGGATGGACATGGTCCCCAGGAGCTGCTGGATTCCCCGCCTGACTACTTTCCTAGCTCTCTCAAAGAGGAGCAGCTTGATGTTATATCTCGTTCCTTTGGGATCGATAGAGCCCTCATGCTGTTGCCAGGCCCAGGAGTCATGCCATACAATCCTCCCGAAGGGTACTTTGCTTATAGTAGGTACCATTGTATGTGTGGTGCTATCCCGCCTCTCAATGCTTGGGTAGTCAGCTTCCTCACGTATCTAAAGGTGGCCCCATTCCAGCTTCAGCCCAACTCTTATGCCATACTGGCGAGCCTTTTCGTCATCTTTCAGAGGAAGTACGGGCGCCCTCCTTCCAACCGGGAGATTCGGTACTTATATAATTTGAGAGGCTACAAGAAAGGATCCCCATACATTAGCTTGGAGTTAGCCGTGACCTTCAAACCGGTCTTGGATCTGTACTCTAAATTCAGCATGTTCAAGAAAGAGGGGTTCTTTGTTAGGGACGACTCCGTTTCAATCCGGCGCTTTACCTCTGGATGTAAGTTGATGCTTTTACTTATAATTTCTATTCCGATTGCGATGCTTCTTCTCATACTTTCTCATTTTTGCTAGCGACAGGTGGCTTTCCGGTTGTGGAGACTGACCGCCTGGTTCAGACGGCGGCTGAGATAGAAGCCATTCTTGGGAAATATAGATCATCTGCCTTCTTGATTAGAAATGCGATTCTTCTGGAATATAACTTAATCCTTCCGCAGCAGTCTGTAGTTAAGTTGAGGGAAACGGCGGAGGAGAGGGCGGCTGCTCAGACCAAGGAAGGTGTTACGGCAGAGGGTAGCAAGAGGAAACCTTTCACAAAACCTCCAGCTGTCGGAGGTAAGAAACTCAAGAAATCGGACGGTCCCTCCCCCAGCAATTGTCCACTTACCCGGGAGGAGGAAGACATAGAGGAGGAAAGAGGCGAGGGTGGAGATGGTCGGGATGGTGACAAAGGTGGCGATGGCATCGGGGCCCTACTTCCTGGGCAAGCGGGCGAGATTCAGGAGTGGACGGATGATGCTTTCCACCAGGCTTTTGAGGGGTTGAATGAGGATCCGGCTTTGGCAGAGAAAACCGGGAAGGCGGACAAAGCCGGGACTGGTGCAAGTGAGTCTTCTCCGACCATTCCAGCCAAGGTGGCTCCGACGACTCAAGGTGAACTCTTGACTCCTGCATGCTTCATTAATGATAGAGACTTAGGAATATTTTATGACCCGCTCCCGTCCTGGAATGAAATCCAGGACTTATTGCAGTATCCCACTCCTCCCCAGGGTTTGTACAACCACAGCTGTGTTTCTTTTCCTTTTTTAACTTGTAATTTACCACGTTTCTCGAATCGTATAGTAATGTAAGTTTGTGACACCTGTTCTTTATATCAGGAGCAGGCAAGACGTCCAAAGCTTCAGACCTTCGACACAGGCTTGAGCAATATAAACTTTCCAAAATTTCTGCTAAGCCGAAGCCCTCAACCCAACGCTCCGGGGATGTAGTCGGCTACCGTCCTCTTCTTAGGGTCATCGAAGAGGGTATTCAGCAGAGGAAGAGGAGTCATCCTTTATCCGAAACTTCGCCCGGTCCTCAGCCTCCGGCTCAGCCTCTTCATGATATTACTGAGGAGGGTAGCGAGTTTGCACCTTCTCCGCACCCGTCCGGAAACCCTTCTGTTATTCATATCGACCGTCCCGACTTGGCTCGTAATCCATTTGCGGGTCATCCTGATCTGGATCCAAGCTCTCATGATATTACTTTTGACGAAGTCACTGGTGAACACCTTCTCCCCCGTAACCCCATGGTACGAGTACTTGATGAAGCCAAGTCCTTAGATCTCGATTTACTCACTACTCGTATAGTCACTATGGGAGATGAGGCCAAGGCTAATATTGATCCGGTGGCAGAGGAGACCAAGAGGCTGATGGGGCATCATGCTCGGCTAGTTAAGGCCGGAGAGGAGATTGGGAGCGCCAATATCCGACTTCGATTGGTGGTTTCGGATCAGGCCAAACAGCTTGCGGATCAGGCTATTCAGATTTCTCAGCATGAGGCTGCTACTGGGCGCCTAAGGAAAACCATGGAAGAGGCTAGTCGGGCCGAATTGCGGAAAATGGAAGCTACTTGCAAAGAGCGGATTGACATGGCTATTGCCACGGTGGATGAGGTTCGGAAAGCGGATCTCGAGCAGGTGGAGGAATTGTCCGAGAAACTTGAGGCTGCAGAGCTTGCTCAAGCTAAGTTGAGGGAAGAGATGGAGGTGATGCGGAGGTCCCTTCAGGCTGATTGCTCGAGATACAGATTGGAGAGAGATGCTGCCGTCGAAAGGTTGTCGGCTTCCGAGGCCCGGATGAGGGAGTTTGAGGAGAATGAGGGAATGATGGTTGACATGCTCCAGGACATGTATTTCCGAACTTGGAAGCAGGGCAATCTCTCTTGGATGGATGATTATCCCAGGGTCATGGCTAAGATCTATCTTCGGGCTTTGGAAGAGGCCAAGGCCGACGCGGATAAAGATGGTGGCGTGGCCTTCAGCATGGATGCGGTCACTGCCCAGTTTGCCAAGGGGGAGAAGGCGGCAGTGAAGGAGGGTATGTGGTTGCTCGCTGCTGAGGAGGCAGGGGTGCAAGTGGATGATGACGACCAGAGTGGCCAGTAAGCTTATGCTGGTAAGATTTCCTTTTCAGCTTCCCGATTAACCTGGTTGCTTATTACTAATGAATCCTTTTTATGACCGGACAGGCGGGCAACAGAGCAAGGACAAGACTCCGACGCAACCGGCTCCCTGATTAGACCTGGAAAATTCTTTTTGTAGGCTTGGCATGGTTGTATATGTTAGTATTAAGACAGTAGAGTAACTTCTAAGTTGTAATTCTTGCTACTTGTGACAATCAACATTATGCTTGACGCGTAAAATTTTTTTTTTAACTTAAGCTGATTTTGTCGTTTCTTGAATATTTGTTGTTATTTCGACATATCGTATGAGAAATGTAGCTATGTATATTCTTGTAACTAAATTGTGTTTGATGTCAGACTCTGGTTCTAAACCATAATTTTATGACTTGCAATATTAGCGTGTGGTGTGAACAAATTATAGTCATGTATTTGTTCATAAAAGAAGAAGATACCGCCTTTCATGTTTTAATCGTAGATGGCAGTCTTGAACATCTTGTAGGACCGAGCATGGAATGTAGTTGAATGTCCAGCCACTGTGAGTCCCCACACCCATTGGCGAGTATCTCCTACTCTGTATCATGTACTTTAGGGATTGTTATAGGGGATAGGAAAAAAGCTTTTTAAGTAAAATTGAAATACGTAAAAAAGGTAAAACTTCCAATCACGGAAGGCCTTCGATGTGCTTAAGTTCGTGGCAAACGGGTTTTGTAGTCACTTTCCCTAGCTGTGGGTCTTGGAGACATTTTTCACCCATCTTACGCCTCCGCGGGGAGTTAATTCTTTTTTACCACAGCCGCACTTACGACACATCGGAGCCGAGATCGCGCACAGTAACTACCCGGGCCATTATGGCCCGTAATCGTGGGTATTATTCGATTTACTGTGGCCGGCTAGCGTGGGTGCCGATCGTCAACTGTGAACTGCCCCTAGCTGGCCACACCTTATGTTGGGGCTTATAGTCGGTTCACAGTTGCCGGCGAGCCTAACGCCGTAATGAGCTGCCTCGGCTATAGTCGGCCTTCTCGGTGGCTTATAATCGGCTCATTATAGTTGGCTTTAAGGGCCGTCGCGAGCAATGAGTTAACCCGCAGCAGAGGGATGCTGGAGCGAAAGTGTCTCATTGGCGAGGGCATAGATTCGCATAGTACCTGTTGGGTATTGTCCACGTGAAGTTGCATTGTGGAGTACTTTGAACAGAAGTGCTATATACTCAGGATTTTGTTCAACAGAAAAGGATAAAGTTAACAAGCAGCCAAGATACAAAGGAACAAGTTAAAAAAGAGACAAGGTTTTTTTAAAGTGGTTCGGCATGAAAATGCCTACGTCCACTGATTCTCTTTGTTAATTCACTTCATATGGGCAATACAAGTTAAGAAAAGTATCGACGAAGGTGTTGGATGTTCCATGCCCTCTGGAACACCTCTCCGTCCACTGTTGACAAAATATAGGCTCCGTTGTGGAGATCTTTATGAATTACATATGGTCCATCCCAGATTGGGTCTAGTGCTCCGGGGCGAGGGAAGATTCGCTTGAGGACAAGATCCCCTTCTTGCAAGGTATGATGCTTGACTTTGGAGTTGTATTGTGCTGCCACTTTTTGCTTGTGGGCTGCTGTTTTGAGGATTGCATCGTTTCTTCTCTCCTCGATTAGATCCAAAGACATGTGAAGGAGTTCTTCGTTCTCTTCTGGGTTATAGTGGATCCGACGATGGGAAGGCACAATAGTTTCAACTGGGAGCATAGCCTTCGATCCGTATGCCAAAGAGAAAGGAGTGTGCCCTGTCGATGTTCTGAAAGATGTGCGATAGGCCCATAGCGCCGTAGGAAGTTCATCCACCCAAGCGCCCTTTGACTTTTCGAGCTTCTTTTTTATTAGAGTTTTCAGAATTTTGTTGACTGCTTCGACTTGTCCGTTTGCCTGGGGATATGCTACGGATGAGAAGCTTTTATGAATTCTGTGTTCTTGGCACCAGTTGGCGAATTCCTCGCTGTCAAATTGAAGTCCATTGTCTGATATGATTTTGAGTGGGACTCCGTACCTGCATAGAACATTTTTGATCAAGAAGTTAATAACTTTTGCTGAAGATACTTTATTTAGAGGTTCCGCTTCCACCCATTTGGTGAAATAATCAACTGCCACTATAGCATATTTGGCCCCGCCTCGGCCCATTGGTAGCTCGCCGATTAAGTCAATTCCCCATATCGCGAAGGGCCAAGGGCTGGTCATCTGAGTAATCTCGGTTGTTGGTAGCCGAGGGATCTTAGCAAATTTTTGGCATCTGTCACACTTCTTGACGAAATCTAAGGCGTCCTTGCTTAAGGTGGGCCAGAAATATCCGTATCGGAGTATCTTTTTTGCTAATGTTTGCCCCCCGGTGTGATCTCCACAGCTCCCCTGATGGATGTTGGATAAGATTTCCTTGGCTTCCCTTCCGGCGACACACCTTAATAATGGGTTAGAGAAACCGCGCCGATAGAGGATGTCTTCTTGTATTGTATAGCGGGACGCTTTCCTCAAGATTTTCTTGACTTCATTACGCCCGTTGGGTAGTGTGCCACTCTGTAGGTAGTCTCGGATGGGAGTCATCCAAGTTGCTTCTTCGGCTGCGGCTATCAGATTCACTTGCTCAAAGCTTGGGACCGTTTGCTTTGAGATGGTTACTGCCCCGAAGATGGCGATGTCTCTCATACTCGCTTGCTTTGCCAATTCGTCGGCCTCTTGGTTCTCTTCCCGAGGGATGTGTTTGACTAAGTACTGATCCAATCGGCTGAGAAGCAACTTGGTCTTCTTTAGATATGCTATGAGTCGTTCCTCTCGAGCTTGGAATTCTCCTAGTATTTGATTAACAATAAGTTGAGAATCGCTGTGAAGACACAAAGAATTGGCTCCGATTTCTATGGCAATTTCTAGTCCAGCTATCACTGCTTCATATTCTGCATCGTTGTTGGTGGCAGCGAACTCCAACCTTATAGCATAGTGCAGCTTATTTCCCTTGGGAGTGATTATTACCACACCTGCCCCCGAGCCTTGTTCGTTAGATGCACCGTCCATAAAGAGATTCCACTTGATATCTTCTGTTATTTCCAGTTGCTTCTTATCCTTGTTGGTAGTGAACTCTGCAATAAAATCAGCCATGGCTTGTCCCTTGATGGCGGTGCGAGGGTGATAGGTGATATTATATTGACTTAGCTCAATACACCATTTAAGTAGTCGCCCGGAAGTATCGGGACGATGGAGTACCTGCCTTAGTGGTTGATCGGTCAGAACTTTGATGGAATGAGACTGAAAGTAGTGACGTAGTTTTCGTGAAGTGATTAGTAAACAGTATGCTAACTTTTCAAGTTTAGGATATCTGACTTCTGCCCCAGTAAACCTTTTACTGACGAAGTAAACTGGTCGTTGCGTGCGGTTGTCTTCCCTTACCAAGGCAGCGCTTAAAGCGTGAGATGACACAGCAAGGTATAGGTATAATTCTTCGCCTTCGCTTGGGGTCGAGAGTACCGGTGGTTTCTGGAGGTGTTCGATTAGGTTATGGAAAGCGGTTAAGCATTCGTCCGTCCATTCGAACTTTCCTTTATCTTTCTTTAGAGCTTCGAAGAAGGGGACGCACTTGTCCGTTGCTTTGGAGATGAATCGGCTTAGGGCGGCCACTTTTCCATTTAGGCTTTGCATTTCCTTTCGGGTGGAAGGTATCTTGACGTCCCTTAATGCTCGGACTTGTTCAGGGTTTGCTTCAATCCCTCGGGCATGGACGATGAACCCTAAGAATTTTCCCGATGACACTCCGAATGAGCACTTTAGTGGATTCAACTTCATTCCATACTATCGAAGTACCTGGAACATTTCGCCTAGGTGGCTTACGTGATCCTTGGCTTTCCGTGATTTCACCAGCATGTCATCTACATATACTTCCATAGTTTGTCCTATTAGCCCTGCAAACATCTTCTTGACGAGGCGCTGGTAGGTGGCTCCTGCATTTTTAAGTCCGAAGGGCATCACTTTGTAGCAGTATAAACCCCGGTCGGTGATGAAACTAGTGTGGTCTTGGTCGGGAGCATGCATAGGAATTTGGTTATATCCTGAGTATGCATCCATAAAAGATAGGAGTTCGTGCCCGGCTGTGCTGTCTACAAGTTGGTCGATTCTGGGAAGCGGGAAGCAATCCTTTGGGCAGGCGTCGTTTAGGTTGGAGAAGTCAATGCAGGTCCGCCACTTCCCATTAGCCTTCTTTACTAGTACCGGGTTGGCGATCCATTCTGGGTAAACAGCTTCTCGTATGAAGTCATTGGCGAGTAGATTCTTTACTTCTTCATCGAGGGCTGCTGATCGCTCTGCCCCCATACTTCTCTTTTTTTGTTTTACAGGCGCCTTGGTAGGATCAATGTTTAATACGTGGCATGCTATGTCGGGGGAGATTCCGGTCATGTCAGCGTGTGACCAAGCGAATACATCCAAGTTGTGGCGGAGAAAATCAATGAGTTGTTCCTTCAATTCAGCTTTCAGCTGGGACTCAATTTTCAGTAGCCTACTTGAGTCGTGCTTGTCTACAGATATAAATTCCATAGCTTCTGCAGGCTCAGCGGTGGCCTCCTCCTCTTTGTCCCTAGGGTCTAATTCGTTGAAAGGGTCGCTGGTGTATCGAAGAGGAGGGGCTTTCTTTAGTTGCTATGCTTCAAGGCTTTTTGTGCAGAGGGCAATCTCTACACCTTTCCCTTTATCTTTCCTGTGGTTATTGCGAAGTTCGGTTACATAGCAGTCTCGTGCAATATCCTGGTCTCCTTCCACTTCCCCTACCCCATTGTCTGTTGGAAATTTCATTTTCAGGCACCATGGGGCTAGGACAATCTGGAAGTCAGATAAGGCTGGTCTTCCTAAGAAGGCGTTGTAGGCCGAATGGTTTTCTATCAGCACAAACGTTTGTTTCCTTACAACGGAGCGGGGATGGCTTCCAATCTCAACGAAGAGGTCCAGCCGCCCGAGGGGCATCTTCGCATCTCCAGTGAAACCGTGTAGTGGTTTATCGCAGGGAGATACATCCTTCATTGATAGCTTCATTTTGTCGAATGCGTGTTTGAACAGGATATTTACAGAGCTTCCAGTGTCTACCAGGATTCGGTAAACTTCGGCGGGACCGAGTCGGGCAGAGATAACCATGGGATCCATGTGAGGGTACTGTCTTCCTTCTAGGTCGTGTTTACTGAATATGATGTCATCGCTTTCTTTCCGCTTTGGGTGGCGCTCTTCTATGACCGTATTGACACAGTCTTTATTGTCTCTAAGCGACTTCCCATATCTTTCCATCTCTCTCCAACTTCTGTCTGCGATGTGCGGACCTCCTGAGATGGTATGGACCACTATCTTCTCTTGACTAGAGCTGCTAGCATTGTGGTTTCCTCTGTCGGTCCCTGGTGAGGGTAGCCTCGGGTTTTCATTGGCAGGGGCTGGAGTCCTGTCTTGACTTTTTACATAACGTTCCAGTTTATTCCTTCTGATGTGTTCCTCAATCAGATCTCGGAGATGATGGCATTCATTGGTATCATGTCCGTGAGATTCGTGGAAGCGGCAGAATTTTCCAGACTTCTGTGCGTTATCTGATTCCTTCTTGTATGGTGGGCGTTTGTATCTAACTTCGCCTTGGGTGGCAAGGAAGATATTTTCGACGGTCTCGTTCAAAGGGGTGTAAGTGTCGAATCTTGGTCCTGGCCGATATAGGCGCTTTTCTACCTTCTTGCCCCCAGCATTGTCTCTGGAATCATTTCTTCGAACGTCCCTCGCCACAGCAGGGGCGTTGCCATGGGTCGTCTTACTTTGCTGTCCTGACTGCTCTTCAATGGCAGCATCCTCAAGCCTCATGTATTTTCCGGCTTCATGGAAGAAATCGGGTAAAGTAGCTGGTTTTTCTTTTGTCAATCTTCTAGCAAATTTAGTGTCTGGATGCACCCCACTGCAGAGGGCCATTAGGATAAGCTTCTCATCGGCATCTTGAACTGCGGCTGCTGCGGCGTTGAATCTGGTTAGGTATTGCTGCAGCTTTTCTCCAGGTTTCTGTTTGACGCTGGATAAGGAATAAGCGTCCTTAGGTTGCTCCACATGGATGCGGAACTGATTGATAAATTTTTCTTTCAACATCTCCCATGAGCTGATGGATCCTTGGGGTAGATGACAGAACCAGGAGGTAGCAAGATCTGCTAAGAAGAGCGGAAAGCATTTGCATAGTACTCCCTCTGTTGCTCCACTCATGAGCATATGCTGCGTGTACCTCTGTAAGTGTACAACGGGATCGGAGGTTCCTTTGTAGGGTTCCATTGTTGGCATCTTCCATTCTAGGGGGGTGATAGCAATTTCGATATTGCGGGCGAAAGGGCTGGTTACCCTAGCGCTTATCCATCGATCTCTTTGCTCCCGTTGGACACACTCTCTGAATAAGCGTGCCATCCTTTCATCAGAACTTGGAGCAGATAGAAATGAGTTTGGTTCTGTTCTGTGGGATTGATTCCGTCCAGACAACCTGTAGGGATGGTATCGTCTATCATTCCTCATATTTTCCAGTGGCTGCCTTTGATCTTCTGGGAGCATGCTTGGGTCAGCTACAGTTGGCCGTTGCCTTGATCTTCCCCTGTTGGGTTCTGATCTAAGCACTTCCTCGGGTCCAACTTCGGGCTGAACTCTAGCTCGGCCCCGTTCACTGGTGTTTCTGTGGTTAGGCAGCATGACAGGCTCAGCTACAGTTGACCTTCGCCCGGTACCTTCCCCGTTGGGTTCGGTACCAAACGTTTCCTCAGGCCTAACTTCGGGCTGTGCTCGGTCTCGGCTCCTACCATGGCTACTTCTGCCGTTAGCTCCTTCGAAGAAGGAAGACCTTTGCTGTCTCTGAGATCCTCCAGACTGGGACTCGCCCCATGATTCAGTGTTGCGGTTGGATTCTTCAGCGTCCCTCAAGCGTGACATGAGATGGTCCACCAAGGCTTCCTGCTGGGACGTGAAGCGGTTAGTTACTTCAACAACAACTCTGTCCAAATCTGCCCTAGTGATTGCTGCAGGCTGTTCTGTGGCAGAAGTGGTTGGGTTAGCCTGTCCTTCATTTGTTACCGTTGCTGGAGGAAGACGATTTACTTGATTCGTGACAGTTGGATCTGGAAGACTGCTGGATGCGATGTTTTTTCCTTTGTTAACATCTTTTCTCTGTTTGGGAGGCATGTTTTCCAAGTGGCGGACGATGCTGTTAGGAAAACTTGTTAAGTAGATGAAACTGAAGCTTCGAGCTTCTAGCTCTCAATGAAAGCACCAAAAATGTTTGCACAAAAAATGGACAAACACCTCAAAGTTGTATGATTTAGTAGATCTTATGTTATTCTTAGTAATTTGAGCGACTTATGCATATACGTAAAAAACTGGGGTTAAACTGTAAAAAGACACGCAGATTTATAGTGGTTCAGCCAGAATGTGCCTACGTCCACTTTATATGTTATTTCTCTTGTTCTGTTATGATTACAAGTACAAAGCTTTGGTACAAGTAAAAGAAAGTTGTTTAAAGAGTTCCTTCGGTGCTTGAGCTCTCAAACTTGTCTGCCATTGTTGTACCCCTGCCCCTCTATTTATAGAGTGAGGTTGGGGGCAGGGGTCTTGGATGTATATAGCTGCTGGTGGGCCTGGGCTAAAGCAATCTGGCCTGGCACATCTGGTTCGGCGGAGCTTGGTTCGGCCGTGCTTGGAGTGGTTGGTTCGGTAGAGGTTGGGTCGGTGGTTGCTAAGCGGAGTTTGGTCCGGTGATGGATGGTTCGGCAGAGGTTGGATCGGTGGTTGCTAAGCGGAGTTTGGTCCGGTGATGGATGGTTCGGCAGAGGTTGGATTGGTGGCAATGGCTTTGCTCTTGGTTCGGCATCGAAGAGGAGAGGCTTGGCTCCCTCTTTTCTTTTGGTTCGATGGGGTTGGAAACACACCCAACACAAAGGTTTTCGACAAAAGTATATACATATGTAAACGTTGCATACCTTATAGAAATAAGCTTAGATTTCAAAATAGATTTTTCACTTCAGTCGACATATATATATATATATATAATTAATATATTAAACAAAAAAATAATAAGCACAGTATATATCACTGTTATATATATTACACATGCATAGTCTCGGTTCTACAACACATTTAAACACATATATATGTATTAAACAACAACAATATATATATATTACCGATAATAGCCTAGGTGTAATATAAATGTATTTCATATAGGCCTAGTTTAAATGAGCAGGATATGTTATGATATGCACGGCCTAATTATCAAACAAAAAATATATATATGTATGTGACGACCAGGAATTTTGGATATTTGGAATTGGAATATTTAATTGATTTTAAATATTTAAAAGTTAAATTTTTAACTCGAATTTCAAATATCAATATTTATTGGATAATTTAACTATTGAATTAAACAATTGAAAATTGGGTGAAATGTTGAATCTGGAGTTTTAAGCCTGTTAAAAAATAATTTGAAGGCTTGTAAAATCTATATTGATAATACTGAAGACAGTAAAAGTGTTAAAATTGAATTTGGAAGTGTTTTGTTAAGTTTTGAAATTTTATCGTTTAAGTTGATATCTAAAAATAGCCTTCCGAGGCACAGTCTCGGAATTCGATGAAACTAGTTCTATTGGATCCGTAATAGTGTATTATTATCGGATTTCAAATTTCGTAGTGTTTTAAGTTGTCGTGTGATCATACGGTATGTAAACGTGCTAAAATTTATATCGAATTCAATATAATAACTGGGTCCAAAAAGCTATCTTCTCCATACGATCGAATTAGGACTCGAAACCTTTTCCATTGCATTCGAAATAGGGATATAACATTATAAACACCTAGCGGCATGCCTCGATAGGAGTTTGAAATTTTAAGTTGCATTTGAGTTTAAATTTGAACTTTATAAATATATATATATTAATGGTTGATTGACATATATACTCATATTAGCTGCTTTCTTTACCATCAACCTACTGCAGCTAGATTTTTTCAATACGCTTCCTTTGCCTTCTCGAACACACGATCCCTTATTCTTCTTCCTTTTTAACATGAACCCATTCCCTCTTTAGTAAAAATTCCAAATGCTCGAATACGAAGAAATAATGGCCGCCCTAGCCAATTTAAATGCTCGAACATATCGGATCGCTTCTTCTTTTTTAAAAAATAAAATAAACCCTAAATCGAATTTCCTCAGCACGAATAAAAATCGTATTTTTATCCTCTAATCGGAACCCTTCATCGAACGAAATCTACTTTCGTTTGAATCTGGGCAGCGAGTTTATCTTAATTAAGTGTTGGTGGCCCACGACTCTCGAGCATATCGCGACCAGTTGAGGCGCGTTCGAGTGCGGTTTGAGATCGACATCAAGCAAGTGGAATGCAGGCGAGTTCGACTGCGATGGGAGCTCGCAACCTCGAGCAAGGAATAGAGTCGCGTTTGAACGCGACGTTCGTTTTGGGAAAGGTTTGGTCTCGAGCGATGCAACGAGGTAACGATTTCTCTTGTTTTTTTATGAATGTTTATACGCAGAGAAGAAATGTATATATATACATTTACAGTATGTTTTTAGAGGGAATTCTATTTTAATCTATATATAGATATGTTGAGACAGTGAGTTTTTTTAAAGTTAATATAAAAATAGATTTTTTTAAATCTATATAAATAATTTTATAAGTATATAAGTAGTCTTAGAAGAAACAAATATACATCTACACATTTTGAATCTGGATAAATTAAATTTTTAAGTATGTAGTTTCAAAGGGAAAATAATTATACATAAACACATATTAAACATGCTAGTTCATTTCAATAGAGATTAATTGTTCGATTTACTCGAATATTAACAAAACATATATCGTTTATATAAGGTCTAAAATCGGGAAGAAACAAGCCCGTTTGAAGTTTGGACTGCAAAACAAAAATCAAAGGTGAGTTAATCCCACTCTTCTAAATTATTATTTAAATTTAAATGGTTAAATTTAAATAATTGGTTGAATAATTGAATTGGTTTGATGTGCTATATTATATATAGTAGTATATATAGTATATATTGGAGTTATTAATATTCCCGCATTTTATAGCGGATGAGACCCTATGCGCCGCATAATAGCGGATGATATTATATAAACCCATATACCATGATATTCCACCTCGAAGTGGGATTGGTATTGTGCTAACATCTATGGATGCAAGGAAACAGGTTGGAGGGATCCAATTGGATTCCTCAAAATTAGTTAGATTATTCTAATAATTCTGTGATATGATTATTTGATATTCTATGATGAATTATATTGATAATTGGAGATGATGGATGCTATGGTTTGATTGAATATATATATTTGGGTATATTGTGTTACCAAAATATATAAACTGGATTTTTGGAAAGAAATAAAAGAGTAAATTTTTAAGTAAATAATTATAGAGAATTTAAATAAATTAAAGAATGAATTTGGAAAGGATAAAAGTGATTTATAAATTCTATTAAATAAATTCCGAGTATGGGAAAGGAGATTTTGAATAAAAGGGGAAATATTAAAATTTTAAACTTAAGTGATATTACTTAAGGAAATAAAGAATTTATTTTAAAATTCAAGGTAAATTTATTTAAAAGGGATAAGAAAGGAATTTGGGAAATCTGGAAATGGGTATTTTCATTTAAAAGATTGTAAATCCTAAGTAAGAAACAAAATCTGAAGTTAAGGGATTTTAAAATAAATGGAGTAAGTAAGGAAATTTATTTCGAAGTGAAGTAAATTGGAAATCAATTGTAAATTGATTTAAGTGTTTGGAATTGGAATTTAAAAGAGAAGTGAGATTTTGGAATTTGTAAACTGGGTTTATAAAGGTGAAGTAATATATCAATGGATATTTAGAAGAATAAATTCACGATGGGAATTTATTAAAGAAATAGGTAAATTTGTTAAAAATAAATGGTGATTTATTTTTAAAGATGTGAAAGAGAAGTGTATTTCCTTGGATAGCCAAGTACGTTTCCAAAGCAAACTTTTAAGTATGAATTAAAGGTTTTAAAGTCGTTTTTAAAGTATGTTTTAGAAAATTTATTATTTTTAAATGTTTAAAGTTTGAAAGTAAGTATTTCTAAAATTTAATTTAGTAGTAATTATTTAAAGGTAACTTGGTATTGTGTTTTAAAACGATAAAAATGTAGTTTTACATTTTATAAAGTAGTTTATTTTAAATATTCTTAAAGTATATATTTTTAAATAAAGTATTAAAGTAGTTTTTAATTTAAATGTTTTAAAGTGTACTTTATAATAAAGTGTTTTTAAATTATTTTAAAAATCAAAAGTAATTGTACTTGGTGTTTTCAATGGAAATAAGTATTTGGGAATTTATTCCATGAGAAGAGTGTGGTCTGAAAACTGTTTCCAAAAGGGTTGAAAATGGAAATATATCTTGCAAAGATATTTGTGAGGTAAATAAATAATTTGGAAAAAATTTTATTGTTTGATGGATGTTTGTGAATGTAAATTGATAGTTAAATAACCGACTATCAATATTGGCCAATGCGCTGATCGTTTCTAAGAGACCGGGATCGAGATTAATTTCTCGAAAACCACTTCGCTCCGGTTTGTACGTTTTCGTGGGGAAAACGAGTTTGGAGTCGAAGATGGAGTAGTGAAGTGCAAGGGCTAATCGCTACTAATCCTAAGGATGATTCCAAAATGGATGTAGTAGGAGTAGTGCCTTCGGTTCCGTTCGAACCCGGAATGGACTTGTATGGATGAATGCTTTCAGAACATCGTCAGGAGGACAGTGAGCATTCTAAGTGATATGTTCTAAAAAGGTAACGCTTAGCCTCGAGCCTCATTAACCGGGAATGACTGAAAATCAGGGATTATGCAGCAAGGCTATGTGGGTAGCACCCATTAGGGTGAGGTCGTCCCTGTCTAGTTGTCCCTTTTTATTCGGCTTAGTGGTGCGGTTGCTGATCCCAACCGTGGGGTGATCTTACTCGGAATTATCCAGTAAGGGGTAGTTCCGGCTTTGTGTTGCAGGGGATCGGGCGTGGTCCTCGGTACGCTGATTTAGACTAGGTACTGTGACAGGTGGTACCCAGTGCCTAGTCATTAGTTGGAAACCCATTTTCCCTACGCGCCTTTTATGAATTTTGTTTGTATAACCCACTTTGTGGCTAGTATGCTGGAATTTAATCATGTAACAATTTCGGCTATTTGAATAAGTATTTGTATATAGACACTATTATAATATCAGATGGATTTGATAAAAAGTGTTTTGGCTATCGTAAGGTAAA
The DNA here is from genome assembly GCA_030737815.1 of Allium fistulosum. Classification (NCBI taxonomy): domain Eukaryota; kingdom Viridiplantae; phylum Streptophyta; class Magnoliopsida; order Asparagales; family Amaryllidaceae; genus Allium; species Allium fistulosum. Next base: position 538,864,150 of record CM060903.1, read on the forward strand.
AACCCGACATGTTTATTTGTGGCGTGGTCTTACGAGATGCTTTTGATTTCAAAGGGTTTGGAAAACTTTTATAATCCAATTGAGTGCTCACGCTGGTTTTCCAGACTGACTCAGGTGTTATTTTATTATAATGCTCGGGTCAGACCGAGTATTATAGATTACAGGAAAGGATACCGTGGAGCTCAGGAGACGAGCTGGATGGCGAGACGTATCACACGTATATGATGTATATTCCGCTGTATTGTGTAAGTTGTGTATTCTGTATGTGGGACAAGTTATTATAACTGTCCTGAATTGTGATGTTGATTATATTGTACTCTGATGTTGTATTCTGGTGATGTATGTATAAACAGATATAGTTTCTTTTCTGTAAAGATTAGTTATTATCTATTATATTTTATTCTACTGCGATGGTTAGATTCTGATGTTGGTTTACTTTCTTCTTCTACCTCTTTCTTCTTCTTTTACCCTAGTTATTCGCTCTTTCGTACACTTTGGGTTGAACGAGGAAGAATTATTATCAACTCAAGGGGTACGGAACTACGGGTCGCTACATTTGGTATCAGAGCTGAAGGTTAAGCGAGAACCTTGGCTCTAGTGGGAATTACTCATTGAAATAGAGTCCATAGTACTCTAAAATGAGTTTGAGTGTAATAATAGATATGAGCGCGTATTTGTTAGTGAATATAAAATGGTTTTATATTGTGTTGATTGATTTATTCAGTGGCTTACGAACTCTCGTTGGAACAGTCCGTACAATTGTACCGATAGGGGTTTCTAGACACTTGAATAGAACAATTCGACATAGTATTGTTTTAAAATAGGGTAAATGAAATAATTTTGCCCAAACTATTTTTGTATATAAGGAAATAATTTTTGTAAATTATTATAGTATGTGATTGCTTGGTTGCTAGGAAATGATAATATTAAATTATTATCATTGTTGTGTAGGGATTGAATAAGAAATTGAAAACCATAGCTAAAGGTTAAGAAATAAATTCATATACAAATGAAGTTTATAAATGTGAATTATAAATGTGATTTATAATGGGAAATGAAATAAAAATTCCAGAGTGATAGTTGAATGTGAATTGAAGGGATTTGGAATTTGGAATTTTGAGAAAATTTAATTCCTTTGTGTTCGAAATGATTTTCAAAGATTTGGAGGAATAATAGGGATATTATTCGGAAATATTTTGAATTGGATTTGGAATCTGGTGAGATTTGAAATTTAAAATTATTTGAAATGTTTTTAAGAGATAAAAGCATTTAACTCTCTTTCGGTCGTTGGAAAATAACTTCGGTGATGACTACAACATCATCGATGTTCATTTTCGAGTTTCCAAGAGAGAAATTGCTACCTGAAGTTTGGAATTGGAGTTGTTTGCAAAACTGGGTTTGGTTTTAAAATTCAAAGGGATAATTGGATATACCCAAGAAGTTTGGATATGATTAATTTCAAAGGTGATTTTGAAATTTTGGGAAATTGTTTAAACTCTGGAATCTTATTTAAAATGTTTATGGAATAATAAAAATATATACTTGGCTAAATAAAATGAATAATCCCGAGTTAAAAAGTAAAATGTGAATGGGATTAATTGTAAATGGATGAAAGTATGGATATAAATAAGTTGTGACTTATAAAATTTAGAAGTGGAATAAATAAGCCCAAAATAAAATTGTTTTTTTTTGGGAAATGAATAAAACCCAAACTTGAATTATAAAATAGATTGAACTCAAGTAAAATAGTTAAAGTGATTTTTGAAATAAAAATCAAATATTGGGTATAAAATTGGAATAAACTAATTGATAATTAATTAGTTAATGAAATATGGAAATGGAATTTGAATTGGTTAAATGAAAGTTGAATTGTGTGTTATTAATGGAGTTTGGAAATGAACTTGGGTTTCAAGTAAAAATTCGACTCGAAGTGTTAATAAATTAAAATATGATTGAAGTGTTGTCAAATGAAATGAAGTTGGATTAGGATAAAGATGGTTTGAGTTGCAAATAATATCAAAGTGAGTAGAAATAAATTGAATGGCCTTGTTATTAATAAAATGAATTCAGAAATAAATTGTGAATGCAAATTAGAATTTATAATGGATTGAATGAGTATACTAACTGAATTAAATTAGTAAAATAAAATGGAATTGAATAAAATTCTATGAATCGATAAAAGTAAACAAAATTGATTTTTGAATAAATTGACATGAATATGAGTTGTTTGGAATTATAAATGAATTGGAGATAAGTAAGTGAGTTGTACATCACTTAAATTGAATGCAAGGGTAAGAAAAGCGAGTGAAGCAATTGAATTGGTGATTGAAACCTTATTAATTACTTATAAGTGCTGTTTGGTATGTATGGCTTATGAAATCCATGTGTTAGCTATTGAAAATGAGTGAAATGTGAATAAATTTTCTATATTTGGCACTTACATGTTTGAATTGAGTTAGTACAGGTATGGGGAAGCCGTGTGGCTGGATTTGGTTGTGCTAATTGCTAAAATAATAAGCCATTTGCTTAAAAATGCTAAATAAAGGTACGCCTACGCAATAAAAAAATAGGAAATATGAACTGTTGTTTGTTTTTGTTTTTCGACCGTGTGGGTCGATGTATATATATTTATATCTCTTGTCAAATTGCAAAAGCTCTTTCGTACAAAGGAGACTCTGCCAAAATTTTCCGAAATTTTGGGAGTTAGAAATTTTTTAAAATTTTCACTAACGACAAATGATTTAAAATTGGAATTTGAGATAAAGGTAAATAAAATTCAATATTCAGAGGTTGGAGATGAATTGAATTCAAGTAAAAATTGAAAAAGAAAATCTGAATGAAAATTGGGAAAAAGTATTTAGATTTGGAAGTAATTAGTAAATTGAAGCAAAATGAATTCAAATGGGATTGTAAAGGCAAAGTGAATAGAAATGGATATAAACTTCAGTGGTGAAGTAGTAAAAATAAATATAAGAAAATTTATATTGAACTTAAGAAATGTATGGTGAAATTCTTAAGTAAATTTGGTATTGAGAAAATTATTCTAAGTGAATAATTGAATGAAGATTAAAACTGAAAGTTGTGAAATGGGATAATTGGGAATACGTGAATGGAAATCAAAATAAAGTGAATGTGAACAAAAGAGAATTGATATAGTTAATAATCAATGGATATAAATACGTAGGATGTACGTATATTCTTTTATTCGCATAGCGATTTGATCCAGATTCGAGCACAGAATTTCGAGATAGTTATATCGGTCCGAGTTGTGATTTTTCACTCGGTTTTCGACGGCGAACCCTGGATATGGAATTTTGATTGATTCTGGATATTCTCTATCATAGGTTGTGGCTATGCAAGGAGAATGACGGTTTCTGATCAAGGAACCAGATTTGAGTCCGCACTAGGATGTCGGGTGGACGATACTAGTTCGGAAATGAAATTGTGTGATCGAGAGAGCGATCAGATTTGGTATTGCGTACGGATGATATATATGCATCGTACGGGCTTAAGTGAAGCAAATATTGAAAATTTTGAAATGGGAGTGAATAAAGCGATTTGAATGTTGTAATTGGATATTATTGCTGAGTAGGACACAGGTGTTTAAAAAGCAAAAAGGAATTGGTATTTTTGATTTCAAAAAATAAATTTAAATGGCCCAACAAAAGGTATGTGTTTAAATTCCTGTATGAAATTTGATGATTTCCTTGTCTAGCCACTTGGCTTTTCGTTTTCTTTTGAAATCTGGGGGCCCATAGAGGCATTTTGTAGTAGTACCGAGCTAGCCGCGCAAAGGAGACGGTGACAAAAAAATTCGAAAATTTAAGGAGTTAGAAAATTTTGATAATTCAAAATTTGGTTTCAAATTTAAATTTGAATTGTTAAGTAAGTGATATTGTTTGGGACGTATGGATAAGTTGGAAAGTTAGAAAGAGGGTTAGTGTGTCTTAATAAAAGATTATTTTGGAAAGTTGTTTGAAACTATTTGGATTTGAGAAAGTTAACGAGAATTGAATCATTCTTCCTAACTAGTAATTTCGGGGACGAAATTCTTTTATGGGGGGAGGAATGTGACGACCGGGAATTTTGGATATTTGGAATTGGAATATTTAATTGATTTTAAATATTTAAAAGTTAAATTTTTAACTCGAATTTCAAATATCAATATTTATTGGATAATTTAACTATTGAATTAAACAATTGAAAATTGGGTGAAATGTTGAATCTGGAGTTTTAAGCCTTTTAAAAAATAATTTGAAGGCTTGTAAAATCTATATTGATAATACTGAAGATAGTAAAAGTGCTAAAATTGAATTTGGAAGTGTTTTGTTAAGTTTTGAAATTTTATTATTTAAGTTGATATCTAAAAATAGCCTTCCGAGGCACAGTCTCGGAATTCGATGAAACCAGTTCCATTGGATCCGTAATAGGGTATTATTATCGGATTTCAAATTTCGTAGTATTTGGAGTTGTCGTGTGATCGTACGGTATGTAAACGCACTGAAATTTATATCGAATTCAATATAATAACTGGGTCCAAAAAGCTATCTTCTCCATACGATCGATTTAGGACTCGAAACCTTTTCCATTGCGTTCGGAATAGGGATATAACATTATAAATGCCTAGTGGCATGCCTTGATAGGAGTTTAAACTTTACGTTGCATTTGAATTTAAATTTGAACTTTATAAATATATATATTAATGGTTGATTGACATATATACTCATATCAGCTGCTTGCTTTACCATCAACCTACTATAGCCAGATTTTTTCAATACGCTTCCTTTGCCTTCTCAAACAAACGATCCCTTATTCTTCTTCCTTTTTAACACAAACCCATTCCCTTTTCAGTAAAAATTCTAAATGCTCGAATACGAAGAAATAATGGCCGCCCTTGCCAATTTAAATGCTCGAACATATCAGATCGCTTCTTCTTTTTAAAAAAATAAAATAAACCCCAAATCGAATTTCCTCAGCACGAATAAAAATCGCATTTTTATCCTCTAATCGGATCCCTTCATCGAACGAAATCTACTTTCGTTTGAATATGGGCAGCGAGTTCATCTCGATTAAGTGCTGGTGGCCCTCGATTCTCGAGCATATCGCGACAAGTTGAGGCGCGTTCGAGTGCGGTTCGAGATCGGCATCAAGCAAGTGGAATGCAGGCGAGTTCGAATGCGATGGGAGCTCGCAACCTCGAGCAAGGAATAGAATCGCGTTTGAATGCGACGTTCGTTTTGGGAACGGTTTGGTCTCGAGCGATGCAGCGAGGTAACGATTTCTCTTGTTTTTTATGAATGTTTATACGCAGAGAAGAAATGTATATATATACATTTACAGTATAATTTATAGTAAGTTTTTAGAGGGAATTCTATTTTAATCTATATATAGATATGTTAGACGGTAAGTTTTTTTAAAGTTAATATAAAAATAGATTTTTTTAAATCTATATAAATAATTTTATAAGTATATAAGTAGTCTCAGAAGAAACAAATATACATCAACACATTTTGAATCTGGATAAATTAAATTTTTAAGTATGTAGTTTCAAAGGGAAAATAATTATACATAAACACATATTAAACATGCTAGTTCATTTTAAAAGAGATTAATTGTTCGATTTACTCGAATATTAACAAAACATATATTGTTTATATAAGGTCTAAAATCATGAAGAAACAAGCCGGTTTGGGGTTTGGGTTGCAAAACAAAAATCAAAGGTGAGTTAATCTCACTCTTCTGAATTATTATTTAAATTTAAATGGTTAAATTTAAATAATTGGTTGAATAATTGAATTGGTTTGATGTGCTATATTATATATAGTAGTATATATAGTATATATTGGAGTTATTGATATTCCCGCATTTTATAGCGGATGAGACCCTATGTGCCGCATAATAGCGGATGATATTATATAAACCCATATACCGCGATATTCCACCTCGAAGTGGGATTGGTATTGTGCTAACATCTGTGGATGCAGGGAAACAGGTTGGAGGGATCCAACTGGATTCCTCAAAATTATTTAGATTGTTCTAATAATTCTGTGATATGATTATTTGATATTCTGTGATGAATTATATTGATAATTGGAGATGATGGATGCTATGGTTTGATTGAATATATATTTGGGTATATCGTGTTACCAAAATATATAAACTGGATTTTTGGAAAGAAATAAAAGAGTAAATTTTTAAGTAAATAATTATAGAGAATTTAAATATATTAAAGAATGAATTGGGAAAGGATGAAAGTGATTTATAAATTCTGTTAAATAAATTCCGAGTATGAGAAAGGAGATTTTGAATAAAAGGGGAAATATTAAAATTTTAAACTTAAGTGGTATTACTTAAGGAAATAAAGAATTTGTTTTAAAATTCAAGGTAAATTTATTTAAAAGGGATAAGAAAGGAATTTGGGAAATCTGGAAATGGGTATTTTCATTTAAAAGATTGTAAATCCTAAGTAAGAAACAAAATCTGAAGTTAACGGATTTTGAAATGGAGTAAGTAAGGAAATTTATTTCAAAGTGAAGTAAATTGGAAATCAATTGTAAATTGATTTAAGTGTTTGGAATTGGAATTTAAAAGAGAAGTGAGATTTTGGAATTTATAAACTGGGTTTATAAAAGTGAAGTAATATATCAATGGATATTTAGAAGAATAAATTCACGGTGGAAATTTATTAAAGAAATGGGTAAATTTGTTAAAAATAAATGGTGATTTATTTTTAAAGATGTGAAAGAGAAGTGTATTTCCTTGGATAGCCAAGTACGTTTCCAAAGCAAACTTTTAAGTATGAGTTAAAGGTTTTAAAGTCGTTTTTAAAGTATGTTTTAGAAAATTTATTATTTTTAAATGTTTAAAGTTTGAAAGTAAGTATTTCTAAAATTTAATTTAGTAGTAATTATTTAAAGGTAACTTGGTATTGTGTTTTAAAAGGATAAAAATGTAGTTTTACATTTTATAAAGTAGTTTTTTTTAAATATTCTTAAAGTATATATTTTTAAATAAAGTATTAAAGTAGTTTTTAATTTAAATGTTTTAAAGTGTATTTTATAATAAAGTGTTTTTAAATTATTTTAAAAATCAAAAGTAATTGCACTTGGTGTTTTGAATGGAAATAAGTATTTGGGGATTTATTCCATGATAAGAGTGTGGTTTGAAAACTGTTTTTAAAAGGGTTGAAAATGGAAATATACCTTGCGAAGATATTTGTGAGGTAAATAAATAATTTGGAAATTTTTTTATTGTTTGATGGATGTCTGTGAATGTAAATTGATAGTTAAATAACCAACTATCAATATTGGCCAATGCGCTGATCGTAACGAAGAGACCGGGATCGGGATTAGTTTCTCACAAAACCACTTCGATCCGGTTTGTACGTTTTCATGGGGAAAACGAATTTGGAGTCGAAGATGGAACAGTGAACTACAAGGGCTAATCGCTACTAATCCTAAGGATGATTCCAAAATGGATGTAGTAGGAGTAGTGCCTTCGGTTCCGTTCGAACCCGGAACGGACTTGTATGGATGAATGCTTTCAGAACATCGTCAGGAGGACGGTGAGCACTCTAAGTGATATGTTCTAAAAAGGTAATGCTTAGCCTCAAACCTCATCAACCGGGAATGACTGAAAATCAGGGGTTATGCAGCAAGGCTATGTGGGTAGCACCTATTAAGGTGAGGTCATCCCTGTCTAGATGTCCCTTTTTATTCGGCTTAATGGTGCGGTTGCTGATCCCAACCGTGGGGTGATCTTACTCAGAATTATCCAGTAAGGGGTAGTTCTAGCTTTGTGTTGCAGGGGATCGGGCGTGGTCCTTGGTACGTTGATCTAGACCAGGTACTGTGACAGGTGGTACCCCAGTGCCTAGTCATTAGTTGGAAACCCATTTTCCCTACGCGCCTTTTACGAATTTTGTTTGTATAACCCACTTTGTGGCTAGTATGCTGGAATTTAATCATGTAACAATTTCGGCTATTTGAATAAGTATTTGTATATAGACACTATTATAATATCAGAAAGATTTGATAAAATGTGTTTCGGCTATCGTAAGCTAAAAACCCGACATGTTTATTTGTGGCGTGGTCTTACGAGATGCTTTTGATTTCAAAGGGTTTGGAAAACTTTAATAATCCAATTGAGTGTGTTTTCTCACGCTGGTTTTCCAGACTGACTCGGGTGTTATTTTATTATAATGCTCGAGTTAGACCGAGTATTATAGATTACAGGAAAGGATACTGTGGAGCTCAGGAGACGAGCTGGATGGCGAAACGTATCACACGTATATGATGTATATTCCACTGTATTGTGTAAGTTGTGTATTCTGTATATGGGACAAGTTATTATAACTGTCCTGAATTGTGATGTTGATTATATTGTACTCTGATGTTGTATTCTGGTGATGTATGTATAAACAGATGTTAATTCGATAATCTCAGCGACCTAGAACTTAGCGACCTAACAGGGATTAGCGACCTAGAGGAGCTTGCGACCTAACAGGGATTAGCGACCTAGAGAAGCTTGCGACCTAACAGGGATTAGCGACCTAGAGGAGCTTGCGACCTAACAGGGATTAGCGACCTAGAGGAGCTTGCGACCTAACAGCAGGAAACTTAGCGACCTAAGAACATAGCGACCTAAAGAATGTCGCGACCTAACTATCAGAAGACCTTGCGACCTAAGGACTTGGGAGAAGTTTGCGACCTAAGGACTCAGGGAAGGTTTGCGACCTAACTACAGGAAAGATTTGCGACCTAAGGGACCTACGACCTAAGAGGCTAACGAGCTAGGGCTACAACGACTTAGAACTCCCACAGCTATTCCTTAACTCGCCTGCGACCTACCACTTAATCAAATGAAGCCAAGTACTGCTTCACCAGCTAATCTCTTAAGCCGCAAGGAGACTGCGACCTAGCTTAGGTCGCTCGCGACCTACGACTTAACTAAGGTCGTACGCGACCTAAGACTTAGGCGAATTTTCTGAATCCAGATCAGCTCCTATAAATACCCCCCAACATCCAACAAGAAGGGGACTTTTGGCCATTCATTTCTTCAAAACGCCGTTACTCCGTCGAAGTCTTCACTCATCCAGCAATCAAAGATCCTCAAACATTCAAGACGCTACAGCAATCTTCAAGAGATAATTCCTTACATCCAACATGGATTCATCGAATTTCATCGACGAAGATTGAGCTAGTAGTCAAGATTGTTTCTTTTGATCAAGTTGTACTGTTTTGATAAGAGATTTGTATCGATTTGTAACCGAATTCAGAAATAAAGAGATTCAAAGTGGACGTAGGCTTAATCTCAAGCCGAACCACTATAAATTGCTGTCTTTTACTACTTTTCTGCCAGTTTACTGCTTAAATTCTGTTCCCGTCACACGGGTGGTGCTTTCACGATTCTATTACACACACCGGGTGTTAGCGTTCACTTTTTAACGTTAACATTTTGGTGCTTTCACTGAGAACCCAACTCAGGCTACCATTCACCATTGCTTTACACAAGTTTGTTGAAAAAGTTTCCTACAAAACCAGAAATTTATCAGACATAATGGCTCCTGGAAGGAAACGAAAGGCTGTCAGATCTGAAAATGTGCAAGATAATACCGCCACTTCTATTTCACCGAGTCATGCGGCTCCAAGCGTCGGGGTGACGCGAGAGGAGCTAGACGCTGCTGTATCTGGACTATACCAACAGATTGAAACTCGAAACAATCTGATGATGGAAAAACTGAACGCTCTGCTCGGCGCCAATCAAAGACCAGTGGGTAATGAAGAAAACATCGCTGATGCTCTTCGCAACTCCGAAGGAAAAAATATTCCTCAAGGAGGATCAGGTGCTGCTGAAGGAGCACCCCTCCAAGCTGAAGGATCTAGGCCATCGCCGATTTTCCGCGAACATCTGCCCGGACAGACTTCTGAGAAAATGGCCGAGGTCTATTCCGCCAAATCTTTGAACAACGAGGAATATCTTTCTGGCATGATCAAGCAAATAATGAAGGAGAGCATGCAGAGGGATGAAGATGAGAGCGAATGGGGATTCGCACCAAGTAGAACTCCGTTTACCGAGAAGATTCTAAAGGCTGAATTTCCTAGAAAGTTTGTTCCCCCCACCATTCCTGTTTATCGGGGAACAAGTGATCCAAATCAGTTCTTGTATAAATACGACTGGCACATGACCGGCGCAAGAGCAACTGATGAAATTAAGTACCGGTATTTCCCAGTATATTTGGAAGGAGTGGCACTCCTCTGGTTTACCAAGCTTCCTGTCCGATCAGTTGATCAGTTTTCCGATCTGACCCGAAAGTTCAAAGAGCAATTCAGGCTATACGCTTCAAAGGCAAAGGACATAATGTCATTGTCCAGTCTTGAACAGAATCCGGGAGAACCTATTAAATCATTCCTGAACCGTTTCAATATAGCTCTGGCAGAAGTTGATAACGCAGAGCCACGGATGATCTTGACCTATTTGATGCGTGCTATCGACAAATCGAGCGAATTTGGAAAATGGCTGAAAATGAAAGAGCCAAATTCTCTCGAAAAATTCTACAAGAAAGCTGATGAATTCATACGCTTGGAAAATCTTCCAGCATCGATGAAGGTGGTGGCAGCAAAGGTGGAAAATAATACTGCCGCTTCGGAAAAGAAAGATTCCGGAGGTCATAAAAGGGAAAATCACGAGGGGAAGAAACAAAAGGATACAAAGAAACCTCGCTTCTTCAAACCCTCAGATTTCACTCCATTGACCGACACTCTGGAAAATATCTTCTTCGCCACCAAAGATGCTGTGGATTATCCCAAACCGGCTGAGATAAAACCGGGAAAGGGCGCTATGAGAAATGGAAAGTTCTGCCGTTTTCACAACCAACCCGGTCATGATACCAATGACTGTCGCCACTTAAAGAGCTTAATTGAAGAATTGTTGAGGGAAAACAAGCTGCAACAGTATGTCAAGAAGAACAGAAGTGACCCATCTTCGTCAACTCAGGGGCAGCAACTCCCTACTCAGCTATCAGGTTCAGGTAAAGGTACTACGGCACAAGAATCTGAGAGGCCCGTTATCAATGTGATTACGGGGGGTCCACACCCAGCGGGCAGAAGCTGGGGTGAAATGGAACGATATGCTCATGCTTTAAAATACATCCCAGCTGCACCCCTGAAACAGCAAAAGATTTCAGATGATGATATTATGTTCAAAGCTAGGGATTCTATTGGTGTTGAAGCTCCCACCATAGATCCCTTGGTTATCTCTGCAGGAATTGGACCGGCAATAGTAAGACGAGTGCTCATTGATTGCGGTGCTTCCTGCAATATACTCTTCAAGAAAACATTTGACCAGATGAAGATCCCAATGACTGACGTTCAAGCTTCGTCACAAAAGATTGTTGGTTTCACTGGGGAACCACAACAACCAATCGAAACTGTCGAGTTGTTCGTGGAACTTGGGGAAGGGCAGAAAAGAGTAGTTCGCAAGCAAACCTTTGTAATTGTCGATGGATTTTCTGCCTACAATGCTTTCCTAGGCAGGCCAACTCTAGCTGCATTCAAGGCCATTTTGGCCCCGTGGTGCCTAACTATGAAGTTTCCTACAGAAAATGGTGTTGGTGTCATCAAGGGAGATCAAAATGCTGGACGCGAATGTTATCTTATAGAGCTTCGAGAAGCCAGAAAGAGAGAAATGGGTAAAGATGCGGCAGCTCCCCTCCGCATCAAAAACCCAACCTTGTAGCTAATACAGGGTGGTCCCTGCACTGGTGAGCATAGTGGCGCAAGGCGAGAAATGGACCCCAGAAAATCCAGTGCAGAGGAGAATAGAGTGGTGCCCATGGAAGTTACGGTACCAATACCTGTCGACTCCAAAGACCCAAACAAAGTACTTAATGTGGGTTCGCAACTAAGTACAACAGTTCAAAACACACTGATATCATTTCTAAAAGCAAATCTGGACATGTTCGCTTGGTGTCATGCTGATATGTGTGGAATCTCTCCAACAATTGCTGTTCAGACTCTGAATATCGATCCGAAATTCACACCAGTAAAACAGAAACGAAGAACTCAAGGTCCAGAGAGGTCAGCAGCTTTAAAGGAAGAAGTAGACCGTCTCATGGAAAATAATTTCATCAAAGAATCCACTTATCCAAATTGGGTTTCAAATCCAGTACTGGTTAAGAAGGCAAATGGAAAGTGGAGAGTATGCATTGATTTCTCGGATCTAAACAGAGCCTGCCCCAAAGACTGCTTCCCGTTGCCTAGAATCGATCAACTGGTAGATGGGACGGTTGGACATGAGTTGTTGTCTTTTATGGATGCCTACTCCGGATACAACCAGATTATGATGAATGAACCAGATCAGGAAGACACAAGCTTTATCACAGATGTGGGTCTCTACTGCTACAAAGTTATGCCTTTCGGATTGAAAAATGCTGGGGCAACCTACCAAAGACTCGTCAATGCAATGTTCAAGCCTCAGATTGGTAGAACCATGGAAGTTTATGTCGACGATATGTTGGTAAAATCAAAGAAAGCTGTAGACCACATGGGACACTTGGAGGAAATGTTTGCAATTCTTCGAAAGTACGGAATGAAGCTCAATCCATTGAAATGTTCATTCGGGGTAGAGTCTAGGAAATTCCTGGGTTACATCGTAAGCGCTAGGGGTATTGAGGCCAATCCTGCTCAAATCACAGCTCTAAGAGAAGTTAAAGCACCTAGAACAAAGAGAGAATTGCAAAGTCTCAATGGAAAAGTTGCCGCTCTTAGTCGCTTCATCTCCAAGGCCACAGACAAATGCATTCCCTTCTTTGATGCTTTAAAGAAAGGAAAGAAAAATTTTGAATGGACTCCCGAATGCCAGAATGCTTTCGATGAACTAATTCATCACATGGAAACACCTCCAGTTCTTTCCAAGCCTACTGACGGTGAAGATCTTTTCATCTACTTAGCAATTTCATCTCACGCCCTCAGCGCAGCACTTGTACGGGAAGATATGAAAATACAGCGTCCGGTCTATTACATCAGTAAACGGTTCACTGGGGCAGAGATGAATTATTCAATGATAGAAAAGCTTGCTTATTGTTTGTTAATCGCTTCCAGGAAGTTGAGGCCCTATTTTTAGTCTCATCCTATCAAGGTCCCGACTGATCAACCTCTAAAGCAAGTCCTGTATCGTCCTGAAACTTCGGGTCGTCTCTTGAAGTGGAACATAGAACTCAGCCAATATGACATCACTTACCATCCCCGAAGAGCAATTAACGGACAAGATTTAGCAGATTTCATTGCAGAGTCCACTGACAAAGGTGACATCAAGGAAGAAACAACTGACTGCATTCCGATACAGTGGAAGTTGTATGTTGATGGCTCAAGAAATGATTATTGTTCTGGGGCAGGAGTTGTGCTTGAAACTCCCGAAGGACGATCACTATGTTATGCATTGAGACTAGAATTCCCTTCGACAAACAATGAAGCAGAATATGAAGCCCTTATTGCCGGTTTAAAAATCGCCAAGGAACTAAACATCAAAGTGATACAGATTTTCAGCGATTCTCAGCTTATTGTTTGCCAGGTGAAGAAAGAATTTCAAGCCAAAGGAGGAAATTTGCCTGCATATTTGACAAAAACTTCCGAACTCCTTAATGATTTAGATCACTACTCAATAAGCCACATACCCCGAGAGGAAAATATGAAGGCGGGTTCTTTAGCAAAGTACTCAAGTTCCGGAGAAGCTCAATTACTGGGATTAGTTCCTATAGAAGTTCTGTCAGCTCCAAGCATTGGTGAAATGGATGTTGATTGGATTATGACTACGTCTCAAGAGCATGAATCATGGATGACTCCAATCAAAGAATACTTACTCAGTGGTTCCCTGCCAGAAAGTTCTAAGGAACGTCGAAAATTATTGAGAAAAGCATCGAGATATATACTTCAAGATGACCGATTATACAGACGGGGATTTTCAATGCCTCTGTTCCGATGTGTAACTAAGGAAGAAGCCAAGACAATTCTAGCCGAAGTGCACGGAGGAGAATGTGGAGATCATTCAGCTGGTCAAACTTTAGCCAAGAAAGTTCTCCGATATGGGTATTTCTGGCTGGATATTAATCGAGATGCTGCAGCTTATTCCAGGAAGTGCGACAAATGCCAAAGATTTGCAAAAATCCCAAGAGCGCCTTCCACCGAACTCACACAGATGGTCAGCCCATGGCCATTTGCCATTTGGGGAATAGACCTAATTGGACCATTACCGATCGCCAAATCAGGGATTAAATATGCTATTGTTGTCGTTGATTATTTCACCAAATGGGCTGAAGCTGAACCTTTGGCCACCATCACTTCTAAAAAGATGATAAATTTTGTAACGAAGAATATCATTTGCAGATATGGTGTGCCACAGAAGATAATCACAGACAACGGCACTCAGTTTGAAAGTGAAGAATTCCAGGATTTCTGCAAACGGTTCAGAATTCGAAAAAGCTTCTCAGCAGTAGCTCATCCGCAGGCAAATGGGCAAGTGGAAGCAGTTAATAAGATCATCAAGTCAACTATCAAAAAGCAGCTCGAAAAATAAAAAGGTGGTTGGGTTGATAAACTTCCATTAGCACTATGGGCGTACAGAACTACTCACAAAACTGCGACTGGGCACACTCCATTTTCACTGGCATACGGATCAGAGGCAATGATTCCAGTGGAAGTAGAATTTCCTTCACATAGAAGAGTTTATTTCAACGAAGCTGAAAATGAGAAACTACAACTTGAAGCACTTGATTTTCTTGATGAGAAAAGAGAAGAAGCTAGGCTTAGAGTTTCAGCCCATCAGCACAGAATATCCAGGCATTTCAACTCTAAGGTCCGCCAACGCAGCTTTGAGATCGGAGACTTGGTTTTGAAAAGAATCATGACAGCAACTGGTGTGTTTGGGCCAAACTGGGAAGGACCATATGTCATAGGCACTAAACTTCTTGATGGCACATTCAAACTCATAACTGTTGAAGGATATCCAATTCCAAGAGCCTGGAACAACAACCACTTACGTCCTTATTTTACTTGAAAGAAAAAGCTTGGTTCAGAATTGTAAAATAATGATGAATGTATCAGTTGTATTGTAAAATATTGTAAATCAGTGTGAATGAATGAAAGCTATAAAGTGGATGTAGGCCCGATTCTTGGCCGAACCACTATAAATCTTGTGTTCTTTACTATTTCATAATGCCTGTTTTATTTCGATATATAAATACTTTAAATGTATTGCTAAAATGTCGATCCAAAATTGCAGGACATCAAAACAATGCTTACTCGTCACAAAGCTAAGCGTATGAATTCCAAACTCAAATCCTATGCAAGGAAAACTTCACATAAAAAGTTGGCAACTCCACCGTGACAAACCTTTGTTCACTAGTTGAGATTGTCGTTATGAATATACATCCAACTAGATAACTCGCGTTTGTCTCGTGAAGTCATTCAACAGTGAAGTCCACTCCTTCGGATGAAGCAATTTACTTGTAAAAGGAAGGAAGATGTGCTTGGGAACGATAATGAAAAATCGCTAATGGGCAGATGATGAAAGAGAGTTGTCAAGCAAACAAAGAAGCAGACAAAGGGAGGTATGCCTCTCAACAGGAAGGCCGGAAGATCCACTAAAGGGACGCCTTCCCAAGCGGAAGGAATAGGACCCTCGCTAACTGGTCGTGATGCATCCGATCAGATAGCTTACGTCCGTCCCGTGGATCCACTTGCCCCTGAGACTCAACCGACCTGGCACACCAATCAACCAAAGCCCTCTAACGAGGCACGCCAATAAATGGGAGAGCTTTCCTCAATCAAAAAGATCGGTGGGACTACCAAAGGGGCATCTTGTTAATTAATTGCGATCGTTTGTGCAAACAAACATCCAATCAAGCAACTTGCGTTCGCCCCGTGGACCCCCCCGACCATGAGAAAGTAACTTCCAGGCAATCAAAAGCCCTTTTCGGAGGCACAAGCCCTCTTCGGAGGCACAAGCCATCTTCGGAGGCACGCTTCACCATGCTTGAAGCACACAATCAAAAGCCCTTTTCGGAGGCACAAGCCCTCTTCGGAGGCACAAGCCATCTTCGGAGGCACGCTTCACCATGCTTGAAGCACAAAATCAAAAGCCCTTTTCGGAGGCACAAGCCCTCTTCGGAGGCACAAGCCATCTTCGGAGGCACGCTTCACCATGCTTGAAGCATAAAATAAAAAGCCCTCTTCGGAGGCACATTTCACCAGGGTAGAAGTGCAAAATGCTTCTCTTCGGAGACCCACTTCACCAGAGTTGAAATACCAAAATTGCTTCTCTTCGGAGACCAAAATTGCTTTTCTTCGGAGACCAAAATTGCTCCTCTTCGGAGACCAAAAGACCTCTTCAAAGGCGTACTTCACCTTGCTTGAAGTACCAAAAATAAGCCCCTTACTGGGGCATAAAATCAAAACTTTCTTCGGAAGCTCATTTCACTGCGTAAGAAAATTCGTTTTTAACAAATAAAAGTGATCATCCCCAAAAGTTGAAGTGTTCTTCAGAAGGAAAGAGAAAGTAAAAACTTCTCGAAAGACGAGATATACTTCATTAAAAGCAGAATGATTCTTCCCTTAAAAGTGGAATAGTTATTCTCTGGAATAAGAGTATCAGTCTTGAAAAAGGCTAGGAATATTGCAATGCACTCGCGGTATGGGGGATACTATACGATTCAGTTACATGAACAAAGTAATATACAAGCAACATACCGCGAGTTCATCACAATATCATGAAAAATAGATGATGTGGAATAAATGCATTCTCAAACGCAGACAAAAAGTTTGCACAAGTAAGAAGAATCGTTTGTTCTACACTAAAAATAAAAGACAGATCATTCTCACATACGCAAGAGTTTGTACAAGTAAAATAATTGTTTTATTTAGTACTATGAAAATTCTTTACATGTGCAGATATCTCAAAAAGCAAAAGCAGGGACCGGTACCCGCACAATCCCCGGTCGATACATGCAAAAAGCAAAAGTAAGGAGTAAAAAAATCTAGCTTGTTATCCCTTCTTCTCGCCACCTTTGGAGCCTTTCCCCGGCCTAATGATTAGTTTTTGGAGCCGTTGTGGATGGGTCGGGGCAGAAGGAGAAAAAGGTGCGGCTGGATCAACTTCTGCTTCCTCCCCAGTTGAAGCACTTCTCTTCTTCTTCCTTATGCCACGCTTCCCCTTCCTCTTTGAAGAAGATTCGCTCCCCGGAGTAGCAAGCAGTGTTGAAAGCTTTGTGTCGTCATCAAGGGACTGCTCCGGGGTCTTCTCGACGTCTTCAAGGTCCTCCGCCTTCTATTCCTGCGAAGCTGCCGGGTCATCCAGGCCTTGAAGGGCTTCGATTTTCTCTACCTGTGATCCCGGCTGGGAAGTAGAAGGAGGAGTAACCTGTAAAGATGAAGGGACGGCAACTGAAGGAGTGGAAACTTGTGCAGTGTTTGGTGCCTCCGCTGTAGAAGAAAAGAAGTTAAAATCAACATCTTCCGAAAATAGAGAAGTTATCGGTTCACCAAAGTTCAAGTAACAAGTAAGAAGGTCATCAAACTCGGTTAAATCAAGTAACTGGTTCATTAGACCCGGAACTTCGCCAAAGTTACCTGGAGGAGTTGGTTTCGCAAGCTCAATTTCATATTTATCAGCTTCAGTTTCTTCCTGGCTCTTCTCTTCAATTTGGGAAAGAGGAGTCTCGGAAGTATCGAGTTTAGCTTCAGCATCTTTTGCAGCAAGTGGAGATTGAGAGCTAGAACCGATGATATCAACATCAGTCAAAGTCGAAGTATGAGCAGGGGCAGGTAGTGATGTTGTCTTTTCTGGATGTTCCTCTACCACTGTCCCGGCTCTAGCTTCGGCAAGTTGCTCTTTGCCTCTAATAAGCACATCACGTGCTTCATCATCTAGATAAAGCGCTACAAGGTCTGCTTCCGCATAACAGGCAAATGTATCAAGTATAGTCTCCAAAACTTCAGCAAGTGTAATCTCATATTTGGGACCCAAGAATGAAAGGCTGCCGCGGCCCAAAACGCTGTGCATATAGAAATCAAATAGAGTAGAATCGATGCTAGCTTTAGTGGCATCGTGAGACTCTTCGGCCGCAACTTGTCCAGCGACCGCGTCATCACGCTCCTTCTCAACTTTAAGAAGCTTAGCTTTCAGCATCTCAATCTCTGCATTTTGGGACACAATTGTTCCCCGCAGCTCAGTATTTTCTGTGCGATATTTCTCAGTAATGTGCTGCTCAGCTGCAAGCTTCATTTCGGCGTCCCTTTGCGCAGCATGTGCATCCCGCACTTGCTTCTGAAAGACTTCTTCCTTTTGGGTGTGCGATGCAGAAGATGAGGCCAGATCTTCCTTTAGTCGTTTGACTTCAGATGTAAGCTTTGCGTTGTCGTCTGCAATGCTTGTCATCTCCGCATCATGTTGCTTACACCATCTGTCCCATTCTGATTTATCATTCTCCATGGTCATCATCGCCTCAAGATTTATGTGGTTAACCCTTTGGAGTTCATCGACAAGTTTCTGCCATTGCGACATCCTCTCGATATTAAGTCTGACCGCGTCAAGGCTTTTAAGCATGTCTTGCTTATCAATTGGAACCAAATCCAAGTCAAAGCGCACTCCTTTTAGGCACCAATTTGGAAATCGGCTCTGGAGCGTTGGAGGGCCGTCTTTAACTTGATATTGTGGCCTGTTAATGATTGTTTGAATATCAGACTTCTTTAGAGGAGGAGAGCCGGCCGGAGTATCAGAAGGGATAGGAGCGTCAGCTTTTTCAGAAATTTCAGACGCGTCCTTCTCATCAAGTTTAACCCGTTTACTTGGGTCACCGGTAGCATGCTTCTTCCCTTTGTCATCATGATATTTTCTTTTATGAGAGTCATCGTCTCTCCTTCTTTGCTGCTCTTCGTAAGCACGCCTTTCTTGAGCTTTTCTAGCTGCACGCTCTTCGTCAGATTCTTTGCGGGAGGGAAGATAACGTCCATAATCGTAAGAATCACGCCCTCCGTAGCGCGGAAAGTTGTCGTAGTATGAGCCGGTACGTCCCATTGGAGAATCTGAAAAACGGAAAAGAAGTGAAGTTTAGAAATTTCTAGAAAAAGAGGATAAATGCTTATAAGTGCTGAAAAATCCTAAGTGTGTGCGGCGTGCAAGCTACATGCGTCAAACTACAGACCACGCTTTAGTGTGGAAACAGAGACGACTGGCGTAGTAGGCGTTAGGGTTTGTTTTAGGGTGGAAGTTGCTTCAACAATGGGAGAAGTCACTTTTGGATTATTATCCCCGAAAAGCTCTTGAGAAGTTATCATGATATCGCTCAAGCCATAAAAGTGTCATCACCCTGGAACTCAGCAGACTTCTCCTTTTCAATTTCCGTATCGATTGATTTCTCAGAAACTCGAGGATTCTCTTCCTCCTCAATAATTGGGGCAAGTGCCGACTTGCTGGCTGACCCTACAACATCGATGGATGCGGAACATTTTATCAAAGCAGCCTCTACAACGGGTGCTTTTGACGCAATTTCTTCTACAAAAGAGGGGGCATTCGAGGCCTCTGCTTGAGAGCCCGAAGCAACTAACGTTTCCGCATCAGAACTAGAAATTTCATGAATCTGAGTCGATCTAGAAGGATGTAAAAGACCAAACTGGTGCAGAAATTCATCTTTTAGCAAGAATTTGGCACTCCTCTCTTCAGCATCAATGGCACTCAAAGTATCTAAAATCGACTTGCGGCTGGTATCTCGAAGAAGAGAAGGAAGTGCTGCACAAAGAAAGAATGGAATTAAGCATTTGACGGTTCGAATTCTGAAAAATCTAGAAAATGAATCGGTAAAAGGTAATCTTACTTCCGACTCTCCAGATGGCATAAAATCCCGGAGGACAGCGAACATAAAAGAATTGAGTCAAGAATCCATCGGCACTTTCAGGCAAGTCCAAAATTAGTTTACGATTCCTGGCACTCCTTACAAGTATGATGGAGGGATGGTCTTTGTTCCTTGCAAATGTACACAAGAAGCGAATTTTGTCAAAAGAGGGAAAACGGTCCAATGTTCTCCTGAAAAGCACACACAATCCCAACAGGATGGAGTATCCATTAGGGTGTAGTTGAAAGGGAGAAATAGTTAGCCGAAGGAGAAGTTCTCGAAGACAGTCGTTAAATGGGGGAATGGCTCCACTCGAACACATCTGCCGGTTCACAGCAACAAAGCCAAGAGGCGGCCTGTCAGCAGTGTCGCTTGACCCAGGAAGTAAAGCATCTGCTTCGGCAATGCCAAATTGGATGCACAGTTGTCGGAAGACTTTATGACTTAGAGTAGTAGGAGTCCTTTCCGGAGGGTCGTTTAGTGGAGTAGCAATTGGAAAAGCTTCTCCGGCTATTTCCAAGTCTTCCTGTTGAGATTCCATTCTACACAAGGAACTGGACGATCAAATATTAAGGTGCACGTTTCCTAAAAAGAGTGAAGTGTTGTGCAAAACTAATACAATAACGAGCAAATGTAAATGAAACTAAACTAATTGACACTTGTCGATTATAAAGTTTCAGGGCTTGATATCTTAAGTCCAAGAATAGTGTTGTGTTGATGCAAATAAATCAGCTTTAATTGATCATTTCAATTTTGCTTTAATACTTCACTTAGATTTGTTAGTTCACAGCATTTCATTCACGAAGTTCATTTAAGTTTGATATTCTTTGTCAACTAATCTGTTGTTTGATGTGGGCAATCAATAGCAGTATATTCGTCCCATTTTTCTGTGAATGTTGCTTCTAAACAGGTTATCGGCATTAAGGTCGAGGCAATCTGAAAAGAAGTGAAAAGTCCAAAACAATTCAAATTCAGAAAATCAATCAAGTTCTGCTCAAAAAAATCTAAGTGTTAGGTCGCTTACGACCTAACACAAGTTGCAGCGTTCCTATGCTAAGCTGTTCAGGTTAAAAGTTCAGGGCTGTGAAAATTGTCCAAGTATTAGGTCGTTCAGCGACCTATCATGGGTCAAGCTTTCTGTAAGTCGCACGTTGCAGTTGAATGGATTAAGATGAGGCAATTTTCTTAAGTCCTAGGTCGTGCACAATTGTTTTTAGGTTGGAGATTCTCTAGGTCGCAAATGTTGTCAGATCGCAAAGGCTTAAGTCGCTAAGCGTTCCCACGCGACCTAACTCTTAGGTCATTCAAATCTGATAGGTTGTCGACTTCCTGTCCAAGCAACATCATATTGAGTCCAATAACCCAATACCGCCAGTTCAAAAAGAGTTCATCTTCCCCTTCATCCTACCTCAACGTACCACCGATTAACTAGCAAATCAATGGCAAACCCTACAGAACTGCAGTAAAAGCTTTCGTATGATCGCAAATCACCACGACACGAACGAAAGTCAGTTGAAACTACCGCTCAAAAAACATGATGCATGAAATTGGGCTTAGGACGAGTAACAACGATTCGTGATCAAAGCAGTGACTATGGACAAGTAAAGGTCGATCCACTTACGGATTATGATTGGTGAGAAAGATTCGTCAGTTGAATGAGTCAAATTTGCCTTTGGAAGCTCGAAAAATCGTTAATGGCGATGGAGGCTCAAAACAGTAAGGTGAGGAAGAAGGTGCGACCTAACCAATTTATATGAAACTGAGAATGGGAGGCGAACAGGCGTGAAGTTCTAGGTCGTTTGCGACTTAGCAAGGTTGAGTCGAAGCATACGACCTATGGCATAGTCATATGCCACGAGGGGCAAATGTTAATTCGATAATCTCAGCGACCTAGAACTTAGCGACCTAACAGGGATTAGCGACCTAGAGGAGCTTGCGACCTAACAGGGATTAGCGACCTAGAGAAGCTTGCGACCTAACAGGGATTAGCGACCTAGAGAAGCTTGCGACCTAACAGGGATTAGCGACCTAGAGGAGCTTGCGACCTAACAGGGATTAGCGACCTAGAGGAGCTTGCGACCTAACAGCAGGAAACTTAGCGACCTAAGAACATAGCGACCTAAAGAATGTCGCGACCTAACTATCAGAAGACCTTGCGACCTAAGGACTTGGGAGAAGTTTGCGACCTAAGGACTCAGGGAAGGTTTGCGACCTAACTACAGGAAAGATTTGCGACCTAAGGGACCTACGACCTAAGAGGCTAACGAGCTAGGGCTACAACGACTTAGAACTCCCACAGCTATTCCTTAACTCGCTTGCGACCTACCACTTAATCAAATGAAGCCAAGTACTGCTTCACCAGCTAATCTCTTAAGCCGCAAGGAGACTGCGACCTAGCTTAGGTCGCTCGCGACCTACGACTTAACTAAGGTCGTACGCGACCTAAGACTTATGCGAATTTTCTGAATCCAGATCAGCTCCTATAAATACCCCCCAACATCCAACAAGAAGGGGACTTTTGGCCATTCATTTCTTCAAAACGCCGTTACTCCGTCGAAGTCTTCACTCATCCAGCAATCAAAGATCCTCAAACATTCAAGACGCTACAACAATCTTCAAGAGATAATTCCTTACATCCAACATGGATTCATCGAATTTCATCGACGAAGATTGAGCTAGTAGTCAAGATTGTTTCTTTTGATCAAGCTGTACTGTTTTGATAAGAGATTTGTATCGATTTGTAACCGAATTCAGAAATAAAGAGATTCAAAGTGGACGTAGGCTTAATCTCAAGCCGAACCACTATAAATTGCTGTCTTTTACTACTTTTCTGCCAGTTTACTGCTTAAATTCTGTTCCCGTCACACGGGTGGTGCTTTCACGATTCTATTACACACACCGGGTGTTAGCGTTCACTTTTTAACGTTAACAACAGATATAGTTTCTTTTCTATAGAGATCAGTTATTATCTATTATATTTTATTCCGTTGCGATGGTTAGATTCTGATGTTGTTTTACTTTATTCTTCTACCTCTTTCTTCTTCTTTTACCCTAGTTATTCACTCTTTCGTACACTTTGGGTTGACCGAGGAAGAATTATTATCAACTCAAGGGATACGGAACTGCGGGTCGCTACAATGAACATGCTGCCACTAGTACATATACAGTCGCCACTTTAAAAATGAGCTATCCCATACATATAATTTGCTAGAACCGAAATAAACAAAGCTCAAAGTACACATACACACACACACACACGACGCCTCTGCATATATTTATTTTATATATAACAGGAGAGGAACATGTATAAGCAGAGATATATATATCTATAACAGCATATGCAGCTTATATATATGGAAACAAGAGGAGAAGGCTGTGATCAGAGGCGGGGGACGCACGCATGCACGGGGAAAGGAAGGAAAGCAATGCGGCGAGGATGGGTTTGGACTCGGGTTATGGGGTTTAGCGGCGCTAGGTGGTGGCCTCAGTGAAGGCGCTGGCGGAGGGGTGAAGGATGGATGTGGGGAGGTCAGGGAAGCAGGTGGTAGCTTGGGGCTAAGGGAGGAACACGGTCAGGCATAGGAGAGTGGAAGGGGAAGCGGTGCTGGGTAGTGGCGATGGTGTAAGTGGTAGGCCGTGGGTTTTGGGCTCAGGTCAGGGGGTTTTGGCGAACCAAGTAAATAAAATTGGTTAATTTAATGATTTATTGGTTAATTAATTTGTTTAAATTAATAATTGAAAATCATTTAAATAATTGAATATTGGGTTTTAAGCTAGATAAAAATGACTTGAAGGCTTATTAAATTTTATTTATAAGTATTAAGGTAAATAAAATTTTAAATTGACTTTAAAAGTGATTTACTCGATTTAAAAAATAACTCGTTTAAATTAACATATGAAAACAGCCTTCCGGGACACAGTCTCGGATTTCGACGAAACTAGTTCCATTGGATCTGTAATAGTGTATTATTATCGAATTTCAATTTTCGTAGCATTTGGAATTATTGTTTGGTCATATGGGATAAAAACGCGCTGAATTCAATATCGAAAGTTCAATATAATAATTGGGTCCAAAAGGCTATCTTCTACATACGATCGAATTAGGACTCGAAACTTTTCCACTACGTTCGAAATAGGGGTATACCATCAGAAACGCCGGGTGGCATGCCTCCATAGGGATTCGAAATAAACATCTAGATATGTTGAAATTAAAAAGAATATATTTATATCGATTTAACCTTCAGCCCACATTCTTTCAATTCGAGCCACCCTATTACTGAGAAGTAGACCTATTTTGTACGTATAGCCTCCATCCTCTTCGTTCAAATCACGACCTCTTTTTTTCCCCTTCAGATCGAAGAATGATTCAAATCGAGAAAAAAAACACATAACTGCTAGAAAATAAAAGATATTGACTCGATTTAGGGCAGCACGCGATCGAATTCGTGGTGAGAGGCATGCGCATGCGCGAAGGGAGAAAGAATGCAAGGCCAGGGCTCGAACTTGAGCCTAGCAGCATCGCGTTGGGTGGCGATGATCGATGGCTGGAGTATGGGTAGGCGTGAGCCAAGGGGAAGTTGGCCTGAGGCATTCGCGGCTGAAGGGCACGGCGCGACCTGGAGCATCGCGGTGGCGTGTGATAGAGCGCAGTGGAAGTGTAGTGGCGCGCATGCACATGAAGTATTGAAGTCGTGTATGATTGGGTCGGGTTCAAGCAACCTGGGAACAAAGTTAAGAGGAGTAGTTATGAAATTTGGTTTGCTAATAATTTTTATTTTGTTAATTAATATGTTAATTAGTTTTAATTAAATAGTATCGTAATTATCGAGTAAATTTTGTATACGAGGTCCGTTTAGAGCGAAACTAGTTGGAGGAGTCTCGTATCACCATTGTCTACAGCGTGGGATATATCTGGAATTTATTTGGAGCTGGAATAATTTCAGTTTCAAATAAATGGTGAGTGTTTTATAACGCTCACAAGTACTAGAATATTTTTATGCTAGTTAAATTTGAAATTCTGAAGTGATATAAATTTATTAATCCATGTTTGATAAATTTAATTGTCACCTAAGTTGTCATTCGAATTAACTGTTAAAAAAATCAAAATTGACGGTAAGTTGGAAATTGGAATTTAATTGCTAGTAAAATACCCGATATTAATAACTATGAAATTGTTATGAATTATTTGGACTGTTTGGATGATTGATTATGATGGATGATTCTGATGTTTATTTATATTATATATATTCTGTTATCACCTGGTAAATTATTTACAGTTTATATAAAACTGTAAATTGAATTATTTCGAATAAATTAAGAAATAGGTTGAAATGAAATATACCTATGACATTTATTTTGGATTGAAATGATATATATCCATCTCTGAAATTAAATTGAAATAACTGATCACTTGGTCATAGGATAGAAAATAATATACGGACACCGGATTGGTTAAATTAAATGATTTTAAAATTTTTGATTTGAAATTTATTTAAATGATTTGATTTTAAGAAAATGAAAATCAAATTTATGGAAATCAAACTATTTCGAAATTGAGCTCAGAATTGAATTATATTTGGGGATTTGGATTTCAAATTGGGTATTGAAAGTAAATTGATTTAAGTGTTTTGAATCGATGTTTTGAAAATTGAACTCGAAATTGATAAAAATCGAATTGGTTCAAAATTCAAAACTGAAATTATTTTGGAATTGTAATTGAAATTAATCTGGGATTGGAATTGAAATTGATTTGAATTAAAATTGGAATCGAAGTTAAATTTGAATTGAAATCATAATTGAATCGATTTAAATGGAAATGGAAATTTAAAGTGATTTGAATTGGGAAATTTGGAATTGAATCGGTTTGACTTTGAAACTATTTCAAATAAATTATTTTAGTATAAACTACTAAAAATCTATCTTTTTAAATATTCAAATTATTTTGATTTTCCAAACTATTTTACTATACAAACCATTTTCAATACTCAAACTATTTTCTATTAAACTATTTTAACTATTTTAAAACTATTTAAACTATTTTCTAAAAATTCAAACCGGTCAAAAGGGTGGAATGTTTATATTTAAATCATGGATTTAAATACGAATTGGGTTAAAATGAAGTTATAACTTAAATTGAAATTCAAAACAATCTTGGAAGCAAAATCGGGATATTAAGGCGAAAATGATTTCAAAATGAAATGGTATATTTTGAGTAAATATGATAATTTCGAAATGGATTTGGTTTTGAAGTGAATATGATATTTTGATATCAAGTACAAATTGTTTCTGAAATAAAAAAGTACCAATCCGTGTGTAAAATGACGTTTGGTAGTTAAAGAGACCGGGGCCTCTTATTAGCATACTCTCAATCAATATTGGAATCACTTTAACAACTGTGTACGTGGAGTGATGATACAGAATAAAGTGGTTGGATTTGGTATACGTTTGCTGGATTTGAAGAAAGAGAACAATGATGGATTAGCCTGACACTTGTGCCAATTTAAAATGACTAAAACAGGAGTCGTACCGACCAAGCGAGCTAGCTACCCTGAGCGGACATCCGTTCTTCGATTTTCTTGGGCTCGGTCCATATTATTACTCTTGTTGTTGGTTTCGATTGGTGCACCTCGATTTTGGGATAACCTCCCCTTGACTTGATATGGGATGGATGTACGTGGTGGTCGGTCGTAGCTATGATGCATTACCACTAACCGGGAAGGGTAAACTGGTAGTATCCTGCCTTGGACATTGCCTCACGTGCCTTGTCATAATTTTATCCCTATACGAGACCCATACGATTTTGGTTTGGTGTTGTCGTATCACGGCGCATCCCTGACTACCGACGTGATATTGGTGGTGTCAAATGAAAACTGTACGACAATGCTTTAAAACGCGTTAAGAGGGATCAATGTAAAGCTTTAACGCTAAGAAAAATATTTATTTTACTGATTAGACATTATATATGTAGCGTATTCTACTATATATAAATATTTTGACGGATCCTTAAGAGATGGAAAATCCCATAACATCTCTTGAGTTATTGCACGCACGTTATACACTGAATAGGAGATGTGAAACCCTATAAACATCTCTAACGCCATGGCACTCATGTTATATGTGATATCGATTTGAATCACATAAGAATATTTTAGTCCTGACTCGAGTGTTTTTTTCTTTTCATTACGCTTGGATCGACCCTGAGTTTTCAGCTTATTGAAGATTTATTCTGGAGGACGAAGACGAAGATTTGTTATATTATTACTATTACTATTCCTACGTCATGTTGTCTGCTGTATTATTTATTTATCCCTGATATATATATAACTCTGATAAATGTTGTATATATTATAATCAAATGTATAGTATAAACAGCTTCATGAACTGTTTATTTGATTATTATATTTTATCGTTCCGCTGCGAGATTCTGTGTTTGTTTTCTTCTTCTTTTCTTATTTTTCTAAATTAACCCCATTGATCATCTATGTTCTGGATTGTTTAAGTCGGACATGTGTGGATTATTGTCGATTTAAACCTTCCAAAATGTTGATCATCACAATTGGTATCAGAGCATAGGTTTAGCGATAACCTTAGCTTTGTGGGGTTTGACTCATTAGAGATGGGGTAGTAATACCCTAGGATGGATCTGTTTGAGTGTATATAGATGAGAGAGCATACTTGTTAGTGTTATAAAAAATTTTATATTGTGCTTACTTGTCCGTTGAGTTGTTTATGATTTCTGGTCGATGCATGGGACGCCGTGTTATCGTTAGGGGTTTCTAAACACTTAAACGAGGCAAGTCGACATAATATTTTTTAAAATAGGGTAAATGAAATAATTTTACCTAAATTATATTTATATATATATATATATAATGATAATTTTAATGAAGCTGTTGTTAGGAGATGATAATATTCAGTTATCATCAATTATTGGTCGAATTAAATTAAAAATGAATACTTTATGAATTCTATTTTACGAAGTGTTCGATAATTAAATTGAATTGAAATCTAATCGCAATAAGAATTGTTTAAAAGAATGTTTTGGCAATAAGGTAATGGAATTTGTATAAGCATATTTATAAAATGGCTTATAAATAGAAAGGATTTAAAAGTCGAGAATTTTTGAATTTAAAACCTGTTGCTTTCGAAATTTATTTTCAAAACCTTTAAAGATTAATAATAATATTATTTGAAAGTTTTTTTACTAGAAATATATTTTGAAAAGATTTTTGAAAGAAACAAAGCATTGAACTTGCTCTAGTCGTTGGAAAATAATTCAGGGATGACTGCAGCATCGCCAGTATTCATTTTCGAGTTTCTGAGTGAGAATTGCTACTAAAAGAAATTTATTTTCGATTAAAACAAGTTTTAATTGTGAAAAATATTCTAAGTATGATTTGATAAATATATGAAAATAATTTCCGAACTTATAAACTGAAATTATTATAGATAAGAAATAAGTTTATAGCTTATAGATTTGAACATGAAAATAAAATCAAATTTTAAAAAGGTTGAACATTTTGGTTTAGCAAACAAAAGAAGGTTTGAATTTGAGATATGAAATAAAATAATTAACCTAAGAAATGTTAAATAAATTGAGTTAGTTAGAAGTAAATAAAATGAAGTCTAACTCAAGAAAGCTTAAATAAAAGTGAATTGTGTTTGAAATGAATTAGATTAAACATGAAATGAAATTTTAAATGAATAGGTTGTATAACTTATAGGTTGAGAAATACTAAGCTAAAAAAAATTATATTTTGTTGAATGTAAATGATAAGAAAGGAAAAGGAAAATTTAACTGAAATAATGTTGAATAAACCAAGTAATGGATTAAAATGAAATGAAGTTTAACATAATATAAATAAATTGAATTAGATTTGAATGAAACCAGATAAATTAATAAAGTGAATTAATTCCACTTAAGCTATGAAATGAATTAATAGTATGAATACGAACTTGAATTATAAAATGAAACGCAAATTAAATTGTGAAAGAAATTGAATAAAATAAGTGAGTGTAAGAAAATCTATATGAGTAATTGAACTTAATTTAAATTGGATGTAAATAAATTAAATGCAAATAGAATGAGTTTCAATAAAATTGAATGGTAACTAATTAGGGATGAAATAAGTTAGTGGCATAAATTATAGATTGAAGTTAACTTAGGAGAAGTTGAATAAAATAGATGGTGATAAAGAATTTTTTTTTATGAATCGAGTTATGAAAAATTTACTTAAGTACATTATTAATATGGATTTCAATAAAAGAAATGAATAAATGAAGTGAATCAATGAATTAATAATAACTTAAGATATGAAGTAATGATAATAAACATGAGTTGTGTTGTATAAAATATTTATAATAAACTTAAATGACTTATAAATGATGTTAGTATTAAAAAGAGAATATATTAGGTGGAAATAAAATAAAAAATTTAACAATTGGAATAAGATTTAAATGAAATGAATTTTATAAAATGTTCCATAAACGAAATTATATGAAATATGCTAAACTAAAAATGAAACAATTGGAATTTAACAGATTAAATTGAATAAACCGAATGTAAATTAATAGAATGTGAATTCATTAATGTTGATAAATGCATGTCAATCAATTGAAAGTAAATAAACTGAATGAAAAATCAATTGAATGTGAATTAAATTGAATGTAAGTTGGTTGAATACAAATAAATTGAAATGAGCTAATTACATGTTAATTAAAAAAAATTTGAATGTCAATAAGAAATGATGTTTATAAATTAAATATTGGCGTTGGATAATGTAAATTCATATCGTGATGAATTAATTGGATGAATACTAATATTTGAATGGTTTCTTTAGTTGCAAATCATCGTTATAACCGTTTTATTGTATATGATTGTTGTTTGACGTATATTAATGCTTATGTTATGGTTTGGGTTTAAAATTCATGTTACATGCTTCTATAAAACTCATACATGCTTTTTATATCATTATATGCAACTAATATCTAAAATTGAGTTGAGATAGGTACATACAGAGACCGTTTGGACGTGTACGCGGATTTATTTATGCTTTTGCTTGCCTAACATGATCGAACTCGCTCGTATTAATATTATTAATGATAAAGAAAATACCGCACTTTTATATTTTTCCCTTTGGGATGCCTCATCATTGAGATGAGATGTATACTTGATATATTTGATATATATTTGGGTTATATATTGAATTGTAAATTTTTTTCGATCGTACTGCATAAAAACAAATTTTAAATTTTATAGCTTGTTTTGATAACTAACTTGTAAATTCCGAAAGCCGATCGGAGTGGCATAGTAGAAATGTAGTAATGGTTTTATAAATGAGATTTAATGTTTTATAAGTTGATTGTTTTGAATAAAATATATCAAATATTATATTCTGTACTTAGCCCTTTTCGAGGACCAAAAGTTTTGAGTAGGGGAGAATATAATGACCCGTATTTTTAACTATTTAAATTACGGAATTTGATATAATTATTGAATAAAATGGTTACAAATTTTTTTTAATGATTTTGAATGTAAGTTGTTGGATATGAACTTGAATAAAATACTGAAAAATAAATTTTGTAGATTTAATAACTTTAACTTCAAATACAATGATTTATTGGTTAATTTAATTATTTAAATTAATAATTGAAAATCGTTTAAATAATTGAATAATGAGTTTTAAGTTGGATAAAATTGATTTGAAGGCTTATTAAATTCTATTTATAAGAATTAAGGTAAATAAAATTTTAAATTAACTTTAAAAGTGATTTACTCAATTTTAAAAATAACTCGTTTAAATTAACATATAAAAATAGTCTTTCAGGACACGATCTCGGATTTCGATGAATCTGGTTCCATTGGATCTGTAATAGTGTATTATTATCGAATTTCAAATTTCGTAGCGTTTGGAGTTATCATTTGGTCATACGGGATAAAAACGCATTGAATTTAATATCGAAAGTTCAATGTAATAATTGAGTCCAAAAAGCTATCTTCTACATACGATCGAATTGGGTCTCGAAACTTGTTCCATTGCATTCGAAATAGGGGTATAACATTAGAAACGCCAGGCGGCATGCCTCGATAGGGATTCGAAATAAACATCTAGATATACTGAAATTAAAAAAAAATATCGATTTACAGCCCATGTTCTTTTAATTCGAGCCACCCTATTACTGAGAAGCAGACCTATTTTGTATGTATAGCTGCCATCCCCTTCGTTCAAATCACGACCTCCATTTTCTTTTCCCCTTCAGATTGAATAATGATTCAAACCAAAAAAACACATAACTGCTCGAAAATAAAGATATCGATCGACTCGATTTAGGGAAGCACGCGATCGAATTCGTGGTTAGGGGCACACGCATACACGAAGGGAGAAAGTGCGCGAGGCTAGGGCTCGAACTTGAGCCTGGCAACATCACGTTGGGTGGCGATAATCAATGGCTGGAGTATGGGTGAGCGCGAGCCAGGGGGATGTTGGCCTCAGGCATTCACGACTGAAGGACACGGCGCCACTTTGAGCATCGCGGTGGCGTATGATGGAGCGCAGTGGAAGTGTGGTGGCGCGCGCACGTGAAGTATCAAAGTCGCATATGATTGGGTCGGGTTCGAGCAACCTGGGAACGAAGTCGAGAGGAGTATTGGTGAGATTTGGTTTGCTAATTATTTTTATTTTGTTAATTACTATGTTACTTAGTTTTAATTAAATAGTATCACTAATTATCGAGTAAATTTTGCATACGAGGTCCGTTTAGAGCGATATGAGTTGCAGGAGACTCGTATCGTCGTTGTCTACAATGTGGAGTGGATCTGGAAATAATTTCAGTTTCAAATAAAAGGTGAGTGACTTATAATGCTCATAATTACTAGAATATTTTTACGCTAGTTAAATTTGAAATTATGAGGTGATATAAATTTATTGATCGTTGTTTGATAAATTTAATTGTCATTTAAGTTGTCATTCGAATTAACTATTAAAAAAATTAAAATTGATAGTAAGTTGGAAATTGGAATTTAAGTGCCAGTAAAATACCCGATATTAACAACTATGAAATTGTTGTGAATTAATTTGACTGTTTGGATGATTAATTGTGATGGATGATTTGGATGTTTATTTATTTTTATATATATTCTGTTATCACCTGATAAATTATTTACAGTATATAAAACTGTAAATTGAATTATTTCGAATAAAATAAGAAATAGGTTGAAATGATATATACCTATGACAATTATTTTGGATTGAAATGATATATATCCATCCCTGAATTAAATTGAAATAACTGATCACTTAGCCATAGGATAGAAAATTATATACGGACACCGGATTGGTTAAATTAAATGATTTTAAAATTTTTGATTTGAAATTTATTTAAATGATTTGATTTTAAGAAAATGAAAATCGAATTTATGGAAATTGAACTATTTCAAAATTGAGCTTAGAATTAAATTATATTTGGGGATTTGGATTTCAAATTGGGTATTGAAAGTAGATTGATTTAAGTGTTTTGAATCGAAGTTTTGAAAATCGAACTCGAAATGGTTCAAAATTTGAAATTGAAATTATTTTGGAATTGCAACTGAAATTAATTTAGGATTGGAATTGAAATTAATTCGAAATTGATTTGAATTAAAATTGGAATCGAAGTTAAATTCGAATTGAAATCGGAATTGAATCGATTTAAATGGTAATTGAAATTTGAAGTGATTTGAATTAGAAAATTTGGAATTGAATCGGTTTGACTTTGAAACTATTTTCAATTAAATTATTTTAGTATACACTATTAAAAATCTATCTTTTTAAATATTCAAATTATTTTGATTTTCCAAACTATTTTACTATATAAACCATTTTCAGTACTCAAACTATTTTCTATTAAACTATTTTAACTATTTAACTATTTTAAAACTATTAAAACTATTTTCTAAAAATTCAAACTGGTCAAAAGGGTGGAATTTTTATATTTAAATCTTGGATTTAAATACGAATTGGGTTAAAATGAAGTTATAACCTAAATTGAAATTCGAAACAATTTTGGAAGTAAAATCGGGATATTAAGGCGAAAATGATTTCGAAATGAAATGGTATATTTTGAGTAAATATGATATTTTCAAAATGGATTTGGTTTTGAAGCGAATATGATATTTTGATATCAAGTACGAATTGTTTTTGAAATATAAAAGTACCAACCGGTGAGTAAAATGACGTTTGGTTGTTAAAGAGACCGGGGCCTCTTATTGGCATACTCTCTGTCAATATTGGAACCACTTTAACAACCGTGTACATGGAGTGATGATCCAGAATGAAGTGGTTGGATTTAGCATATGGTGGATTTGAAGAAAGAGAATGATGATGGATTAGCTTGCCACTTGTGCCAATTTGAAATTACTAAAATAGGAGTTGTACCGGCCAAGCGGGCTAGTTACCCCGAGCGGACATCCGTTCTTCGATTTTCTTGGACTCAGTCCATATTATTACTCTTGTTGTTGGTTTCGATTGGTGCACCTTGATTTTGGGATAACCTCCCCTTGACTTGATATGGGATGGATGTACGTGGTGGGCAGTCATAGCTATGATGCATTACCACCAACCGGGAAGGTTAAACTGGTAGTATCATGCCTTGGGCATTGCCTCACGTGCCTTGTCATACTTTTATCCCTATACGAGACCTATACGATTTTGGTTTAGTGTTGTCGTATCACGGCGCATCCCTGACTACCGACGTGCTACTTGTGGTGTCAAACGCAAACTGTACGACGCTTAAAAACGCATTAAGAGGGATCAATGTAAAGCATTGATGCTAAGAAAAATATTTATTTTACTGATTAGACATTATATATGTAGCGTATTCTACTATATATAAATATTTTGATGGATCCTTAAGAGATGGAAAAATCCTGAAACATGTCTTGAGTTATTGCATGCACGTTATATATTGGATAGGAGATGTGAAACCCATAAACATCTATGACGCCATGGCACTCATATTATATGTGATATCAATTTGACTCACATAAGAATATTTTAGTACTGACTCGAGTGTTTTGTCTTTTCATTATGCTCGGGCCAGCCTTGAGTTTTCAGCTTATTGAAGATTTATTCTAGAGAATGAAGACGAAGATTTGGTATATTATTACTATTAGTATTCATGCATCATGTTATCCGCTGCATTATTTATTTTTCCCTGATGTATATATAACTCTGATAAATGTTGTATAGATTATATTCAAATGTATAGTATAAACAGCTTCTTGAACTGTTTATTTGATTATTATATTTTATCGTTCCACTTCGAGATTCTGTTTTTATTTTCTTCTTCTTTTCCTAGTTTTCTTAATTAAACCCATTGATCATCTATGTTCCGGATTTTTTAAGTCGGACATGTGTGGATTATTGTCGATTTAAACCTATTGAAATGTGGATCATCACAGGTCAGATTGAGACTTGGCAGGAGTAGGGACTCAGTGACTTTGATTTGGGCTAGCTAGAGTAGCTATATGGAGTAGCACCCTTTTGATAGAGTTCCTTTTTCGATGTTAGCCTTATTTGTAGACTTGTGTGATACTTGGCTATTGTATTGACTTGAGATGACCTGTACATTCTTTTAGACCTGTCATAGTTATGCAAGTATATGTTTGTATATGTGAGTCTAGTACTTCATTTTGTAGACTTACACTTTAAAAAAATAATTGATGTTTTCATTTCCGTTGCGAAGTTTGATTCTGTGTCGTATACTATGTTGTGTATTGTTCGTAATTATACCTATTATAATTTTTTAATTAGAATCCAAATTAACTTAAGCACATTGAAAAATGAATTGTTATGCTAATTTCAACAATTGAAATTTACGAGGTTATTCTCATCAATGTTGCTTATTATATTCCAATTGCATTTATCTTCGAAAACACACCTGCAGTCAATGGATTATATCCCTTTACGTATAGCTATCAAAATCATATCTTGGTAATGTACTTAGAACCTCTTCCGGATTTAAGCAACCTGTTGTAGAATATACTAGTGTATTATTTTTGTTTGATGATAATAAACATATATATATATATATATTCGTTTAAATGTATTTGTTATTGTACTATTTTATTTTTCCACATAATTAAATAAATATTTTTTGAATAAAATAAATAACTCGGAATTATTATTTAAACAAATATTTTATTCAAACAAATACTTTATTACAAATTCAAATAGTACAAATTTAAGCTCTCGCAATATTTACACAATTCCAAATACAAGTTTCAATTACAACACAATTTTCACTATACAATTTTACATACATGTTTCACCTCACTACATATTCACTCATCACTCGTATTTGATCATCAACTCTGTTCCAGCCTGTATCCACCATTTGATCTATTTGCAAAATAAATTGATGTAGTAAAATTGAAAAAGAAATATTTTGCAGTGCACAATGAAGTGTGTGTTTGAAATATTGTTTGTCTCAGTTATTTAGGTTGTTCATCCTCATTTTTAATTCATCTTTCTATTTCAAACTAGAGTCAAAAATACGCGAACAACTTGTGACATGCACAGTGTATCACTATACATGCCACAAGGTCGTGCACACCGATATACACATGCTTGTTAAAATTGCAGGGACAGGTGAGCACAAGGTCAAACCCAAGCCAAGACTGGATTCAACTCAAGTGCAATGCAAACACAAACCAAAAATAACCAAGGTCAATCCAGGCAAACCATGGACCAAAGTGCACCAGACATGTACAAAGGATAAAGCAAAAGCAGGAACCACACAAGCAAAGCTTCATACATGTCAGATCCAATTGGGTTAACATGAATGCAGAGCAACAACATGCAACCAGTGTTCATATGGAACCAAACCACCAAATGTACAAAGGCACAAGGAAAGCACTTGAATAACAAGATTAGCAATCAAGTTCAGTTTCAACATGTACATAAAAGTATACAAAATGTTCAAGCAAAATCGAAATTCAGGGCCAGGTACAGGGAAAATATCAACATGAAGCGCACAAGGATACACACATATATGTACACGGTAAACAACAATTTAACTCGAAGCAAATCAACATGCAACCAGAATTTAGGATAGACATAAATGAAAGTGAACTTGGCTAAATTGAAAAGGACGAGAAAATGAACATGGCAACTCAACAAGCCAATGGGACAAATATGAACCAGAGTCATATCAAGTGGCAGCAGTTTTCAAAGAGACTACAATACCAAAGGCACCAAGTTTAAACCCAACAAACATTACAAGGAAATGGACAAGCAAATATCACAAAATCATTATGGCTTGAGAATACAAGTGCACCAAATACAAGAAAAGTCAGAATGCACGCACTCGGGTGAATAGAGCATAGCCATAGCAATCACATTCATATATACATACATGTATGTATGTGTATACACGAAGACATCAGATCAAACTCAAGCAAGTGAACATAGGGTGACACACAAACATACTCAACAAGACAATTCTCTTAAAAAATGCAAGAAATGAACAACACATCAATGTATACATGAGATACTCAAAGTGTAGTAACAAAGCACTCAAAGGATGAACAAGTCAGACTTCAGGAAGTCAACATTGACCCAAAATCGGTATATATATCTCAAATTCAAATGCCAAGCTATAAGAGAATGATGAACAAGTCGTTGGCAGCAAAGAATGGAACAATTCAAATAAATTTAAGCAAATTTGAATATATCAGAAATATATTCAACCAATGAAAAAGTCAGAAATCATCACAATCGTTCAATCAAGAATCAAATGGCTGAGCGCAGCAATTAAAGAATTCAAATTAAAACAACGCAAACGAAAATTTAAGGATTGTATCCCATTTAAACCCAATTCTTCATCGGCAAAACATTAGAGTTCGAGTTCAAGAAAATCAACAGAATAAATAAAGTAAAAATTGCATATCGATATCATACAAAAGTCGAACTCAAACCCTCTGGAGCAATTGAAGAACACTGATCGAAGGAGCATAAAATCCAAATTCATTGGAATCGATCAACTCAACCAACATAGAGGATTCGAAAGCACCAAAACTGTTGAAGCCCAGATCAGAGGCTTAATTAAAGGCATACGATTTAATTTGAGGAATCTTAGGCTTGAAAATAAAAAACCTTAATTCTAGATCGCAAAGGAACAAGACGGCATGGATGAGCAGGAAGCAAAATATAAGGCGAAACTTGTTTACGCCTTCTTTTTTTGGGCCGGATAGTTTTAACTATTAGGGTTTTATTTATTTTTTTAGTTCTTTAGTTTGTTATTTGTTTTTTATTTAAGTCAAACTCTAGTTTTAACTTACGAACTATGTGGCATTGTTCGGAGAATTCGCAACTTAGTGGCTGAGTTGTGGCAGTGTTTTGAGCTTAGAGTTAGGTTAATCAAGTTAGTGGGTATCGCAAGTTTATGTGTTTTTGTAAGCGTCTGACTACTTAATTTCTAGTAAAAACCTTAGGGCAGCACGTAGGCAGGTTTTTGCTGAAATTGGGTAAAACTGTGTGTGATCTTTACTGCGTTACTTTCTGTTTTATTTTATATTTCCACATTAATATTTAGTAGACCCTATTCACCCCCTCCCCCCCTCTAGGGTAAAAACGATCCTATAAGTGGCATCAGAGCTAGGATCAAAAACCATTTTTTGTTAAAAAAATTGATTTTTTCTTCTTCAATGGCTTATTTTAATAATGCTTTTTCTGAAGGTCAATCCATAGCTAGACCACCCATGTTCAATGGTGAATATGCATATTGGAAAACTGGAATGAAATTTTTTCTAAAAATCATAGATGCATGGAATATTGTTGAAACGGGATATAGCACTCCAACAGTAATGGTAGATAATCAAGAAGTTGATAAACCTATGGATCAATGGACAGATCTTGAAAATAAACTACAAACTGCTTATGCTAAAGCTATGAATTCTATTATTTTCTCATTAGATCAAATTGAATTTAACCATGTCTCACATTGTCTAACTGCGCAGGAAATCTGGCACACGCTTGAAGTGACTCATGAAGGAACCTCCCAGGTTAAACAATCTCGCCTTGCCATGCTTAGTAGCAAGTATGAGAACTTCACAATGGCAAAAGATGAAAGTTTCAAAGAAAAGTATGGACGACTTTCAAATCTAGTATACAAATCAAAATCCCTAGGAAGACCATACACAGAACTAGATATAGTCCAAAAGATCCTATGAATTCTTCCATGAAATTTTGAAGCAGAGTTGACTGCCATCCAAGAATCAAAGGATCTGAAACATGTTAAAGTTGAAGAACTCATCGGAAACCTCACCACTTATGAGCTAGAAATCAAATTCAAGGAAGAACGTAAAGGAGGAGATACGCAAAAGAAATCAATATCTCTCAAAGGAACGATGGAAAGTGAAGATGATGATGGTGATGATGAAGGAGCAGTTGAATTGGCACTGATAATAAAGAGATTCAAAAGGTGGAACCGCAAATATAGAAATCCAGCCCTAAATCAACAACTGAAGAGCAGAATTGTCAAAGTTCTAGACAACTCAGAAAAGCAGGAGGTCATTTGTCACAAGTGAAACAAACCTGGTCATATCAAGCCAAATTGTCCTCAAAATCGATTCAGCAAAGGAAAGAAACCGAAAAGGAGAAGTTTTGCATCAACTTGGGGTGAAAGTAATGAAGATGATGATGAAAGCAATGGCAGTGAGAGTGAAAGAGCAAATCTATGTTTTTTAGGAGAAACAAGTGACTGCGATGATGACGAGCCAAGCGAGGTATCAAAACTTACTCACTCACAATTACTTATATATTTTCATGAAGTAAATGACTGTTTTGAAAGACTTAGGGAGAAGTATGCTAAAATTGAATCACAAAAGGATAGTTTGATAGAACTAAATATGCAGCTTGATCAAATGGTTCAGAAAAAAGAGCCCTAAGTGTAATAAGTGTCCATCATTAGAAGAGGAAACAAAAATAAATCAGAAACTAAAATTAAATCGCTTGAAAATGAAGTTCTGATGTTGAAAGAAAGTGAAAATACTAGGAGAGAAAATTCTATTAAATAGTGCACTTTGTTATTGGATGAAAATGAATCTCTCAAGTCACAAGTCCAACAATTGTCTACAACTTTAGGAAAATTCTCCAAAGTAGAAAGATCACTAAATATGCTATTAGGGAAACAAACTGTTCATACTATTAGAAAAGGACTTGGGTATACTCAATCGGAAAAAGGTAGAAGTGAAACTAATCATGTCAACTCCGAGTGCACGATTTGTGGAAAAATTGGACACAATCAAAACAATTGCTAGTATGGACCCAAACACACGAAAACCATACCAATTTGGGTTCCTAAAGGCATGAATGTAAAATCCCTTAAAATCAAACAAATCCGGGTGCCAAAAGGCACAAACATAGATCGTCTTGGTTCTACGCAAACTTGTTTTTCAAAAAAATTTGTCATTGACAATCATGGACCTATAAAAACAAATAGGTCACAAAACTCTTTTCTCGTGTAGGTGTATTGGCAGGGTAAGGAACAGTAAGAGTGGTACCTAGATTTTGTCTGTTCTAGGCACATGACGGGCGATAAATCAAAGTTCCTTAGCCTAGAGAAGTACAAAGGTGGAAGAGTCACAATGGGCAACAACGATAAATGTAAAATTATCGGTAAAGATGATCGACTGGGAAAATTTGAGCCAAAAGCTGACAAAGGAATGTTCATGGGATACTCTTCCAGAATCAAAGCTTATAGAGTATACAACGAAAGGACGAGAATAATCGTGGAGTCAATCAATGTAAAATTTGATGAAGGCATTGATGATCGAAGCAAGGAAATAATCAAAAGCAATGTCGAAGAGGAGAACGAAAAAGATGAAAGTGAAAATCCAAAAGAAACTGCAATCACGGAAGAAGTCCAAAGAAATCTGGAACTAGAGAGATTGAAATTCAAAGAAGATCATCCTCCAGAATTGGTAATAGGTAATCCTACCACAGGTATTCTAACTCGTTCATCTTTTAGAAATTTATGTGATTTGTGTCTATATAGTGGATTTATTTCAGAAGTTGAACCCAAAGACATAGATACAACTCTCAATGATGAGAGTTGGTTTATGGCTATGCAAGAAGAGCTAAATCAATTTGAACGAAATGATATTTGGATTGTAGCACCTAGACCTAATGATTATCCAGTTGTAGGAACTAAATGGATTTTTAAAAATAAATTTGATGAATCTGGAAATGTGATTAGGAACAAAGCTAGGTTAGTTGCTAAGGTTATAATCAAATTGAAGGAATTGATTTTGATGAAACTTTTACACCAGTAGCTAGATTAGAATCCATTAGAATCTTGTTAGCTTTTACTTGTTATAAAGGATTTAAACTAAGACAAATGGATATCAAAAGTGCTTTTCTTAATGGAATTTTGAAAGAGAATGTATTCGTTGAACAACCTAAAGGTTTTGAAAGTCAAGAATACCGTGACCATGTATATAAACTTAAGAAAGCACAATATGGATTAAAACAAACCCCTAGTGTTTGGTATGAATGTCTTAGCACTTATCTCCTTGAAAATATGTTCAAAAAGGGCTGTGTAGACACCACATTATTTCTATTGCACGGAAATGATAACCTATTGATTGTTCAAATATATGTTGATGACATTATTTATGGTGCCACTAACAACCTTTTGTCTCAGAAATTTGAAAAAGTCATGCAGGAAAAGTTTGAAATGAGCTTGGTAGGAGAGTTTAAATTCTTTTTAGGATTTCAAATCAATCAAACCGAAAAAGGTACGTTCATCTCTCAAACAAAATATATCAAAGAGCTTGTCAACAAATTTGGATTGAAAGATGCTAAACCTGCAAAAACTCCCATGAGCACAACAATTAAACTTGGCAAGGATGAAAAAGGTAAGGTAGTTGATCAAAAGAAATATCGAGGTATGATTGGATCACTTCTTTATCTTACTGCT
Organism: Allium fistulosum; assembly: GCA_030737815.1. Taxonomy (NCBI): domain Eukaryota; kingdom Viridiplantae; phylum Streptophyta; class Magnoliopsida; order Asparagales; family Amaryllidaceae; genus Allium; species Allium fistulosum. The sequence continues at coordinate 538,904,990 of CM060903.1, forward strand.
TCTAGACTAGACATTATGTTCTCTGTTTGCTTATATGCAAGGTTTCAATCAAATCCAAAAGAATCTCATTTAAAAGCCGTAAAAAGGATTATAAGGGATCATACCCCACGGTTTGGTCTATGGTATCCAACTAATGATAACTTTGAGTTAAAAGGGTACTCAGATGCAGACTATGCTGGTAGTCTAGTTGATAGAAAAAGTATAAGTGGAACGTGTTTTATGGGACATTCGTTAGTTGCATAGTCAAGTCGAAAACAAAATTGTATTGCATTATCTACCACTAAGGCAGAGTATATTGCTCTAAGCGGTTGCTCTGCTCAAATCTTATGGATGATACAAACTTTGCAAGACTATGGTCTAAATTTTAAACGAGTTCCACTTATATGTGATAGAAAAAGTGCAATTGATCTCACAAATAATCATGTACATCATTTTCGCACCAAGCATATAGATGTTAGACATCATTTCATTAGAGATCACATTTCCAAAGAAAATATCTACATAAACTTCATTTCAACTGATTCTCAATTGGCAGACATTTTTACAAAACCCCTTCCAGAAAATAATTTCTGTCGACTTCGTCTCATTTTAGGCATTTTAGAAATATGTTTTTATATTTTTTGAATTTGATCTTAAATGTCTATGTTAACTACTCTGACTCCCTATTGATTATCGAAAACATAAATAGTGACTGAAAAAGTGATGAGTGTTGATCTTGATCATACATTATGTCTTTAGAGAGTATATTTAGAAATTTCCTTAAAAAATTAAACAAAATTTGTAATAACTTTGGTTAGTGAAAATTCCATGACCATCTTTATTCCTATCCTATTTCTATGACTATCACTCATCAAAATTCAATATGGTATATTAAAATGTGGTAATTAAACATGAATTATTCATTTTTTTAATTAATTAGCAATAAAATCAACCAAAAGCACTCACTCTCATTTAAATGTCATCACGGTTGTGCATGGGTTAACTACTTGAAATTTCTGATTATGTGCTTTCATGCTCATTTAAAAGTCCTCACGGTTATGCATGTATGGAACACATATCAAAATTGGATGAAATAGGCGAGTTGATTCTAACCTCATTAAAAGTCCTCACGGTTATGTGTGGTTAGAAGATGCTTGGAATTCTTTTTTAATAAAAATAGAGAATACCACCAATCTCATTTAAAAGTCCTAACGGTTATGCATAGTTAGTAAGTATTTAAAAAATTCCTGTCATAAACATACCACAAAATGACACAACTATATGGTTTTCTATGCCAACATCACCCCTATCACTCTAAAATGGAATATGCGCCTAACAGAGTATTTATGATTTTTTTTGATATTTTTTTTTGAAATTTAATATTTATACTCAATTAGGTATTAATGTTGTGATTCATGTCTATCACTATATCATTCTTATCTAACACTGTTACTCTTTTGCTGATAACAAAAGGGGGACAGAAGTTAAGATTTTGGCAAATAAGTCATATTTTTTTATTTGCATATTATCATCTAGGTTCATTGCATTTGTTTTTTATTGTCTTTAAATTTCAATTTTTTTTCATGCATATGTGAAGCGGGAGCTTTATTGTAGGGGGAGTATTCAAATAGAGGGAGCTAATAGAATTCATCAAGACCATATATTTAATAGAGTTAAAATCTAAATATATGTTTGTTATCATCAAAAGGGGGAGATTGTAGAATATAATAGTGTATGATTTTTGTTTGATGATAATAAACATATATATATATATATTCGTTTAAATGTATTTGTTATTGTACTATTTTATTTTTCCACATAATTAAATAATATTTCTTGAATAAAATAAATAACTCGGAATTCTTATTTAAACAAATATTTTATTCAAATAAATACTTTATTACAAATTCAAATAGTACAAATTTAAGATCTCACTATATTTACACAATTCCATATACGAGTTTCAATTACAACACAATTTTCAGTATACAATTTTACGTACATGTTTCACCTCACTACATATTCACTCATCACTCGTGTTTGATATTCAACTCTGTTCCAACCTGTATCCAGCATCTGATCTATCTGCAAAATAAACATTGACGTAGTAAAATTGAAAAAGAAATATTTTGCAGTGCACAATGAAGTGTATGTTTGAAAGTATTGTTTGCCTCGGTTATTTGGGTTGTTCATCGTCATTTTTAATTCATCTTTCTATTTCAAACTAGAATAAAAGATATACGACAACTTGTGACATTCATAGTGTATCACTGTACATGCCATAAGGTCGTGCACACCGATATACACTTGCTTGTTAAAATTGCAGGGACAGGTGAGCATAAGGTCAAACCCAAGCCAAGACTAGATTCAACTCAAGTGCAATGCAAACACAAACTAAAACTAACTAAGGCCAGTCCAGGAAAACCATGGACCAAAGTGCACCAGACATGTACAAAGGATAAAGCAAAAGCAGGAACCACACAAGCAAAGCTTCAGACATGTCAGATCCAAATGGTTTAACATGAATGCAAAGCAACAGCATGCAGCTAGAGTTCATATGGAACCAGACCACCAAATGTACGAAGGCACAAGGAAAGCACTTGAATAACAAGATTAGCAATCAAGTTCAGTTTCAACATGTACATGAAAGTATACAAAATGTTCAAGCAAAACCAGAATTCATGGCCAAGTACAGGGAAGATATCAACATGAAGTACACAAGGATACACACATATATGTACACAGTAAACAACAATTTAACTCGAAGCAAATCACCATGCAACCAGAATTGAGGACAGAGATAAATGCAAGTAACCTTGGCTAAATTGAAAAAGACAAGTAGATGAACATGGCAAATCAACAAGCCAGTGGGATAAATATGAACATGAATCATATCAAGTGGCAGTAGTTTTCAAAGAGACTACAATAACAAAGGCACCAAGTTTAAACCCAACAAACATTACAAAGAAATGGACAAGCAACTATCACAAAATCATTATGGCTTGAGAATACAAGTGCACCAAATACAAGAAAAGTCAGAATGCAAGCACTCAGGTGAACAGAGCATAGCCTAGAAATCACATTCATATATACATACATGTATGTATGTATATACATGAAGACATCGGATCAAACTCAAGCGAGAGAACATAGGGTGACACAAAAACATACTCAACAAGGCAATTCTCTTAAACAATGCAAGAAATGAACAACACATCAATGTATACATGACATAGTCATAGTGTAGTAATAGAGCACTCAAAGGATGAACAAGTCAGACTTCAGGAAGTTAACATTAACCCAAAATCAGTATATATATCTCAAATTCAAATGCCAAGCTGTAAGCGAATGATGAACAAGTCGTTGGGAGAAAAGAACGGAACCAATTCAAATAAATTTAAGCAAATTCGAATATATCAAAAATATATTCAACCAACGAGCAAGTCAGAAATCATTACAATCGTTCAATCAAAAATCAAATGGCCGAGCGCAACAATTGAAGAATTCAAATCAAAACAACGCAAACGAAAATTTAGAGATTTTATCCCTATTTAAACCCAATTCATCATCGGAAAAACATTAGAGTTCGAGTTTAAGCAAATCAACAGAACAAATAAAGTAAAAATTGCATACCGATATCATACAAAAGTCGAACTCAAACCCTCTGGAGCAATCAAAGAACACTGATCGAAGGAGCATAAAATCCAAATTCATCGGAATCGATCAACTCAACCAATAGAGAAGATTCGAAAGCACCAAAACTGTTGAATCCCAGATCAGAGACTCAATTAAAGGCATACGATTTAATTTGAGGAATCTTAGGCTTGAAAATAAAAAACCCTAATTCCAGATCGCAAAAGAATAAGACGGCATGAATGAGCAGGAAGCAAAATAAAAGGGGAAACTTGTTTATGTGTTCTTTTTTATTGGGCCGAATAGTTTTAACTATTATGGTTTTATTTATTTTTTAGTTCTTTAGTTTGTTATTTTTTTTATGTAAGTCAAACTCTTTTTAATTAGGTTACGAACTACGTGGCGTAGTTCGAAGAATTCACAACTCAGTAGCTAAGTTGTGGTAGGGTTTTGAGCTTAGAGTTAGGTTAATCAAGTTAGCAGGTATCGCAAGTTTACGTGTTTTTATAAGCATCTGATTACTTAGTTTCTAGTAGAAACCTTGGGGGCAGCACATAGGCAGGTTTTTGCCTAAGCTGGGTAAAACTGTGCGTGATCTTTACTGCATTAATTTCTGTTTTATTTTCTATTTCTACATTAATATTTAGTAAACCCTATTCAGCCCCCCCCCTCTAGGGTGAAAACAATCCTACAGCTGCCACATGGTAGAGTCTATGAACTTTATGAGTAATTGGCAATTGAGTAAATTGTTATTACAAACAATTCTTTTTCTCGGCATTGATAAGAAACTCATAGTTTCTCTTTAACATGCAATGATTCTTAATAGAAATTCTAATGATTTGTTTTTGTTCTAGGCTTAGTTAATTTTATTTCATCTCATATAATCAGTTTCTATGTTAGAGCCTTTGGATCTTTATTAATACTTACATAAAAATGATTCAATTTTGAGTTCACAAAACCGATGATCCCAACATAAATTAGTCAACCATTATCGGTCGGTCCCAAACTCCTTTGAGTGATCCATGAGTGACTACACAACCTGACCACTCCTTGACCTAGGACTTGTAGGAGTTTCTTTTCAACTCATATCTACATGAGCTCGTAAACTATGCTTTAGATGAAATTAAACTTAACATATGTACTTACTCTTAAATACATATCTTCACAAAAAGAAGTTAACTTAACTTTCATCATCAATCATCCTTGTCCAAAAAAGTCCAATTACTCCTTAACCATACATCGTTATGTACCACAAGGAGGAGTGACTTTGAGATTGAATCATATTCCCTTTTAGGTACTTTTAGAACTTGCATATTCAATCAAATCGAATTGTTTCATATTCTTTGCATGTTATGTTTTCTACTTCTGTTTTATATTCTATGAATTTATCATTGATTTACTATTTGCATATCAAATACAGATGTCGATGTCTATGAGAATTCAATTGTGAATTTAACAAAGAAAGTCGACCCATTTAGAATAAATAAACCTTGGACTACATGTGTGTGTGCGCACGCGCGCGCGCGTGTATATATATATCAACCTGAAAAGTTCATTAACTCTTTTATTACTCCAACTGATTAGGTGCTTTGTCCTTAATTGTTTGAGATACAATTCACAAGTACAGCGTCATTCATAATATCATACGATTAAAGAACTATTTCTAAAAAATATGGCTTAGTCGATAATTTAAAAATAACTATAATTTTTTTAGATACTTTTGTATTTTCTATAGCTAATGCATCACTCTGGGTATACGTTAGGAACTGTTTTCTACACGTCTGACATTACTTGTACATATGCCAACTACTGATTAGTTTGACTTGGTCTTTTCTTACAGTTTTGATGTTTTTTTGACATATTCAGCATAAATTACGAAACGAGGGTATTGAATATTTATTAAATACTTTATCTAATTAAATAACCTCCCAAACCCAATTACTTGCCTTCCAATTCTCCAAAATATGTCCTTCGCCAATCATTTTTTTCTTTGGAAATCACTTGTTTTATTTCTAGAAAATCATTAAAATATTTACATGTTATTTTCTTCATAAAATTTCTCAAACCCACTATTTCTAACAATTTTCTACAATATGCCGCTCTCAAATGAATAATATTAATTTATCTACTTATAGGAAAATTGTATAAATCACAATCCACATATAATCATATGTTTCAAACATCATATTACATTTTTATATCAATTAGATTACAAGAAGCATGGGAAACATGCATTATTAATTTGGCCATGAACAATTTTAGGAAGAAAAACAAGATTAATGAATATATTACTTACTTATATTCTTTAGTTGATTAGCGTTTCTAGTTCCTTTAGCATTGATCTTCTTCTTATCCTCTTTTTCTTGATTATGCCACAACCACCCTTGAATTGCTCTAAGCTTTTATTTTAATATGAATAGAGAATGAAATGAAAAGAGTAAGTAAATGTAATCCAGAATACATAACTACACTATTTATTTTCATAATCTAAACACCTTAATTAAATTTCTATTTCCATTATTAATTTATTTATTAATTAATTATTAATTTATGTGGAGTTACAAAATTAATCCAAATTGGACTGACATGATTTTTGTGGATGATTAAGACTTATCATTATGCGTTTGATTTTTATAGCTATGTGGTTAACATTTTTTCATTGTGATTGTTCGCATGTCCACAATTCACTCGCTACTAAATGGTTGGGCATTATGCTTCTTGTGATATACCTTGCCTAATGCTTTGGGTAACTATGTGACTCTGGTTTGATTGGTTTTGAGCTATAGCAATATATCACTTTCAAACTACGCTTCCTTTCAATAGTGGATGTCAACTAACGTTTTACACCTCAATCTGTTAAGCTAGGTCGGATTTGTTGCCCTCTACATCCTTTGTCTGCTCAAATAATGTTGATAATCCTCCTTACACTGAAAAAGGGTGTAAATTGGATATTAGTTATATTCTAGATATTGAAAATTCATTTTAATTCGATAAAATAAAAGAAGTTAGGACTTTGATGGTTTGGATGAATTGTAATGTTTTGGACTATTATGGTCTCAACTTTAGGATTTCCCATTTTATTTCGAACGACACTAAAAAGCGACGGTTCCTTTAAGAAAACCTAAAATCATTCGGGAAACTTAGAGAAGCTTGGATTCATAAAAAAGAATCCATTTCCTTCCAAAGAAGGTTATGAAAAAGTAATTGCTCTAGAAGTACCATATTTGGACCCTACCAGTCCCTTTTTATGCTAAAATCAATGCACAATGACATTCATCCCCTTTTTGGTTAACTATTGTAACGACCCAGAATTTCTGATAATTAAAATTCGAATATTTAATTGATTTTAAATATTAATAAGTAGAATTAATAAGTCGAATAATTTAAAATTCGAATATCTGGATTTAATTGGATAATTAAATCGATAAATTAATAGTTGAAATTCCAGAAATAATTGAAATCTAGATTAAACGTGAATGAAAATGATTTATAAAGTTATATTAAATCATATTGAAGTTATAGTGATGTTATAGAACTTTTAAAATCGAATTTAGAGTTAATCTGTGGAAATTGAATATTTTAATATTTAATCGACTAGTGAAATTAGCCATTTTTGGGACAGTCTCAGAATTGGACGAAACTAGTTCCATTAGATCCATAATATCTCATGATCCATCAACAATTAGAGGAAGTGGTCAACTACAAACTTCTAGAGGACGACGAGAGCTTCGATTCCATACGGTGATGATCGAAAACGGGGCAACGGGGCAACGGATCAACGGCAATTGGCGATCAAAGTGGTGCGTTTCTCCTCGTTTTGCGTGCAGCAGAGATGGCCGAGCTCCACCATATTGTGGCCGATGGTAGGGCTCTGGTAGGCGCATGTACTGGTGGTAGTTGATCGTCTTCGAGTGGACCGAGGTGGTGGTGATAATTTGATGAAGATGGCGACTTCTATGGGTTTGAACGTGGGTTTTTCACATTGGGAGGAAGAAAGGAGGTGTGGCCAGATTTGAAGTGGAAGAGAATGGACGGCCAAGATGCAATAGGGTTTGAAAATCAAATAAAAAATTGTATATTTATATTATATAAATTCGTACAAACTTTAAAATGCGATAACTTCTTCATACGAGGTCCGTTTTGGACGAAACGAATTGCGTTGGAATCGTATGGTCGAGCACTACGCAATGGAACTGGATTGAGATTGATTGGAGACAGTGAAAATTTTGAGTAAAATTAAACAGCTGTTTAATTTTATTCGAAATAAAACGCTGCAACCGTTTTAAAAGCAATGGTGAGAACTCCTCACTCAATCGAATGTTTTGTTTCGATTTAAATTTTAAATAGTTAGATTTAAAATTGTTGATAATGCTGATTGTGTGAATTGGATGATATTTGCTATTTATTGTGATAAATAGACATTATACGCCGTCATTAAGCGGAGGTTATTTATTTAAAACATATACCGTGATAATTTCACATTGAAGTGGAATTGGTATTATATATGTATATAACAATATATATATATTGGAATATGTATATATTGGAGTTGATTTCCCGCATTGTATAGCGGATGAGACCCTATTACGCCGCATAATAGCGGATAATATTTATAAATCCCATATACCACGATAATTTCACTGTGAAGTGAAATTGGTATTGTGCTAACATCTGTGGATGCAGGAAAACAGGTTGGAGGGATCTGACTAGATTCCTCACTGATGCAGTGCAGAAAGCTAAGGGTCTAGGTCGCTCACGACCTAAGGAGTGTGTAGGTCGCTCACGACCTAAGGAGTTAAAGGGGGGAGTGAGTGATACCGAGAAGAAAGTCCAATTCGGTGAAGTGTTAGGTCGCATACGACCTAACAAGGCTTTTAAGTTGGAGCTACGACCTAACAGAAACGAGGTGCTGAAACGACCTAACATGTTCTTAGGTCGCGTACGACCTAACTGTGCAGTGCAACATGGTGAACGACCTAACATAACACCAAGTACGGAGCTACGACCTAACGGGTTAGTGGATGGCGAGCTAAAACAAGGAGATAGGTCGCTGGAACGACCTAACATACCTTTAGGTCGCATACGACCTAACAAGATAGGGAAGAAGGTGCTGGAACGAGCTAGCGGGGTGCTCCGACCTAACAGTCTGAAGGGAAAGGTGATTCGACCTAACGAGTTGCGAGCTAAGTTAGGTCGCAAAGGCTTAAGGTCGCAAAGTCTTAGGTCGCGAAGGCTAAGGTCGCAAAGTCTTAGGTCGCAAAGGCTTAGGTCGCGAAGGCTTAGGTCGCAAACAATTTCTGAAGCCGCTTCTGTTAGGTCGCAAACGAAGGGATGCCGTTCATTCTTAGGTCGCAAAGCTCTGGAGGCCATTGATTTCCCTAACTCGCCGTTCTGGAATGCTGTGTGATCTTAAGTCGCGGAAGATTGTAGCCGTAGATTGTTATGCCGCTTATCAGATGCCGTTCATTTGTTAAGTCGTGGAATAATGTAATTAGGTCGTTACCGACCTAAGTGAGTTGTTTGTCTTTTAACATGTTTGTTAGGACGCGTCTGTACTAGGTCGCAACATTCAAGGTCGAAGGTCGTTTTCGACCTAAGTACTTGTAATATTTTGAAACTTTTTCTGCTGTGTTGAGTTGTAGCCTATAAATAGGCGTGTATGGTCATTTTGTAAAGGTTGTTGATTTTTGAATAAAATTCTCTTTTGATTGCTTTGTGCTTTCATTCAAATTGGTAGTTGAGTGTAATCTCCTATCTCCTCTTTCGGTTAATCGAGTGCGCTCGATTCAACGATTGTAGAAGCCGATTCGCGGAATCAAGTGCGCTTGATCAACGCTTGAAGAATTGAAGATCTTTGAACCCGGTATCGTGCGCGATCAACGAGTTCGAGATAGCTAGAGTTCGGCATCTTCGGATCAACGAATTCGGGCAATTCAGCATTCATCAATCCATCGACTGCTACTTTCACAGATCTACATTGTTTTGAATTATCCGCTGCGTCAGTTTTTGGTATCAGAGCTTGTTCTAGCCAATCATAGCTAGATCGAGACTTGGAGCCTATTCAATTTGAAGTTTGAAGAGAAGCCGAGCTTGGAGTGTTAGGCCGTGCTCAAGAGTGAAGTGTTCATCATTGTTCGAAGATTGTTTGATCGGATTTGCATTGGAGGCCGAAACTTTGTCCATCGTGTTCATCGCGATTTGCTACAAAGTGGAAGTTTTCGATCCGTTTCATTTTGGATCAAAATCCGAAAAGTGTTAGAATTTGTGAAGTTTCCAAGTATGCCGCCAAGAAGAGCTAATCGCCACCAAAACGTAGAAGCTTTGTATCGAAGAGAAGAAGCTGATGAGATGGAGCAAAGAATCAATGAGAATTTTAGTGAAAAGCTTAACGAAGGAATTGGCCGGTTAGAGAGGCTTATGACGGAGATGAATCAAAATCGGAGAAGGGTTTCACCAGAATCTAATCATGGAGGTAGTAGAGTCTCACCACATTCCAATCGAGACCGAAGTGTTGAAAATGACCAAGGGCGTGGGAGGAACGTGAATGATCGAGAACGGAGGAACGTTGATAGAAGGGATGATGGTGGAAGGCGTAATGGTAGTAGAGATGTTGGTGGTCAGAATCGACATCGTTATGCATCTGATTTTGAAGAAGAGTATGATGGTGGTAGTGTTCAAGGAAGGGGTCAAGGAAGAAACTATTCTGAGTATGATCACAAATGGGAGTCGGGGATGAAGACAGAAATTCCTGAATTCAAGGGTGGTATGCAAGCGGAGGAGTTTCTAGATTGGGTGGCTAATGTAGAGGAGATTTTTGATTTCAAAGAAGTACCAGAACATCGTAGAGTGAAGTTGGTTGCTACGAGGCTGAGGGGTAGAGCTTTGGCATGGTGGCAGCAAACCAAGCTTACACGTGAACGAATGGGGAAGTCAAAGATTGAATCTTGGGAGAAGATGAAGAAATTGATGAAAGCAACGTTCTTACCATACAATTATCAATCTTTGATGTATCAACGTTTGCAGAACTTGAGGCAGGGCACGAAGACAGTTAATGAATATGCTGATGAATTTTATCAACTCATTGCAAGGAACGATATTATGGAAACAGAAGAGCAGCTGACATCTAGGTTCATTGGAGGATTGAGAATGCAGATTCAGGATATGGTGAATATGTTCGATCCAAGATCTGTAGCAGAAGCACATCAGAAAGCGTTGGCTTGGGAAAAACAAGGGAGACGAGGAAGTGGTGTGTTTTCTAATTCTAACAATCAAGCGAAGGGTGTTGGAGGAAGTTCTAATGTTTCTAAAACTATCAGTAGACCAGTGGTGAAAGAGGCTGAGAAGGCGAAAGTTAACAATGGTTTCAAATGTTACAATTGTCAAGAAATGGGTCATAAAAGCAGTGAGTGTCCAAAGCCAAAGAAGAGAACCATGATTGTGGAAGTTGATGATGAGGATGTTGATGAGGAGTGTTCTAGTCCAGTTGAGGAGGATAAGCAGGATATTGCGTCAGGAGACGAAGGTTGTAACCTAATGCTGAGGAGATCGTGTTTAACACCGAAGCAGGAAGAAGCTAGTTGGTTGAGGAGTAATATCTTTCAGTCAACATGTACTATTCTGGGGAAGGTGTGTAAGTTTGTAATTGACGCAGGAAGCTGTGATAATATTATTTCAACCGAAGCTGTGACGAAGTTGAAATTAAAGACAGAGAAACATCCGAGTCCATACAAGTTAGCATGGTTGAGAAAAGGAGGAGAAGTGAAAGTGGATAGACGAGTTCGTGTACCATTCTCTATTGGGAAGAAATACAAAGATGAAATATGGTGTGATGTAGTAGAGATGGATGTTTGTCATTTATTATTGGGAAGACCATGGCAGTATGATCGAGCAGTACAACATGACGGTCGGACCAATAGCTACAGTTTTATGTTTAAAGGCACGAAGATTATATTAGTTCCAAAGAAGAGATCACAAGAAGAAAGTAAGTCCGAAGAAATCGAAGAGCTGAAAACTTTATTGACTTTGAAGGAGTTTGTTAAAGAAGTTGAAGAAGAACCGGAAGTATTCTTGTTGATTGGACGTGAGAGTAGTGAAGAAGTTGAAATTCCTGAAGAAGTTAAACCAATCTTGAAAGAATTTGACGATGTATTTCCAAAGGAGTTACCAACGGAGTTGCCACCGTTGAGGGATATACAACATCAGATAGATCTTGTTCCAGGTGCTGTGTTGCCACACAGACCACATTATCGAATGAGTCCGAAGGAACATGAAGAATTGCGGAGGCAGGTAGAGGAATTGCTTGAGCAGGGGCGTGTGCAGGAGAGTCTGAGTCCTTGTGCTGTACCAGCTTTATTGGTACCCAAGAAGGATGGGACGTGGAGGATGTGCACTGACAGCCGAGCATTGAACAAGATTACTGTGAGATATAGATTTCCGATGCCGAGGTTGGATGACTTGTTAGATCAAATAAGTGGAGCTATTATCTTTTCGAAGATTGATTTGAAGAGCGGATATCATCAAATTCGTATCAGACCAGGCGATGAATGGAAGACTGCTTTTAAAACCAGGGAGGGTCTATACGAGTGGTTGGTCATGCCATTTGGTTTATCCAATGCACCAAGTACGTTCATGAGGGTGATGAATCAGATTTTTCGACCATTCATTGGAAAATTCGTGGTGGGGTATTTCGATGATATTCTTATTTACAGTGGGAGTTCAGAGGAACATCTGAATCATCTTAGAGAAGTACTGATGGTACTGAGACAAGAACAATTTTATGCTGCTACAAAGAAGTGCGTGTTCATGACGCACAGTGTTTTATTTCTGGGGTATGTTGTTTCAGAGAAAGGAATACAGGTTGACCAAAGTAAAGTCGAGGCGATCAGAAATTGGCCGCAACCCAAGACGATAACGGAAGTTCGTAGTTTTCATGGGTTGGCTTCATTCTATCGAAGGTTCATTCCACACTTTAGTAGTGTGATGGCACCTGTTACAGATTGTATGAAAGGCAAACAGTTTTCATGGTCAGAAGAAGCAGGAGTTGCTTTTGTGAAGATCAAGGAATTGCTGACGACTGCACCAATTCTAGTATTACCTGATTTTCAGTTGGTATTTGAACTACATACTGATGCATCCAAGGTTGGGATTGGAGGGGTGTTGAGTCAGAAGGGACGTCCAATTGCCTATTTCAGTGAGAAGTTGTCAGGAGCGAAGATGCGATACAGTACGTATGATGTGGAGTTCTATGCTGTTGTACAATCTATTAAGCACTGGAGACACTATCTGTTTCAGAAAGAGTTTGTTCTGTATACTGATCATGAAGCATTGAAGCATTTGCAAGGGCAAGACAAGATTTCAGCGAGACATGCATCGTGGATTGCATATCTGCAACAGTTTACTTTTGTTGTGAAACACAAGTCAGGGGTGACAAATCGAGTGGCTGATGCTTTGAGTAGGAGGAGTCATTTGTTGACTACACTGAAAGTTGAAGTGATGGGGTTTGAAATGTTGCCGGAATTATTTGTTGAAGATCCTTACTTCATGAAGTTTGTTGATAAAGTTAAGGAGGGAAAGACGGATGAGTTCTTGATGGTAGATGGTTTTCTTTTTAAAGGAAGTCGATTGTGCATACCGGAGGGTAGTCTGAGAATGAAGATTATCAAGGAGTTACACGAAGAAGGGCATGTTGGAAGAGACCGTACCTTACAGTTAATTTCACAATCCTACTTTTGGCCATCGATGAGGAAAGAAGTGGAGAGGTTTGTGGAGCGTTGTCATATTTGTCAAGTTTCGAAAGGAACTGCGACTAATGCTGGTTTATATATGCCATTACCTGTACCAACTAAACCATGGGTTGATGTGAGTATGGACTTCGTGTTGGGATTACCAAGGACACAGCGTGGTAACGATTCCATATATGTGGTGGTTGACAGATTTTCAAAAATGGCACATTTCATTGCTTGCAAGAAGACGGCAGATGCGGTTCATGTTGCTCAGTTGTTTTTCAGGGAGATCTATAGACTTCATGGATTGCCAGAATCTATTGTGTCGGATAGAGATACTCGATTTCTGAGTCATTTTTGGTTGAGTTTGTGGAAAATGGTGGGAACGAAGCTGAAATTTAGTAGTGCTTATCACCCGCAAACGGATGGACAGACTGAGGTGGTTAATCGATCGTTGGGAAACTTGTTGAGGTGTCTTGTTCAAGATAATCTGAAGAGTTGGGATGTGAAGTTATGTCAGGCAGAATTTGCCCATAATCATGCTGTGAATCGAAGTACGGGGTTCAGTCCGTTCCAGATTGTTTATTCAAGTTTACCGAAGGGACCGTTAGATTTAACGATGATACCACACTCGAAGGGGACAATTAAGAAAGCTGCTGATTTTGTTGAAGGGCTGACGGAGTGTCATAAAATCGTTCAAGAACGATTAGAGAAAGCAAATGAGAAATATAAACAAGCTGCAGATTTGAAACGACGAAAAGTTGAGTTTAATGAAGGAGATATGGTTTATGCAGTGTTAACAAAAGATCGTTTTCCAGTGGGCGCGTACAACAAGTTGAAAGCCAGGAAAATTGGTCCGGTGGAAGTTGTGAAACGAATCAATGAAAATGCTTATAAACTGAAGCTGCCAGATGATGTGTATACATCTGACGTATTCAATGTTAAACATCTTGTACCATATCATGGGGAAGAGTTTGTTGGGGATGAAGAGTGTGCGAATTCGAGGTCGAATTTCTCTCAACCAGGGGAGGATGATGCAGTGCAGAAAGCTAAGGGTCTAGGTCGCTCACGACCTAAGGAGTGTGTAGGTCGCTCACGACCTAAGGAGTTAAAGGGGGGAGTGAGTGATACCGAGAAGAAAGTCCAATTCGGTGAAGTGTTAGGTCGCATACGACCTAACAAGGCTTTTAAGTTGGAGCTACGACCTAACAGAAACGAGGTGCTGAAACGACCTAACATGTTCTTAGGTCGCGTACGACCTAACTGTGCAGTGCAACATGGTGAACGACCTAACATAACACCAAGTACGGAGCTACGACCTAACGGGTTAGTGGATGGCGAGCTAAAACAAGGAGATAGGTCGCTGGAACGACCTAACATACCTTTAGGTCGCATACGACCTAACAAGATAGGGAAGAAGGTGCTGGAACGAGCTAGCGGGGTGCTCCGACCTAACAGTCTGAAGGGAAAGGTGATTCGACCTAACGAGTTGCGAGCTAAGTTAGGTCGCAAAGGCTTAAGGTCGCAAAGTCTTAGGTCGCGAAGGCTAAGGTCGCAAAGTCTTAGGTCGCAAAGGCTTAGGTCGCGAAGGCTTAGGTCGCAAACAATTTCTGAAGCCGCTTCTGTTAGGTCGCAAACGAAGGGATGCCGTTCATTCTTAGGTCGCAAAGCTCTGGAGGCCATTGATTTCCCTAACTCGCCGTTCTGGAATGCTGTGTGATCTTAAGTCGCGGAAGATTGTAGCCGTAGATTGTTATGCCGCTTATCAGATGCCGTTCATTTGTTAAGTCGTGGAATAATGTAATTAGGTCGTTACCGACCTAAGTGAGTTGTTTGTCTTTTAACATGTTTGTTAGGACGCGTCTGTACTAGGTCGCAACATTCAAGGTCGAAGGTCGTTTTCGACCTAAGTACTTGTAATATTTTGAAACTTTTTCTGCTGTGTTGAGTTGTAGCCTATAAATAGGCGTGTATGGTCATTTTGTAAAGGTTGTTGATTTTTGAATAAAATTCTCTTTTGATTGCTTTGTGCTTTCATTCAAATTGGTAGTTGAGTGTAATCTCCTATCTCCTCTTTCGGTTAATCGAGTGCGCTCGATTCAACGATTGTAGAAGCCGATTCGCGGAATCAAGTGCGCTTGATCAACGCTTGAAGAATTGAAGATCTTTGAACCCGGTATCGTGCGCGATCAACGAGTTCGAGATAGCTAGAGTTCGGCATCTTCGGATCAACGAATTCGGGCAATTCAGCATTCATCAATCCATCGACTGCTACTTTCACAGATCTACATTGTTTTGAATTATCCGCTGCGTCACTCACCGTAGTGATTTATTTACAGATATTGTTGTATATTCTGTTATCATATGATGATATATGATGTTTGGATGCTGTGATTGACTATTTGGTGCTGTTGCATCATCGGATCCATTTTTGAAGTTTAAAAAAATAACGATTTTGATTTTAAATTGGTATTTTTGAATTATTATGAACGATTTATATAAAAGATGTACAAAAATTGATATTTTATAAAGTAAGAATACTGGAATTATAAAACGAGTTTTATAAGTGTTAAAATGGAAAAAAATGGATTTCATAAGTGAACGAAATTTATAGACTTATAATTTGTGAAGTTTTAAAAGAACGATTTTGTAAATAAATGGATTATAAGTTCTTAACTTATAATATGGACTTCCGGTATATAATTGAGTTATATAATTTGAATTGGATAATAAAGGAGATTTATAAATCGAAGTTTTATAAATAGATTGTAAATCCGAGAAACGACTTATTTTGATAAGTTAAGTTTATATAGCTTATTAAAGGAAGTATATTCATGATTTTGGACAGTGGATAATCCTTTAAATAAAATGTGTAGAAATATTGAGTTTGGATAACGAAGTATATTCACGATTTTGGACAGTGAATATATTATTAGATAAAATGGATATGTTTTGGAGAAGTGATATTATGAAATGAAGTAATTGTTTTAAAAAGATGTTTTAAAACGTGTTAAGTATCGAAAACATAGATTTCAACATTTATTGTTGAAATAGACGTTTCGAGGAATAAGGAAATGGTGGACTATAACACTGTTGTTATAGTAAATGGTTTCCGAAAGGAAATGTTTTATATAGTATTGGGATTTATATATCTATCTAAATTTCGAATCCCTATACTAGTGATTTTGAGTTGTCGTAATAATGTTTTACGTAACATTCGTTTTGACTCAAATAAATTTGTGAAAGAGAATGATTTCCTTAAAGAATAAATATATACTTAACTGTGATTTAAGTATATTGAATATTTTCAAATGTCGAAAATAAATGGATTTGTGAATTACTTATTATTAAATAAGTATGGAAATGTTTTTCCAATATGAAGTGAAATGTTTTGAGATTTTATCTTTAAAGATAAATTGAAATGTGGAAATTGATTTGAAATTGTTTTCAAATGGTTGAAGTGTGGAAATTATATATCTTGTAAAGATATTTTTGGAAGATAAATAATTTGGAAAATTATTTGGAATCTGATGATGCTGTGCAGATTTATTGATAGTTAAATAACCGACTATCAATAATTACCTTGAATGGGTATTTGTTGTGATTTGCTTGAATTTGAATGCCATACTTATTTTTGAATAAGCGCTCACTATTCGGGTTAGCCGGGAAAGGACCTTTGTGTCGTATAACCCATTCCGAATTTGTGATACGACGATATGGATCGTATTAAAGACCGGTGGTGAAGACCGAGTATTTGTGAAAACGATAGGATGACCTATCGATTGTCTCTGCACCATTAGCTACGGTATAGAGATTTCCTTTGTGATGGGAAGTTTTATCGGGATTGTGAATACCCGGATTGCAAGGGCTTCTTCGAAAGTGCCTTCGGTTCTGTTCGAACCCGGAACAGACTTGTATGGTTATGTGTCTGACATTACGTTTGGAGATGTAAAGCTGATTTCTTTCAAATACATTTCTGTTGGTGGCGGAGAATTTATTCTCTTAGCTTAACACCCTTCTCTGAGACGTACGAGCTCAGAGGTTATGTAGTTGAAATTTATCAGCGATATATTCCTAATTTGGTAATGTGGCATGTTGAGTGTTGTTGTGATGATGATCATTTATTGATCATTTGTGATCAAAGCGTGGCTTTGTGAAAATGCGTAGCTTTGTGGACGAGACTTTGTCAGGGCCTCAACAACCCGAAAATGGTCGAAATAGGAATGTTGCGGCAAGGTTATAAGGTCGCGCCCTTTAGGGTATGTCATTTCCTTCTGGAAAGGGGTGGTATCATGGTATGGAGCCCAAATACTTACTCATGTGGACACACTTTATTTATTATGTGTGATGATGTTACCGAGCACTCAGATAAAGGTCCCAAAGGACCGGGGGATGACATATTCATGAGTTACCTAGTTACATGGGTAACCCGGCTTTGTTGGCAGAGAGTAGTTTGTCTCTCGGAGCGTCCAGCCAGAGGCATTTCCTACGTGGCATAGGAAGTTCCTTAGCCCGACCATTTGTTGGCAAATCCATTTTCCAATACGAATCTTGTACGGTTTTAGTTGTAGAACCTGTCATTTACTTATGGTGGTCACCACTGTTTAGATGGTAGCTATAGTAGGCATACGATACTGGTCGTATGCTGACTAAGATTAATATTATACTTTCGAAATGTTTTCTGCACTATGCACTAGTAATAATATAAAAAATGATTTGTTTTGCGTAGTAAGCATTTTTGACTATCATAAGAAGAAATCTCCTCCAATTCTGCGTTTGCATTGTGTGTGTGGCGGGAGGTCTTATGGTAGTTTCATTTTCCAAAAGCATTGCGGATATTTTTCTACTTGCTTTGTTGTTGTTGTTGTTTTAAAGATAAACTGTTTTAGTTCTCACACCAGTCACCATGACTGACCTAGAGTTAATTATTTCCTTCCTAAACTCTAGGTGCCCCTCATTTTCCACACGGGCAGTCTAGAGTTAGGTCATCAGGTCATTCTGGATTCAGGAGATGCTATGGAGCTCAGGTGGCGAGCTGGATGGCGAGACGTATCATCTATACTATGTATTATTCCGCTGTGTATTCTGTATGAGGACAAGTTTATATAACGGTCCAGTGCGTTGTATATTGTTGTTGTAAACTCTGATGATGATGTAATGTATAAAATGATATAGTTCTTTGGTTTAAAGATTATTTATCTATTATATGTTGTTCCACTGCGAATGTGAGATTCTGATATTATTTCTGTTTCTGTGTTTTCTGTTGTTTCTTCTTTCTTTTTCTTCTATCTTCTTCTACCTATTCTTTTTTCTCCATAACAATTCGGTTTTCCGGCATTCGATTGCTCGGCAGTTGATACAGTGGACGTATTAATGTCGATTTTCGAGCGACGAAAAATCGCAATCGTTACAACTATATATTTGCATAATTAAGTTCATAATCAACTAAAAGGATCTAGAATGAAATAATGTAAATTCTACGTTATCTTCATGGAACATCCAACATGAGCTTATTTTACTTGTACCACTCGTTATTACAACTAAAGAGTTATGCAAATGTTAGAAAACATTTCGATCCTCATGAAACTCAATCGTAATCGGGTTATGTAATTATGTATAAAAGCACAACTATATCCTTAAGATCGACAACACAAATTTTATTCGCCATATTCTCCAACCGTACGAAGATATTAGTCCTATATAATACTAGTCATGACTGCATGTGGTTGAGATAAATTGATAACAACATTAGAGAAGGTTATATTAATTAAGAAGAAACAAACATATTTCCTTTTTTTAAACGTACGGTCTTGAGAACAAAAAAAAATTGAGATTTAACAGATAAACTCGGATACAATTCACACTTATGTATTTGATAAATCGCCATAACTTCAATAATTAAAAGAATATTTTTGTTTAGATTATTTACAGCAAATGTATGACTAAGCATAGTAGTCTATCAATATTTAATCAAGGGAATATATAGTAACAGCGAAACTTGTAACATTTTCTTTATTTAGGTTTACCATAACAGATTCTAGTAATAAGATTTTAATGAGATAATTATCACAATAATTTGTTATCATTTAAAAGAAAAAAAGTATAAAGTAATTTTTGTGGATGACATCGACAACTAATATATTGTCAATTTCGTGCAAGAGTTCGGGTTGAAACCCGTGGTATGATGCATTTATATGTTTCCATGTGTACAACCAATGTGAACTCAATAAATTTGACAAATAAGTTACGAAATGATTTTATTCCAGCCATCCACCTTATCCTTTGTCTTAAGTAGGAGGAAGAATGTCTTTTGAAACAAGTGTAATGAAAAAAAAAACAAAATTACTAAGCACAGTCACCAAATACTTGTAAGTTGTGACCTTATTCATCACATAACTGATGGTGGGACCCACATTTAGTTAAAATTAAAATAATAATATGTTATGAACTAAAAAGAGATAAGAAGTCATTAGAAAAGAGGAGAGATGAGAAAATGTTATTCACTATGATATCAATTACATAGAGATTAATTAATTCAATTATATTACATAGGCTTCTTTATATATAGACCTTGGAGCATGAGATTGAACATATCCCATGATGTGAGACTAAATAGAAAAACACAAAAGCATATTCACTTTTATATTTGCATATATTATAACACTCCCCCTTGAATATGCGTCTTCAAAATCTTGGATGTTCATATGGTAGCTAGAAATTGTTCCATTTGAAACGTCCATGATAATTACTCCCCCTCATTATTATCTTGCTTTCATACATCCATTCAGTCGTTATGAATATTGTCTGTTGCCTCAACCTAATGGAAAAACCTTGAACGAGGAAAAGAGTGTAACTTGTAGTCATATATATCATACAATGATATTCCTTTTAAAGAGTTTGATACTTCGGGATCAAAATAATGCCTCATTAAAACTTTACTAAGAAAAACCCTATGGGAAAAATCTTAGTCAAGGATAAAAATACAGTTTAACTTAAATAACTTATTTGAGATGTTATTTCTTGAAAAGACGTTTGATTCTTCTAGATCAAGATAATGCCTCGTTAAAACCTTAGTAAGCAAAACCCAGTGGGAAAAATCTTAAATAAGGAAAAATAGTACATTATAACTTATTTTCAAATGTTACTGGGGAGTAGATACTTCTGGATCAAGATAATGCCTCATTAAAATCTTACCAATAAAAACCCAGTGGGAAAAATCTTGGTTAAGGAAAAAGAGTGCATTATAAAATACTTATGGATGCTCCCCCTGATTTAAAATTTTCCTTTGAATTCGTATTCGTCTTTCGATAACTCAAATTGGTTATAGATACTTCTAGATCCATAAATATGAATCTCATTAATAATACAATTTATTAATAGTTTCCTTCGATACAATCAAATTTTCTAAGATTGTTTCTTCTAAATATGATTTGCATTTTATGCATTTTGTATGCTACTTTTATGAAAAACACTTCATGTGCTTTCATTTTTGTGCTTCAAATCAGTTCTGCATATTACAAATATACATCTTTCATGAATATTGAAAATTTCATTACAACATTACTAAAAAGTAGGAAGTAATCTACTCATCTTGAAGTATATCAAGATTTTCATTACAACAATACTTAGAAGAAGGTTGTAATCTACACTTCATGTCTTTTGCATTCTTTATAACTATAAAAGTTATATATATTCTTCAGGAATTTGTATAGTTTAATAAGTATTTGCATATCGCAACTACCACTTCATTGGATATTAAGAGTTTCATTACAATAATACTTAAAAATAGGAAGTAATCTACTCATCATGAATTATATCAAGATTTTCATTACAACAATACTTAAAAGAAGTTGTAATCTACACTCCTTGTTCTTTACCTTCTTTATAACAACCAAAGTTATTTATATTCTTCAGAAATATGTGCAGTTTCATTGTTCATTATAATTTAAACAATATTTATACCTTCAGGATATTTTAAGTGTTTCAAACACTTTCACTGCTTCAACCAATTCAATTATCTCTAAAAACAACATGTTCATGGCACTTAACATGTTGTTGATACTATACGTGCTTTAATAATTTTAGTGTGCTTTTGCCACTTTATATACATGTTTCTAATTTTATTTTGTGAACTACAGGTCCGCATTTCTTATTTAGGAGAATTTCATGATGGCCAATCATGTTTTTCTCTAATCCAGGATCTTTAATCCATTATTAAAGATAAGCGCTTTGTTATTTATAAATTTATAATCAATGATTATTTATTGTCAGTTCTAGATATGATTTATTGAAATTTCTTTATTTATCATATTTTAGGTACCTAAACCACTTCTAGGGTTATTTGACAATCATGTCATATATCTCTTACAGAGCACCCTTAAGTGTTTCTTCAAGAACACTCACCTCCTTTATTTGGCATCTTTATTACTTACTCCAAAAATATTTTGAACTAACTTTTGAACCACATTTCAGATGTGGTTTTCACATTTTGATCCTTTAGGGATTCAAATCTATATTAAAGAAAGTCTACTAGGGATATTATTGATAATTATTCAAGTTACTTAATATTTTGCATCATTGTATATTTTAACAAATATTTAACGCTAATGATCAAAATGAGCTTGTATCCTTTGATCCTCCCTCTCAATGTTGACAAACATTGTCACATTAAATAATAATCATATTTGGATTCTCATTTTGATCCATTATGATATTGCTACTAGCAAATACACCGTACATATTAATAATAGAAGGATAATTCTTTTATCAGTTGATAAAATGCATTCAATTGATATTTCTTATTAGAGTTTGTTCTCATTCATTGATCTAGCCAATTAGAGGAATTTACTTATTGTGTAGATCATTTGAATACATACATGACTTCAGATCATTCAACATTTATGTTGACTAAATTTTAAATCACTAAATAATATCTATGCATAATCTATAAGATAAGCTTATAACAAACTTCAGGTTGTTAGTTGAATGTTTACATATATGGATGTATACGTGCGTCCACGTATTACACATATATTATAAATTTTCATATTCTTTCTCATTTGAATTAGTGATATTTTTAGAACAAACTATTACAAGAATCCAAGCTATTAATTTCTATTTATAAATCAATTTCAATGTGAATCCGTCAAAACCGCATGATAATGTTCAAAACATTTGGTTTGGAATCATATCAAATTTCTGGTTCGAACAAAATATACACACAACTTCAAGTTGTTAAGTTTTATTCCTCAATTATATTTCAAATATCAGTTTTGAACATTAATTATGATTACTTATCAACGAATAATTTATAATTGCATATAGACATTTCTACACATCTCTTTTGAGAGTTCTGCAAAAAAAAATACAGCAAAAATAATAAGAGTATCTTCTGGATACTTGGAATGTTACAGATACAGATCTCCACAAGACCGTATGTATAGCTTGCATGAAAATTATTGTAACGACCCCAGAATTTAAATTTATTTAAATTAATAATTAAATGAATTTTTGAATTTAATTGAGTAATTAAGTAATTTTTTGAATAAAAATAGTAAAATAAATCGATAAGATGGAGCGAGTTTCCCCGGATTCAAGTATATTCTGTATGAATCAGTTCAATTTAAAATATTGTAAATATATTTGACTTGAATTTTAAATTTGTAAATAAATGATTTAATAATAAATAATAATAATAATAATAATTGATAATAATAATGGTTAGAGTTTATAAAAGGATATAAACAAATGCACTTATAAAATAAAAGAGTTAGAGATTGAAATAGAAATGTATACAAGATAAATTTTATAGTTTGTAAAATAGAGAATAAACAAAGGCAAGAAATAAAAAATAAAGCAAATAAATAAAACAAATAAATGAATTTCTAAGGACTAAAACAAAATCACTTCAGCCGAAATGAAGATAAGTGAATAAGCAAAATATTTGTAAAATAGAACAAAAGAGAAGGAAGTACTCAAGCAATAAATGCCATTACCTCCAGCCACCATACCATATCAATGCAGCAATTAATGCAAGCATGGCCAAACAAAGGAAATATCTCTGACCTGTGTACAAAGTAATAAACAGCACCTGTAGTGTACAAAGAACAATATATCCCTTGTGCAAAGCCTTTCCTCCATATATACATGTATGTATTTTCTTGTTTTAGTCTCGTCCATTCTAAAACTATGCACAACTAAAATAAAGATCATATCAGCCGAGTTACCTTCAAGCATGCAATTCAAACTGAAACAAAATCAAGTCTCAGATCAAAGAAGTAAGACCTGAAATAGAAGATTTAAACTTGAAAGAAAAGAAGAAAAAAAAATCCAGCAAAACAGTTTTCAAAACAGCAAAGAGTTCTCTGTTCAATTTTTGTTTCGAGGTGAGTAACTTCTCTTCTAAAATGCCTAAGTATATTCATTTATGGTTGCATGCTAGTTTATCTGAGATGAAGTATAAAGTATGTGTATATATATTTGAGAATGCCTGTATATATATGGGTGGATAGATGGATTGATGTTGTTAAATTTGTTCTGCCTGTTCTTAGTTTAAACTTAGCTTCTAAACAAAAGAATCCAATCCCTTTTGATCTGATTGCTGTTAGTATCTAGAATTTAAACAAGACTTGTTTGTTTAACTTTAAGATTTAGGTTTAAAATTTATTTAACTAAAATCCAAGAGAAATTTATCTGGAAACCAAAATCTAACTGGATGATCTGAGAATGTGTAAAACTCAGATATGTTAGTTTAACAATTCCGTAATATAAACTGAAGTCCTAAACTAAACCATGATTTTTAAGATCTAAATCATAATTTTTAAAATAGGATTGATTTAGCATTTCGGGATTGACTAGAAAAGGGATATTGGGTTTTATCTGTTGATCTAGTTGATTGGAGTGGCTGTAATTCTTCATGGAGGTGGAGAAGTGATTGGAGAGGCCAGGAAAACCAAGTGATGGATGATTAGAGCAGGGTGGCGTTGGTGGTTGAGTTTTGGAATCTGTAAACCTAATTTGCGTTAAGATTCGAATTTTGCTTCGTCCATCGTCGACAGGTGATCGAGTGAGGCCAGGGTTTGGGAAATGGTAGAGGAGAGGGAGTCGAAGCTAGGGCCGAAGGCGGATGCACTCAGATGGTCGTAGAATCATGAACTTGGCGTTGACAGGTTCGATTGGTGATGATGTTCATATTTCCAGGTGGGTGTGGAGTAGCTCGATTTCGTTCTAGGGTCGTTGACATCGAATCAATTATCGCTATCGAATGGGGGGATGAAGCGCGACTTGCTGGCGATCGCGATGGCCAATGGAGCGGAGGCGCGGTGACGTGCACGTGCACGACGTCGATTGGGTATCAGCGAGTACAGGCCTGGGGAGAGACTCGAGTGAACGTTCGAGTAAAAAGAATTTTGGCTCGGGTTCTCTCGCGTTGAAGTAGAGTTGTTTTAGCAGTTGATCTAAAGAAGAAGTTGAACAAAACTGTGAATGCTTGGGAAAAGGGGTAGTTTTCTCGGGTCTGGGCTTGAGTTTGGTTCGAGGAAGACTCGGTCGAGACGAAATGTTAACCAAGTTTCAAATTTTGAATTAAAGATTGTGAAATTTGAATTAAATCAAGGTTTAAACTATTTCCTTAAACAAATTTCTATTTCCATGATAAATGTTTATTTAAGTGTTTGAATAGACAAAGGTTGTAAAATTTATTTTAACTTTAATAAATTAAGTAATATTAAGAAGATAATTTCAAGAGATAAAGTGTTTTAAATCATTAATTTAACTTAAGGGTTTAAGTTAAGAAGTTAATAATAATTAATTACAAAGATTTTTGGATAAGGTTTAAATGATAATTAGAGTAGTTAATTAAGATAAGATGTTTATTTTTGAATTAATTGAGATCTTAATATAATTAAGAGAGAATTTCTTTCTGAAATTGCACTTGAGGATAATTAATTCATGTGATTAATGTATTAAGGTAATTAATTTTGAGAACAATAATTAAAGGTTAACTTATTTGTGAAATTGATTAGGGATAATCACTTATTATAATTATGGGGTAATTAATTAAAGAAATTAAGGTTAATTAATGAAGGTGATTAAAGAATGACAATTAATTGAGGGATAATTAATTAAAGCAATTAATTAAAGATAAATAATTAAATGGTGAATTTAATAATTAAAGGCTAATTATTTAATAATTAAAGGTTGATGAATTTTAATTAAAGGTTAATTTATTTATGATTAATTAATAAACGATTAAAGAATAGTTAAATCAAAATAATTTGTAACTTATCGATGGTGATTAACCAGGATTAGTAATTCATAAGAAATTTATCTGATTTAATCAGATAATTTATTGACCTTACTTATGAATGCTTGGATTGTATTGGACAATTGAATTGTTTGATATCCCTGATATACGATGCTTTGTGATATACCCTGATTTATGTTATGATCTGTATTTTACTTATCTGTGATATATATCTATGATCTGTGAATGAGGATAAGCGTTATAATTTATATCGCTTATCAAATATACCGTTGTACTTGATCTGTGACGATTCATCATGTTGCACTATTGTGTTAAACCCCTGGACTACACTTATACACACAAATATGGATTTCACGTGGAAATCGGTTAAGTCACAAATAATTTAAATCTGATGTTTTTGAAATTGAAATTTTAATTTCAATTGATTTTGAAATTAGAAATTCGGGTTTAAAGTGAAAAGCTTTTGAAATGGAATTTCAAAGATAAAAGTTATTTTGAATAACTTAATCGAATTTGAAAATTTAAATAATTTGATTTAAATTGGAATTCAAGTTTGAAATTGAATTCTATGATGTGAAACTAGGAATTGAAGATGATGTATAAGTTATATATGGGTTAAACCATTTTAAAGATATTGATTTGGGAATTTGAATTTAAATGCAAAGGTTTTCACTCGTGTAAATAAAATTGGATTTTTCTGAAAAGAAAACTATTTGTTTTCAAATGATTAAAGCTTTCAAATAAGAAGTGAACTTCCCAATTGTGTTAAAAGGAATTTTAAGATTTAAATGAAAATGATTTCCAAGTTATGGAAACGATTTGAAAGCTATAAGTTAAATCTTTAATTTAAAGATTTTAAATGAGTTTAACCATTTGAAATGGAACTGTTTTGAAAACTATAAGTTAAATCTTGACTTAAAGATTTAACGAGTTGATTCAATTAAAATGAAAATTGTTTTGAAATATATGAATGAATCTTTGTGAATGGGTTAACTTTGTGAATTGAATCTTTTTGTTTAAAAGATTGAAAATGGTAATTTGTTTTAACCATTCGAATGAAAAGTTTGGGGTTTTAAGCCGTGACTTAATTGAAACCCATATCCATATGATTTTTAATTGCGCTCACTATTCGGGTTAGCCGGGAAAGGACCTTTGGGTCGTATAACCCATTCCGAATATGTGATACGACGATATGGATAGCATTTGAAGACCGGTGTTGAAGACCGGATATTTTTGAAAATGGAAGGATTACCGTCGAGTTACTCTGCATCGGCTGATCCCCGATATAGAGGTTTTATCACCCTTAGTGACGAGAAGTCCGGACGTGATTGGAAATTATCCGAAATTGCAAGGGCTTCGTGAGAAGTGCCTTCGGTTCTGTTCGATCCCGGAACAGACTTGTATGGATTGTATGTCTGACATTACACTTTGAGATATAAAGCTGATTTCTTTCAAATACATTTCTGTTGGTGGCGGAGAATTTATTCTCTTAGCTTAACACCCTTCTCTGAGACGTATGAGCTCAGAGGTTATGTAGTTGAAATTTATCAGCGATATATCCCAATTTGGTAATGTGGCATGCTGAGTGTTGCTGTGTGATGATCAGTGTTTGATCATTTGTGATATGATCATTTGTTTGATCATTTATCTTTGTGATCATAGGTTGATCATCTGTTGACCCAAAGCGTGGCTTTTTGAAAAAGCGTAGCTTTGTGGACGAGACTTCATCAGGGCCTCACGACCTGGAAATGGTCGAAACAGGAATGTTGCGGCAAGGTTATGAGGGTCGCGCCCTTTAGGGTATGTCATTTCCTTCTGGAAAGGGGTGGTATCATGGTATGGAGCCCAGATACTTACTCATGTGGATACACTTTATTATGTGTGATGTTGGTTATCGAGGCCTCGGATAAAGGTCCCAAAGGACCGGGGGGTGGCATATTCGTGAGTTACCTGTTACAGGGGTAACCCGGCCTTGTTTGGCAGAGAGCAGTTTGTCTCTCGGGACATCCCGCCAGAGGCGTTCCCATGCGGCGGAAGGAAGTTCCTTAGCCTGACCATTTGTTGGAAATCCATTTCTCCAATACGGAACTTGTACGGTTTTAGTTGTAGAACCTGCCATTTACGTACGGTGGTCACCACTGTTTAGATGGTAGCTATAGTAGGCATACGATACTGGTCGTATGTTGGCTAAGATTAATATTATACTTTCGAAATGTTTTTCTACACTATGCACTAATGATAATATCAAATGATTTTTGCGTAGTAAGCATGTTTGACTATCATAAGAAGAAATCTCCTCCAATTCTGCGTTTGCATTGTGTGTGTGGTGGGAGGTCTTATGGTAGTTTCATTTTCTAAAAGCATTGCGGATTTCAATGTTTAAAATTCTTTTGCTGTTGTTTAAAGATAAACTGTTTTGTTGCTCACACCAGTCCCATGACTGATCCGGAGTTTATTGTTCCCTTCCTAAACTCTGGGTGCTCATAATTTTCCACACGAGCAGTCTAGAGTTGGGTTTCTTTTCAGATATTCAGGTTTAGTAGATTATCTGGAGCTAGTTCATTCATCGGAGTTGCTTATCTTGGAGTTGTGGATTCATTCTGTCTGAAGATCATTTTGGAGTATCACTTCTATTAATATTGTTCAGCTACTGTTGTTATCTTTTCTTTTCCGCTGCTATTTCTTGTATCATATCTCTGATATATATTGATATTCATTGTATCACTCTGTTGTATCAGATATTGTATATCAATGTATTATTCTTTTCTTCCGCTGTGTTATTTACTTAATTGTGTTATAGCTCCGGCGAATCGGATTTGAACGGTCGAATCTGCGGCATTCTAGTACAATGTGAAGTACGGATGTTGATTTTCGAGCGGGCAAAACCCGAGTCGTTACAATTATGATATGAAATATAGACTATCTCTTCTGGAGAATATTTAAAGATATTTCTTCAAGAAATGATTATGCGTGTAATATTTCTTATGAAATAATAACTAGGAACATGACCTTTATGATATAATTAGACATATGAACATAGAACAATATATTCTAGAGATAATTTAATTTCTTACCTGGGAGATTTGATATAATTATAATGAAATATATGATACACGTTGCATAGCTCTCAAACTTTTAGGATCTAATCCAAACTAACTTGGGATCTTTCATAATCAAATTTCTATGCATTTATTTGGTTTAATAGAATTACCAAATATATAAACAAATCTCTTCTAGAGATATGTTATCATTTCCTAATTTATTAGTCTCTTTTAGGGATATTTTATTATCACCACTTCTGGAGTGAATTTATCTCTTTTAGAGATATATATGCACTATTGGAATGCCATATCAATGTACAATATTTCTTTTGTAGAAATTACATAATTACTACCTTTACAATAACATAAAACAACCCTACTGGATTTTTGTTGTAACTATCTTTGTAATGACATATCAAACTTTAAATACAGTAACAAAATTAGATGCAACAAATGAAAGTAAGATGCAAAGATAAAACCATTACTTATGGAGTGTAATATTAGTATACAATTCCCATTTTTTAGGGATAAATTATTGTTATTACTTCGAAACTTTTATATGATATTCCTTTAGGGAATATAGTGTTTCTTTTTAATGAATTGTAGTGTAACAAAAATAACAAAAATAAAATTCCTATAACACCTATTCCGGGATGTTGGATTTTGCAATATAAATATAAATAAATCTCTAAAACATCTCTTCAAGAGATTAATATATACACACACATATCCGTGTATATAAATAGTATGGCATATGAATTATCTATTCATACCAAATAATAAACATCCCTTTCCAAGACTAAATTAAGAGTTACTTTTTCAATCCGGTGATGTTTGAAATATCATATAACATAATATCTTCATGATATTTGGTTAATATAATGTAAATTTGAAGGTATAAGGTAAGGTATAACTCATTTGAAGATTTTTGTAATCTCTTGAATGCAGCATCATCATCTCATATGATGATTTATTAACTTCCTTTAACTTCTTCAAGAAGTACAACCTTATCATTTTACATAATTTCAATAGAGCTTCGGGTTCTAATTCATGAACGTCAAGTTCATTAATTTGTTATGAACTTAAGGTTATCAAATTTTGTGTAAACTTCTCCTTTTTTTGGAAGCTTGTACATTTTGACAAATTTAAAAAAAAATACTGATAAGAATTCGAACTTGTAAACTTTATTAGAAAGTCTTTTCATAATTCTAGACTTCAGGTCTTGGACTTTGAGTTATACAACTTCTATTAAAATAATTTCTTTGCACAACTTCAGGTTGTTGTCAAAACCTATTTCTGTTTGACGATTAAATTTTTCGATCCTCTTTTTTTTAGTTTGAACTTTGGGTTCTTTATTTTGAGAAAACTTATAATTCACTGATTTATGGAAACTCAACCTTTTATCATTATAGAAACTTCAGGTTCTCAATTCTTATTTCCTTTTCCTTTTTTTAAAGAAAATATTGGAAGATATTAAGCTTATCATGCAAGCTTTTATTAATGTTTCCATTCACTTCAGATGTGCTAAATCAAAATCAATATTAGATCTAAACTTAATATGATCTTCTAGATACGTATTATCTTTATATTTGTTTCTCTAAGAAACAATAAAATATTTCTTCTGGAAATATAAATCATATATCAAAATAATTTTCAAAGCCTTCATTCAAATCTAAATCAAATCAAAAGGTTTTCAAACTGAAAACTCCATTTACCAACCATGTTTGATTTCTCAAATTCATGTCCAAACTAAATACCATCAAATTCAATAAATTTGCTTGAATCAACAATATCAAATTTTGTCAAGTTCAAAATTGCATTCCAAAATAAATGAACTCAAAAACATAAAAATAAGCATGATATTGAGATCTACAATGCAATAAGATCAAAAAAAATAGCAAAAAAAAAATTAGATCTGAAATATAATAACTAACAAAATAAGAATGAGATCTCAAAGTTTAGATCTATATAAGATCTCAAAGTTTAGATTAAAATCTGAAAGATAAGACAATAGATTCAGATCTAGAATGGAATGAGACCTAAAAAAAAGAAAAAGAAAAATTAATTTGGAAGATTAAATCAATCAGATCAAAAAAATGACTTACCATTTTGAGATCTATAATTGGATCTGGAAAAGGATAGATCTGATTTCATAGATTATCACAATTGTAGATATATAAATTTTTTTGTAGAGATCGTGCTGATAACGTGTTATGAACTAAAAAGAGATAAGAAGTCATTAGAAAAGAGGAGAGATGAGAAAATGTTATTCACTATGATATTAGTTACATAGAGATTAATTCAATTACATTACATAGGCTTCTTTATATATAGACATTGGAGCATGATATTGAACATATTCCATGATGTGGGACTAAATAAAAAAACACAAAAGCATATTCATTTTTATATTTACATATATTATAACAATATCAATGAAATTGCACAAGAATAAAGTGGGAAGCGAGTGAGATTAGAATGCCTCTTATTTATTTGGTTATTATTTACTTACAAATGTTTATCTATACACATTACGGTATTCACATAAGATTTTGATTTTATATGCTTCTCTAGGTACAAAAGTGAAGAAAATATTCCTACCCCGTATAAAAAAGTAAGAAAAAAAAAGAATAAAATGTTAATAGACGCATGATAAAAATGATAGCATAGAGTTACAAAACAAAAAGATCATGTTAAAAAAGAGCCAATAAAAAAGAAGAAGAAAAGAGAGTGGGTCCATATATGGAGGCTTTAAATGCTGCTCCCGACTTCATTGGTTGAACCCATCTTCAAATCACGTGGTCTTCTCTTATCCTCCTCTCTCTATAAATTTTGTCCTACACAGCACAAAATTTATTAACAAAATTTTAGTAGTTCAGTCAACAAATATCAAACTAGTGATGGATGAAAGCAAGAAAGCTGCAAAAGCATTTGTTGATCAATATTTTCCAGTTAAGGAATCCAGAAAGTCCACTGATGTTTGGGGCGAACTTTTTCAAACCAATCCGAAGAGGGTATTTAATTAATTCATCGTCTTTTAATTGGATATTTTGGTTTCTCTGCGATTGGTCTTTGTATAATAATGAATATCGTTTCCTCGTTATTGTTTCAGGAGACTTCTAGAAAGCATGGAAATTATGGGAGTCATAACTTGAATTCTCACAGTGGAATTGCAGGTTGCTAATCTACATGTTCTTGGATTCTTCATTGCAGTTTGAATTCAGTTAAATATGTTTAATTACCTCAGTTATCGCCATGATTAGAGTTAAATATTGCATATATTTGATTTACTAAAAAATGATACAGAACTTGATTTCTTTTCTTCATATCACTTTACCGTCTTTAAACTCTTCAAGGATTGCTGATCCCTTGTGCAGATCATGCTTTAATCGCAGATAATATAATTTTATGTCGTCCATGATATTAAATCGAGTTACATGCATTGAAAAATGCATCACCTTTTGTGATGGTTTAGAAGAATATTCTGCAATAATTATCTCTCCTTTTACAAGGAGTATGAATTTGTTCACCTTTTTTTTATATATAATTTAAGTGTGAACAAAGCATTATATATAATATTGGTGAATATACCAGAATATAAGAATCCACAACTGTGAGTTATTTATTATTCATCGGTTAGTGATGAGTGTGATGTTAGCACTCAAAATTAAGTGTCAACAAAAAACATATTATTTCTTTTACAAGAGATATACTCATTATGTTTGCTCTTATGTTTTACCAAGGTTTCTTTAGAGTTGGTTAAGCATTTTAATTGGCAAAAAAATAAGGGTCCGTTTAGTTTCATTTTGTATTTTGAGTTTTGTGTTTTCAACTTGCACTAAGAAATAGCAAGAAATAAGAAAAGAAGATTTATAATTCTTAGTCGTTGGGACGACCAACGGACAACGAAAGAGTTTGATTGTTCTCCGTGCTTTTATTATCTCTCGAAACACGAAAAACAAAATAAACTTGTTTTCTATTTTATATGTTAATTTCATTTTTCAAAATTGTTTATTTTTCAACTATACATACAACGAACGCGTTTTTGTATAGACGAAAACACAAAACTAAAAACGACAAGCCAAACGGGACCTAATGTTTTCAAGCTAGATTCAGTGTTTATGACTGGGGTAGTATGCTTGAACGTTGTTTTATCGTTCATGGAATTTCCTGAGTTGTAACCCTTGAACATTAATCTATTTTTTATGGCTTTTTGCAGAAAAACTTTTCCAATACTGCACGCCGTTATTATAAGGGATTTGGAATTTATAATAAAAGCAAAAAAGAGAAAACGAAAGGAGAGTTTGAACTTGGAATTGCCTACTTATATATAAGTCAATTATCGTTTCTATTCAGTTTAAGCAACTGTCTCCAGTTGTAGTTGAAGCCAGCATTTGATCAGCTAATTATTAGTTAGTACTAAATTAAGAAAAATGAATGCCTTTACAGATGGAAAACTTAAAGGAAGCATGAAGAAGGGCCAAAGCATGCCACAAAAGGGCAACAATTCAGCAGAGCATTGTGCAATATCAGAGCCATGCCTAATGAGTTCATCTGTTGATTACGGGTGCCGGGATGATTACCCTTATTACTCTGCCCATCGAGATAGTTACCGTTACAATCCAGACAACCGATACCCTTGCCCTTCTACTTATACTGTAAGTAGTTCAGTTTACAAGAAATAACAAGGTTTACTCATAGTTGATTATTAAAAATTGTTCCGAATGACTCTTTCTCAATGAATATGCCTTTAATTTGAACCATTAACTTATCAAAGCACATGAAATAATAATTGAAAATGGGTTTAATATTTAACACTAAAATTGATTTTATTATTATTACGCAGGATAAAAAGGACAAAAAGGAGGGTTCAAACTATGACAACCCTGAAACTGAAGGAGCCTCTGAGTGGTGGCAAGGTAATACTACATATATGCTGCAATATACCTTGAAGGCATCATGCTAATTTTGTTTATTGGTACAACTTATTTTCTTTTACAGGATCATATTACTACTGAAGATAATGCTCTATGCTTTATGTTCAGATTAAAAACAGGTAATATACCTTCCAAAACTGAGATGAGTAAAATAATTAAACAAATCAACTGTGTTGGCATACACTTAAAGGCTTCCTATGCAACTTTATTTGGAGTCTTATAAATGAATCGCTCTGTAACCCAAAATTTGCAATGTTTTATATATTTCAGGTTTGTGTCGTTCTTTACTTTGTACTCTGCTATATGAAGTTGCTAAAGATGGATGGTCTGTATGCAGTAGAACTATGTCCATTGTTCTAGAAGCATCAGTTTAACCAATACCTATATCTTTTTTACCAGTGTTCGGTTTTAAGGCTTGTTTAGTGTGTAATTGTATATGTGCTCCCTAATGTATTAGTCTCCTTTATTAATATATCTAGTTTTTTAAACATGTGATCTTGAATCACGTCTAGTTTGATTGAATATCAATTGCAAGTTGATTTGATGCAGAATATAGTTTAAAAAGTTGTGGAATGTGTTGATTAGTTATTTGAATCAGTGACTCAGGAATTTTTGGTACATTTCTTTGTGTTTGTGCATGTGTATGGTGCAAAACGAACTTGTGTGTAGGGATCAAGCCTGTGATAGATGGTTCATTTATAATAATACTATGGGCATACATATACATTTATTTTCAGCAAATAATCAAAACAAATTAAACATTTCATATCTAAACTTATTACTATTCATAGTATTTGCAGATAGAAGAAAATATTTCTTACTGCTTGTAAACTGATAAACTGATACATTACATTGTACATTACATTGCTATTTATAATGCAGCTCTTGTACAAATTACTATAATGACCCTTAACTGTAATATATTGACTCAGTCCATATGACTTAGTCTTATTTTATTTGTGCCGATCCATTTCATTTGTTACTACTAATATCCTCCTCAATTAGATCTAGGGTGTACTATCTCTTCTCTCAGCCGTCAATGTCTTCGACTTTCAGCCCTTTCTTCGATCATAAGAAATTTTTGCTAGACAGCGGTTTCATGAGAATGTATGCATTTGGGTAAGTGGAAGGTATGTGGTTTATCTTCAGTTTTCTCTTTAATACTTGCTCTCGAACAAAGTAAAGATCAATCTCTATGTGTTTCATTCTGGAGTGGAGCACTGGGTTTGCAGTAAGTGCTACTGTACTTAAATTGTCGCACCATATTGTTGATTTTCCTTTTGATTGAAATCCTATCTCACCTAAAAGTGATTCTATCCACATGATCTTTGATGTCGTACTGGCCGCGCTTCTATATTCGGTCTCTGTGCTTGAGCGTGGGATAGGGTTTTGCTTCTTTGAGCATCCTGAAATAGAATTTTCACCCTAGATAAATGCAGTACTTAGATGTCGACCTGTGATCATCTGGGTCAGTGGCCTAATCTGCATCTGAGTAGGCTTGTATGCTTAATGATTTGCATATCTTCAGTAACATCCCTTGATTTAATGTTCCCTTTGGGTAGCGTAAAAATGCTACTACAACAAAAATACCCTATTACAACGTCC
The DNA here is from genome assembly GCA_030737815.1 of Allium fistulosum. NCBI lineage: Eukaryota > Viridiplantae > Streptophyta > Magnoliopsida > Asparagales > Amaryllidaceae > Allium > Allium fistulosum. Next base: position 538,940,172 of record CM060903.1, read on the forward strand.
TTTTTACAACGTGCATTGGCTGCCCGTTGTAATAGAAGGCTATTACAACGGTCCATTCAGGCCCGTTGTAATAGACGACCTATAGAACGTCCTTTTTACAACGGGCGATGATAGCCCGTTGTAATAGAGTGCTATTACAACGGTCCTTAAATGCCCGTTGTAATAAATGTTAGTTTTACAACTTCACCCAAAATGCCCGTTGTAATATATAACAATTTTACAACGGTCCAAACCAAATTTTTTTGCCTCCAGCTATGAAATTTCGTTCGTTTTATTTATTTATTACCGATCTTTCCTCCTCACGACCCCTAATTCCCAAATCCTAAGGTGGTCCTCCTAATCTCTCCCTCCTCCACCAGATCTGCTCCAAAACCCTAGTCGCCTCCCTCTTCCTTCCCTCCGTTCCCCTTTCCTTCCATTCCCCCATCAACATCTACTACACATCACCCAATCAGAGAACGCACACAGATGCAAATACGAATTCATATGTTTTCAAACCAAATTCCTTAATCCAAGTTCGCAAATCCTGACCAAATATAAATTCACGAATTTCAGATACTCAAAACAAAATCAAAATCCACGTGGGTGATGAGGCGATTGCACTTCGATAGGGGAATCGCGACTTGCTGGGGTTCGCGAATTAAGTTTAAGGGTTTCTGGTGGTGGAAGAATGATGAAATGGTTTGGAGATTGTTGTTGGAGGAGATGTCGCGATTGAAGCTTGAGGATGAAGGAGTTCGACGGCTTTCGATTTAGTTCATGTTCCAATCAACAAAGGCAAGGACACAATTTTGCTTTCATTTTTTTTGTTTAGGTATGTAGTTCTTTGGTTGAGGAAGGATGGAGGAGAGAGTAAGCAGGAATTTTTTGGTGTTAGAAAGTTTATAATTTGTTTGATTCAACTGAAACGTACCAAATATAGATGTTATTAGTTATAGAATCCACTTTCCTTCTGATCAGGCTAAAGTTCAACCTTTTAAACCAGGATTGGGCTTAAATCGTATTACGTGAATTATATTAGTAACGATAATGTATCTTGATTGTATAGATGTATAAGATTTCCAGAATGGTATTAAATTGTAGATAATAAAGTTCAACCTTTTAAACCAGGATTGGGCTGAAATCGTAAATCGAAACTTTATATACTTGAAGTTTCCCTCTATATAGGTTATTAAATAACATTTAAGTATATAAAAACATTGACTTTATTATAAGAATTTTTATGTATATTAATTTTATGCCAAAGCTTTTATATTTATACATAAAACTTAATTTTCTTTCTTGTTCCATTTTTTTGTTAGAAAATAATAGAATTTCAATTTTAAATTCAAGTAAATAAATTGATATTTATTGTTCCAACTTGGATTGATGTTTTTTCTTAATTGTTATCTTAACTAAGTTTAAATCAGAATTTGAAAATTGAATCATAATTAGAGAGATTCAATTTGAAACGGGATTCATATTGTATGATTTTAAGATTTACGGTAACAATGTATAGGTGAGAAACATGCTTTCTGCAATTGTAGACATCAAGGGACACAGTTTCATAAGTTGGGCTTTTAACAGGATCACACTCTAACATGTGAAACCTTAGATTTTTAGCGGTTTAGACGTTTATTTTCTTAAATTCTATGTTCGCACGTTGCATGGTATTAAGTAATAGACAACATATCAAAGACAGATGAAATTTCATGCTCAATTTTCAGTTTCACTGTGTTATGTCCTGTGGCATTTATTTTTTCTTGTCTTGATTTGGCCTTCAGTGTGCAATTTTTTTGTCACCGACCCAACAGGCTCATAGATTTGGAATGCATTTATGGTTCCCCATGTCATTATACAATACAAGCATGCTCATGATGTCATTTGATTGAAAATAACATCTTTATGTCAGTATGATAAATTAATTACTTTCAGAATGCTGCTTCTCGTGGAATTGCTGGTGTTGGACACGAAGTTATTCAATACGGGTAAGCAAAGCCGTGAAATCCTTTTTTGTATCATGTATTATCCGTTTCATTTGAGAACGTAATATATAAGAAATAAAAAATCTGAATCTTAGTTCAAATGTTTGACGAAATGTTCACTCGTTATTCAATATTGTTAAAACTTCGTATGAAACTTTTCTGATGTTTAGTTGCTTTAAAGTGCTTTGGCTTATTTATGTTGAATCTATGATTCTGTCATTACTCGTTTGTGATGGATTTTTGTATTACTTTTTTATTTAAAACCAGGAACTAGATAATATTATCATGTATATCCAATTTTGTTTTGATATATGTACTGTAGATTAGCATCAACACCAGCAATGTTTAACAGCACCATTACCGTGGATGATAAATTCTTCTGCCCTGCTGATGGATCTATTATGATAACAGGTACAATAGAAAGACCACTTACATATCCCTTTGTCCCATACATTTTCGTTCTAAGTTGTTTTTCCTGTTCCAAGATAGATGCAGTTCTAAGTATATGATAGATAGCATCTCTTTTAAAACAGACACCGTTCTAGAAAATGAAGCATATGGTTGTTATTATCTAATAGTTTGGAATTGGGATTCTGAAATACACTGTCCACATCTAAAATGTCTTCTATTATGACACATTGCACTCCATGTTCTGTAACAGTAAAAAATATAGCTTAGATGTGAAATGTGATGAAAGGGAGTGCATATTTCATTAACTTAAACCTACACAAGAATCAATTAAGTACTACAACTGTAGTTGATTCTGCATTTTGTTGCGTCATCAAACCTATGTTTTTTTATTGAAAAATAAAACCGATGATGCAGCCAGTCACCTTCCATATAACCGCAATGGTTTCAATTTTTTCACCAATACTGGAGGACTAGGAAAAGCAGACATAAAAGACATCTTAGAGCGTGCTGCAAATATTTATCAGAGTTATTATGATGCAATTTAGATTGTTTGGATTCAAAGGAAAACTGAACTTGAATATCAAATGAACTGTTTTATTGGTTTTGATTGTAGTGTGCTTTTGACCGTGCTTGTCGTTTTTAAAGTGCACGAATTATTACAAAGGAATAGGTGCACATCAGTGCTCTTAATGTCAACTATGTTTAAGGACTGTCGTTGCTTCCACTACTGTGGTTAGACTTTATCTCTACATTAACAACTTGATCATGGACATTGCAGTCATGGGTTAAACCAAGCGATTGTTTTCTCCATTTCCTATTTTCCTTTCAATGTTAACTGCCAATTCACTTCTCATTTTCAGTATTGCTTTCCAAGTTCCTGATGCATTGTATATATACTTATACATACACACGCATACACACATATATGTATGTAATTTACATTATCTTTGTATGTATTGCAGGACATAGTAGAAGCAAAGGAATTTTTGAAGAAAAAAGGTTTTATATGGGTTCTGATTAACTAAAATATTATGGTTCAAAGTTTGCTTCAATGTCGTTCGGTCTAAATTTTAAATCTTGTGTTATTATTTGTATGTACTACGTGTTATATTAGTTTAGGGTTGTATTCGATGTTTTGTAACTATGTAAAATTTTATGAATGATGTGAATAGATGAATCTTTTTGTTATTTTGAAATATAAATTTCTTTTGCTATTTTTAGTAAATATGAATAATATGGTTGTCATTAGTATAATAATTTTATTTCAATTCAAATTAGTTTAAAATTTACACGTGCATTGTAGTAGTTTTTTTTTCTCATTTGAATCTTTTTAACAACGGGCAAAAACAGTTGCAATATCATGTATTACAACGGGCATTGCCTGTTGTAAAAAGGTGTGTTACAACGGGCATTGCCCGTTGTAAAAAGATTTATTACAACGGGCATTGCCCGTTGTAAAATATGGTCAACCTATTACAACATCGCCTATTACAACGGTCGGCTGCCCGTTGTGGAACACATATTACAACGGGCATTGCCCGTTGTAAAAAGCCTGTTTTGTTGTAGCGTGCTTAACTGCTTTCTAATGTTCATTTAGAGGTTTTTGCATAAATTGACATGCTTTATTTATACTGTATGCGATCTCTGGTCTTGTAATTGTAGCATACTGCAGAGCACCATCTATATTTCTGTATTCTTTCTCATTTGGTATAGTTTCACCTTTATTTATTGATAATTGAAGATTTCTTATCATTGGAGTTAGTAGGGAGTTTGCCTGATCCATTTTCGCTTTAACAAGTATCTCTGAAATATATCTTCTTTGGCTTAGTATTAGATCTAACTCTGATTTTCTGATTAGCTCTATACCTAAGAAGTAATTGAGGCTACCTAAGTGTTTGATGGAGAACTCCTGATTTAGATACTGTACAGTCTTGTTAATGTCACTTTCACCACTACCTGTGATTATGAAGTCATCTACATACACTAGTATATATGTTGTTGCGCCTCCATTGTGTTTAACATACAACGAATTGTCTTATTTTGTTGTTGTATATTTTAACTTTATCAGTGCGGCTTTACTTTGTCATACATACCATGGGTGCCTGTTTGAGTCCATAAATTGCCTTGTTTAACCTGCATACTAGATTAATGTTGTTGCCCTGTTCATATCCATGAGGTTGCTCCATATACACCTCTTCTTGTAATTCTCCATTTGAGAAGGCATTATTTACATCCAGTTGCTTTATTTTCCATCCATTATGTAGTGCTATCGTGAGTACTATTCTAATTATTGTGGGTTTGACTACAGAAGAGAATGTTTCTGTGAAGTCAAAACCATATTGCTGTGATATCCTTTGCTACTAATCTGACTTTATACCTAGCAATGCTGCCATCTGAATTCATCTTTAAGTTATATGTCCACTTACATCCCATTAAGTTTTTATGCTTTAGTAAAGGAACAAGACTCCAAAATCTATTTTTCACAACTGCATTGTATTCTTCATCCATTGCATGTTTCCATTCACTGCATCTCATCGCTTGCTCATATGAAACCAGTTCTTTTCATTATTGCAGTGTAAATTTTGGGCCTAAATATGCCACTTTTTGACCTAGTTATCATGTAGTGTTGAGCCTTTACAAATATTGGCTGAGGATCTGAGTTGGTGCTAAGAGGAGCTTCCGTGCTGGATGATTGAGATTCTTGTCTTTCATGATCTTCATCCTGCATTTGATGTTGTTCATTATGAGGGATATGTTCTGGAGTCTCATGACCTGATCTTGAATAAGATATAGTGTGTTGTAAGCCATCTTTGTCATGTGCCACACTATCAAGGTTTTCATTATGACTGTCTTGGTAAACTGGTATTGCAACAATTGATGTTTTTGCATTATATATCTTTTGATTGGTCTTGACATCAGTACCTGCAAAAAGAAAAATATTTTCATTACACACATCATGTCCTGATATTATTACCTTACCTTTGCTGGTTAAGCATTTATATCATTTCTGATTGGTGGTATAGCCTTGGAAGGTGCATGGAGATGATCTGAACTCTAACTTATGAGCATTGGAGGGTGTGATGCAGGGGAAGCATAGACATCCATGTTAATACCCTAGGTATTGGTTTTGATGATAACAACTATAGACATTATATAAAATGTAAATACTAATGTCTATCAAGTTATATATAGTATATAGCACAGGATATTAGACAGATGTTGATTAAGAAGACTGTATAGTATATAGCGCAGGTTTTAGAGGTTATGGGTTCGAGCCCTTGAGACATCATTATGAGTCATCTGTTTGATTAAAGTATCACTCCTATTAATTTTCCATGATACTCTCTTCCTCACAAACCCTCAATGCTTGCTAAAGTACAAAACTACTTGATGTTAGCGTATAGATTTCAAATTTTACTTTAGAGACAACACTTACAATAAAATACTGGAGAGACCGCGAGCAAGTGAGACCTGCAGTTTCAAGGATAGAGTTGTGGTGCTAATACTTCATTGTTAAAAAATATTATCTAATATTGATGATATATTACTTCCATGATGATTGTCTATTACTGACATGCTACAAGTTACTAAAGCGCCATGAAAACAGAAATCAATAAATAAGCAAATAAGGGGAAATCAACCTTTGGCTAATATAAATTATATTATAACTTGAAAATAACTTGAAAATTGGTATACCTAAAAGTAGCCATCTCTTCACTTGATTTATCCCTTCACTTGATGCATAATTTAAGGTGAATCTGCTAGAAAAAGAAATTGTGAAAACTGTACCTATATATGTTAGATTCTTATGCGGTAATTAGTTTGCAATATCCATGTATAAGAGTTAACATATCTAAACCATTGAGAATATCAAAATTAAAGCAGAAATGATGCTTTATTGAGATCAAGTTCTTGGTAGTTCATCTTCTAATTCAGATCTATTTTTCTGAACTACGAATATCACCAATTATTGCTATATCAAATATGTTTATGAAAAAGAAACTTAGAAAGCCGAAGTACTGAAATATTCATACATATCTTTCATTTAGTTATTTACTATTGTAATAAGAATATGACACTTCGCTAAGTAAAAAGATTTTCTTTACTAATAGAGATAGATTTATGCACCTAGTGGTATAGCTGTTTTTAACATGTATAGCTTTACTAATATAGTAATACGTATAGGTATAGTAATAACCTATTAATACATGTATGCTAAATTCATATTAATAGGTATAAGTTTACTATAGTTTATTTCATGACATTAATGGAAAAGAAAAGCAGTCATTCCATCAATTAGTATACTTTGTCTGAGAATGGTAATAAAACTCTCTGCATTTTAGATTGACGAAGTAGTTTTTTTTATTAAATTATAATATGGTAAGTTAGAAGACAACTAAAGTAATCAATCAAAAATTAATCGTTCAGCAATAGACGTTTCCTTCATGGATAATTCAGTTTTCATTATGTCGTGGACAACTATTTCGAATGTGAACTTGATCAATAATGAAAATAACAACAATCTAACATCACTTTTAATCAAATGAACTTATAACAGAAACTAAAATGCTCAGTGACCTTCCATAGTTTTATATAAAGCTTTAAATAATACTTATCGTATACATTTAAGAGTGCACAAATATAAACATATACCTCCAGGCAAATACAGAGAATTAGTCACCATAAATACTTATAAGTATAAATACAAAAGAAATTTAATTATTCCTATACAAATTCACATACGGCCTTAATCGCTATATATTCAAAACGCCTACATCCATATTATTCTCAAATGAGCCATATAACCACCAAGGTATATGCATATATATGTATGGACAACAACAACAGGTTTTGTTTCCACAGGCAACATAGAGTTTCAAATATATAGATCGCCACCACCTCTATCAGTCTCAACGGTTCGCCCTTTCGGTAAATTGCAACAACATGGACCTTATGCAATGCGCCATTTTCAACAATCTGTAGCAACATAGTATACCACCATTCATCCCAATTCTCTGATTAGGCCAACCATTCTCCTGCACTCTCAACTGAGACCAGCCATACAACTAACAATACAGTTGAACAAAGATCTACAATTGGTCTTGTTGCACATTATTGTCAACAGCTGCGTGCCTTCAGCACTTCAGTTAGCACTCTTCAGTTCGCACTCTTCAGCACTTCAGCTTTCCAGTTGCTTAACCCTGATTACTGTCAAGTGTCAACAACTGCTAGCCTTTGATGGACTTGCGTGCCGATGTCAATTGATTGATTTAGGGCTGAATGCAGCTCATTGCCGATGTAGCAACAACATCAACTTCTCATCTCAGCATTTGTTCATCCCAACAACATCAATGATAACATGCAACCTCGGCTACATCAAAAGCAAAAGAATCAACAACCCCTGCACCATCTTGCAAACCTTGCAACACCTTGTAAGCACTAACTTGAAATCAACAATAAAAGCAAAAACCTGTTAAATGCCTATTGTAAGCACGCACACCCCTTAGATCTCGCATTGAAAACCTATCTAGCGGCATAGCCATCAATTTTCCATCCTCTTAGTTGCTGTTGTATTAATATAATTAACTATAAACATGTTATATTGCTTATTATTCTACGTCTTTTGTTGATCATCATAGTGACGATCCTCTATATTTGTAACAACTAGTTACCCGCAAAGTTTTGTACGAATTTTGATTTTTGTTTAATAAAATATGAGTGCTCTCCTCAAAGAAGGAACACTCTTTCATCAAAAAAATGTTCAGCGACTCAAATTTCCACAAATGGATTGAAACCAATTATCCAAGCCTTTTGTCTTTATATGTGTTTTCGTAAGTTAGATTTTTCTTGGCTTGTCCGTAGACATAACTACAATCAACACTTGGAGCTATGGAAAGAAATTAAAATAACCATTATTATTTAACTAATACTGGATTCTATAAGGACAGCGTTGTAGAGTTCTTCCATGTATCCATATTCTAAGAAAAGCATGGTTAACTATACCACATAATTAACCAAACCATCAGACTAAGTAAAGAACTCAACCACTCATTTGTTAATCTCGATTACTACTTATTAAGTAACCTTTATATTGGCATGCATACTGATGTGCATTTTGCAAAACAATTTGTTTTGAATGTACTATAAAAATCTATAGCATATAGAAGAGATTAAAAATTATCAAATGGTTTGAGAAGTGAACATATCTAAATAAATGTGGATGAATGAATGTCAAGATGATAAATAAAACTTTCCCCATTGTTTAATAAGCACACCAAGTGATCCATGAGAACAATAAAGGGCAGTAGAGGGTCTACCCATTATAAAAACAAAAAAAAACATTTGTAAAATAGAAAGAAAAACTAAAATACTTCAACTATGTTGTAATGAGATAAATTATATAAACTTCAACAAATGGAGGCAAACTGATAACATTACCTTGCCAACAATTGTGTTTTGTCTACAAACTACATTACCACTTCCAGTATCACCTCTTTAGAGTATTCAGTACTTTGTTGAATCACCAAAAAATATCATTAGTCATTGGTACTACAAAATATAATTACATGTAAAAATTTGTTTGATATACAAATCAAAGCTAAAATTCCATTAACAATTGCCACAAAATTGGGTTTAAAAGGAAAATATTTGAATAACCAATTAAAGTAGTTATAATCCTATTTCCACACATTGTTAATTTAGAATAAAATATTAAATAACAATTTCTTGATAAATATTAGACACTGAACCAAATTATACCTTCTTAAAAAGACAAATTGAAAACTATAATCATTCCCAACATTGTGAAAACCTTTTTCAACATGGAAACCAACTTGATTTTGATCTAGCAACTGTAGTAGCTGTGATGCTCTATAAGACATTTCATGGCAACTGATGATGCTATGATGAATACCTTTTTGAAGAATTTTTCAACTTGCTACCTGTTGAAAAACATTTATATTCTTTACATAGACGTCTTTATATACATGAATCATAACCATACTTGATATAAACTATGATGTGCTAGGCAATAATATTATACCTTTTTCTGGAAAATCATGGGCTAACATGTCAACACTGAAGCATCCATTATTTTAGTAACTACAGATAAATGAAGAAGAACCAACTTAGTAGTTAGATTCAAAATTTATGGCAATAATATAGTAATATAATTTTCAGAGGCAACAATAGTTCTTTGCCGTACTCAAAGAGATAGATTGCTTTAGATAAGCCATATATCATTTTATTGATAAAAAAGAGTTATGTGTGACCCTGTGATTAGTGTTATAATATGGGTATGTCACCATAGTGGCCATTAAAAAAATCGTGCACTCTCATCCTCATGTGAACAAACACATGAACCAACAAATTAATATAAAAAGTCAAAATATATCCTCCTTTAGAAAATAACATGATCATATGACATGTGTTTGCATTCATCCCTCTTTAAAAATCCATATACTTAAGATAGATTCAAAGCTATTTTATTGTATAGCTAAGTCAAAGGTTATTGTATTTTTTTTACAACCCTGCACTCAACATAACTTACAACCAAATTTCTAGGAAAAAATTCAATAACACTAAGATACTGCAACTTAAATGTCTTTAGTGTAATATATTTGTCAATAAAGAATAACATCAAAATTTTAATCTCACATTCCTGTTTTACCAAAAACAAACAAAAATAAGAAACCATTGGTTTCATATCTTCCTTATCAGTGAAATGTGTTTAGCAACATCAGTCATGAACAAAGTCCATTTGATACTATCCAAATTATAAAACCTTAAGGCTGAATAATTTACGCAATAACATGGATTCATTATGTATCATGGATAAGCTATTCATTTTTTCCAAAATGTTATATATCCATTATAATAATGAACCGCAAAAGGTTATGAATTGCAACAACTTTAGAGTATAATTTCAAATTCCTAAATATGAAAGATGGAGAGCTTGAAATGAAAATGAGAGAGGAAGTACCTATAATTATTACAGTTTTAAATAAATATATCTTGTTGATGTAATAGACCATGTATATACCATCTTCCGTTGAGAAAACACATGCTGCAGTTAGCATTGGAAAAAAATCCAAAGCATAATTTACCCAAAATACAATGAAGCATAAACTTAAAATAGCCTAAAAGGCTACGTTTCTATCATTATTGAATCAGAAAAGGAGGGAAGGAGAGTAAAACCTTAGGAAGACCCTCTAGTTCCATAGTTTAATTCAACCGCCCAGAGCTATCATTCTCAAATCCCTCAGATTATCATGCCGGTCCCGAAAGTGTATCGAGTCTACCATTTATTGAAATTATCAGCTGCTTCAATTTTTCGTTTTTCGACCTAATTTGTTTATTTTTGGGTTTGTGGGGAAGAAATGGGGACGTGATGAGCTAAACGTGTCTACAAACTAATTTAGGAGTCAAATGGCGATTAGAAAGATCAAATATACCCTTATTTTGATAAACGGTGAAATGATTTTATAAAGGACAATTTTGGCTATTCAAAAAGGTTCACCTCCTCAAGTATTTGCTTTATATATAAGATATATATATTGAATTTTTGTTTATACTTTAATAAGTTATAATTATATTGATTATATATATATATTATTTACATTATATTAAAATTTTCAAAATTATTATATAAAGTTTTGTTATGATTAAAATATGTATAAACTATGCTTAAATGATTTTATAAAGTAATGATTTTATAAAGTATCAAACTATTTTACAAAACAACGAGTTCTCAAAATAACGCTTTAAAGTATTTTTTTAAAAAGAGTATGTCGACATACTTTGTGTATGCATGTCGACATAGTAGCCCATTTTTTCAAAATTTAATTTTCAAAAGAAGCGTCTTTCCGGCGTATTTCTTCACAAATGGTATGACCGCTGTTCCTCCATAAATACCAAAGTTCCAAATAAATTTTTAATCATCATTTTCTTATTCATCTCTCCTCCTTCCACTCTCTCATTTTCATAATCAAAATATATGCAAACTCTATCGAAATTCAACCATAATCAAATGCAATCATTACTAGTTTGATTCCCTTTTATCTATTCTCTGATTTCTCTCATCTCTCTCACTCAAACCAAGAACAAAGTGCTATTTAAGAGGTTATAGGATCATTTGTACTCAGGATCAAGAAACTGAGTTTGTAAACTCTATCAAATTATACTCTTATACTTTGGTGTGCTTCGTGTCCCTGAAATCCAAGTGGGTGTAATTGTAGCACATGTAAATCAGTTGGGTGTGCTTAGTAGCCTGGAAATCTAATGGGTGTGCTTATGGAAAGTGACTCTACCCAGAGATCGGAAATTTTAGAGGGTGTGTCTCATTGTCTTGAAATCGAGATTGTATTTGATTTGATATTTGAAAAGAAATTTGTACAAGGAACTGTACATGACTGGATGTAGGGTAACTTCGAACCAGTATAAAATGCCGATGTGTTCTTTCCTTTTTACTATTACTGCATTTACATTTATCTGCACTTTGATAATATGATTGTTAATTACATCATTCCAATTAGAATCTTAAAGAATTTGAAAAATATTCATATAATCAATTAAACACTATTCACCTCCTTTAGTGTTAATTTGCATTAAGATCCCTATTCCACTTACTCACATTTGGCATCAGTGCATTGGTTTTAAAAGTATTCATCATCTAATTTTTGAAAAAGTTTAAATGACTACCAACACTGGTAATAGTACTGTTAGTAACACTGTTAATACACTTGTTAGTAACTCATTTGTCGATGGACAATCTATTGCTAGACCTCTACTTTTTAAAGGTAGTAATTACAAATATTAGTTATGTAGAATAAAAATTTATTTACAGTCAATTGTTTTAGACACTTGGAATATTCCACAAACCGAGTACACTAATCCCGAGACTAATTTTGGACAGTGGACTGCTGACCAAAAAGCAGTTGCACAAAGTAACTCTTGGGCTGTGAATATATTATTTTGTTCACTAGATAGAAATGAATTTAATAGTATATATACATAAGTCTGCAGTTGAAATTTGGAGAACTTTGCAAGTTACACATGAAGGCATAAGTAAGGTTAAACAGGCCAAAATTTCCATGTTAACAAACCAATTTCAATTATTCAAAATGAGTCCATATCTGATATGTATAGTAGATTCCCAAATATTGTATACTCACTTATTACACTGGGTAAAAGTTTTTCCTAGAAGGATCAAGTTTTTCTGATATGTCATCTGAAGCACAAACGTTGGACAGGAGAGAAAGCAAGGCAATAGAGAAGAAATACACTGCTTTCAATGCCATAACAGATGATCTGGATTTAGACAAGGATGATGATGAGGAAATCGCCTTCATGACAAGGAACTTCAAAATTTTCTGAAGTATAGAAAGATGAATAATCTCAGGAGATATGATAATAAAAATCCAAGTGGAAATAGAAGAGGAAACGGTGCTAGATGCGTTAATTGTGATGAACCTGGTCTATTAAAAAGAGACTGTCCATATCTTGAGAAACCGAAAAACACACCTAATACTTATTCATCTAGAAAACGGAGAAAGGCTTATGCTACAACACTAGACGATTCAGGTACTTCCTTAAGTGATAACGAACCAAATACAGATAATGCTAATATATGCTTCACAAGATATTTAATGAGAAGTCTGGAGAAACAGAACCCAAAAAGGTATGCATTTAAATTAAAATTTTGAATTTTTCATTGTTGATTAGTTTTTAATTACTGGGAATAACCTATAGATTAATAATAATATTGGTTGAATAATGTGTGCATATATTTCTAATAATATATATATTTTAATAAAAGAATAAATAAAAATAATATAAAATACATTTTAAACTATTAGTGTATATATTAAATAATAAATATAAAATAATTATAAGTATAGATAAATATGAATTATTTTTTGAGTTTTCCTTTTTTTGAAAATTTCGACCTATATGTCGACATACCCTACATGCATATGTAGGCAGATTTTAAATTTCAATTTCAATTTCAAAATTTGATTTTCCTTCCACCTTTTCACTAACTCCTATGTTCTAAAAAGATGTCTATTGACCAGAGAACATGTAACGACCCGTATTTTACGGATCGAAACATCGTAAAAACAGTTATCATTTGGTCGCATTGTTGATAAGTCATCCATAGTCTAAGTCTTAGGTTGTATAGAAGATAGGTCGTATTATGGTTAGGTCGTAGTAGACGACCTAAGGAAGGGGAGCGACCTATAGAAAGTTGGCGGCCTAAGGAGTGAAACGACTTAAGGAAGTTAGGTCGGCAACGACCTAAGGAAGTTAAGTCGTATAGGAGTTAAGTCGTATGGTGGCTTAGGTCGTGAGGTAGGATTAGGTCGGAGGGGCGACTTAAGATGTTGGAGCGACCTAAGAGAGTTGGCGACTTATAGGAATAGATGACTTATAGGATCAACGACTTAAGATAAGTAGCGACCTATAGAATGTTGCGAGTTAGTGAAGTTAGGTCGTGAGCGACCTACGATGATAAGTCGTATCCTAGCTAAGAGTTAGGTCGTAAGCTCATGTGTTGAGTTAGGTCGTAAACTCCTGTGTTGAGTTAGGTCGTAAGCTTCTGTGTTGATTTAGGTCGTAGGCGACCTAAGATAGTTAGGTCGTGAGCTTCTGGGTGAGTTAGCGACCTAAGGGGGATAGGTCGGCAACGACCTAAGGAAGGAGTAGTTAGGTCGTAAGCGACCTAAGGTAGATTGCTAAGTATAGTTAGGTCGCTAGGCCATTAGTCAGTTAGGTCGTGTGAGTGTTAGGTCGCGTAAGGGCTTATCAGTTAGGTCGTAGGTCGCGTATGGATGCGCCTATCTGTTAAGTCGTAAGTCGCGTAAGTTGTTAGGTCGTAGGATCTGCTAGGTCGTAGGTCGTGAAGTTGTTGAGTCGGAGGTTGTTAGGTCGTGGGGTTTTTAGGTCGGGGACGACCTAAGAGCGGACGACCTAAGGAAATTAGCTATAAATAGGAGGGTTTTTCTTCATTTTTGGGATCCAGATTTTGAAGCGACGAAGTGCTGCCATTTTGAGAGCTCGACTTCTACACTTCTTCACTTCTTTTCTCCACTCTAATCTAGTGATTCCTTCCATCCATATTGAAGATCAAATTGAAGATCGAAGAGCTTAGATTGAAGATCTACATTCTTCGAAGAGAGATTTCATCGTTTGAAGTGGATTTGTGATAGATTGAGTTAGATCCTTCGCTGTCCAAATCTGAAGTGGGTTTCTTTTAAGGTATTTAGGTGATTTGGTGAGTGGTGATTATCTCTCACACGGATCCAAAGGAGTATATCGGATCGTTGGCTTGATTTGGTGTTAAAGTAGAGATTTCCATGCATTTTCCTAATCATATGTGTAGATCCATATAGATCCATTATCCATGATGATTTGATATCCATTTTACTACATGTTAACTTATGCAAGTTCATTCATCAAGATTATAGAGACATTGCTCATGTTTTCATGCTTGTTAGACTTTTGACTCTTTAATTACGAAATTGCCATTGTTGTTATAATTGTCTATTTAGATCATATTTGAATGCTTGTTTACTTGGATTAATGTTTGACTTGATTGATTGCTATGAATTAGATGATTGATGATTTGATTTAGACCGAAGATGATTCAAAAGCTAAGAGGAAGGCTCTTGGATTGGGAAAGCTGCTTGTGGCATATGTAGTGGATGTGGAAGCTCATATGGATAGATTGGATGATGATGTTGAGATGAGGCTTTGTGAGGATGTGATGAAGCGAAGCATGATATGAGATAGTCTTGGATTAATCCAGACAAGATCAATCCAAGCATGTTGATAACTCGGTGATATGGTTCGAGTTTGAGGATAATGGTTTGCTCGAGAGGCGCTTGAGCTAGTATGGAAATAGTCGTCGAAGAGGATGACTAGAAGGCTGAGATCTCATCGTTGTTGAAGGTTCTAGCATGCTTAAAGCAAGAGTACGTTGGGCAGATTCGATAGTCCCTGAAGGCTACTGATTGGTAGTCAAGTACTCTGGGCAGATTCGATAGTCCTAGGCACGGGTCACGATGACGTGCAGAGTTATGTCTAGAACCGGGGTTTCCATTAGCCCTTGACGGACGGATGAAAGAATGAGCCGGTCATTCAATTAACGATGATATCGAAGCAATGATAACAGTGATAGCCAGAGTCATGGATGTTTGGTTGTATCGTCATTCGGTCTCAAGAGCAGTGTTTTCTGGGTGCTTATCTGATCTTGGTTTAGGCCTTGGGGGTTTGTGCTTGGAAAACATCGCCCTTGACTCGAGTGATAATTGCTTTACTTTAAATTGTATGCTCTGCTATGTTTGCTTCTGCTTAGTGTGTGTCTGGGGGCTATCACTGTAGAAAGAGGTGGAGTGGGAGGGTTGTATTCCTATTTCTTTTCCTTTATGCTCTTTTGGTATGTTGTTAGTTAATTTACCGCTCACTAAGACTGTTGTCTGACTCAAGGCTTTATGTTTTAACTCTTATTGCCTTGGGCTGTTCGTCCATTTTGGGACGGGCAGACTAGGTAGCAGGTGACAGGTGCTGTTCTTGCTTCCCACGATGCTGATATCGAAGACGAGCTGGAGGCTTGCATACTATCTTCTTACTATATGTACTGGATGTTCCGCTGCTTTGTATATTCTCTGAGTGTTATGTAGTGAGGCTTGATGTATTGACTATTCAGATGTTTGTATTCAACTATTATGAAGTTTTATTGATGAGATTCTTTTCTGTGAAGCTTCACTATATATATATATATATTCTATTGTATTTTGTCCTTGCGCTGTGAGTAATACGATAGATTCTGTTGTTTAAATTTACCCTGCCAATCGTCCATGGTCGCCTGGCACACTTTACAGCGCACTATCTCTAGGTTTGGTGCAGGGGTCATGGGCGGTCGTCATAGAACATATCCTTTGATTTTCCATTTATTTACTCTATCTCAATCCATTCATTTTTCACTTTCATTTTCAAATTCAAAATTCATAAACTCTCTTATCTCTTCAAACTACTCTTCAATGGCATCCTCAAGCAATACTAAGGCAACCATGAGGCTTTCTAAGAAAATAAAAGATATCTTTTTAATGATCAAGAAGCCATGAAGCCTATATTGAGTATATACTTTTGGAAAAGTCTTTCTTGGAAGATTTTCTATTTTTGAGGATTTTCCTACTTATGACCTTTATAATCCTTGTTTGCAAAATGAAATTCTTGGTTTCATCGATGCTTCTCAAAATAATTTCGTTTGTTATACAAATTTGGTGAAGATGTTTTATGCAAATTTAAAAGGTAAGTTTTATAGTGGAAGAGAATGAGAAGTTTGGAGTAGTGTCAAGGGAACATAAATTGTTTTAAATTGTGAACTTTTGGGTCACATTCTTGGATGCCAATCTAGTGGAATGGACCTTTCAACTTTTCAAATTGATTTTCAAAATCATAAAGTAATCTATGACATTTTCGAAAGTGATTATGATTTTGAATTTAAAAATAAAAAATTGCTTCCGAAAGAAATTTTTTAAGCCTTCTTTTACAACAAAGTATCACTCCTAGAACTGGTAATTATAATAACCCGACATAAAAAGTTTTCAAAGCTCTTTTTGCCATTTATGGTCAATTTGGCATAAATTGGTATCAAGTCATTTTTGATTAACCAAAAAATCTTTCTAAATATGAAAACACACTATTTCATGGTGTGCATCTTACTCGTGTTTTCAATTTTTTTGGTGTTGACCTTAAAGGAGAGGAAATAATTCCTCAAAAAATATTTGACAAGGCCAACATTTCACTTATGCATATTTTACCCTTTCTCGAGCCTTATGAAGCACTTTCGGAAAAGGAACAAAGGTTGGCTTGGGAAGAGGAGCAAGAAATAAGAGAAAAGGAGGAAGAAAAGGAAATGGAAGTCGAGGAGGAAGAACAAGAAGAGAAGGAGGATACTTTCTTGGAGAGTATCAATATGCCACCTAATCCATCCAACAAAGATCTTCTCAAAAATCAAGAGAAGATCATTCACAACCAAAGAAAACTTAAGAAATCATTCTCAAAGAGATTTACCTCAATTTCCAACAAAATGGATAAATTCTTTGGAAAGATGATCCGCAAGCTTGGTGGTTCTTCTTCATCTTCATCCACATCTTTCTAGTTGCTTGTTTAAACTATATATCTTTGTATATCAATTTTCTTTTTTTAAGTTTATGTTGAATCTCATGTGTCTTTCTTTTATTCCTTGTACTCATCCTTATTATAAATGAACATTCTATTTCTTGCTGTTATACTTTGTCAATTATCTCTGGAAAGTCGTACAAATATAATAGTATAGGACAAAACGATAGAATTGTAAAATAAAGTAGTTTTGAAAAATACATTGCATATGTTGACATATGCAAATCATGTATGTCAACATATAACGGCCAGTTTTCAAAAAAATAAAAAAATAAAAAAATAAGAACTACCAAACACCAATTCATTTCAAATGACTTCTTACCCCTATATATACCTATTCATCACATAAAATCATTATTTTCAATCTTTATTTTCACTCTTTTTCATTCCTAAACTCTAATAAAAATTTATGGCTTCTCCTATCCAAAAACTAACCGAAAACCTCGAACAAACTCTTGAATCATTCAAGAACATTCTTTCTTTCATTCTATGAAACTAGAGGCACTTAGAATTGAGTCAAATGTGGATGATCAAGGAGCAAGAAAGGCATTTCAATGTGATTCGGTGGATGATTTCTGCCTTGAACAAAGAAGAACCAACCACCAATCTAGATTGTACCATCAACAAAGATAATGAAGATTGGGATGCTATCAAAGCAGATCCAATCTTTGGCGCTGATGGATTGGTCGAAGTTCCTTGAAATGTCTAGTTTAAATAGGTTTGATTGTATATAAATAATAATAGGATTTGGTTTGGATTTGATTGGTTTGATTTTTGTGGATTTGTTTCAATGTTGTGTGACATTAACTTTCTTAGATTAGATGAATATTTAGATTGATTTTGATTATTTCATGGTTATCCAATTTTACATATCACTTATTGTTTTCTACAATCATTCGCATCATCAATATATATAATTCTTATATATATATCAATTAGTATTTTATTTAGGGGGGTTAGAGTTAGAATTAGAGTAAGAGTTAATGTTAGAGTTATAGTTTTAGGCGGTTACTTTTGTTGATGACAAATGGGGAGAAATATATAAAATCTAGGCATAGATTAAGGGGGAGTTTGGTAACCCAGGGGGAGTTATATTATATTTTATATACATAGTTATCATCATCAAAAAGGGGGAGATTGTTAGTACCTTAGGTATTGATTTTGATGATAATGACTATAGACATTATATAAAATATAAATACTAATGTTTTATCAAGTTATATATAGTATATAGCGTAGGATATTAGATAGGTGTTGATTAAGAATACTATACAATATCAAGAGTAGATTCAAGATGCTGATATAGAGTTTCAAGAGTTGGAGAATGAAGACTCATGAGTATTAAAGAGTTCGAGATTTCAAGATATTCTATACAGTTTTTTACATTATATTAAAATTTCCAAAATTATTATATACATTTTCTTAAGTTTTATTATGATTAAAATATGAATAAACTATGCTTAAATGGTTTTACAAAGTATCAAACTATTTTACAAAACAATGAGTTTTCAAAATAATGCTTTAAAGTATTTTAAAAAAAGAGTATGCCAACATACTCTATGTATGTATGTCGACATAGTAGCTGATTTTTTTAAAATTTAAATTTCAAAAGAACTGTCTTTTCGTCGTATCTCTTCATGAATGGATATGACCGTTATTCCTCAATAAATACTAGACTTCCAAACGAATTTTTAATCATCATTTTCTTATTCATCTCTCCTCCTTCCACTCTTTCATTTTCTAAATCAAAATATACCAAAATCTGTTGAAATTCAACCAGAATCAAATTCAATCATCACTAGTTTGATTCTCATTCATATACTCTCTAATTTCTCTCATCTCTCTCACTCAAACCAAGATCAAAGTGCTATTCAAGAGGTTATAGGATCATTTGTCAAGGTCAAGAAACTAAGTCTATAAACTCTATCAAATCATACTCTTATACTTTGTGGTGTGCTTGGTGTCCCTGAAATCTAAGTGGGTATGACTGTTATAAAGATCTAGGCTTTTCATCCATCGAAAGTCGACGCTAAATACGACTACTATGTTCCAATGTTGAACATCCAATCATCGAAAGGGAGGATTGTTAGGGTAACGACAATATATAATATAACAAGGACAATAAAAACTGTCACTCTAAAATACAGATTCATCAGAGTTAAAAACAAACCTTATCATCTTATCAGCTGGACAGTTATAAAATCATGACCTTTCAATTGCTGATATGGATACTATATAATACAGCGGAAAATAAAACACTATGATAGGTGAATCTCTAGCTCCTCTCCAAGATCTCCATAACTTCAAAGCCAACCTAGGAAAATACTCGGTCTGACCCGAGCATTATAATAAAATAACACTCGAATCAGTCTGGAAATACCAACGTGAGAAAACTCAAATAATGGGGAACATATAAAAGTTCTGTGAAACCACGCCGCTAGCGTGAAATGGGTTTTTACCCCACAAGAATAACATCCATACAGGAAAGAGTAGAGATAAACAACAGGAAATAAATCCAAATAAGAATGGGCATAAATAGTATTAAAAACCAGACTTGAAAGAATGAAAATAACCCGAGCAAAATCCAAATTGGACAGAATGGAAAAAACAAGATAACAATTCAAACTTGATAGAATGGACAAAACCAATAATTAAACACTATGAAGAGTGATTGATTCTTCCCATTGCAGTTACGGAAAAATAGATTCAAAGGTTCGGATGTAATAAGGAAAGGAAAATTTCAAACAAATGACTAGGAATGTGCACACCCCTTGATGTATACCTCTAGTAATATACTTCTGAGAAGCTCATTTACTATGTGAAACGTCTCGGAACCCTCCAAGCCGGACCCCGCCAAACCTTACCGAGTATCCAAATATTTCACATCTAAGTGCACAACCGAATTCAATCTAGATGAGATGTAAAAATAACCTAATGGGAGCAACCCCACATAGCTTGGCCTCCTCTAGCGGTTTGGTTTTAGTCATTTTCGATAAAGAATAAAAAAGCTCAAAGAGCAGCAGATCATTTTTAAGGTAACGATACACCATGAAGAAAGCTGAATCTAATAATTAATAAATCAACTATCGGGGATAATTAAAATGATCGTATATGGAAATTAAATATCATATATTCAACACTACTCGTCGATTCCAATCAAGTGCTATCACTCGATTGAAAATGAAGCCAGGCAAGTTGAGGTAGTGTTACCTCTAGGCATCACCTTTGGCGACATTTTTAACCTTCAAGACAGAAATGAGTCCAAGCCTTAACGTTTAGTGTTAAAAGTAAGACTAAATCCTTTCCATATAAGCGATATGACCTCGTACGCAAAAGTTATTTGATTTATAAGATTGGCGAATTAAATAATATAATTATTTTAATAATTACACAATCAATTCTTAATTAACCTTCACTAATCCTTCTCTGTAACGACCCGCTATTTTGGACCATTCGCATCCGCACATGTCAGACTTGAATTGCTTAAAATACCGTGTTGTAAATAAAAATTTGGCAAAACTCAGAATATACGGTAAATAAATAATGACAGATCATAGACACAGAGTAATATAATGCAGCGGAAACAAAGAAATAGTAGTTCATGAAGCTACTATATAAATACATCAGAGTTAAGTAAGATACAATAGGAATACCAAGATACAACAGGAGTAACAGTATGAAAACCAAGTACAACTCAGAATACAACTGGAATCAACTGGATAACAAAATGAATAGATATTATGTTCTTCAAAGCAAAACTCCAGCTCCAAAGGTGAGTCTCTAATGCTGTATCACTCAGTCTGACCCGAGCGTAAAGCAAAACACAAAACACTCGAGTCAGGACATACATACTTATACAATATAAACCAACTCAAGTGAACTGTAATAAAAGGTACAAGTAACTTAAAGAATGCTTGGGATCTTCCATTCTTTAAGGATCCGTTAAACTATCTATTATGTAGTAATATTCGCTATTATAATAATGTCTAATATAAAATAAACATACTTTTAAATAGCGTTAAGGGGTTACTCATATAGCCCTTAACACATAATAGTGCCAATAGTCTATACAGTACCTGCATACCTCGAAAGGCTACGAGAAGATACTCCATAGGTACGACACAAATAGAAACTCGTAGTAAAGCTCGATATGGTAGGTGACACGTCACACAAGGCAATGCCAGGGTAGATATACCAATTACGCACACAGACTGATGGAAATGCATAGCAGCCAATACCGCTCCACCTCGAACAACACTCTCGCTCCAGTTTTAGCCACCTTATGCCAACTCACGGGAGTTGGGTCCACGTATATACCTTAGGATCGTCGCCACCATCCTACTTCATTCTGGAAACTCCACCGCGTACACAGTTGTCAAAGTGGTTTTCGGTATCGATAGAGAGTATGTCCATATCCGATCCCGGTCTCTTTAACAACCAATCGTTATTATAACCCGTGGTTATAATTTTAAAATAATATTTTATACTTCAAAATAGAATATCATTTCAAATCCAAATCTTTACCAAAATAAAGATTAAATCAATTCCAAACCATTTCAATATATTTAAAATATCATATCATTTCAAAACTTCATTTCAAATCATTTCAATATATCAAAATATCATATCTTTTCAAAACTTCATTTCAAATCATTTAATATATCAAAACATCATATCATTTCAAAACTTCATTCCAAATCATTTTAATATATCAAAATATCATATCCTTTCAAAAACTTCATTTCAAATCATTTAATATATCAAAATATCATATCTTTTCAAAAACTTCATTTCAAATCATTTAATATATCAAAATATCGTATCTTTTCAAAACTTCATTATCAAATCATCATTTTATATCAAAATATCATATCTTTTCAAAACTTCATTATCAAATCATCATTTGAGTTCAAATCCAAATATTCAACTTTAAATACCTTTTAAATTGAAGGATATCATTCATTTATTATCATTTCAAGTCACCTTTTAAATAGTTTATATTTCAATCAAAATAATTCATCAAAACTATTTAAAATGTAATTATTATACTTTCAAATCAAGTATTCAATTTCCAAAGTTTTAAACTATTCTGAGTTCATTTACTAAGTTAAAAACCATAAACATTGAAAATTTCAGCCTTTCACAACATTCAGAAAAGCTGTTATAAGTTATTCTTGAAAACATTTTAATTCAGCAAAGACTGCATTTTAAAACTGCTGTTAAATCTCAGTTTAGTTGAAATTTAGTTTAAAACACCAAAGACAGCATTTCGAGAAATGCTGTAATAGCTCAGGTTTCAAATTAAAGGTTTTAATTAAATTCAGCAAAGACAGCAGACCACTACAGCATTTACAGAACTGCTGTAATAGGCCTTTATTAAGTTTTTAGCCTTTAATTTACTACAGCAACTACAACATTTCAGAACTGCTGTAATAGCCTCTTTATAAAGCTTTTAGTTTATTTACATAAACCATAGCATTTCTGAAAGCTATTAAAAGTATTTTCCAGATTTTAGTGTATTTCCAGCAAATAATAAACTTCAATTTAAACCATTTAAACATTATAAAAATCATATTTTTAACATTCAAAAATGTTCATTAAAAATACTCTTTTAACTTATGATTTTTATAAAGTAATTTTTACAATAAAATCCAACTTCCAATAAATCACTCATTAAATTCAATTGTATAATTTTCCAAAATTTGCATTTGGCAGTTTATTAACACTTACATTTAAATTACCATTTCACACATTAAACTAAATTTCCAATTTATTTAATTAATTTAAACCTTTAATTAAAACCAAATTTCACATTTCCAAGTCAAGTTAAAATTTAAATTTCACATTTAAGCATTCATTCATTTAACCATTTTAGTTCATAGAAAAATCAATAATACTTTATCAAGTCATTTAAATTCAAATTTAAATCAAATTATCATATTTCCCATTTTCCAAATAAAATTAAATTTCCATTTTATTCATAACTTAAATTCATTTTTAAACCAAAATCCAAATTTCCAAACTTAAGTTATATTTCAAAAATTTCAATTTAACCATGTATTTATTTACATTTTTAACTTATAGAAAAATCATAATTTCTTTATTTAAACAATTTAAAAATCTATTTAAATCTAATTTCCATAAAATTCTCACTTTTAAAATACTTAAAAATAATTCAAAACACTTTAAAAATTAACCACGGGTCTGTATATAGTTTTCTAACCTAGGTCAAGTGATACGAGTATGTATCATTTCAATCCGCAGTTTACAAAGAAAAATCCGGGTTCTATCATTTTAAACCCCCAATCCCAAGTCAAAATAAATTGAATAAAAACCGTTTAGGCCTATCATTTCAGCCCATAACGATTTTTTCATATTCTAAAGTCCGTTCGGGTATGTATCATTTCAACCCATTGTGATTCTATACTAACAGGGAACTTGCAGTGTGATAAACAGATATAAATGAACTGTTTACCATATGTAGCAGTAACAGGTGATATGACAGATAAATGAACAGGTTTAACCTCATATAATATATAACATAAGCATGTATAACATAATATAATAATTCTACACTTTCATTGTAACGACCCGTATTTTTACGGATCGAAACATCGTAAAACAGTTGACATTTGATCGTATTTTGATAAGTCGTCCAGAGTCTAAGTCTTAGGTCGTATGAGGGTTTGGAGCGACCTAAGGAAGTTGGTGAGTTATGAGGTAGGGGACTTAGTGAAGTGGAGCGACCTAAGAAGTTAGGTCGTGTTGTGGCTTAGGTCGTGGGGTAGGTTAGGTCGAGTGAACGACCTAAGGAAGTTTAGCGACCTATAGGAGTTAGCGACCTATAGAATTAGGCGACCTAAGGAAGTTTAGCGACCTATAGGAGTTAGCGACCTATAGGAGTTAGCGACCTATAGGAAGTTGGCGACCTAAGGGTTGAGCGACTTAAGGATAGGCAGCGACCTAAGAGAGTTAGCGAGTTAGCGTAGTTAGGTCGTTAGACGACCTAAGGAGTTAGGTCGTATCCTGGCTAAGTGTTAGGTCGCGTGTGTGTGTTAAGTCGTAGGTTTGTTAGGTCGTTAGGTCGTGGCATTGTTAGGTCGCGAGGAAGCGTTTCTGTGTTAGGTCGCAGGAGTGTTAGGTCGTAGAAGCGGTCTGTGTTAGGTCGCTAGGCTGCATCCTCGTTAGGTCGTAGGTCGCGGATGCGCGTAGGTCGTTGGAGCTGTTAGGTCGCATGAAGACTTATCGTGTTGAGTCGTTAAGTCGTAGACTGGTGGATCTGTTAGGTCGTAGGGTTTTAGGTCGAAGGGTTTTAGGTCGTAGGTCGTGGACGACCTAACTCCGAGTGAGCGACCTAAAGTGATTTCAGCCTATAAATAGGAGGGTTTTTCTCCATTTTTGGGATCCAGATTTCGAAGCGACGAAGTGCTGCCATTTTGAGAGTTCGCCTTCTACACTTCTTCACTTCTTTTCTCTACTCTAATCTTGTGATTCCTTCCATCCAAATCGAAGATCAAATCGAAGATCGAAGAGCTTAGATTGAAGATCTACATTCTTCGAAGAGAGATTTCATCGTTTAAAGTGGATTTGTGATAGATCGAGTTAGATCCTTCGCTGTCCTGATCTGAAGTGTGTTGCTTTTGGGGGTATTTAGGTGATTTGGTGAGTGGTGATTATCTCTCACACGGATCCAAAGGAGTATATCAGATCGTTGGCTTGATTTTGTGCTAAAGTAGTGATTTCCATGCATTTTCCTAATCCTAAGTATAGATCCATATAGATCCATTGTTCATAATGATTTGGCATCCATTTTACTACATGTTAACCTATGCAAGTTCATTCATCAAGATTATAGAGATATTGCTCATGTTTTCATGCTTGTTAGGCTTTTGACTCTTTAATTACGAAATTTCCATTATTGTTATAATTGTCTATTTAGATCATATTTGAATGCTTGTTTACTTGGATTAATGTTTGATTTGATTGATTGCTATGAATTAGATGATTGATGATTTGATTTAGACAAGATGGTCAAAGATGATTCAAAAGCTAAGGGAAAGGCTCTTGAATTGGAAAAGCTGCTCGTGGCATATGTAGCGGATGATGAAGCTCATATGGATAGATTTGATGATGATGTTGAGATGAAGCTTTGCTATGATGATGATGAGGCGAAGCATGATATGAGATAGTCTTGGTCTAATCCAGACGGGATCATTCTAAGCAGATTGACAACTCAGTGAAATGGTTCGGGTTTGAGGATAATGGTTTGCTCGAGAGGCGCTTGAGCTAGTATGGAAATAGTCGTCGAGGAGGACGACTAGAAGGCTGAGATCTCATCGTTGTTGAAGGTTCTAGCATGCTCAAAGCAAGAGTACGTTGGGCAGATTCGATAGTCCCTGAAGGCTACTGATTGGTAGTCAAGTACTCTGGGCAGATTCGATAGTCCTAGGCACGGGTCACGATGACGTGCGGAGTTATGTCTAGAACCGGGGTTTCCATTAGCCCTTGACGGACGGATGAAATAAAGAGCCGGTCATTCAATTAACGATGATATTGAAGCAATGATAACAGTGATAGCCAGAGTCATGGATGTTTGGTTGTATCGTCATTCGGTCTCAAGAGCAGTGTTTTCTGGGTGCTTATCTGATCTTGGTTTAGGCCTTGGGGGTTTGTGCTTGGAAAACATCGCCCTTGACTAGAGTGATAATTGCTTTATTTTAAATTGTATGCTTTGCTATGTTTGATTCTGCTTAGTGTGTGTCTGGGGGCTATCACTGTAGAAAGAGGTGGAGTGGGAGGGTTGGATTCCTATTCCTTTTCCTTTGTGCTCTTTTGGTATGTTGTTAGTTAATTTACCGCTCACTAAGACTGTGTCTGACTCAAGGCTTTATGGTTTTAACTCTTATTGCCTTGGGCTGTTCGTCCATTTTGGGACGGGCAGATTAGGTAGCAGGTGACAGGTGCTGTTCTTGCTTTCCACGATGCTGATGTCGAAGACGAGCTGGAGGCTTGCATATTATCTTCTTACTTTATGTACTGGATGTTCCGCTGTTTGTGTATTCTCTGAGTGTTATGTAGTGAGGCTTGATGTATTGACTATTCAAATGTTTGTATTCAACTATTATGAAGTTTTATTGATGAGATTCTATTCTGTGAAGCTTCACTATATATATGTTCTATTGTATTTTGTCCATGCGCTGTGAGTAATACGATAGATTCTACTGTTGTTTAAATTTACCTTGGCAATCATCCATGGTCTCCTGGCACACTTTACAGCGCACTTTCTCTAGGTTCGGTGCAGGGGTCATGGGCGGTCGTCACATTTGGTATCAGAGCTTTGGTTAATCGATTTTACCCAACGCTCGCTGACGTAACTACGTATGAGAGATGTAATTGTATTTTGATGGATGATTACTATATATAATATAGTAGTTTAGAATGATTTAGATTCCTTATGCAGTTGTTTCTCGAGGTGTATTAATCATTCCTTCTTATAGATATTAAGGATGAGTCGAAGAGGGAGACCAGCTGCTAGGGAAGGCCGTGCTACTGAGGGGGCTGTTGATTATGCAGCTATGTTCGAAGCTATGATGACTTCGATCATGAGAAGGATGCCAGCTCCGGGGCCATCAGTGGATGTTGGAGTTCAAGTTCAAACTCCAAAGCCGGTGGATTTTGCTAAGTTGTGTAAGGATTATTCTGCTCTTGGAGGAAAGGTTTTCTTGGGAACAGAACCAACCATTGAAGTACAGAGGTGGATAGATGCTTGTAGAAGGATCTTTGGTGATTTGGGAATCGAAGATGCAACTAAGAGGAAGTTAGCATCAAGACAGCTTCAAGGGAGAGCTTCTGATTGGTGGAACTCTATCACCATTGATACTCCGGAGGAAGAGATTACTTGGGAGCAATTCCAAGTCAGATTTGAAGCTAAGTTCATTTCTACAGCTCAGAAGTCTGTTCTGTTCAAGAAGTTTGTGGAGCTCAAGCAAGGTGGAAGACCAGTTCTTGAGTATGTTTCTGAGTTTGAAGCTTTGTCCAAGTATGCTCGATCGTATATTGAATCTTCGTATCAAAAGAATGAGAAGTTTGTGACAGGCTTGGACAGTTATCTTGGGAGGCAGTTGGTGGATCATTTGGATGATCCATTTGAGAAGCTTGCGGAGAAAGCTCTCTGGCACGAGAATTTGTTTCCTAAGGAAAGGACTGTTGTTGCTGTGACCAAGGAAGAATCTAAACCACAGCAGGGTGGAAACAATAAGAGGAAGTAGCAGCAACAAAAGGGTAAGGATGGCCAGAAGAAGCCGAAGAGCGAAGTGACCTGCTTCAATTGTCAGCAGAAGGACCATTTCTCCAGGGATTGCAAGAATCCGAAGGTGCCGGTGAAGTACCACAACTATGACAAGCTGGGGCATGTTAAGAGGAATTGTCCAGAACCGCGGAAGGACAAGCAGATTGTGCAAGCTTATGCTTTGGGATCTGTTCCATCATCTTCAAAAGCTCCTACCGCTGAAGAGAAAGGAAAGAGTGTGGTGGTTCAGGGTACTCTCTCCATTTGTGGTGTTCCAGTTAGAGTGTTATTTGATACTGGGGCGTCACATTCTTTTGTTTGTAATGAACTTGTAGGCCGGTTGGGTTTAGAACCGGATATTGTTGATAGGCCATTGGTTGTGACTAATCCAGTTGGGGGTTCGTCTTGTTTGTGTATGCTATGCCGTGGTCTGATTGTATCGAGTCATGATTGCTCTTTTGTTTGTGATTGTTTTGTTCTGAACTTTGCGGGGTTCGGAATTATTTTGGGTATGGACTGGCTTAGGAAGTATGCGGCAAAAGTTGGTTGTGAAAGGTTGGAGGTGACAGTCGAGAATGTGGAGGGGCGAAAGGTTGTGATACGATGTAAGCATGAAGAAGGCATCTTCATGAGCTTCATGTATTCGCTGGTTGTTCCACGGGATGGACTGTCATCTGTGCCAATCGCTAATGGATTTGAGGATGTCTTTGACGAGGTCAAAGGGTTACCGCCACATAGAGAGATCGAGTTTCGTATAGATCTAGTTGAAGGAGCCAGACCTGTTGTGATGCCTCTTAGGCAGATGGCGCCTAGGGAGCAGCAAGAGTTGAGGGTGCAGGTTGATGATCTTTTACAGAAAGGATTCATTCGGCGTAGTGTGTCCGAATGGGGTGCACCAGTTGTGTTTGCAACCAAAGCAGATGGATCGTTGAGGTTGTGCGTGGATTATCGTTAGCTGAATAAGGTGACTAAGAAGAACAAGTATCCATTGCCGAGAATAGATGACTTGTTTGATCAGCTTCACGAAGCTAAGGTGTTTTCTCAGATGGATTTGGCAACGGGATTTCACCAGTTAAGAGTGGCTAAGGATAGTGTGCCGAAGACTGCTTTTAGGACACCATCCGGTTTCTTTGAGTGGCTGGTAATGCCGTTTGGATTGACTAATGCGCCAGCATATTTTGTGGATCTTATGTATAGAGTGTTCAGAGATCAGTTGAGTAAGTTCGTGCTAATGTTCGTGGATGATATTCTGATTTATTCCAGAACTGAAGAAGAGCACAAGACGCACTTGCGTATTGTTTTGGAAATCTTACGGAAACATCAGCTGAAGGCTAAGTTTTCGAAGTGTCACTTCTGGAAGAGTGAAGTGAGGTTCTTAGGCCATGTTATCTCTGGAAATGGAATAGCGGTTGATCCCGCCAAGGTGGCAGCAATCCAGGATTGGATCAGACCTAAGAATGCATCTGATGTGAGAAGTTTTCTTGGATTAGCAGGATATTATCGTCGATTTATCAAGGACTTTTCCAAGGTGGCTACACCATTGACAGGATTGACGAAAAAGAACCAAGTAATCAGATGGGATGCTAAGTGTGAGCAAGCTTTCGGAATCCTGAAAGAGCGACTGACAAGCGCTCCTATTTTGACTATTCCTAGTGGGAATGATGAGATGGTGGTTTACACCGACGCAAGTGGTACTGGACTCGGAGCAGTGCTGATGCAGAGGGATAAAGTTGTTGCGTATGCAAGTCGACAACTGAAGCCGCATGAAAGGAATTATCCGACTCATGATTTGGAGTTGGCGGCGATTGTTTTTGCTCTGAAGATGTGGAGACATTATCTATTGGGAGTTCGATTCGAGTTGTTTACGGATCATAAGTCGTTGAAATATCTTTTCTCCCAAAAGGATTTGAATCTTCAGCAGCAACGTTGGCTAGAGTTTTTAGCATCGTATGATTTTGGTATAGCTTATACTCCGGGAAAAGGTAACGTAGTGGCAGATGCGTTAAGTCGAAGACATGCAGGATTGGGAGCCATGTTTTCAGAATGGAAGAATCTCGAGTATTTAGCTGGATTTGACTTCAGGCCCAGATGTGAATTGGAACCTGAGATGTTGGCAAACTTATCGATAAGACCTACTCTTGTGGAAAGGATTGGCGAGAGCCAAAAGCGAGACGATAAGCTTGTCAAGATTATCCGTGATTTGGAATCTGGATTGGACCCAGAAAAGGATAAAGGATTCGAGGTCGATCGAGAGGGTTGGCTTCGGAAGCAAGGACGACTAGTTGTTCCTGATATAGATGAATTGAGAAGTGAAGTTCTGAAGGAAAGTCATCACTCGAAGTTGATAATTCATCCAGGTGGAAATAAGATGTATCAGGATATGAAGAGAACCTATTACTAGGAAGGTATGAAGAAGGATGTTGGAAATTTTATTTCCAAATGTATGAACTGCTAGTTGGTAAAAGCCGAACAGAAGAAGCCAAGTGGATTGCTTCAGCCGTTAGAAGTTCCTACATGGAAGTGGGAGCAAGTATCGATGGATTTTATTGATGGGTTACCTAGAACAAGAACGGGAAATGAAGGAATTTGGGTCATTGTAGATCGTCTGACTAAGAGTGCAAGATTCATTCCTGTTCGATCGACTAGGACTGCATCAAAGTTGGCTGAGTTATATGTTAAGTGGATAGTTCGATTCCATGGTATTCCGAAGAGTATAGTGAGCGATCGAGACCCATTGTTCACTAGTGGATTTTGGAAGAGCTTCTAGGAAGTTTTGGGAACCGAGTTGTGTTTGAGTACAGCTTATCACCCTCAAACAGATGGTCAGACCGAGAGAGTCAACCGAGTTTTGGAAGATCTCCTCAGAGCTTGTGTTTTGGATTTCGGAGGATCATGGGAAGATCACCTTCATTTGGTGGAATTTTCGTATAATAACAGTTACCAGTCAAGCATTGGTATGACACCGTATGAGGCATTGTATGGAAGACCGTGTAACTCTCCGACATGTTGGTTAGAGACAAGAGAAAAGCTGATACTTGGGCCAGAGATGATTCGATAGACCTCGGATTGTATAGAGATCATTCGGCAACGAATGAAGGCAGCCCAAGACCGTTAGAAAAGTTATGCCGATAAGCGTCGTAAGGATTTGGAGTTCGACGTAGGTGATATGGTTTTTGTGAAGACTTCTCCTCTGAAGAATGTTATTCGATTCGGGAAGAAAGGAAAATTGACTCCGAGATTTGTTGGACCATTCCCGATCACCGAGCGAATTGGAAAGCTCGCCTATAGATTGGAGTTACCAGAAAAGATGTCGGGTGTGCACAATGTTTTTCATGTATCATATCTACGGAAGTATGTGCACGACTCGAATACAATGATTTCTACTGATAGCTGTGAAGATTTCGAAGTTGATCCAGTCGATAAGAGACCTCGTAAGCCGCTTCGTGTTGTGGAAACCGACACGAAACAGCTTAGGAGGAAGGTAGTTAAGTTGCTCAAGATACAATGGAGTGATGATGATAACGACTGTACATGGGAGGTGGAAGAGAGGATGAAAGTAGCTCATCTTGAACTCTTCAAGGTATGGCCCTAAAGTGTCGTGTCATCTAACGACATTGTAACTTGTTCTAAGTTTTAGAATTCTACATGCTAAGCTAGAATTGGATGCATGGTTTGTTGATTGCTATGGATGGTAGGCATGCAGAATAGTCTTTGATTGCTCTGTTTGATTGGAATTTCGGGGGCGAAATTCCTAAGGGGCAGAGAATGTAACGACCCGTATTTTTACGGATCGAAACATCGTAAAACAGTTGACATTTGATTGCATTGTTGATAAGTCGTCCAGAGTCTAAGTCTTAGGTCGTATGAGGGTTTGGAGCGACCTAAGGAAGTTGGCGAGTTATGAGGTAGGCGACTTAGTGAAGTGGAGCGACCTAAGAAGTTTGGTCGTGTAATAGTTAGGTCGTGTTGTGGCTTAGGTCGTGGGGTAGGTTAGGTCGAGTGAACGACCTAAGGAAGTTTAGCGACCTATAGGAGTTAGCGACCTATAGAATTAGGCGACCTAAGGAAGTTTAGCGACCTATAGGAGTTAGCGACCTATAGGAGTTAGCGACCTATAGGAAGTTGGCGACCTAAGGGTTGAGCGACTTAAGGATAGGCAGCGACCTAAGAGAGTTAGCGAGTTAGCGTAGTTAGGTCGTTAGACGACCTAAGGAGTTAGGTCGTATCCTAGCTAAGTGTTAGGTCGCGTGTGTGTGTTAAGTCGTAGGTTTGTTAGGTCGTTAGGTCGTGGCATTGTTAGGTCGCGAGGAAGCGTGTCTGTGTTAGGTCGCAGGAGTGTTAGGTCGTAGAAGCGGTCTGTGTTAGGTCGCTACGCTGCATCCTCGTTAGGTCGTAGGTCGCGGATGCGCGTAGGTCGTTGGAGCTGTTAGGTCGCATGAAGACTTATCATGTTGAGTCGTTAAGTCGTAGACTGGTGGATCTGTTAGGTCGTAGGGTTTTAGGTCGAAGGGTTTTAGGTCGTAGGTCGTGGACGACCTAACTCCGAGTGAGCGACCTAAAGTGATTTCAGCCTATAAATAGGAGGGTTTTTCTCCATTTTTGGGATCCAGATTTCGAAGCGACGAAGTGCTGCCATTTTGAGAGTTCACCTTCTACACTTCTTCACTTCTTTTCTCTACTCTAATCTTGTGATTCCTTCCATCCAAATCGAAGATCAAATCGAAGATCGAAGAGCTTAGATTGAAGATCTACATTCTTCGAAGAGAGATTTCATCGTTTAAAGTGGATTTGTGATAGATCGAGTTAGATCCTTCGCTGTCCTGATCTGAAGTGTGTTGCTTTTGGGGTATTTAGGTGATTTGGTGAGTGGTGATTATCTCTCACACGGATCCAAAGGAGTATATCGGATCGTTGGCTTGATTTTGTGCTAAAGTAGTGATTTCCATGCATTTTCCTAATCCTAAGTATAGATCCATATAGATCCATTGTTCATAATGATTTGGCATCCATTTTACTACATGTTAACCTATGCAAGTTCATTCATCAATATTATAGAGATATTGCTCATGTTTTCATGCTTGTTAGGCTTTTGACTCTTTAATTACGAAATTGCCATTATTGTTATAATTGTCTATTTAGATCATATTTGAATGCTTGTTTACTTGGATTAATGTTTGATTTGATTGATTGCTATGAATTAGATGATTGATGATTTGATTTAGACAAGATGGTCAAAGATGATTCAAAAGCTAAGGGAAAGGCTCTTGAATTGGAAAAGCTGCTTGTGGCATATGTAGCGGATGATGAAGCTCATATGGATAGATTTGATGATGATGTTGAGATGAAGCTTTGCTATGATGATGATGAGGCGAAGCATGATATGAGATAGTCTTGGTCTAATCCAGACGGGATCATTCCAAGCAGATTGACAACTCAGTGAAATGGTTCGGGTTTGAGGATAATGGTTTGCTCGAGAGGCGCTTGAGCTAGTATGGAAA
Source organism: Allium fistulosum (assembly GCA_030737815.1). Taxonomy (NCBI): domain Eukaryota; kingdom Viridiplantae; phylum Streptophyta; class Magnoliopsida; order Asparagales; family Amaryllidaceae; genus Allium; species Allium fistulosum. The sequence goes on from CM060903.1 coordinate 538,973,516, forward strand.
TAGTCGTCGAGGAGGATGACTAGAAGGCTGAGATCTCATCGTTGTTGAAGGTTCTAGCATGCTCAAAGCAAGAGTACGTTGGGCAGATTCGATAGTCCCTGAAAGCTACTGATTGGTAGTCAAGTACTCTGGGCAGATTCGATAGTCCTAGGCACGGGTCACGATGACGTGCAGAGTTATGTCTAGAACCGGGGTTTCCATTAGCCCTTGACGGACGGATGAAATAAAGAGCCGGTCATTCAATTAACGATGATATCGAAGCAATGATAACAGTGATAGCCAGAGTCATGGATGTTTGGTTGTATCGTCATTCGGTCTCAAGAGCGGTATTTTCTGGGTGCTTATCTGATCTTGGTTTAGGCCTTGGGGGTTTGTACTTGGAAAACATCGCCCTTGACTCGAGTGATAATTGCTTTATTTTAAATTGTATGCTTTGCTATGTTTGCTTCTGCTTAGTGTGTGTCTGGGGGCTATCACTGTAGAAAGAGGTGGAGTGGGAGGGTTGGATTCCTATTCCTTTTCCTTTGTGCTCTTTTGGTATATTGTTAGTTAATTTACCGCTCACTAAGACTGTGTCTGACTCAAGGCTTTATGTTTTTAACTCTTATTGCCTTGGGCTGTTCGTCCATTTTGGGACGGGCAGACTAGGTAGCAGGTGACAGGTGCTGTTCTTGCTTTCCACGATGCTGATGTCGAAGACGAGCTGGAGGCTTGCATATTATCTTCTTACTATATGTACTGGATGTTTCGCTGTTTGTATATTCTCTGAGTGTTATGTAGTGATGCTTGATGTATTGACTATTCAAATGTTTGTATTAAACTATTATGAAGTTTTATTGATGAGATTCTATTCTGTGAAGCTTCACTATATATATGTTCTATTGTATTTTGTCCATGCGCTGTGAGTAATACGATAGATTCTACTATTGTTTAAATTTACCTTGGCAATCGTCCATGGTCGCCTGGCACACTTTACAGCGCACTTTCTCTAGGTTCGGTGCAGGGGTCATGAGCGGTCGTCACAATATAAATTACATCCAATAGTGTAAAAGGCATAACTTTCACAATATAAATCAGATTTCAACGAAACGAAAAGCAGTATTCTTAAAATTTTATTTACTTTCATAATAAAAGATAAAATTCAAAAATTCAAACTTTTAAATTTTTAAATTTAAAAGTCAAAGTTTGACCACATTGACAAAAATTCACATTTTTGGAAAACATTCTATTTATACATGTTTGGAATTATAATTCACATACAAATAAAAATTTATATTTAAAATAACAAAATTTATCCACTTAATAAATAAAATAAAGTTTTTAAGTCAGGAAATTCAATTTAAAATAATTACAAAATACAGGGTTGTTACACTCTCCCCCACTCAAAACTTTTCGTCCCCGAAAAGGAATGAGGTACGAGAAAACACAGAAAAAGATAGAATGAAATAAGATTAAGACAAGATGACAAGAAGATTGAAATTATACCTAATAACTGTTGTTATAGGTGAGTTTAACAAGGTGGAGATGATCTTCCCAAGATCCTCCAGAATCAAGAACACAAGCACGAAAAAAATCATCGAGAATCTGATTCACCCTTTCCGTTTGACCGTCGGTTTGTGAATAGTAAGCAGTGCTCAGATTCAGAATAGGGAGAAGTAAGGACCACAGAAGAGATAGAAAAGTTAAATGATGAAGGAAAAAGAGAAAGAAAGAAAGACTAGAACTTACTTATTAAGCACAATACGAAAAACACGATTCATCAAATCAACAAAGAGAGCAAGAGCATTAGTCAAACCAAAAGACATGACTAACCATTCATAGAAAAACCATTCTCGGTACGGAAAGCAGTCTCGGGAATACTTTCCTCAGCAACACTGAGATGGTGAAAATCAAAGGCAAGATTAAGCTGAAAGAGAATAGTAGCTCCAAGGCTAACCAATTCGAAATTGATTTCCTACTTAGAAGGTAGGAGAATGGAAACAACCAAAAAGAAAAATAGATTGAAAAACAGAATAAGATAATAAATTTATAACCATGAAAATTTCAACTTACATTAATAATTAATTTCATCCATTTGATTTCACTTGAGTTAAATAAATCTTAATTATTTTTAAATCTCATTATCTCATCATCAAATCAACAATTTATAAAGTCATGAATATGAACAATCATTTATTATATCCATCTTTATTCATTAAATTTCATTCTTCTTTATTTCAATTCATTCTTAAATTTATTCCACTTAATATATCAAATCCTATATATATTAAGTTTATTTCACTTATTATAACTATTTCAATTTATTTATAATTTCTTTTAATACCATTTTAAATTGTAAATTATTCAATTAACCTTTTATTCTATTCACCTCTATTAATCCTTTATAACAAAAATTTAAGTGTATAACATTTATTATAACCACTCAAATTTTATTTATAAAATCCTTTTATATTGTACATTATCCAATTACATATTCAACTTCTGAATAATTTAGGTAAGTTATATTGGAATGTAATTGAGTATCATACAAATAATCTTTCTAATTTCAATTATTCAAGTTTACATATTTATTCAAACCTTGATTTCCTTTTATAATTGAAATTATCCTTTAAGATAAAATTTAAGAATTAAATTTTCGATTACTTCAAACTATTTAGAAATAAATATATATATACATACACAATATTTATCAAATCAAATTTAAATCATATATCTATATAATATAAGTCAAGTCATATTTAGAAATTCAAATTAATTAAATTTCAAAGCAAAACGGTAGCAAAGCTACAGAATAGTCTCTTTACTTCGAAACCCGAAAATGAATGTCGATGAGGCTGGAGTCATCACCAAAATTATTTTCCAGCGACAAAGAAAAGAGCACAGATTTACAAATTAAAAATCCTTTGAAAAAAGTTCTACTAGAAATACTTTTAAATAATATATCCTTTTTAAACTTTCAAAACAAAGTTCGAAATCATCGGAAATCAAATTCTCACATTCTTGATTTAAATCCATTTAAATTTCCAAATTAATTTATAACCATGTTTAATTATTTAGATATGAAACTAAAGCCAATGATTATAAAATACATACAAAGTTAAATATTATTTCTTAACACCCAATTCCATTAATTATAAAAATTTAGAAAATCAACCTTATACATATTATAATTATACAAAATTTATCCATCTACTAAATTTAAAAACCATATTGTGTCAGTTTGCTTTGTTCAAGTGTTTTGGAGAACCTATCGATAGCGTTGATCAGACGAACCGATCGGAAACCCAAATCAACATCAACAACTCAAACAACACAAGATATAAAACATCTTTAAAATATAAAAATTTCAAATATAAGATTAATTTTCAAAATAAGGATAGGAATTTAGATTTGAAAGACTCAAATCAAAGAGAATTCTGATTTGAAGATAATTTGGAGACAAAGATAAGACGATTAAATAACAGAATAGGAAGATGGATATGTTAGTCCTTGAGATGATGGTTTTGATGACAACAACCTTAGAATAAGAATTATAAAATATAAATACTAACATTATAGTTTAGATATATATATATATATGTATATGCAGGATTTAACCATGCAGGTACCAAGAATGAAGACTGTACAGTAGAGAGATTCAAGATATCAAGATTGAAGACTCATGAGTATCAAGAATATCAAGATTATCAAGAGTTCAAGATTTCAAGATAAGTATTGAGTCTAGAATTATGTTAAAACTTCATAATATCACTGAAATCTTCACTCCATTTTTCTTTTGGGATGGAACCCATTTCTACCTTTTTAGTGGCTTACAAACCCACGACAAGTAGCTTACAAACCTACAACAAGTGGCTTACAAACCCACGAACATCCTGGTTTTGTACAAGTTCTCGAGTCCTGATGTGATGAGATATTCTGCAGGAAGAAGCTTGCAAAACTACTTCAAAATGATTTTCAAAATTGCTTTTCAAAATGTTTTAGCCTTAAAATTATCTTTTCAAATGATTTTCAAAAAGATGTTTTAGCCTTAAAATATTCTTTGTCTTTAATAAACTCTTGTTTTAAACTTCGTTTGTTTTAAACTATCTTTTAATTATAATATATTTATACTTAGATTTAAATATAAAATTATAGTAAAATTTTATATATATTATTCTCTATATTTGTCTATGTATTTTATCTATAGTCAAGTATATTTATAAAGTTTAAATAGTTTTTAATATAAGATAAAGGTTATTTTCAAAGAAAATCAAATCTTCAAAAAATGCTTTGGGATGTCGACATGCCCTAGTACCCCATGTCGACATACTGACAGTTAGATTCAAAAATTTGAATTTCAAAAGAAGTGTCTATTTGCCATAACCTTTCACGAATGGACATGGCTGTTGTTCTTCTATAAATAGGGGTTAGTTTCAACGAATTTTAATATAGATTTTCTGGTTTTTCACTTCTCTTCTTCTTCCACATTTTCTTATTCAAAATCCTATCATTACTCTGCCGAAATCAACATTGAATCTAACTAGATAATCTCTGGTTTGATTCTCCGTCACTATCTCATCAAGATCCTCAGTGCTATTCGGAGTTATAGGCTTTCTTTGTAATCAATAGAGTAAAAGGTGTGATTCTAACCTTGGAAATCAATCAAGTGAGAAAAGGTGTGATTGTAGCCTTGAAAAATCAATTGGGTGAACTTGTTGCCCAGAAATCAAGTATCTCTACCCAGAGGATTGTGATTCTAGAGGGTGTACCTCGTAGCCTTGAAACCGAGGGTTGTAATTGTTGAATTGCTTTTGAAAGGAAATCCGTACTTAGTTGTGCGGGACTGGATGTAGGTTAACTCCGAACCAGTATAAAATCCGGTGTGTTCTTTCCTTTACTGCATTTACTTTATTTTTGTATCTATGTTTGTTTCTGTGATTATATTTGTGTCTGAATATTGCATACATTTGTGTTCAAATTAACATAAACTCAAAAAGATTTAGTAATTTCTTATAAACACTATTCACCCCCCTCTAGTGTTATTCCTAGCCTTAAGATCCGTAATCCGCATTCCTCACATTTGGTATCAGAGCAAGGTTTTCAAAAGTTTCATAATCTGAATTTTGAAAAGTTTTCAAAATGGCTACCAACATTGGTACTGTTACCAACACTAGTATCCCTGTCACTAGTTCATTTGTAGAAGGTCAGTCTACTGTCAGACCACCACTTTTTAATGGCAGTAACTATGCATATTGGGCATGTAGGATGAAAATATATTTACAATCTGTAGAATTAGATACTTGGAATATCACACAAACTGAATATTCTGAACCCACAACTAATTTTGCACAGTGGACCGTTGAGCAAAAGACCGTTGCACAAAATAATTCTAAAGCAATGAATATTCTGTTTTGTTCACTTGATAGGAATGAATTTAATAGATTGTCAGTTTGTAAGTCTGCATATGAAATCTGGAAAACTTTGCAAGTGACTCACGAAGGAACAAGCAAAGTTAAACATACCAAAATTTCCATGCTCACAAATCAGTTTCAGTTATTTAAAATGAATACTAATGAATCTATTTCAGATATGTATAGTCGATTTCAGGATATTGTGCATTCTTTAATATCCTTGGGAAAGGAATTTTCGAAAGAAGATCAAGTCAGAATTTTTTTAAATTCTCTCACTCCAGAATGGGATCAAAAGACTCTTGCAATTGAAGAGGCAAATGACATCAGTACCTTAAAGATAGAAGAATTGATTGGAAATCTAATGTCGTTTGAAGTCCAAATGATCGGGAGAAGAGAAAGCAAAGCATCTGAAAAGAAATCAATGGCATTCAATGCATTAACCAACGAATCAGACTCAAATAGTGATAATGATGAAGAGATAGCATTTATGACCAGCAATTTTTGGAAATTCCTGAAATACAGAAAGATGAATAATCTCAAGAGAAACAACTATAAGAATTCTGGAAATCAAAATGCAGTGCCAAACAATGTCAAATGTTTCAACTGTGATGAACCAGGCCATATGAAAAAAGACTGTCCGTATCCAGATAAGCAGAATCCTCCTATAAATAATGATTCAGTAAAGAAATAGAAGCATGCATTTACTGCTACTCTAGATGACTCAGACTCATCCTCAAGCGATGATGATCAAAAGACAGATAATTCAAATTTGTGTTTCACGGCAGTTCACGACTTCAACGAATTCAAGGAAACGGACTTAGAAAAAGGTACACATTTACAATACAATTGATTGAAATTGCATGCTTAGAATTAGATGATTGATTGATTTTGAATTGGTGTGTTGATTGAATTTTAAATTTATTTTTTATTATAATTTTATTATTATCTTATTTTTATTATTTTTTAATAATATAATAATATTTTCTGGAATATACTATAATTCTAATAATATTCCAGATATATATATAGACATTAAAATAATAAGTATATATATATATATTAGAATACTTAGGAAAAATAAATCATAGAAATTCACAGGCATATGTCGACATGGTCCCTACCCTGATGTCGACATAAGTACCAGAATTTGAAATTCAAAATTTGAATTCAAATGGTTGAAATTCCCTCCACCTTTTCACTTCATTCAATACTCTAAAAAGGCATCTTTTGACCAGAGAACATGTCTTTCAAAAATCTATTTATTCACTATCCTTTATCACAACTTTTCACTTTCATTTTCAAATTCAAACTCTCTCTTCAAAACTTCAAGCTCTCTACTCTCTACTTTAATGGCTTCATCAAGCAACCCCTCCACTATGAGACTTTCCAGAAACTTGAAAGAGCAGCTCCTCAATAATCCGAAGGCCATAAAAGCATACATCAATTATGCTAATTATGGAAAAGCCCATCTCGGAAAGTTTGCTATTTTTCAAGATTTTGCTTCTTATGAAATTGATACTCTTTTTGCAAACAATCAAATTCTTAGTCTTGCTGATTCTTCTCAAAATGATTTTGTTTGTTACCCAAATCTTGTTAAAATTTTCAATGCAAATCTCAATCGAGAATTTCATGAAGGAAATGATAATGAAATTTGGAGTAGTGTCAAAGGCACTAAAATTGTTTTGAATTGTGATCTTTTGGGTACCATTCTCAATTGCAAAAGCAGGGGAATGGATCTTTCTATTTTTCAAATCAATGAACATGATCGTGAGACATTTCATCATATTTTTGATGGAGATGAAAACTTTGAATTTAAAAACTGAAACTTTCATCCAAAAGCAAGAATTGTCAATCTTCTTTTACAACATACTTTGACCCCAAGATCGGGAAATTTTAACAATCCTACTTCAAAAGTGTGCAAAGCACTTTTTGCTATTTTCGGAAATTATGATATCAATTGGGCGCAAGTTATTTTGGATGAACTTCGTCTTAAAAATTTTGAAATGGGAGAAAACACTTTATATCATGGAATTTAACTTACTCGGATTTTCAACTATTTTGGAGTAACTTTCAAAGGAGAAGAATTTATTTCAAGAAAAGTTTTTAATATCTCAAACATTTCTCTCATGAAAATCCCATATGTTTTTCAACCTTATGAGACTCTTGCTGAAAAGGAAGAGCGTTTGGCTCATGAAGAAATGGAAGAAGAGGAAGAAGAGGAAGAAGAAGAAGAAGGGGATGAAATGGAAATAGAAGAAGAAGAAGGTGAAACATCCCTAGAAAGTATTGAATATCCCTCCAATCCTACCAACAAAACCCTTCTCAAAAATCAAAAGATTATTGTTGAGAATCAACGGGTTCTTAAAAGATCCGTTAGTAAGAAGTTGGACAAAATATCATCCAAGATGAACGAGTTTTTCTCCAAAGTCAGCAAGAAACTTGGATTATCTTCATCTTCATCATCCTCTAACTAGTTCTATATTTTCATATCATGTCGAATTAGTTTAAGTTCGTTTTAATTTGAGTGTTTATGTAGTTCTTTATGGTTAATCATTGTATTATCATATTATGTAATGAAATTGATTTCCTTTTCTGTTATCTAGCTTATCTTATCTCATGAATAAATGTTAGTATATTATATAAATATATATATATATACACAATTATTCACAAAATCAAAAAGGTCATCAAAATTCACTGGACCATGTCGACATCCCCCCTTTGACCACGTCGACATGTACTGGTCAGAAATGACACTTCATTTTGAATTTGAATAACTACCATATGTTTATTCATTTCAAACGAATTTCTACACCTATATATACCCATTTCTTCCAGAATTGATTGCTTTGTTTGAATTCATTGCTTTGATTGAAATTGTGTGTTTTGATTGATTTGATTGACACTTGGTATGGATTGATGAATGTATAAATATACATTGATATATTTATAATCTTTGATTGAATATCATGTCTATATGTATAGTTATTTCTTAATATACTCTATTATATAGTTTATTAATGCAGGTACTTGAGTACAAGAATGAGGGGGAGTGATATAGTTTAGAGTTTGTTTGTTTTTGTTGATGACAAAGGGGAGAAATATAAAATAGGGTAGTTAGGCATAGATTAAGGGGGAGTTATTAGATTTAGGGGGAGTTATTAGGATAGAAGTAATATTTTATAAACAAAGGTTGTCATCATCATAAAGGGGGAGATTGTTAGTCTTGAGATGATGGTTTTGATGACAACAACCTTAGAATAAGAATTATAAAATATAAATAATAACATTATAGTTTAGATATATATGTATATGCATGATTTAACCATGCATGTACCAAGAATGAAGACTGTACAATATAGAGATTCAAGATATCAAGATTGAAGACTCATGAGTATCAAGAATATCAAGATTATCAAGAGTTCAAGATTTCAAGATAAGTATTGAGTCTAGAATTATGTTAAAACTTCATAATAGCACTGAAATCTTCACTCCATTTTTCTTTTGGGATGGAACCCATTTCTACCTTTTTAGTGGCTTACAAACCCATGACAAGTAGCTTACAAACCTACGACAAGTGGCTTACAAACCCACGAACATCCTGGTTTTGTACAATTTTTCGAGTCCTGATGTGATGAGATATTCTGCAGGAAGAAGCTTGCAAAACTACTTCAAAATGATTTTCAAAACCGCTTTTCAAAATGATTTAGCCTTAATTATCTTTTCAAATGATTTTCAAAAAGATGTTTTAGCTTTAAAATATTCTTTTTCTTTAATAAACTCTCGTTTGTTTTAAACTATCTTTTAATTATAATATATTTATACTTAGATTTAAATATAAAATTATAGTAAAATTATATATATATATATATATTATTCTCTATATTTGTCTATGTATTTTATCTATAGTCAAGTATATTTGTAAAGTTTAAATAGTTTTTAATATAAGATAAAGGTTATTTTCAAAGAAAATCAAATCTTCAAAAAATGCTTTGGGATGTCGACATGCCCTAGTACCCCATGTCGACATAGTGACAGTTAGATTCAAAAATTTGAATTTCAAAAGAAGTGTCTATTCGCCATAACCTTTCACGAATGGACATGGCTGTTGTTCTTCTATAAATAGGGGTTAGTTTCAACGAATTTTAATATAGATTTTCTGGTTTTTCACTTCTCTTCTTCTTCCACATTTTCTTATTCAAAATCCTATCATTACTCTGCCGAAATCAACATTGAATCTAACTAGATAATCTCTGGTTTGATTCTCCGTCACTATCTCATCAAGATCCTCAGTGCTATTTGGAGTTATAGGCTTTCTTTGTAATCAATAGAGTAAAAGGTGTGATTCTAACCTTGGAAATCAATCAAGTGAGAAAAGGTGTGATTGTAGCCTTGAGAAATCAATTGGGTGAACTTGTTGCCCGGAAATCAAGTATCTCTACCCAGAGGATTGTGATTCTGGAGGGTGTACCTCGTAGCCTTGAAACCGAGGGTTGTAATTGTTGAATTGCTTTTGAAAGGAAATCCATACTTAGTTGTGCGGGAAAGGATGTAGGGTAACTCCGAACCAGTATAAAATCCGGTGTGTTCTTTCCTTTACTGCATTTACTTTATTTCTGTATCTGTGTTTGATTCTGTGATTATATCTGTGTCTGAATATTGCATACATTTGTTTTCAAATTAACATAAACTCAAAAAGATTTAGTAATTTCTTATAAACACTATTCACCCCCTCTAGTGTTATTCCTAGCCTTAAGATCCGTAATCCGCATTCCTCACAAGATAAGCTTATATAAATCGCGGGCAACCTTAACCAGGTCAACCGTGACTTAATGAATAAGATCGATGTGGATTTTCTGGGGTAAATCTACATTCGATCTCAAGAGATAGAATTCAGGCATAGAAAGAGATAGTAGCATCGTAAACCAAGGGTACAGAAGTCTTCGGTGAATCAATGCTTTTTGTAAAGAAGTTTCACCCCTTTAAAAGTCATTAGAATATTGGCGGGACCGCCAATTCATTAGAAAGATTATTCGGAGTGGAGTTATGGGACACTCCAGAATCAAGAAGACACAAATAGGGGAGGACAAGAATGGACTTGGAACCGAAGGGAACGTTCCAAAATTCAAAGGAAACCGAGTCGAAGAAGAAGGAATTCAAGTTCGAACGAAAGTGATTCTGTAATTAAATCTACTCTATATGCTGAGTTTTTCTAAAACTAGAGCTCTGATACCAACTGTAACGACCCGCTATTTTGGACCATTCGCATCCGCACATATCGGACTTGAATTTCTCAAAATACCGTGTTGTAAATAAAAATTTGGCAAAACTCAGAATATACAGTAAATAAATAATGACAGATCACAGAAACAGAGTAATATAATGCAGCGGAAACAAAGAAATAGTAGTTCATGAAGCTACTATATAAATACATCAGAGTTAAGTAAGATACAATAGTAATACCAAGATACAACAGGAGTAACAGTATGAAAACCAGGTACAACTCAGAATACAACTGGAATCAACTGGATAACAAAATGAATAGATTTTCTGTTCTTCAAAGAAAAACTCCAGCTCCAAAGGTGAGTCTCTAATGCTGTATCACTCAGTCTGACCCGAGCGTATAGCAAAACACAAAACACTCTAGTCAGGACATACATACTTATACTGTTGGATATATTTCATCCGGTCTCCCCGAACCAAACAAGCCGGACCACCCAACATACTTCTCTCCGAACCAGACCCTTCCCAATTCCCACCGAACCACCTCCTGCCGAACCAACTCCTCTTCCACACCTCACCGGACCAATCTTCCTCCACAGAACCACCGAACCAACTCCATAACCGGACCAGCCCATGCCGAACCATCCTACCACCGGTCCAAGCAACTACCGGTCCATTCTACACTCCAACCACCTCCGAACCAAGCAATGACGAACCAAGACGTACCAGGCCAGATCACATCAGCCCAGGCCCATCAACAACTATACACATCTTGGACCCCCACCCCTAGCCTCACTCTATAAATAGAGGGGTAGGGGTACAACAATGGGGACAAGTTTGAGAGCTCAAGCATGGAAGGAACTTTCAAACAACTTTCTTTTACTTGTATCAAAGCTATGTACTTGTAATCAGAATAAGAGAAGAGAAATAACATATAAAGTGGACGTAGGCACATTCTGGCTGAACCACTATAAATCTGCGTGTCTTTTTACAGTTTAGCCCCTGTTTTTCATATATTTGCATAAATCGCTCAAATCACTAAGAATAACATAAGATCTACTAAATCATACAACTTCGAGGTGTTTGTCCATTTTTTGTGCAAACATTTTTGGTGCTTTCACTGAGAACTTGAAGCTCGAAGCTTCAGCTTCATCCGCTTAACAAGTTTTCCTAACATCATCGTCCGCCACTTGGAAAACATGGCTCCCAAACAGAGAAAAGATGTTAACAAAGGAAAAAACATCGCATCCAGCAGTCTTCCAGATCCAGCTGTCACGAATCAAGTAAATCGTCCTCCTCCAGCAACAGTAACAAATGAAGAACAGGCTAACCCAACTACTTCTGCCACAGAACAGCCTGCAGCAATTACTAGAGCAGATCTGGACAGAGTTGTGGTTGAAGTAACTAACCGCTTCACGTCCCAGCAGGAAGCCTTGGTGGACCATCTCATGTCACGCTTAAGGGACGCTGAATAATCCAACCGCAACACTGAATCATGGGGCGAGTCCCAGTCTGGAGGATCTCAGAGACAACAAAGATCTTCCTTCTTCGAAGGAGCTAACGGCAGAAGCAGCCGTGGTAGGAGCCGAGACCGAGCACAGCCCGAAGTTAGGCCTGAGGAAACGTTTGGTACCGAACCCAACGGGGAAGGTACCGGGCGAAGGTCAACTGTAGCTAAGCCTGTCATGCTGCCTAACCACAGAAACGCCAGTGAACGGGGCCGAGCTAGAGTCCAGCCCGAAGTTGGACCCGAGGAAGTGCGTAGATCAGAACCCAACAGGGGGAGATCAAGGCAAGGGCCAACTGTAGCTGACCCAAGCATACTCCCAGAAGATCAAAGGCAGCCACTGGAAAATATGAGGAATGATAGACGATACCATCCCTACAGGTCATCTGGACGGAATCAATCCCACAGAACAGAACCAAACTCGTTTCTATCTGCTCCAAGTTCTGATGAAAGGATGGCACGCTTATTCAGAGAGTGTGTCCAACGGGAGCAAAGAGATCGAGGGATAGGCGCTAGGGTAACCAGCCCTTTCGCCCGCAATATCGAAATTGCTATCACCCCCCGAGAATGGAAGATGCCAACAATGGAACCCTACAAAGGAACCTCCGATCCCGTTGTACACTTACAGAGGTACACGCAGCATATGCTCATGAGTGGAGCGACAGAGGGAGTACTGTGCAAATGCTTTCCGCTCTTCTTAGCAGATCTTGCTACCTCCTGGTTCTGTCATCTACCCCAAGGATCCATCAGCTCGTGGGAAATGTTGAAAGAAAAATTTATCAGTCAGTTCCGCATTCATGTGGAGCAACCTAAGGACGCTTATTCCTTATCCAGCGTCAAACAGAAACCTGGAGAAAAGCTGCAGGAATACCTAACCAGATTCAACGCCGCAGCAGCCGTAGTCCAAGATGCCGATGAGAAGCTTATCCTAATGGTCCTCTGTAGTGGTGTGCATCCGAACACTAAATTTGCTAGAAGGTTGACAAAAGAAAAACCAGCTACTTTACCCGATTTCTTCCATAAAGCCGGGAAATACATGAGGCTTGAGGATGCTGCCGTTGAGGGGCAGTCATGACAGCAAAATAAGACAACCCATGGCAACGCCCCTGCTGTGGCTAGGGACGTTCGAAGAAATGATTCTAGAGACAATGCTGGGGGCAAGAAGGGAGAAAAGCGCCTATATCGGCCAGGACCAAGATTCGACACTTACACCCCTTTGAACGAGACCGTCGAAAATATCTTCCTTGCCACCCAAGGCGAAGTTATATACAAACGCCCACCATACAAGAAAGAATCAGATAACGCACAGAAGTCTGGAAAATTCTGCCGCTTCCACGAATCTCACGGGCATGATACCAACGAATGCCATCATCTCCGAGATCTGATTGAGGAACACATCAGAAGAAAGAAACTGGAACGTTATGTAAAAGGTCAGGACAGGACCCCAGCTCCTGCCAATGAAAACACAAGGCTACCCTCACCGGGGGCCGACAGAGGAAACCGCAATGCTAGCAGCTCTATCCAAGAAAAGATAGTGGTCCATACCATCTCAGGAGGGCCACACATCGCAGACAGAAGCTGGAAAGAGATGGAAAGATACGGAAAGTCGCTTAGAGACAATAAAGACTATGTCAATTCAGTTATAGAAGAGCGCCACCCGAAGCGGAAAGAAAGTAATGACATCACGTTCGGTAAGCGTGACCTAGAAGGAAGGCAGTACCCTCACATGGATCCCATGGTCATCTCTGCCCGACTTGGTCCCGCCGAAGTATACCGAATCCTGGTAGACACTGGAAGCTCGGTAAACATCCTATTCAAACACGCATTCGACAAAATGAAGCTATCAATGAAGGATGTATCCCCCTGCGATAAACCACTACACGGCTTCACTGGAGATGCGAAGATGCCCCTCGGGCAACTGGACCTTTTTGTTGAAATTGGAAGCCATCCCCGCTCTGCTGTACGGAAACAAAGGTTTGTGCTAATAGAAAACCAGTCGGCCTACAATGCCTTCTTAGGAAGGCCATTCTTGTCTGACTTCCAAATTGTCTTAGCCCCATGGTGCCTAAAGATGAAATTCCCAACAGACAATGGAGTAGGGGAAGTGGAAGGAGACCAGGACGTTGCTCGAGACTGCTATGTAACTGAACTTCGCAACAACCACAGGAAGGATAAAGGGAAGGGTGTAGAGATTGCCCTCTGCACAAAAAGCCTAGAAGCATAGAAATTAAAGAAAGCCCCTCCTCTTCGATATACTAGCGACCCTTTCAATGAATTAGACCCTAGGGACAAAGAGGAGGAGGCCACCACCGAGCCTGCAGAGGCTATGGAGTTTATATCTGTAGACAAGCACGACTCAAGTATACTATTGAAAATTGGGTCCTAACTAAAAGCCGAATCGAAGGAACAGCTCATCGATTTTCTCCGCCACAACTTGGATGTATTCGCTTGGTCACACGCTGACATGACCGGAATCTCCCCCGACATAGCATGCCATGTATTAAACATTGATCCTACCAAGGCGCCTGTAAAACAAAGAAAGAGAAGTATGGGGGCAGAGCGATCAGTAGCCCTCGATGAAGAAGTAAAAAACCTACTCGCCAATGACTTCATACGAGAAGCTATCTACCCGGCATGGATCGCCAACCCGGTGCTGGTAAAAAAGGCTAATGGGAAGTGGCGAACCTGCATTGACTTTTCCAACCTAAACGACGCCTGCCCAAAGGATTGCTTCCCACTTCCCAGAATCAACCAACTTGTAGACAGCACAGCCGGGCACGAACTCCTATCTTTTATGGATGCATACTCAGGATATAACCAAATTCCTATGCATGCTCCCGACCAAGACCACACTAGTTTCATCACCGATCGAGGTTTATACTGCTATAAGGTAATGCCTTTCGGACTTAAAAATGCAGGAGCCACATACCAGCGCCTCGTCAACAAGATGTTTGCGGGGCTAATAGGACAAACTATGGAAGTATATGTGGATGACATGCTGGTAAAGTCAAGGAAAGCCAAAGATCACGTAAGCCACCTAGGCAAGATGTTTCAAGTACTTCGACAATATGGAATGAAGTTGAATCCACTAAAATGCTCCTTCGGAGTGTCATCAGGAAAGTTCTTAGGATTCATCGTTCATGCCAGAGGGATAGAAGCAAACCCTGAGCAAGTCCGAGCGCTAAGGGATATCAAGATACCTTCCACTCGGAAGGAAATGCAAAGTTTGAACGGAAAAGTGGCCGCTCTAAGCCGATTCATCTCCAAGGCGACGGACAAGTGCGTCCCCTTTTTTGAAGCCCTAAAGAAAGACAAGGGAAAGTTCGAATGGACTGGCGAATGCCTGACCGCTTTCCTTCACTTAATCGAACACCTCCAGAAACCACCGGTACTCTGAACTCCAAGCGAAGGAGAAGAATTATACCTATACCTCGCTGTGTCATCTCACGCCCTAAGCGCTGCCTTGGTAAGGGAAGACAACCGCACGCAACGGCCAGTTTACTTCGTCAGCAAAAGGTTTACTGGGGCAGAAGTTAGATATCCTAAACTTGAGAAGCTAGCATACTGTTTACTAATCACTTCACGAAAACTACGTCACTACTTCCAATCCCGTTCCATCAAAGTTCTGACCGATCAACCACTGAGGCAGGTACTCCATCGTCCCGACACTTCTGGGCGATTACTCAAATGGTGCATTGAACTGAGTCAGTATGATATCACCTATCACCCTCGCACTGCTATCAAGGGACAGGCCATGGCTGATTTCATTGCAGAGTTCACTACCAACGAAGATCAGGAGCAATTGGAAATAACAGAAGATATCAAGTGGAATCTCTTTGTGGATGGTGCATCAAACGAACAAGGCTCAGGGGCAGGTGTGGTAATAATCACTCCCAGGGGAAACAAACTGCACTATGCTATAAGGTTGGAGTTTGCTGCCACCAACAACGATGTAGAATATGAAGCAGTGATAGCTGGACTAGAAATTGCCATAGAAATCGGGGCCAATTCTTTGTGTCTTCACAGCGATTCTCAACTTATTGTTAATCAAATACTAAGAGAATTCCAAGCTCGAGAAGAACGACTCATAGCATATCTAAAGAAGACCATGTTACTTCTCAGCCGATTGGACCACTACTTAGTCAAACACATCCCTCGGGAGGAGAACCGAGAGGCCGACGAATTAGCAAAGCAAGCAAGTATGAGAGACATCACCATCTTCGGGGCAGTAACCATCTCAAAGCAACTGGCCCCAAGTTTTGAGCAAGTGAATCTGATAGCTGTAACCGAAGAAGCAACTTGGATGACTCCCATCCGAGACTACCTACGAAGTGGCACTCTACCCAACGGGCGTAACGAAGTCAAGAAAATCTTGAGGAAAGCATCCCGCTACACAATACAAGAAGACATCCTCTATCGGCGCGGATTCTCTAACCCGTTATTAAGGTGTGTCGCTGGGAGAGAAGCCAAGGAAATCTTGTCCAACATCCATCAGGCAAGCTGCGGAGATCACACCGGAGGGCAAACATTAGCAAAAAAGATACTCCGATACGGATATTTCTGGCCCACCTTAAGCAAGGATGCCTTAGATTTTGTCAAGAAGTGTGACAGATGCCAAAAATTTGCTAAGATTCCTCGGCTACCAACAACCGAGATTACTCAGATGACCAGCCCCTGGCCCTTCGCAATATGGGGAATTGACTTAATCGGCGAGTTACCAATGGGCCGAGGCGGGGCCAAATATGCTATAGTGGCAGTTGATTATTTCACCAAATGGGTGGAAGCGGAACCTCTGAATAAAGTATCTTCAGCAAAAGTTATTAACTTCTTAATCAAAAATGTTCTATGCAGGTACGGAGTCCCACTCAAAATCATATCAGACAATGGACTTCAGTTTGACAGCGAGGAATTCGCCAACTGGTGCCAAGAACACGGAATTCATAAAAGCTTCTCATCCGTAGCATATCCCCAGGCAAACGGACAAGTCGAAGCAGTCAACAAAATTTAGAAAACTCTGATAAAAAAGAAGCTCGAAAAGTCGAAGGGCGCTTGGGTGGATGAACTCCCTACGGCACTATGGGCCTACCGCACATCTTTCAGAACATCAACAGGGCACACTCCTTTCTCTTTGGCATACGGATCGGAGGCTATGCTCCCAGTTGAAACCATTGTGCCTTCCCACCGTAGGATCCACTATAACCCAGAAGAGAATGAAGAACTCCTCCACATGTCTTTGGATCTAGTTGAGGAGAGAAGGAATGATGCAGTCCTTAAAGCAGCAGCCCACAAGCAGAAAGTGGCAGCACAATACAACTCCAAAGTCAAGCATTGTACCTTACAAGAAGGGGATCTTGTCCTCAAGCGAATCTTCCCACGCCCCGGAGCACTAGACCCAATCTGGGATGGACCATATGTAATTCATAAAGATCTCCACAACGGAGCCTATATTTTGTCAACAGTGGACAGAGAGGTATTCCAGAGGGCATGGAACATCCAACACCTCCGTCGATACTTTTCTTAACTTGTATTGCCCATATGAAGTGAATTAACAAAGAGAATCAGTGGACGTAGGCCTTTTCATGCCGAACCACTTTAAAAAACTGTCTCTTTTTTAACTTGTTCCTTTATATCTTGGCTACTTGTTAACTTTATCCTTTTCTATTGAACAAAATCCTATGCGTATAGCATTTCCACTCAAAGCACTCCACGGCGCAACTTCGCCTGGGCAAAACCTAACAGGTACTATGCGAATCTATGCCCTCGCCAATGAGACACTTTTGCTCCAGCATCCCTCTGCTGCGGGTTAATTCATTGCTCGCGACGGCCCTTAAAGCCAACTGTAATGAGCCGATTATAAGCCACCGAGAAGGCCGACTATAGCCGAGGTAGCTCATTACGGCGTTAGGCTCGTCGGCAACTGTGAACCGACTATAAGCCCCAACATAAGGTGTGGCCAGCCAGGGGCAGTTCACAGTTGACGATCGGCACCCACGCTAGCCGGCCACAGTAAATCGAATAATACCCACGATTACGGGCCATAATGGCCCGGGTAGTTACTGTGCGCGATCTCGGCTCCGATGTGTCTTAGGTGCGGCTGTGGTAAAAAAGAATTAACTCCCTGCGGAGGCGTAAGACGGGTGACAAATGTCTCCAAGACCCACAGCTCGGGAAAGTGACTACAAAACCCGTTTGCCACGAACCTAAGCACATCGAAGGCCTTCCGTGATTGGAAGTTTTACTTTTTCACATATTTCAATTTTTTCTTAAAGAGTTTTCCTTCTATCCACTATAACAATCCATAAAGTACAGGATACGGAGTAGGAGATACTCGCCAATGGATGAAGGGATTCACAATCGGATGGCAGGGCATTCGACTGCTTTCCATGCTCAGTCATACAAGATATTCGAAACTGCCATCTACAAACAGAACATGAAAGGCGGTATTTTCTTCCTTTATGTACAAATACATGACTATAATTTGTTAACACCACACACTAGCATTGCAAGTCATGAAATTATGTCTTAAACCAGAACCCGACATCAAACACAATTCAATTATAAGAATATACATAGCTATATTTCTCATACGACATGTCGAAATAACAAGCAAACATTCAAAAGACGACAAAATCAGCTTAAGTTAAAGAATTACACGTCAAAAATAAGACTACTTATTACAATTGGCAAAATATTACAACCTAAAAGTTACTCTACTGTTTTAAGACTAACATATACAACCCTGTCAAGTCCACAAAAAGAGTTTTTCCAGGTCTGATCAAGGGGCCGGCTGCAATGGAGTTTTATCCTTGTCCTGTTGACCACCTGTCCAGTCAGAGAAATGATTCATTAGTAAAAAGCAACCAATTTAATGGAGAGGCTAAAAAGGAAGACTTACCAGCACCTGTTTCTTGACTATCCTGATCGTCATCCTCTACCTGCACGCCTACTTCCTCAGCGGCAAGCAACCGCATACCTTCCTTCACCGCCACCTTCTCCTCCTTGGCAAACTGAGCAGTGACCGCATCCATGCTGAAGACCACGCCACCATCTTTTTCCGCATCGGCCTTAGCCTCCTCCAGAGCCCGAAGATAGATCTTAGCCATGACCCTAGGATAATCATCCATCCAGGATAGGTTGCCCTGCTTCCAAGTTCAGAAGTACATGTCCTGAAGCATTTCGTCCATCATCCCCTCATTCTCCTCAAACTCCCTCATCCGGGCCTTGGACGCCGACAACCTTTCAACGGCAGCATCTCTCTCCGATCGGTATCTCGAGCAGTCAACCAGAAGGGATCCCCGCATTGCCTCCATCTCCTCCCTCAACTTGGCTTGAGCAAGCTCTGCAGCCTTAAGTTTCCCGGACAACTCCTCCACTTGCTCAAGATCCGCTTTCCGAACCTCGTCCACCGTGGCAATAGCCATGTCAATCCGTTCTTTGCAAGTAGCTTCCATTTTCCACAGTTCGGCCCGGCTGGCCTCTTCCATGGTTTTCTTTAGTTGTCCAGAAGCAGCCTCATGCTGAGAAATCTGAATAGCCTGATCCGCAAGCTGCTTGGCCTGATCCGAAACCACCAATCGCAGTCGGATGTTGGCACTCCCAATCTCCTCTCCGGCCTTAACCAGCCGGGCATGATGCCCCATCAGCTTCTTAGTCTCCTCCGCCACCCGATCAATATTAGCCTTGGCCTCGTCTCCCATAGTAATTATACGAGTAGTAAGTAAATCGAGATCTAAGGACTTAGCTTCATCAAGTACCCGTACCATGGGGTTGCGGGGAAGAAGGTGCTCACCGGTGACCTCGTCAAAGGTAATATCATGGGAGCTTGGATCCAGGTTAGGATGACCCGCAAATGGATTACGAGCCAAGTCAGGACGGTCGATATGAATAACGGTAGGGTTTCCGGGCGGGCGCGGAGAGAGTGCAAACTCGCTATCCTCCCCCGTGATATCATGAAGAGGCTGAGCCGGGAGCTGAGGACCAAGTGAAGGTTCGGATGAAGGATGACTCCTCTTTCTCCGTTGAATACCCTCTTCGATAACCCCGAGAAGAGGACGGTAGCCGACTACATCCCCGGAGCGGTGGGTCGAAGGCTTCGGCTTAGCGGAAGTTTTTGAAAGCTTGTATTGCTCAAGCCTGTGCCGAAGATCCGAGGCCTTGGATGTCTTACCTGCTCCTGACATGAAGAACAAGTGTCACAAACTTACATCACTATATAATTCGAGAAACGCGGCAGAGTAAAAGAAGAAAGAAAACACGTCTGTTATACAAACCCTGGGGAGAAGTAGGATACTGCAATGAGTCCTGGATGTCATTCCAGGACGGGAGCGGATCATAAAATATTCCTAAGTCCCTATCATTAATGAAGCATGCAAGAGTCAAGAGTTCACCTTGAGTCGTCGGAGCCACCTTGGCTGGAATGGTCTGAGAAGACTCACTTGCACCGGTCCCGGCCTTGTCCGCTTTCCCAGTTTTCCCTACCAAAGCCGGATCTTCGTCCAGCCCCTCGAAAGCCTGGTGGAACGCATCGTCCGTCCACTCCTGAATCTCGCCCGCTTGCCCAGGAAGCAAGGCCCCGATGCCATCGCCACCTCTATCACCTTCCCGACCATCTCCACCCTCACCTCTTTCCTCCTCTATATCTTCCTCCTCCTGGGTAAGTGGACAATTGTTGGGGGAGGGACCGTCCGACTTCTTGAGTTTCTTACCTCCGACGGCTGGAGGTTTTGCGAAAGGTTTCCTCTTGCTACTCTCTACCGTAACACCTCCCTTAGTCTGAGCAGCCACCCTCTCCTCCTGCGTTTCCCGCAGCTTGACTAATGACTGCTGTGGAAGGATTAAGTTATACTCCAGGAGGGTCGCATTTCTGATCAGGAAGGCAGATGATCTATACTTCCCGAGAATAGCTTCTATCTTAGCCGCCGTCTGAACCAGGCGGTCAGTCTACACAATCGCAAAGCCACCTGTCGCTAGCAAAAAATGAGAAAGTATGAGAAGAAGCATCGCAATCGGAATGGAAATTATAAGTAAAAGCATCAACTTACATCCAGAAGTAAAGCGCCGAATTGAAACGGAGTCATCCCTGACAAAGAACCACTCCTTCTTGAACATGCTGAATTTAGAATACAAATCCAAGACCGGCTTGAAGGTCACAGCTGACTCCAAGCTAATGTATGGGGACC
Organism: Allium fistulosum; assembly: GCA_030737815.1. Classification (NCBI taxonomy): domain Eukaryota; kingdom Viridiplantae; phylum Streptophyta; class Magnoliopsida; order Asparagales; family Amaryllidaceae; genus Allium; species Allium fistulosum. The sequence goes on from CM060903.1 coordinate 538,994,815, forward strand.
CCTTCTTATAGCCCCTCAGATTATATAGATACCGGATCTCCCGGTTGGAAGGAGCACGACCATACTTCCTTTGGAAAATGACGAAGAGGCTCACCAATATAGCATAGGAGTTGGGTTGAAGCTGGAATGGGGCCACCTTAATATATGTGAGGAAGCTGGCTATCCAAGCGTTAAGAGGAGGAATGGCACCACACATGCAGTGGTATCTGCTGTAGGCGAAGTACCCTTCAAGAGGATCATACGGCATAACGTCTCTCCCAGGCAATAGCAAGTGCGCCCTATCGATTCCAAAGGATCGGGAAATGACATCAAGCTGTTCCTCCTTGAGGGAGCTAGGAAAGCAATCGGGCGGGGAGTTCAGAAGTTCCTGAGGGTCGTACCCGTCCACTAGCGATCTCGAGGTTGGTCCGTGACGTTCTTGATTTGGCTGAGCTGGGGGCACGGTAGAGGAACCTCCTTCGCCCCCAGATTTCTTCTTGTCTGATCGAGTTTCCGCTTTACGAGACATTATCTGCAAACACAAAGAAGAATGTCGTTAGACTAAAGGAAGTAAAGAAGCGAGTGTGTGCAGTCTAGAGTTTCACTCATAAATGCTCAAATTCCCATTGTCATTCGGTAAGGTGAAGGTTATAAGTTCATTCGGCATTCACGTCACTCGTGTTCATTCGGCATTCACATACTCGAGTTCATTCGGCATTCACATACGTTAGTTCATTCGGCATTCACGTCACTCGTGTTCATTCGGCATTTAAACATACCTGGATCGGTAATCAGGTTGGCTCAGTAATCAAGTTGGTTCGGCTGTCTCAAAACGATGAAGAATGATAGTAACCTAATGCCTCTATTTATAAGCAAAACAAGCCGGACCACCCAACATGCTTCCCACCGAACCAGATCCTTCCAAACACCCAAGACCGAACGAAGCCATCCCAGCCACAAGAAAACAAAGCGCGGCACCTATAAGCACGTACCCCACTTTGGGGGGCAAGTGTTGGATATATTTCATCCGGTCTCCCCGAACCAAACAAGCCGAACCACCCAACATACTTCTCACCGAACCAGACCCTTCCCAATTCCCACCGAACCACCTCCTGCCGAACCAACTCCTCTTCCACACCTCACCGGACCAATCGTCCTCCACAGAACCACCGAACCAACTCCATAACCGGACCAGCCCATGCCGAACCATCCTACCACCGGTCCAAGCAACTACCGGTCCAAGCAACTACCGGTCCATTCTACACTCCAACCACCTCCGAACCAAGCAATGACGAACCAAGACGTACCAGGCCAGATCACATCAGCCCAGGCCCATCAGCAACTATACACATCTTGGACCCCTACCCCTAGCCTCACTCTATAAATAGAGGGGCAGGGGTACAACAATGGGGACAAGTTTGAGAGCTCAAGCACGGAAGGAACTTTCAAACAACTTTCTTTTACTTGTATCAAAGCTATGTACTTGTAATCAGAATAAGAGGAGAAATAACATATAAAGTGGACGTAGGCACATTCTGGCTGAACCACTATAAATCTGCGTGTCTTTTTACAGTTTAGCCCCTGTTTTTCATATATTTGCATAAATCGCTCAAATCACTAAGAATAACATAAGATCTACTAAATCATACAACTTCGAGGTGTTTGTCCATTTTTTGTGCAAACATATACAATGTAAACCAACTCAAGTGAATTGTAATAAAAGGTACAAGTAACTTAAAGAATGCTTGGGATCGCCCATTCTTTAAGGATCCGTTAAACTATCTACTATGTAGTAATATTCGCTATTATAATAATGTCTAATATAAAATAAACATACTTTTAAATAGCGTTAAGGGGTTACCCATATAGCCCTTAACACATAATAGTGCCAATAGTCTATACAGTACCTGCATACCTCGAAAGGCTACGAGAAGATACTCCATAGGTACGACACAAATAGAAACTCGTAGTAAAGCTCGATATGGTAAGTGACACGACACACAAGGGAATGCCAGGGTAGATATACCAATTACGCACACGGACTGATGGAAACGCATTGCAGCCACTACCGCTCCACCTCGAACAACACTCCCAAATCAAGGGGTGCACCCAAACAATCACAAAGTAATAGAATGGTATCGAAGAAGTGTGTCCGATAAGAGGTGCTACCTCATTGGCCCGAGATCGCTCCTGTTTTAGCCACCTTATGCTAACTCACGGGAGTGGGGTCCACGTATATACCTTAGGATCGTCGCCACCATCCTACTTCATTCTGGAAACTCCACTGCGTACACAGTTGTCAAAGTGGTTTTCGGTATCGACAGAGAGTATGTCCATATCTGATCCCGGTCTCTTTAACAACCAATCGTTATTATAACCCGTGGTTATAATTTTAAAATAATATTTTATACTTCAAAATAGAATATCATTTCAAATCCAAATCTTTATCAAAATAAAGATTAAATCAATTCCAAACCATTTCGATATATTTAAAATATCATATCATTTCAAAACTTCATTTCAAATCATTTCAATATATCAAAATATCATATCTTTCAAAACTTCATTTCAAATCATTTTAATATATCAAAACTTCATATAATTTCAAAACTTCATTCCAAATCATTTTAATATATCAAAATATCATATCCTTTCAAAAACTTCATTTCAAATCATTTAATATATTAAAATATCATATCTTTTCAAAAACTTCATTTCAAATCATTTAATATATCAAAATATCATATCTTTTCAAAACTTCATTATCAAATCATCATTTTATATCAAAATATCATATCTTTTCAAAACTTCATTATCAAATCATCATTTGAGTTCAAATCCAAATATTCAACTTTAAATACCTTTTAAATTCAAGGATATCATTCATTTATTATCATTTCAAGTCACCTTTTAAATAGTTTATATTTCAATCAAAATAATTCATTTAAACCATTTAAAAGTGTAATTATTATACTTTTAAATCAAGTATTCAATTTCCAAAGTTTTAAACTATTCTGAGTTCATTTACTAAGTTAAAAACCATAGACATTGAAAATTTCAGCCTTTCACAGCATTCAGAAAAAGCTGTTATAACTTATTCTTGAAAACATTTTAATTCAGCAAAGACTGCATTTTAAAACTACTGTTAAATCTCTGTTTAGTTGAAATTTAGTTTAAAACAGCAAAGACAGCATTTCGAGAAATGCTGTAATAGCTCAGGTTTCAAATTAAAGGTTTTAATTAAATTCAGCAAAGACAGTAGACCACTACAACATTTACAGAACTGCTGTAATAGGCCTTTATTAAGTTTTTAGCCTTTTAATTTACTACAGCAACTACAGCATTTCAGAACTGCTGTAATAGCCTCTTTATAAAGCTTTTAGTTTATTTACAGAAACCATAGCATTTCTGAATGCTATTAAAAGTATTTTCCAGATTTTAGTGTATATCCAGCAAATAATAAACTTTAATTTAAACCATTTAAACATTATAAAAATCATATTTTTAACATTAAAAAATGTTCATTAAAAATACTCTTTTAACTTATGATTTTTATAAAGTAATTTTTACAATAAAATCCAACTTCCAATAAATCACTCGTTAAATTCAAGTGTATAATTTTCCAAAATTTGCATTTGACAGTTTATTAACACTTACATTTAAATTACCATTTGACACATTAAACTAAATTTCCAATTTACTTAATTAATTAAAACCAAATTTCACATTTCCAAGTCAAGTTAAAATTTAAATTTCACATTTAAGCATTCATTCATTTAACCATTTTAGTTCATAGAAAAATCAATAATACTTTATCAAGTTATTTAAATTCAAATTTAAATCAAATTATCATATTTCCCATTTTCCAAATAAAATTAAATTTCCATTTTATTCATAACTTAAATTCATTTTTAAACCAAAATCCAAATTTCCAAACTTAAGTTATATTTCAAAATTTTCAATTTAACCATGTATTTATTTACATTTTTAACTTATAGAAAAATCATAATTTCTTTATTTAAACAATTTAAAAATCTATTTAAATCAAATATCCATAAAATTTTCACTTTTAAAATACTTAAAAATAATTCAAAACACTTTAAAAATTAACCACGGGTCTGTATATAGTTTTCTAACCTAGGTCAAGTGATAAAGATATGTATCATTTCAATCCGTAGTTTACAAAGAAAAATCCAGGTTCTATCATTTCAAACCCGCAATCCCAAGTCAAAATAAATTAAATAAAAACCGTTCAGGCCTATCATTTCAGCCCATAATGATTTTTTCCTATTCTAAAGTCCGTTCGGGTATGTATCATTTCAACCCATAGTGATTCTATACTAACAGAGAACTTGCAGTGTGATAAACAGATATAAATGAACAGTTAACCATATATAGCAGTAACAGATGATATGACAGATAAATGAACAGGTTTAACCTCATATAATATATAACATAAGCAGGTATAACATAATATAATAATTCTACACTTTCACTTGCTATCAATTCACAGTGGTATAAGTACAAATGTCAGGCGTGATTACTCACCTTTTAAAGCTGGGTTTCGCAAAGCAAAATACATAGATGGATTCCAGAAAGCACGATAGCACGATTTTTGATTTGAGTGGAGAGATCCAAGATATAAATCTTGTATACAATAATAAAACAAAGCACCATATAAATATAATTACAATACAAAAGATTAAATTGGAATAAATGGAAACTAGGCTAGACGAATAACATCACCTAGCTTTCAAACCATTTTTTCTTGATCTCCACTCAACTTTGCTCGACCATAAGGCTTTATAGGTTCAGCCACAACATGGTTTAAGGTGCAAAGGGTCTGGTTTGGGTTCACAAATGCATGGTTACGAGGAGAATATGAAGGGGTAGGGTTTACAAGTAGAGAAGGCAAATAGACAAGGCAAACAATGGAGTTTGGATGCATCTAGGCTCGACCAAAGGGGTCTATAGGCTCGGTCAAAGGTTGCTATAGATCTGGACAGAGGTAAGGCTGAGAGTAAATGGTCATACCATGATGGTGGTGGAGCATGGGGAGGTGGCCAAGTCAATCTAAGGTGATGGTGATGAAAACTAGGCTCAGTTAGGCATGTTTTAAGGAGTTTTGGACATTGTTTTGTGATGTTTGGGTCAAGGGAAGGTCACGGCCTGAAATGGACATAGGTGATGGAGGGTTAGGTCGTGGATGATGTGGGAAAGAGGTGGTGTGGTGGTCGGAGGTGATGGTGGAGTCTAAGGCCGAGCAAAGCTTAGAGAAAATCAAGGCAAAAACATGGAAAAACAATAGGAAAAAGAAGAAGAAAAGGTAGAAAAGAGGAGAGAAGCCATTACCTATTTTCAGATCTGAAATGATGGCTGCAAATTTGTCAATGAGGAAGTGATTTCACGTGAATAAAAAGGATAAAAGTCACGACAACAAAAAGGAAAGGAATGACCAAAATTGGAGAAGTTATGGTATGAAATAAATGGATGGAAAGCTAAAGAGGTAATAAATCAAAACGTAACGTATGCCTCCATTTAAAAATAGATAACATATCCTAATTGATGTGTTACCTATAAATTAAATAAAGGTGTATACAAGAAGCTTCCACAAACCAATAAATACAATAACGTTAAATAAATACCTTTTAAAGATATGCCTTTAAAATAAAAAACGTACATATATTGAAACTTCTTAAAATTTCAAACAAAATGCAATTATCTTTGGAAAATTATAACAACCCTTCTAAACAAATAGAAAGTCAAGTAAATAAAATAAATGCTGAACAAAATAAAGTGGAAATGAAAATAAAATAAGGTTTTAAGAAAATAGAAAACTAAATAAAGAATTACTTTAATTAATTGAAACTAGAAATTAAAAATAGTTAACAAAATATAACTGACATTAGAAAATTTCAATTACACTTTTTAAAATGTTTTAAAACTAAAATAGATACATAACATCATGTTACACTTGTAAACATACATTAGAACATTACATGACAAACAAAAATATTATTTATATAAAAATTAAAATAACAATTTTGTTAAATACAACAAATTACATCCAATAGTGTAAAAGGCATAACTTTCACAATATAAATCAGATTTCAACGAAACGAAAAGCAGTATATTTAAAATTTTATTTACTTTCATAATAAAAATATAAAATTCAAAAATTCAAAAATTTAAATTTTTAAATTTAAAAGTCAAAGTTTGACCACATTGACAAAAATTCACATTTCTGGAAAACATTCTATTTATACATGTTTGGAATTATAATTCACATACAAATCAAAATTTATTTTTAAAATAACAAAATTTATCCATTTAATAAATAAAATAAAGTTTTTAAGTCAGGAAATTCAATTTAAAATAATTACAAAATACAGGGTTGTTACATTCTCCCTCTTTTCCTAATTACTCCCGTGCATAGGTGATACATGATGCATAGCAAACCTAAAGGCACCAAACCTTCCAATTCCCATAACTCCTTCATTTCTCGATGGAATTGACTGTCGTTTTCACCAACACGTCCATCTTCCCTAGAACTTCTTCCCCAACACCATCACATCACCTCCAAAGGCCTGGATAAAACCTAACTTGATGGGTCTCCATAGCTACCCAAAAATGTCGCGTTTCACCAAAGGGCTCCGGAATCGACGAATATTTATGTAGAGGTGATACTCGACATAAGAAACACAATGGTACTAATGTTGTGACCTATCATCACCCAAATTTCAAGCTATAACAAGTCCTAGCCACTGCCATGAACGACCTCCTCCTCAAAATGAAGATGCACCAAAAATCGAGCATAAGAGAAAGTAGCCCTCGAGCATACGAGCTCAACGAATCCAAAATTTGAATTTTTAGTGGAGAAACAAATTCGAATTTAATTTTTAAAGTTTGAAATATTTTCTTTCTTAGTTTATAGTCTTAATTTTATAAAGAAGAAGGGTATGGGTAGCACGCAAAGGAGTAAGGCTGATGTGAGGGTGTATGGTGAGGGTTAAGGTGAATAATGTAGGGTATATATATTATTTTGTATTAAAATATCTGGCCTTATATACTCCGAAAATTTCAAACTCTAATTGAGACATGCTCACTGGTGTTCTATACTAAATAACCATATTCCAAACTCAATGGAACTAGTTTTCGAGACCTAATTCCAAAGTATATGAGGTTAGCTTTTTAAATCGTATTATTTTTAAAATTAATCGCTATGAGTTTCGAGTTCGCGCGACCACATAGTACGTCTTATCGTTAAGAAACTAAATGGCGTACAACAATTTATTATTCTGGATCTAATGACACTGGTTTTGTCAAAATCTGAGACAGTGCCTCGGAATGTTAATTTCACAAATTTAAATAACGTTTTATATTTTCGATCTCATTATCGATATTTATCCGATCTATTTATATTTGTAAATAAATTTACAAACTGAATTCATCAATATTATTTATTAATTAAAAGGAGTTAAATAATATTATTAAATCCATTTAACTAATAACTAATTTACAATTCAAATATTTAAAATGATCACAATATTTGAATTTAGGTTATCAAATACCAAAAATCCTATGACTTAAATATTTAAAATTAATTAAACATTTAAAGTTAAATGACCAAAATTTTGGGATGTTACAATTGTAGCATGTGTAAATCAGTTGGGTGTACTTAGTAGCCTAGAAATCTAGTATGTTTTCTTTTGGCCCTTGTAAATCAAGTGACTCTAACCAAAGGTCGAAAAGTTTGGAGGGTGTGTCTCGTTACCTTGAAATCGAGATTGTATTTACTTTGGTATTTGAAAAGATATCTGTACAAGGAATTGTACAAGACTGGATGTAGGGTAACTCTGAACCAGTATAAAATCCTTATGTGTTCTTTCCTTTTTTACTTTTACTACATTTACTTTTGTTTGCACTTTGATTCTATGATTGTTTCTGTGATTGTTAATTACATCATTCCAAGTAGAATCTTAAAGAATTTGGAAAATATTCATATAATCAATTAAACACTATTCACCCCACCTCTAGTGCTAATTTAATCTTAATATCCCTATTCCACTGACTCATATCCAAAGGTCCTTAGACTTGCATAATCTGGTTTAGTATTGAGTAGAACCTCTGTTGGACTCTTGTCCTTTAGGACTCTTGTCGGTAGCTTGTTGATCAAATATATTGAGGTGCTAATGGCATCATGCCAGAACTTTAATGGCAAAGATGCTTGAGCAAGCAGTGTGAGCCATGTCTCCACTATGTGGCTGCGCTTTCTGTAACAGCCCGCACCTCACTTAACGCAGATATTGTCCCCAACTTAGTCACCTCCGCCTCATAGGCCAAGCCAAGGTGTGGGGTTTTGTTCCTTAAAAGGCCTCGACGTTGTTATGAGGTGAAGGCTTTGGTATATAAGCACCCACTTCTAGTGTTTTTCCGCAATGTAGGACTATTATTCTCATTTTGAAGGGGTGTTACAATCTCCCCCCTTTAGAGCCCAATGCCCTCGTTGGCTCATGAACACAACACCACCCAGACATCATGGTTGTAACACGTACATGCCACAATTCCGGCTGGGTAAGGCTCCGATACCATTGTAACAGCCTGCACCTCACTTAACGTAGATATTGTCCCTAACTTAGTCACCTCCGCCTCATGGGCCAAGCCAAGGTGTGGGGTTTTGTTCCTCAAAAGGCCTCGACGTTGTTATGAGGTGAAGGCTTTGGTATATAAGCACCCACTTCTAGTGTTTTTCCGCAATGTGGGACTATTATTCTCAATTTGAAGGGGTGTAACACTTTCTCTCAACCAGTCCATGCTGTTCTGAAGTGTAAGGGCAAATAATTCTATGTATTATTTCATTTCTCTGACAGCATTCCTTGAGTTGTTTAAATTCTGCATCTCCATCAGTTTGCAACACCTTTAACTGACAGTTAATCTATTTTTCTACTTGTGTAATAAACTGTAACATTGTGTTATATGTCTTTGATTTTGTTTCAAGAAAGTATATCCAAGTAAAATTTGAGTATGCATCAACAAAATAAATATAATAATTAAATCCATAATCAGAATTAACTGGTGATGGTCCCATAGATCAACTGCAACTGGTTTACTATACTTATTAAGTGAGTCAGAGAATGCTAATTTATGACTTTTTCCCATTTGACAGTATGTACATACATAAGGGCATAATCGTTTCTCAAAACAAATATTATTACTATTCAATACTTATTTTACAACACTGGGGTTAAGGTGTCCAAGTTTATAATGCCACAATCAAATACACTCCTACTATTTTGACCCATACTTGACGCTACCACATTACACCATTTCTATTGCTTTATTGAATCTCTAGGTTTGATCATGTTGAATCTGTAAAGGCCTTTGTCCATCCTACCCTGCAATAATTTTTCTTCACTCGGTATGTCCCTAACTAGGAAAAATTATGGGCAAAACTAAAAATACAGATTGTTGTCATTTGCAAATTGAGAGACACTCATAAGATTTTTTTTGATTTAAGGGACTCTCAGCAAGTTATTGAGATAAAGTTTCCTTTTTTCTATTATGTTAGCATGACTGGTATGTGTAATTTTTAGAGGCTCACCATTGTCTACACAAATTGATTGTGCACCTTTGTATTTTTTGTTTCTATCATTCAGATTTTAAAGACTGTGGGTGATGTGGTTGGTGGCACCAGAATTTGGGTACCAGCAATTATCCATAATGTCTTCAAGCTTTGCACTCTCGTTGAGACTCGGATTATGAACTTTTACATCTTCTGTTGAGTTTCTTGATTCAGTTAGATTTGCAATTGGGTAGTTGCTCCTTTGACTGCCTGCATTTTGTTGTGATGTGTAGTTGTTATCAAACCTGAAGTAATATTTTATTATTGTATACTCCATTCTTCACAAATTTGGCATTTTGGTCTGTTACTGTTATTATTCCACCTACCCTTGCCTCTTGACCTAAATGATCTACCTTCTCTGACATTGTTGATTGCTTGAGTCAGTCCTATTATTGAAACCCCTTTCTTGATTCTTATTTTTAAGATTGGCTGCAAAGTTTACTGAGAATTCCGACTCTAGTGGCTTTCTTTGCTCGATTCTCTCTTCATGGGCAAGTAGGGTTGAATGTACATATTTTATGGTAGGTAGTGTGTTCCTTGATGATATAACAATAATCACTGCCTCATATTCCTCATGAAGTCCATTTAAGATGGTTTGAATTTGCTCTATTTCTGATATCTTGTGGCCTGCTGCATCTAATAGATCACACAGTGTCTTTATTTTTCTCAAATATTCTCTCATTGGCATATTTTCTTTTCTTGAATTCTGGAACCGCCTCTTAATGTGCATGACTTTGGCTGTTGATTGTGTACTGAAGATTTGTTCTATTATTGACCTTATTTCTTAAGAAGTTTTATATCCTATAATTTTGGAAGAAAGTTGACACTTATAGAGGATAGTAACCAAGCACTTAATAAACTATCTTGCCTAGTGTATTTGATGTATTCTTTATTACTGATTTCTTTTCCTTCATTGTCAACAGTTAGCATTTCTGGAATTGTGGCAGTTCCAAGAATGAGATCTTGAAGTCCATAGCTCCTTATGACAGTCTCTACCTAAAATTTCCATAGCAAGTAATTAGCTTTATCGATTTGGATGGTAATAAGTTGGCTTTGAGGATTGATGAGGGCTTTATGTGTACCTTCTGGTGGGTTTAACTGAGAGGTATTGGATCTTTCGGCTGTACAGGGGCAGATGAGAGTTATTTTCATCTCCTACGGTCATGGATCAGTCATAGAGGGAAATTTGATCAAGTGATGAGCCTAGAAAGAATCTGATGATCACTGGTGGTGCAGATGAGAGTGGGAATGATGATGGGTGAACTCTGACCTACTTTCTGGCAAGGCACTATCTGATGTGTCTCAAGAACTGGGTTCTTGAAGTTTAAGAATGCGTATATTTGAGAAACAACCTCTCCAGTGATGAGATTTCTTCGAGGAGAGAATAGTGCAGCACAACCCTAGATGATGAAACTTCTCTAATATGGTTCAGACAGGTCACGATCAACTCTAATGATGCCGTTACGCGAAGGTGCTCCGATACGAAGTTAAGACTATGGGATTGTATATTACATTACTATTTATAACGTATAGCCAGCTCTTGTATAAATTACTATAATAACCCTTAACTGCAATATATTGACTCATCCCATATGACTTAGTCTTATTTTATTTGTGCCAATCCATTTCATTTGTTACTACTGATACTGTACATTCACTTTGAAGGAAATAAATTTTATTAGTAACTTCAAAGAGAAATACAACAGATTGCTATATCTATTTTAATAAAGGCTTACTACTAAAATAAATAAGAATGAGAATATGAGAAGATGTCTCCAACCAATGACTGCTTTTATATAGTTATCGATATTTGTCATTGAAGAAATTGATTTATGTTACTAAATCAATGCCACATCAATTCATCGGTTTGTTTGGAAACATATTTTTTTTTAGTATTCGACTTCTTTGAATATGCATGCGTCTGATAACATGCCTTTATTAATTCACTGATTATGGAATTGATAGATTATCTTTCTCTCATATTTATTTCTTTCTAGGCAAATACTTTCTTACCTTATCTTTGAATAATAAAAGAGACAATTAATATTCTTTAACATATATTTGAGGTATAATTTTAACGCTTCACCTTGACTTAAATATGTATCCAAACAACGCTTACTCCAAACTCCACCTTCAACCTGTATTCATCAAATACAAAATGATACGAACATGGGTACTTCCTAAATGAGCTCCGACAATGTCACCGTCCATTGCACTTTGCTAAAAACCTATGACAAAATCACCGTCTGCTAATGACTTATTGAAAGTATCCAATCTAATGGTAAAAACAAATAATCTCGCATACACAAGAAGTATATTACATCTCCAGCAAACTCTAACTAGGCCTCCCTCCCCTTCATTGTGCCACCCTGTAGCACCTAACATCTTAATAAGATAATTAAGTTCGACCAATGCTTGGACTTAGCAACATGCAATGACTTAGTAAACATAGTTGTTGCATTATTGTAACAACCCGTTAAATTTACCATTTTAAATATGAATTGATATATTTTAAATAATTAAATGATGTATTTTATAACTCAAATAGACCTCTTTTATGTAATAGCTAATGATGGTAAAGTTGTTTTAAAATTTGGTTTACAAAACTAATTAGTTCGAAAAGAAATTGAAAATGTGGCCGAAAATCGTTTTTCAAATTTTCGACTTTTCATCGTCTTAAATTGTTGGAACATATACATACACTAGTGTATATATGTGCACATATACAAGAATAACATATGCTTTTGTCTAATGAAGTGATTAGATAAAAATAAGTTTAAAAAAGTATACTTAAGTTAATAAAAATAAAGTGGGCTTTTCTTTTATAATTTAAAAAGAAAAGTAGCACAAAAGATAAGGCATAAGTACATTACAAAAGTGGAGATGGGATGCCATGGAGTGATCGGGTGGTGGGGGGAGGGTTGTCATGTGCATCATGATGAATGGAGGGTGAAGTGTTAATATTTTGTGGATGGTATGGGCTAAGGTTAGTTTGGTAATTTTCTATTTCTATTTTCTACAGAAACAACTCTACTCTTTCCATTTTCACTTTATTTCATTTTTCCGTTTCTTTCTTCTTCCTTTCCACTATCTTCTCGTCTTCTTCCATGTCTTCTTAAAAGAAATTAAATTAAAAATCACTCCTTTCCACTTTTAAATACTTAATTAAGTTGCTAAAACCACTTTTGTTCCTCTACTCCACTTATTCACCAAAAAATGCCCAAAACCCTATTTTTAAACCAAGGTCGAGCCTCTCCTAGCCTAGACCGAGCCCATTTAATCTCCCTTATGCCCAAAAAAGAAAGTTTGCAGAAAGGAAGCAAGGTCCGTGTGTTATTTAAAAAGCCGCGGTAGTTTGGTTGAAAGATCATGTTGGTTTAGGTGAGTAAAGCTCACTTTAAAAGCAAGTTTAGAAATTGATTATTTTTTTATAATAATTTTTATTGGTTGCTTATATTTATAAGTTTAAGAAAGTGCTATTATTTTTTTTGGTTCCCGCTTGAAAGCGGATGAGACATAGGATGTTTGCTGGGAACTTCAAATGAAGTTGAGTGTTCGTAACAAATAAGTCGCTACGACACACGTCGAAGTGCATATGAAAGGTTTTACAGAGGACTTTGTGAAAAGGAACTCAAAAGAGTTCCTCATTTTTGTGGTTTTTATATATGTGCTTATGTATATAAATGTTGAATGTTGCTTGGTATAGTTAACATACTGGTATAGTTAACATACTGGTATAGTTAACATACTTGAGTTGGTTTTATTCAACATCGAGATCCCTTGTTTTCTTTAAACTAGTTTCTACCTCATTTTCTAAGAATGTATCTAAAAGATTTCCGAACTTAACTTTTGTTTTCAAAATTTTTTTTACAAAGTTATTAAAGTGGTTTAAAACATAGAAAGAAAGACTTTAGAAGCTTCTTTGATTTACAACACAAGTTTTAAAAGTTACAGTCCAAATACCGATAGTCGCTATGGATGTAGTTTGTAAATAGATAGTTTTTATGTAAAAAAAGAGTTGTCTATTTTAAATATTTTGAAAAGTCTTTTAAAATATGTTTATAAGTATCAAAAAGGAAGTTTGAAATATTAAATATATTATTAAGGATTTATTTATTTATTTAAACAAGAGGTTTAAATTTAACTGCTTTGTTTCAAAGGTCGAGTTTTGTTTTAAAGTAACTATCTTTTAAAAGGATGTTTTAAATACAAGGGATTTATTTGCTTGTGCCATTAAATAACATCAAGAAAATGTGATAAGTAGTGCTAAAATGTTGACACATTTGTGAAAAGTAAGTCATCTTGTATTTAGCACTAAAAGCCAATGAGTAGACTTTCCTCCATCTGTGAAATGTAGAACAAGAGTTTTTGGACGAGGGATAGAGAAGTCGAATATCAAAAACGTGATAAGTAAAAGAGGAATAATTTTGATAAATGGGTCATGATTAATAAAGTATATGAAAGGTACTACATCGTATACTTGACACCAAATTTTGAGGTACGAAAACTCGTCGCTATCCCGAGAAGTAAGAATGTACGTCGAGACAAGAATAGTTTTTTTAACTTGTCCAACTTCATTATTAATCAAGGAATAATATTATTTGAAATCAAAAAGTGGTGATAAGTATAAGATGTTCGATTTTTCATATACAAACTATACGTACAACCAAATACTGGTTTGTCCACTATCGATAACATGACCAGTTTTTGAATTGGGAAGTATACGAAAGCTTTGTAATTTCATACGATTTGAGATTGCCTTAGGAGAACTCATTCGAAACATATCTCGCTTTAAGGGGTATATTAGAGACCCAGTGGAACTCTTGTGTAGTCTGCTTACTTCTGAAAGAACCGGGATTGAGTCAACTGGAAACTGTTTATTGTTGGTTCGAAGAGACTGGGAACAGATAAGCATGAGTTATCTGAAACCCACTTCGAACCAAGAGTTCGAATTGAAGACATCTTAAAGATGATGTTATTAAAGACAAAGTTCTTTGAAGTGCAAGGGCTACTTGCTACTTATTTTGAGGATGTAGTAGAAGTAATGCCTTCGATTTCTTCATATCCTGAACAACTTGTATGGATGAATGTTGGCATTGCATTGTTTCTTGAAGGACAGTGTTAGAATTCCACGTGAGATTTTCTAAAAAGGTAAAACGTAGCCTTAAGCCTCCCACCCAGTAATGACTAAACCAAACGATATGCACCAGGGCTATGTGGGTCACACCCATTAGGTTATAGCCATCACCCTTCTTGTAACGACCCTGAATTTCCGATCCAATTAAAAAATTTCAATCCACCGTTTTAATATAAATTTTGTAATTTCTAAACGATCTCAATTAACATCCAAACTTTGTTTATAAAATGCGCCTAGTGGGTTATTGATAGTGGTAAAGTTTCGTCGTAAAATATCACTGAAAATTTGGTTCGCGTTTTACTGTATAACAGTTCATTTTAAAACGCGAAAATTTTTATCTTCCGAACCCGAATATTTTTACATAGAAAAATTCTAGACCATCTTCTGAGCAAGACGTTATTTTTCGTTCTTCAAACTTCGGACTTCTTTAGCTCCGTCGATCTTATTTTCGGCATTTACCTGCATTTTTCCGATAATATAAAATTCAAAATTTTGTAATAAAAATTGTACCACCATAATCTGTGTACCGTTGTAAGCGCGTCGTCGCACTGATCAGAATGGTATACTCAGTCGTGCAAACAGGAGTCCGACGTAAAATTATTCGGGTTAATTTATCGGTCCCGGACGGACCGATTAATAACACTCAGTCCAAAATTTTAGCCCGTTTGCAAAAGAAGGTTTGAAAATAAAATCAGCCATTGCATTTATGGGATAGTTGGAAGGTTGGAGTTGCCTGGGAAAAGTATGAACGTCTGGGAATTTAAAGAGAAGTTTTGAAAATGAAAACGTGACGGTTGGAAACTCAATGCAACCTATCACGGTACTTAAGTTAGTAAATAAGGGACAATTCATTTTTCTTTCTTCATCACACTGTTTCTATTCTCATTTATTCTCTGTGCAATATTTCTCCATTCTCACTTTCACCTTCCTCTACAATTCCAATAGCACGTACGTACTTCTCTATTCCTCCCATTCCCTTTCTTTCTCTATCATACGATATTCACTCCCACCTCTTCCACCACGAAGACGCGCGTGCGCTGCCCGTTGGCCTCCAGCCACAACCCAGACCGCCGCACCCCTTTAGGGTCCCTACTCCGCGCGCCTCACCTTCCAGCACCGACACACGCCCAGTCCACTGCCCTGAGCGCCACCAACACCCAACCACCACCTCGACGCAACCATTTCCTCCCCTTCGCACCACCCAGCCCCACGTCGCCGACCACCCACACCTCCTCCGTTCGCCCTCGCCTACGCCACTGACCGCAGTTGCATCACACCTTCACCGACCGAAACTCTCCACCCACCTTCACCACCTTAGCCCTGTCTCCCTCGGCCTTGCCTGACCAAGTGTGCATGAGTGTATGTGTGCCTGGCCAAGTGTGCGTGAGTGCATTTGCAGTGTCGTGTGCGTTCTGTTGTGTGTGTGCGTTCGTGTGTTTTGTTTTATAAGAAAAAAAGAAGAGAGGAGTGCATGCATACGTGAGTGGGTGAATGGGTGGTAACATGTACAAGCTTGAGTATGGATGAAGGGGGTGATGTGTATATGTTGAAATGGCGTATGAGTTGCCTTGTTGCAACTGCAGTGAAATCTTGTGTTGCTTTGTTTTGTTTAAAAAAAAGGGGAAAAGAAGATTGGGTGGGTGCGTTTTATGCATTGTCAGGGGATGGGCAATATGTTGGAAGAAAAGCATGGGTTAAAGCTTCTGTCAAAACGAAAATGTTTCGTGCATTTGCAGTGTTGCGTGCGTTTCAGTATATATAAAAAAAATGAAAATGAAATCAAGACTTGCAACTAGCTCTTAGATATTGTAGAAAGTATTTACGCAAATATCTATTCTGGTCGCCAAAACAGTAACCGACGTTTCTTTTTCGTTGTGTGCAGAAACAGCCGACTAAGTTTTTGCAGCAGCATCGATCTCTCAGCTTTTGTTTTTCCCCGTTATCGGTAAGTGCAGTTACATAATTTTATAATTATATATAAACGTTCATTGAATTAATATCGTCTCTTTTATCGATATTTGCAGTGTCCGTTGTTCGTGTTGTACCGACTCTTTTCGTGCTTCTTTTGCTTCGTCGTCAAATTTCTGTATCCACGAAAGGTGAAATAATTTTTTTCACGACATATATTCTTATGCTAGTTTGGTTGATAACTAATTGCTATGTGATAATTAAATTGAATGCTTATTGCTATTGTTAAGTGATAAAATATGCAAGTTGAAAGTGATATAGGATAATTAACAATATTAAGTGAATTATATATGTTGAATGTTGATTAACTTGACCCCTTATATGTTGAATATGGACTAGTTAAATATGACCTCTTTTAATTGTTTAGTTAATTGACACGTAGGATATGATAAATTTCCCTTTGGACCTTGGCACGTACATTTGATTATTGTTGTAGTATTGAAATTGAAGTTGAACGATAAATGCAAAACCGTAATGTAATAATCTTTAATCTACATGAAATGATAGTGTAGATTCTAGAAAATAATTATATTAATTTGCATAAATAACAAATGCAAATTAATACGATTATTTCGTGATTATTTAAATTGTTGAATTGTTGTGAATGGATGCTACTGCTTGTTTATTTACTTTGACACCATCCCAGTTATCACACTGCAAGTTCCCTTTGTATGCTTTGATTTTTGAATTGAAATGGAATCGGGTTGAAATGATAAATACCCAAATAAACTTGACTTAGGATAGAAATTTAAATTAAACCCGATTGGTCAATGTTTTGATTTAAAATAAAATAAAGTTTTATTTAACTAATAATATGGTTTTGAATAAAATTTGGAATTTAAATTCGAATGAATGGAAAATGTGAATATTCGTAATGGAGACAAATATTAACGGTGTAATTGACGAAGAACATTGTTTAAATTTAAATTGATTAATAATGAAGTTTTGGAATTGTTAAAAATTAAGTTTTGAAATTTGTAATGATTAAGTTTTGGAGATTATTAATAATTAAGTTGAAATTAGAAATAATTAAGTTTTGAAATTGTTAATAATTAAGTAATAATTAAGATTTGAAATTATTTGATAATTGAATAAGATTGAATTATTTAATGGTTAAACTAAATTGAATATTTTATTTAAGTGAAATTTAATTTTGAACAAGTGTAACTAAGTAAATAATAAGTGAAATGGATTTCTTTAATAAGAAATAGAATGTGTTTTGTTAACAAATGAAAGACTTGTAATTTAAAAATTTTGGATTCGACAAATTGAATTTAAATAAATTTGTAAAGTTGATATAACAAGTTGAACTTAAAAAGGTAATGTAATGGATTGGAAATTTAATTGAAATGGTTTTAATGATAAATTAATTGAATGAATATCGAATGAAATCGATCATTGAGTTTAAATCGATTTGAACGTTAATTAAGTTAAATGATTTTGGAATGAACTTATATACGAAATGCAATGAATATTTGAATCGTTTAAAATTGAAACTTTGGAATTGAATTATAGAAATTTTAAAATGAAATTGGGAAGTTATGAGATGTAATTTTGGAAATTGGTTTAGAAAGACTAACGAAATGGCGATTTATGAATTCCAATTGAAATTGATTTGGTTTTGAAATATATTAACGACCAATCGGTGTTATAATTACGAAGGTTATTAAAGGAACCGGAATCAGTTAGGGACATACTCACTGTCTAAACCGAAAACCACTTTAATAACTACGCGCGGAGTGTGATCTAGAATGAAGTGGTTGGAATGATGTACGTTGATGATTGAAGAAAGTGAACGATAATGGATAGCCTTGACACTTGTGTCAAAATTGGAAATGACTAAAACAGGAGCCATGCCGGGCCAATGGAGGTTAGCTACCTCAAGTGAACACACTTCTTCGTAAACTACTCATTTACTATTGTGATTGATTGGTGCGCACCCTTGATTTGGGAGTGTTGTTCACGGTGTTGCGATCGCTGCGGCGATGCGTTCTCACCAGTCCGGATCAGGCAAACGGTAGTGTCACTACCTTGGGTATTGCCTCATGTGCCTTGTCATACTTGTATTCCCATATACGCGACCACTATGAATTTGTTTTGTATTATACCTATGGAGTACTCCCTGATATCCCACTAGTTTACGGTGGAGTTTACAGTGCTGTATAGACTATGATGCTTATATAAAATGTGTTAAGGGGAATAATGGTGACGCCTTAACACTATCTTGATATTTTACATTACTGTTAGACATTATCTATTTATCATACACTACTATGTATAGATAGTTTATCGGATCCTGAAAGATGTTTATTTCGATCATCTTTGAGTTATTGTTATTTCAAATTTTGAACCATATTATATGTATAAGAATATATGTCCTGATTCGAGTGTTTGTTTGTGCATATGCTCGGATCAGACTGAGGATTTCTGTTGCTGTGCTATTGGAAGCTGAAGACTTGAAGACTATCATTTATCTTTATCAGTACTGCTCCATTTTATTTTGTTATTGTATCAGACATCTATGTATTTCTTTTCACTATTTGCTTGTGACATTGTTGTATTTACTTAGTAGCTTCATGAACTACTATTATGACATTGTTGTAATTTCGCTGCACTATTCTGTTATGTTGTATTTTCTGTGATTCTGTGATGATTCTCATTTATATACATATACTCCATTAATGATTCGTGTTTTGCACTATTTAAGTTGACATGTGTGGATTATTGTCAATTTAAATGGTCCAAATATACGGGTTGTTACAGTTGGTATCAGAGGCTTGGTTCTCGATAACCTTAGCCTGTGGAGTTTAAACCTCATTAGAGATAGGGTAAACATACCCTAAATGAGGAGAATCATTGCATAATCCACATCCTTTGATTCATCTTTCTTACTGAAATCGTTGAATAGAATTTCCTTAAGTTCTATAAATTCCTATCTTTGATTCTAAATCACTTTTGGTATTCCAGGATGGCTACCAGAAGAAATGTTAGAGGCAGGGGTGGAAATGCTCCTGGTCCACATGCTCCAGCTCCCGCAGTCCGATTCTCCACTCTTAGCAAGGAGTATACTCAGCTTGGATGAGTCAAATTTACTGGCTCCGAGAGTATTATCGAAGCACAACAATGGCTAAAGAGTTTGGAAAGGATCTTTTCTGGCTTGGAGATCGCAGGTGCTCAGAAGCGCAAGTTGGCCACTTGGCAGCTTCAGGATGCTGCACAAGATTAGTGGGAATCAGTCACTTCTCGAACTGATGAGGAAACCATCACTTGGGCCCAGTTTAGGTAGTAATCTATCTAAATTCCAACTAAACAAATTTCTCTCTTATCTCGTCATAATTTTGATTCGTTTCATATCACTTGTAATAGGGATTCCTTTATGGCTCAGTGGATGCCAGCTGCCGGGAAGGCCCAACTCTATCGGTCTTTTATGGATCTCAAGCAAGGCAACATGACCTTCACTGAGTATGAAAGGAAATTCAACGAACTATCTAAGTTCGGACCCGGTTTGATTGACACACCTCTGCTTAAGAATGAGAAGTTCATAAATGGTGCACGCCCAGAGTATTACGAGCTCCTCACCGCTCATGTCCATGGAACTTTCACTGAGTTGATGGATTTTGCTCTTCGATATGAGGGAAAGCCTAAGGGTACATCTGTTCCCAAAGCTCCAGTTACTCAGACGCCAGCAAATTAGTCGGGAAAGAGGAATCCAAATTTTGAGCAACAGAAGAAGAATTGGCAGCAGAAATCCGGGCTTGGCTATTCTCAGAAGAAGCCTATTGACTTATCCTCCATCACTTGTTTCAAGTGCGACCAGAGGGGTCACTACGCCAACAGCTGTCCAACATCTGCCGGTGCCACTGTTCCGCCCCTTAGAATACCAGGAACGACCTCTGTCACGTATGTCTGCAGCCGGGCCATTTCAAGAGGGATTGTCCTATGTATAAAAAGGGAAAGACGGCTGGGGTATTTGCTATGACTTCTTCCACCCGTGATCCACCTACCCCACCTGCTCCTACTGATAACCAAGGTACATTACAGAGTACTTTTATGTTGCATACTTTACCCGTTAAAGTTCTATTTGATACCGGGGCAACACATAGTTTCATATCTATTGATTTGTGCAATAAACTTGGTTTGGAACCCATCCTTTCATCTACTTTCTTATGTGTATCAAACCCTATTGGAGGGCCCGCTAACCTTAAAAGGGTTTGTAAATATGTCACTCTTATGCATGGCATTCACCACTTCACTTGGGATTTCTATGTCCTTAGATTCGTGGCATTCGATATACTATTAGGCATTAATTGGCTACGGAAGTTCGAAGCCAATATCTCATGCAAAGCTCGAACAGTCTCTCTCATCGATGACAAGAGCATGCCTTTGGTTATTAAAGGCAAATCACCTCAAGAATATGCTGGGAGTTTTATATTTTCACTTGACTCCCATCCAATTGAACTAAGCTCTACTCCAGTTGTTCAATTCTTTTCTGATGTATTTGGAGAAGTAAAATCTCTACCACCTACGCGGGAAATCGAATTCCACATTGACCTTATTTCTGGTGCCCGACCAGTAGTTCTTCCTCCCCGGAGAATGGCTCCTAAAGAAAAGGCTGAACTGAATGCTCAAATTGAAGATTTATTTGCTAAAGGCTTGATTCGGCGAAGTCATTCAGAATGGGGTGCTGCAGTTGTGTTCGTCACAAAATCGGATGGTTCTCTCAGAATGTGTGTGGACTATAGAGAGTTAAACAAGCTCACACACAAGAACAGATATCCGATGCCCCGCATCAACGATCTATTCGACCAGCTCCATGGAGCTAAAGTATTCTCTCAACTCGATCTGGCTACTGGCTTTCACCAACTCCGAATTGCTGAGGAGAGTATTCCTAAGACAACATTCCACATTGAGAATGGTTTCTTTGAATGGCTGGTTATGCCGTTCGGTCTTACTAATGCTCCAGCTTATTTCGTCGACTTAATGAATAGAGTTTTCCGAGATGTTCTTAACAAGTTTGTTCTTGTTTTCATCGATGATATTCTCGTCTTCTCTAAGGATGAGAAAGAGCATAGGTCACATTTGGCTTTTGTTCTTGAAACTCTACGCAGTCATCAGCTTAAAGCCAAGTTTTCAAAATGCCATTTTTGGAAAGATGAAGTTCGATTTCTTGGCCATATTATTTCAGAGAATGGGATTTCGGTCGATCCAGCTAAGATCGCCGTAATCAATGTAAGTTCTATTCTTACTTGTCAAACTCTATCAAAAACAACTTATCATGTTCATAATTCGAATCTTTGGAATTTGCAGGATTGGGAGACCCCCAAAACTCCCACAGATATCCGCAGTTTCTTGGGTTTGGCCGGCTATTACCGCAGATTTATAGAAAACTTTGCCCGTATTGCCGCACCACTTACCGCACTGACCAGAAAGAATGTGAAATTTATTTGGAGCGAAAAGTGCGAAGCAGCTTTCAATGAGATGAAGCGAAAGTTGACCTCTACCCCGGTTCTTACAGTTATTGATGCTAGCGAAGGATTGACTGTCTATACAAATGCCTGTTGAGATGGACTTGGAGCAGTTTTAATGCAGAAAGGAAAGGTTATTGCTTATGCTGGTCGTCAGTTAAAGACCCATGAAACAAACTACGCAACTCACGATTTAGAGCTTCTGGCGGTTGTATTTGCTCTTAAGATATGGAGGCACTATCTATTGGGAACAAAATTCGAGTTATTCACTGACCATAAGTCATTGAGATATATCTTCTCGCAAAAGGATTTGAATCAGAGACAAGTCCGATGGCTCGAATTTCTAACTGCATATGATCTTGATATTAAGTACACTCCGGGGAAAGCAAATGCCGTAGCCGATGCTTTGAGCAGAAACCAAGCTATGATATGTTGTAATCTTGTTGAAGGAATGTTATTCCAGCTTTCCGTCTCCCCAGCTCTTATGGATCGTGTTATAGCCAAGCAATACGAGGACACTTTGCTTTATCGCATCAAAGAAATAGTTCTTGGCAGAGTTGAAAATGCTGATAATAAATTGGGTGCACATGTTTATGATAATGGAGTCTTGAGAATTGATAATCGAATTTGTGTTCCTAATGTTGATGGTCTAAGACAGGAAGTGCTGAGAGAAAACCATAAGTCTTCACTTTCATTTCATCCCGGTGTCACTAAAATGTACCAGAATATGAAGAAGCTATATTGGTGGAGTGGAATGAAGCGCGATATTTCTACCTATGTTAGCAGGTGCACCACTTGCCAACAAGTTAAAGCTGATCACAGAAAGACAGCAGGATTGCTCCAACCTCTAGAGATTCCAGGTTGGAAATGGGAGCAGATTTCTATGGACTTTATTGATGGACTGCCAAGGACTAGAAAGGGTAACGAAAGCATATGGGTGATTGTCGACAGATTGACGAAATCCGCACACTTTATTCCAGTCAAGACCACTCGTACAGCTTCGAGTTTGGCCGAGATATACATGAGAGAAGTTGTAAAACTTCATGGTGTACCATCTAGTATTGTATGCGATAGAGATCCTATTTTCACTAGTAAATTCTGGAAGGCATTTCAGGATACTTTGGGCACCAAACTAAATCTGAGCACAGCATATCATCCTCAGACAGATGGCCAAACTGAGAGGGTGAATCAGATTTTGGAAGATCTTCTCCGAGCTTGTATTATTGACTTTGGTGGATCTTGGGAAGACCATCTTCACTTGGTTGAATTCACTTATAATAATAGTTACCAGGTAAAGAAATTGAATTTCAAATTTGAATAAGTATATTTGAATTTGAATTAATTATCTTCAATAACCAGGCAAGCATTGGTATGGCACCGTTCGAAGCATTATATGGACGGCCGTGCAAATCGCCAGCTTGTTGGATCGAGCCTGGAGATCGATTGGTGCTTGGACCAGAAATGATTATGGAAGCTTCTGAAAAAGTCGAAGAAATCAGGAAGAAGATAAAGACAGCACAAGATAGACAGAAGAGTTATGCTGACAGAAGGAGAAGAGATCTCGAATTCAGTATAGGAGACAAAGTATTTCTGAAAGTGTCGCCTTTGAAGAATATTGTTCGATTTGGAAGGAAAGGGAAGCTAGCTCCCAGATTTGTTGGTCCGTTTGAGATTACAGAAAGAGTCGGAACATTAGCATATAGAGTTGCACTACCAGAGAAGTTCGCCGGTGTGCACAACGTATTCCACGTCTCACATCTTCGCAAAGTTGTACACGATCCATCTATGACCATCCGTACTGCTAAGTTGGAAGAGGTAGTTATTGAGCCTGACTTGACTATTGAGCGGAAGCCACTTCGGATAGTCGATCGTGAGACAAAGCAACTTAGAAGGAAGTTGGTAAACCTCGTCAAAGTACAGTGGAGTGCGGATGAGCGAGATTGTACATGGGTGACTGAGGATAGTATTCGGGATTCAAACCCCGAATTACTAATTTCAGGTATAATTCAAATTTCTCAAAATCTATCTTGACTTTTCTGCTTATTTCATTCCTACTTCACTCGTCTCGTTCCTTTTCGAGGATGAAAAGTTTTGAGTGGGGGAGATTGTAACGACCCTGAATTTCCGATCCAATTTAAAATTTTCAATCCACCGTTTTAATATAAATTTTGTAATTTCTAAACGATCTCAATTAACATCCAAACTTTGTTTATAAAATGCGCCTAGTGGGTTATTGATAGTGGTAAAGTTTCATCGTAAAATATCACTGAAAATTTGGTTCGCGTTTTACTGTATAACAGTTCATTTTAAAACGCGAAAATTTTTATCTTCCGAACCCGAATATTTTTACATAGAAAAATTCTAAACCATCTTCTGAGCAAGACGTTATTTTTCGTTCTTCAAAATTCGGACTTCTTTAGCTCCGTCGATCTTATTTTCGGCATTTTCCTGCATTTTTCCGATAATATAAAATTCAAAATTTTGTAATAAAAATCGTACCACCATAATCTGTGTACCGTTGTAAGCGCGTTGTCGCACTGATCAGAATGGTATACTCAGTCGTGTAAATAGGAGTCCGACGTAAAATTATTCGGGTTAATTTATCGGTCCCGGACGGACCGGTTAATAATACTCAGTCCAAAATTTTAGCCCGTTTGCAAACGAAGGTTTGAAAATAAAATCAGCCATTGCATTTATGGGATAGTTGGAAGGTTGGAGTTGCCTGGGAAAAGTATGAACGTCTGGGAATTTAAAGAGAAGTTTTGAAAATGAAAACGTGACGGTTGGAAACTCAATGCAACCTATCACGGTACTTAAGTTAGTAAATAAGGGACAATTCATTTTTCTTTCTTCATCACACTGTTTCTAGTCTCATTTATTCTCTGTGCAATATTTCTCCATTCTCACTTTCACCTTCCTCTACAATTCCAATAGCAGGTACGTACTTCTCTATTCCTCGCATTCCCTTTCTTTCTCTTTCATACGATATTCACTCCCACCTCTTCCACCACGAAGACGCGCGTGCGCTGCCCGCTGGCCTCCAGCCACCACCCAGACCGCCGCACCCCTTCAGCGTCCCTACTCCGCGCGCCTCACCTTCCAGCACCGACACACTTCCAATCCACTGCCCTGAGCGCCACCAACACCCAACCACCACCTCGCCGCAACCATTTCCTCCCCTTCGCACCACCCAGCCCCACGTCGCCGACCACCCACACCTCCTCCGTTCGCCCTCGCCTATGCCACTGACCGCAGTTGCATCACACCTTCACCGACCGAAACTCTCCACCCACCTTCACCACCTTAGCCCTGTCTCCCTCGGCCTTGCCTGACCAAGTGTGCATGAGTGTACGTGTGCCTGGCCAAGTGTGCGTGAGTGCATTTGCAGTGTCGTGTGCGTTCTGTTGTGTGTGTGCATTCGTGTGTTTTGTTTTATAAGAAAAAAAGAAGAGAGGAGTGCATGCATACGTGAGTGGGGGAATGGGTGGTAACATGTACAAGCTTGAGTATGGATGAAGGGGGTGATGTGTATATGTTGAAATGGCGTATGAGTTGCCTTGTTGCAACTGCAGTGAAATCTTGTGTTGCTTTGTTTTGTTTAAAAAAAAGGGGAAAAGAAGATTGGGTGGGTGCGTTTTATGCATTGTCAGGGGATGGGCAATATGTTGGAAGAAAAGCATGGGTTAAAGCTTTTGTCAAAACGAAAATGTTTCGTGCATTTGCAGTGTTGCGTGCGTTTCAGTATATATAAAAAAATGAAAATGAAATCAAGACTTGCAACTAGCTCTTAGATATTGTAGAAAGTATTTACGCAAATATCTATTCTGGTCGCCAAAACAGTAACCGACTTTTCTTTTTCGTTGTGTGCAGAAACAGCCGACTAAGTTTTTACAGCAGCATCGATCTCTCAGCTTTTGTTTTTCCCCGTTATCGGTAAGTGCAGCTACATAATTTTATAATTATATATAAACGTTCATTGAATTAATATCGTCTCTTTTATCGATATTTGCAGTGTCCGTTGTTCGTGTTGTACCGACTCTTTTCGTGCTTCTTTTGCTTCGTCGTCAAATTTCTGTATCCACGAAAGGTGAAATAATTTTTTTCATGACATATATTCTTATGCTAGTTTGGTTGATAACTAATTGCTATGTGATAATTAAATTGAATGCTTATTGCTATTGTTAAGTGATAAAATATGCAAGTTGAAAGTGATATAGGATAATTAACAATATTAAGTGAATTATATATGTTGAATGTTGATTAACTTGACCCCTTATATGTTGAATATGGACTAGTTAAATATGACCTCTTTTAATTGTTTAGTTAATTGACACGTAGGATATGATAAATTTCCCTTTGGACCTTGGCACGTACATTTGATTATTGTTGTAGTATTGAAATTGAAGTTGAACGATAAATGCAAAACCGTAATGTAATAATCTTTAATCTACATGAAATGATAGTGTAGATTCTAGAAAATAATTATATTAATTTGCATAAATAACAAATGCAAATTAATACGATTATTTCGGGATTATTTAAATTGTTGAATTGTTGTGAATGGATGCTACTGCTTGTTTATTTACTTTGACACCATCCCAGTTATCACACTGCAAGTTCCCTTTGTATGCTTTGATTTTTGAATTGAAATGGAATCGGGTTGAAATGATAAATACCCAAATAAACTTGACTTAGGATAGAAATTTAAATTAAACCCGATTGGTCAATGTTTTGATTTAAAATAAAATAAAGTTTTATTTAACTAATAATATGGTTTTGAATAAAATTTGGAATTTAAATTCGAATGAATGGAAAATGTGAATATTCGTAATGGAGACAAATATTAACGGAGTAATTGACGAAGAACATTGTTTAAATTTAAATTGATTAATAATGAAGTTTTGGAATTGTTAAAAATTAAGTTTTGAAATTTGTAATAATTAAGTTTTGGAGATTATTAATAATTAAGTTGAAATTAGAAATAATTAAGTTTTGAAATTGTTAATAATTAAGTAATAATTAAGATTTGAAATTATTTGATAATTGAATAAGATTGAATTATTTAATGGTTAAACTAAATTGAATATTTTATTTAAGTGAAATTGAATTTTGAACAAGTGTAACTAAGTAAATAATAAGTGAAATGGATTTCTTTAATAAGAAATAGAATGTGTTTTGATAACAAATGAAAGACTTGTAATTTAAAAAATTTGGATTCGACAAATTGAATTTAAATAAATTTGTAAAGTTAATATAACAAGTTGAACTTAAAAAGGTAATGTAATGGATTGGAAATTTAATTGAAATGGTTTTAATGATAAATTAATTGAATGAATATCGAATGAAATCGATCATTGAGTTTAAATCGATTTGAACGTTAATTAAGTTAAATGATTTTGGAATGAACTTATATACGAAATGCAATGAATATTTGAATCGTTTAAAATTGAAACTTTGGAATTGAATTATAGAAATTTTAAAATGAAATTGGGAAGTTATGAGATGTAATTTTGGAAATTGGTTTAGAAAGACTAACGAAATGGCGATTTACGAATTCCAATTGAAATTGATTTGGTTTTGAAATATATTAACGACCAATCAGTGTTATAATTACGAAGGTTATTAAAGGAACCAGAATCAGTTAGGGACATACTCACTGTCTAAACCAAAAACCACTTTAATAACTACGCGCGGAGTGTGATCCAGAATGAAGTGGTTGGAATGATGTACGTTGATGATTGAAGAAAGTGAACGATAATGGATAGCCTTGACACTTGTGTCAAAATTGGAAATGACTAAAACAGGAGCCGTGCCGGGCCAATGGAGGTTAGCTACCTCAAGTGAACACACTTCTTCGTAAACTACTCATTTACTATTGTGATTGATTAGTGCGCACCCTTGATTTGGGAGTGTTGTTCACGGTGTTGCGATTGCTGCGGCGATGCGTTCTCACCAGTCTGGATCAGGCAAACGGTAGTGTCACTACCTTGGGTATTGCCTCATGTGCCTTGTCATACTTGTATTCCCATATACGCGACCACTACGAATTTGTTTTGTATTATACCTATGGAGTACTCCCTGATATCCCACTAGTTTACGGTGGAGTTTACAGTGCTGTATAGACTATGATGCTTATATAAAATGTGTTAAGGGGAATAATGGTGACGCCTTAACACTATCTTGATATTTTACATTACTGTTAGACATTATCTATTTATCGTACACTACTATGTATAGATAGTTTATCGGATCCTGAAAGATGTTTATTCCGATCATCTTTGAGTTATTGTTATTTCAAATTTTGAACCATATTATCTGTATAAGAATATATGTCCTGATTTGAGTGTTTGTTTGTGCATATGCTCGGATCAGACTGAGGATTTCTGTTACTGTGCTATTGGAAGCTGAAGACTTGAAGACTATCATTTATCTTTATCAGTACTGCTCCATTCTATTTTGTTATTGTATCAGACATCTATGTATTTCTTTTCACTATCTGCTTGTGACATTGTTGTATTTACTTAGTAGCTTCATGAACTACTATTATGACATTGTTGTAATTCCGCTGCACTATTCTGTTATGTTGTATTTTCTGTGATTCTGTGATGATTCTCATTTATATACATATACTCCATTAATGATTCGTGTTTTGCACTATTTAAGTTGACATGTGTGGATTATTGTCAATTTAAATGGTCTAAATATACGGGTTGTTACACTTCTAGATCGGTATTTATGGATTTGGTATGTGCATCAGAGCTCTCAAGAAAAAGGTTGCAAAGCAACCAGGATGATGGCATATTTGGTACTATCCTAGAAGAGGTATGCCGGTTTTGTGTTGGAAGAGGCTACAAGGATTGTGACCTCAGTACATTTTCTAGAGGTTTACTATGGTAGGCGGTACCCAAGTAGCCTTGTTATTGTATGGAATCCATTTTCCAATAAGTGCCTTACGAACTTAGTTGTGTCCAAATATGTTGGAACGTGAGATGCAAGCATTCGAGCTATGTTATATATTTATTTTGAACCCTAGATATTATTATAATATCAATGGATTTTCTATTTGTAATGGTTTGGTTATCATAAGGTAAAAATCCCTCCATGTTTATGTGAGGTGTGGTCTTACGAGATATGTTTATTTTTGAAGGATTTTATAAGTATAACAATTGATATGTTTTGGGTTTACTCACACCTGACCCATGTCTGAATTGGAGTTTTTCTTTCTTTCCCTTAAACTCTTGGGTACTCTAATTTTTGGGTAACCAAGTATTCCAGGTTGTTATGGATACATTTTGGAGGAGCACGGTGCAAAAGGCTTCAACGCTATCTCGTTATCTATTTTATTTTCACTGTATGTGTATTATGTATCAACATTATGAGGGAAGGCAGTTATACTATCCCTGGCTGAAGTTAGCACTTGTTGTAACTCTGATGTTTCATTTTTGGAATGACTGTATAAATTATCTTACGTTCTATTATATATGATTTCCTTGCTTTGTGAGATTCTGTGCCACTTTCTTCTTGTTTTTTATTTTCTTTTTCCCTAACAACTTGTCTTTTATATGCCTAGATGATCGGTACATGAAAACCGTGGATGTATTAAGTGTCGTCTTTAGGATTAAGAAAGGAAGATCGTCACATGTGTCATCAGAGCTTAGGTTGAGCGAACACCTAGGCCTTGGTTAGGGTCAACTCATTAGATATAATGTTAGTAATACCCTAGAATGAGTCTAGTCTATAAGAGCGCATATTTGTAGTTTTTATCCGTGTATATATTCAAATTGTTTTAATCAGCTTTGATATGTTTGATTTAGTACCCTTTTTCTTAAGATAATCTCATCTATGTATTCTAAGGTTATCTTACTAAAACTAGGTAGTAAGAATGAGTAATAGAGCAAGATGAGGGAGAGGAGCTGGTAGCACCTTAACCATCAATGGTCGAGCTCCGAATGTTAAAAGAGTTGGAGAAGTTGAAGAGACAGTACCAATGCAGCCCCATGTAAACTTTGTAGCTTTATGCAAAGACTATACTAATCTAGGAGGAAAGCCGTTTAAGGGCATGGAATCCATTATCGAAGTCCAAGCGATTTTCAAGGGGCTGGATATTTCAGATGAGCAGAAGCGTTTCTTGGCATCTTGGCAATTACAAGATGGAGCATCAGCATGGTGGTATTCAGTCACAACGAACGTCCCCAAGGATGATTTTTTTAGGTTAAGTTCAAGGAGCTGTTTGAAGACCAGTACATGCCCGCTACAAGGAAGACCATCTGTATAGAAGCTATTTGGATCTTAAGTAAGGAGATTTGTGAATAGCCGAATATGAAACTAAATTCAATGAGTTATCGCGATTTGGTCAAGGATTGATTAATACTCCTCTTAAGAAAAATGTGATATTTGTAATTGGGGTGGGGAAAGGATTTCATGAGAAGATGACTGCCCATTTGAAGGGATCTTTTGTAGACTTAGTGGATATGGCTTTGCGTTATGATGTTCTTGAGTAGAAGAAGCCAGTAACAGCACCTGGCATCAATAACAACAACCTAAACAAGAGGAAGTTTAACCAGTAAGGAAAGAAGCATTGTGGAGAAAAGCCAGGTGGAGGGGCACATGAAAGCCATTTGAAGGATTATATTTGTAATATCTATAATCAGAAGGGTCATATAGTAAGACCATGTAAGAATTCCGGAGCTTAGAAGCAACAAGCAAGACCTATTTCTCCGATGGTTTAAAAGACACTCTGCTTTAGTTGTCACTAACTTGGGCATATGGTGAAGCATTGTCTGCCAATGAAGAAAGGAGAGCAAGACAAGGTTTATGTTATCAAGGTTGAACCATCAAACTCAGCGGATATTAAAGAGAAAAGAGTTCTAGAAGGTACTTTATTTGTCTATCGTATTTTAGTTCGAGTATTGTTTAATACTGGGGCATCCCATAGTTTTATTTCCAAAGGATTGGGTGATAGATTAGAACTTTCCCTTAAATTCGTAGAAATCACTATTTGTGTGTCCAACCCTATAGGTGGTGCAACTAATCTATGCATGATTTGTGAAAATATGCAAGTTACTTACCTTACCCACCATTTTTCATGAGACATTTTTGTTTTGGATTTTAATGTGTTTAATGTTTTATTCGATATGGATTGGCTAGCAAGGTATAAACCGGTCTTAGATTGTGTTGGGAGGACGACATCTTTAAAGACCAAGTTGGGGAGAATTGTGGAAATATAGTGTGGAGAGTCTAATAAGTTGATGTGTAGTTTCCTTTATGCATTGGATTCATCCCAAAAAGAGTTAGTATCGATATTAAGTGTTAAGGATTTCTTAGATGTTTTCAAAGAAGTAAACAATCAACCTCCACATCGGGAGATTGAGTTTCGTATTAACTTAATTCCCGGACGGAAGCCTGTTATTCACACTATCCATAAAATGGCTTTGAGAGAGAAGGAGGAGTCAATGAATCATAAAGATGATTTGCTGTATAAGGGACTGATTAGGTCAAGTCGCTCATGTTTGGGAGCAGTTGTAGTTTTTTTTGCTAGGTCAGATGGTTCATTAAGACTTGCTATTGATTACCATGAGCTAAAAAAATAGACAATTCCGAACAAGTATCCCCTACCCCGTATAGACAATATGTTTGACAAACTACATGGTGCTTTAGTATTCTTCCAAATGGATCTTACCATAGGATTTCACCAGTTAAGGATAGCAGAGGATAATATACCATTAACAGCATTTAGAGGGCCGAACTGTTTCTTTGAGTGGTTGGTTATGCCTTTTCAGCTAACTAATGCAATCGCTTATTTTGTAGATCTTATGAATCGTGTTTGTAGAGATGTGCTGAACAAATTTGTGTTGGTCTTTATAGATGATATTCTTATTTACTCTAAGACTGAGGAGGAACACAAACACCATTTGGAAGTGGTGCTTGAAATGCTAAGGTTCTTTAGACATGTTCAGTGTCCTTTTTGGCAATGGAAGTAAGGTTCTTTGGACAAATTGTGTTTGGGGGGATGGTATTTCAGTTGATCCAGAAAAGGTAGTAGTTGTTCATGAAAGACACCGTAGATTCCAACTAAGGTCTGAAGCTTCTTAGGCTTAGCAGGATATTATAGGAGATTCATTCAAAACTTCTCCAAGATCACCTCGCACCTGGCAAATTTGACAAAGAAGGATATTAAGTTTATTTAGACTTTGATGTGTGAAGAAGCGTTCATTGAGTTAAAGAAGAGGTTAGCCAACACTCTAATTTTAACTATTTTAGATGGAGCTGAAGGTTTGATAGTGTATACGGATGCTTGTGGCATAGGTTTGGGTGCAGTTTTGATGCGACATGGTAGAGTTATGGCATATGTTAGTAGGCAGTTGAAGCCTCATGAGCATAATTATGCAACACATAATTTGGAGTTATTAGCTATTGTGTTTGCATTAAGGATGTGGAGACATTACTTGTTAGGTGAAAAGTTTGAGCTCTTCACGGATCAAAAGTCCTTAAAGTATCTTCTCACGCAAAAGGATCTGAATATGAGGCAGTAGCATTGGTTGGAATTTCTGGTAGCATATTACTTGGATAGTTTATATAAATCGGCGAAAGCTAATGTGGTAACGGATGCTCTAAATAGAAACACAGTTTTGGCTCTTTTGGAAGTTACTCCGAATCTACTTGAAAGTATTGCAAGCAAGCAAAAAGAAGACAATCATCTTTTAAAGTTATACAACAAGCTAAAGAAGGGTGATGTTTGAGTTTTGAGATAGACAGCCATGGGATATTGTGGATGAGTGGAAGGTTATGCGTTCTGGATATTGGTGGTCTTAGGCAAGGAATTTTTGTAGAATGCCATAAATCTATATTAATTATCCACTCTAGAGTTACTAAGATGTACGGGGATATGAAATGAGTATTTTGGTGGATAGTAATGAAGAGGGACATTTTAATTTTTGTTAGCATATGTGTGATTTGCCAGTAAATCAAGGATGATCATCAAAGGATAGTTGGATTACCGCAACCACTGGAGATTCCGAATTGGAAATAGGAGCAAGTATGAATGAATTTTATAGATGGTTTGTGTAGATCAGAGAAAGGTAATGAAGGCATTTAGATTATTGTTGACCGACTAATCAAGAGCGCACATTTTATTCCAGAAAAATCGACTAGGACTGTAGCAAGCTTGGAAGAAATTTATATGAAGGAGATTGTCCGATTGCATGGAGTTCCAAATAGTATTGTAAGTGACCAGAATTGAATTTTTACCAATCAATTTTGGGAAGCATTGCAAGTAGCTTTGGAGACAAAGCTAAGTTTGAGTTTAGCATAATATCCTCAAACCGGTGGTCAAACAGAGAGGGTGAATAGAGTTTTGGAAGATCTTTTGAGAGCTCGTATTTTGGATTTTGGAGGTTCATGGGAGGATCATCTTCACTTAGTGGAATTCTCATATAATAATAGTTATTAGACAAGTATTGGTATGGCACCCTATGGAGCTCTTTATGAACGACCATATAAATCACCATCATGTTGGGTGGAATATAGAGATCGATCAGTACATGGACCTAATATGATTCGGTAGGCCATAAAGAAGGTAGCTATGATTTAAAGGAAAATGAAGGAAGCTTAGGATATGAAGAAAAACTATGCCGATCGAAGGTACAGGGATTCTGAAGTTTCAGTCGGAGAGTTTGTGTTTGTGAAGATTTCTCTGATAAGAGAAGTTGTACGATTTAGGAAGAGCAAGAAAGTTGGCACCTAGATATATTGGACCTTTTCAAATTCTTGAGAGGATTGGGCTCTTTGCCTATCGAGTTGAGTTGCCTGAGAGATTGTTAGGGGTACATAATGTTTTCCATGTGTCACATTTACGAAAATATATGCATGATCTGTCACTTATTATTGAGCTGACTATATAAAGAAGACTTGGAAGTGGAATCGAATTTAATTGTAATAAGGCATCCAGTTCGCATTGTTGATCGTGATGTGAAGCAATTGTGGAATAAGGTCGTGAGATTGGTTGAAGTTTAATGGAGCAAAGATTCCAAGTACTACACTTGGGTGATGGAAGAAAGCATGAGAGAGGCTTATCCCGAGTTGTTGATAGATTAGTAGTATGTTTAATGTATAGATAGTGTACTCACCCCTTGTGGTGTAGTCGCTTAGTATATATCTCCTTTTTATGTGTTTCATTGTATATAATATATTTTCTTTTTGAGTTATCTTTTTGTGTGTTAATTTCAGGATGAAATTCTTTTAAGGGTGGAGAATATAATGACCCGTAAATTTATCACTTTAAATATGTGTATTTAATATATTTTAAAATAATTAAATGATGGATTTT
Organism: Allium fistulosum; assembly: GCA_030737815.1. Classification (NCBI taxonomy): domain Eukaryota; kingdom Viridiplantae; phylum Streptophyta; class Magnoliopsida; order Asparagales; family Amaryllidaceae; genus Allium; species Allium fistulosum. The sequence continues at coordinate 539,029,311 of CM060903.1, forward strand.
ATAACTTAAATAGATCTCTTTTAAGTAATAACTAATGATGGTAAAGTTGTTTTAAAATTTGGTTTACAAAAATAATCAGTTTGTAGAAAAATAAAAAATGTGATCGAAAATTATTTTGGGGATTTTTTACTTTTTACCATCTAAAAGTTGTTGGAAAATGTTGTATATACTAGTATATATGTGTACACATATAAGAATAACATATGCTTTTGGCTAATAAAGTGATTAGATATTAAAATAAGTTTAAAAGTATACTTAAGTTAATAAAAAGAAAGTGGACTTTTATTTTATAATTTAAAAAGAAATGTAGCAAAAAAGATAAGCATAAGTACATTACAAAAGTGGAGATGTGATGCCATGGAGTGACAGGGGGGTGGCATGTGCATCATGATGAAGGCAAGGTGATATGTCATCATTTTGTGGAGGGTATGGGCTTGGGGTAATTTGGTAGTTTTCCATTTTCTATTTTCTATAAAAACAACTCCACTCTTTCCATTTTCACTTTACTTCATTTCATTTCTTTTTCCCATTTCTTTCTTTTGCTTTCCACTTTCTCTTCTTCTTCTTCCATGTCTTCCTAAAAGAAATCAAATTAAAAATCACTCCTTTCCATTTTTAAACACTTAAACAAGTTGCTAAAACCACTTTTATTCTTCTCTACATCACTTATTCACCAAAACAAAACCCAAAACCATATTTTTAAACTAAGGACGAGATTCTCCTAACCTAGGTCAAGCCCATTTAACCTCCCTTAGGTCCTAAAAAGAAATTTTGTAGAAAGGAAGCTAGGTCTGTGTGTTATTAAAAAGTTGCGTTAGTTTAGTTGAAAGATCAAGTTGGTTTAGGTGAGTTAAGCTCACTTTAAAAGCAGGTTTAGAAATTGATTATTTTTTATAATAATTTTTATTGGTTGCTTATATTTATCAGTTTATGAAAGTGCTATTGTTTGGTTTGGTTCTCGCTTGAAAGCGGATGACACATAGGATGTTTGCAGGGGACTTGAAATGAAGTCGAAGTGTTCGTAGTGAATAGGTCGCTATGGCACACTTCGTAGTGCCTATGAAAGTTTTATAGGGGACTTTATGAAGAGGGACTCAAAAGAGTTCATTTTTTTGGTTTTTATATGTGTACTTATGTATATAAATTTTGAATGTTGCTTGGTAGAGTAAACATACTTGAGTTGGTTTTATTCAACACTGAGATCCCTTGTTTTGTTTAAACTGGTTTACTACCTTATTTTCTAAGAATATTTTTAAATGATTTTCAAAACCTAATATTTATTTTCAAACATTATTACAAATTTATTAAAGTGGTTTAAAATATAGAAATAAATGGTTTAGAATCTATTTAGATTTACAAAACAAGTTTTAAAAGTTACGGTCCGTACAACAATAGTTGCTATGGATGCAGTTTGTAAATCGATAATTTATGTGTAAAAAAAAGTCGCCTATTTTAGATATTTTGAAAAGCCTTTTAAAATGTATTTATAAATATCAAAAAGGAAGTTTGAAATATTAAATATGATTTCAATAATTTATTTAATTATTTAAACAGGAGGTTTAAATTTAACCTCTTTGTTTCAAAAGTCGAGTTTTGTTTAAAACAGCTATCTTTTAAAAGGATGTTTTAAATACAAGGGATTTATTTGTCTATACCATTAAGTAACATAAAAAAATGTGATAAGCAGTGCTAAAATATTGACATGTTTGTGGAAAGTAAGTCATCTTGTATTTAGCACTAAAAGCCGATGAGTAGACTTTCCTCTATCTATGAGATCTAGAACCAGCGTTTCTAGGTGAGAAATAGTGAAGTCGAAGTCGAAAAGATGATAAGTAAAAGAGGGTTAATTTTGATAAATGGGTCATGATTAATTAAGAATATGAAAGGTACTGCATCGTATATATGACACCAAATTTTGAGTTATGCAAACTCGTCTCTATCCTGAGAAGCAAGAATGTATGTCGAGGCAAGAATAGTTTTTCTAACTTGTCCGACTTCATCGTTAATCAATGGATAGTACTGTCTGAAATCGAAAAGTAGTGATAAGTTTAAGATGTCCAATTTTTCATATGCAAATATACTAACACCCAGATAGTGGTTTCTCCAGTATCATAACTTGACCAACTTTTGACTTGGGAAGTATATGAGCGCTTCTTGATTACATATGGTTTGAAATTACCTTAGGAGTAATTACCTTAGGAGAACTCATTCCAGTGAAATGTCTCTTGCTTTAAGGGATATATTACAGATCCCCTTGGGACTCTTACATAGTCTGCTTACTTTTGAAAGAACCGGGATTGAGTCAATCGGAAACTATTGATTATTGGTTCGGAGAGACCGGGATCAGATAAGCAAGAGTTATCTGGAAACCACTTGAACAAACATAAGAGTTCGAATCAAAGACATCTTAAAGATGATGGAATCAAAGATGGAGTTCTTTAAAGCGCAATGGATACTTGCTACTAATTCTGAGGATGTAATACAAGTAGTGCCTTCGGTTTGTTCATGTCCTGAAAAACTTGTATGGATGAATGCTGGAACTGCATTGTGCTTGGAGGATAGTGTTTGAATTCCAAGTGAAATATGAAGCAGGGCTATGTGGGTCGCGCCCTTTAGGGTATAACCATTACACTTCTAGATCGATATTTATGGATTGGGTATGTGCATGAGAGCTCTCAAGAAAAAGGTTGCAAAGCAACCGGGGTACTGACATATTTAATACTATCTAGGAAGGGGTAGGCTGGTTCTGTGTTGGTAGGGATTGCAAGGTTTGTGACCTTGGTACATTTTCTAGAGGTGTACTGTGACAAACAGTACCTAGTAGCCTTATCATTGTATGGAATTATTTTCCAATAAGTGCCTTACAAAATTAGTTGTGTCCAAATATGTTGGAACATGAGATGCAAGCATTCCAACTATGTTATATATATTTTTTAAACTCTAGACATTATTATAATATCACTGGATTTTCTATTTGAAGTGGTCTGGTTATTGTAAGATAAAAACTCGTCCGTGTTTATGTGCGATGTGGTCTTACGAGAAACCTTTATTTCTAAAGGATTTTATAAGTATAACAAGCAATATGTTTTGAGTTTACTCACACTAGACCCATGTCTAACCCGGAGTTTTTCTTTCTCTCCCTTAAACTCTTAGGTACTTTAATTTTTGAGTAACTAAGTAATCCATGTTGTTACAGATACATTTTGGAGGAGCTTGGTGCAGAAGGCTTCAATGCTATCTAGGTATCTATTTTATTTTCGTTGTGTGTGTATGTTATGTTTCAGCATTATAAGGGAAGGTAGTTATAACTATCCCTGGGTGAAGTTAGCACTTGCTATAACTCTGATGTTCCATTTTGGGAATGACCGTATCTACTATCTTATGCTCTATTATATATGATTTCCATGCGTTGTGATATTCTATGTTTCTTTCTTCTTCTCTTTTATTTTATTTTTCCCCAATGGCTTGTCTTTCGTATGCCTAGATGATCGGCACATGAATTCCATGGATGTCTTAAGTGTTGTCTTTAAGAGTAAGAAAGGCAGATCGTCATAATTTTTCTTTATGTGAATTTGTCGTAGGCGAACCGACTCTTCTGCATTCATAGCTACAAGAGAAGATTCTCTCGCCTCTATATGCTTTGATCTCGAGATGAAAGCCAATTTTTAACTGGGCGAATTGCACTTGGCCATTGCAATTTACCATTGTACTATTAGGTACAAATCCAAGTCAATTAACTTCAAAACATCATCAAAGTACAAAAGTTTGTCCTGTACCATGTGATGCATAGTCAAACTGTTAACCAAGGCTAAGATTTTCAAATGTCACATTCTGTATCTCTCTGGTGCCTTCTTAATGCCCCAATTAGCTCAAATGACATCAACATCACCTAAATCACCGTTAGCTCCACCTTGAACTGAGTCCCCTCTAGTGTCTTGAATATCACTCTCACTATTAGAAGAGCTAGGTGGAATACCATATGATGTATCATCAACTGCATTCTCCTTATGATCAATAGTAACAACTCTACTTCTTGGCTAAAAATTGGGAACAATTTCTACACCCTTAGGCTTCTTCTCTCCATGTTGTTAGAACTGGTCGGCACGCAGCGGGTAAAATGGACGAATTTCAAATTTTTTATTCCATTTTGGATCTTATTTGGCCTATGAAGTCTAAATTTATTTAACTCTAATCTAAATTAATATTAAATAAAATCGATATTTCATTTGATTCATAAATAATGTTTTATTTTAATGTTATATTTAAAAATATAATATAACTTGCGTACCATATAACATGTGTGTATTTGTGCACATGCAACATATATAGTGTACATGGTTTAACATGCCCGTGGATAAGTGCTGTAATTTACACTACAATGGTTTAACATGCCCGTGTATACATATGTGTTGTCTAATATATACATATTTGTCTAATATATACATACATACATATAGTTTTAATACAATATAAAATGATATTTGTAAAATATATATACACACACACAAACACACACACACACATACATATGTATTTGATATTATAATATTAAATAATTGTAAATGTTAATATAAATATTGTTAATTTAAATTCAAATTTTCAATTTCTGATCTAGATCCGCATAATAAATATCTACTAATTTCAAAGTCAAAACTATTTAAAATTCTAATTTTAAACTTCAAATCTAGATCTACAAACATCTACTAATTTCAAATTCAAAATATTTTTTTAATTTTCTAAATAAATATATATACATATTATATATATATCGAAAATAAATAATTTTTTATATAAACAGAAATAAATATATCTTATATATACTAATTTAATATTTAAAATTTTAATATAAATTAAATACACACACTTATATATTTAATGTTAAGAAATAATTATATATATATATATATTCGGCCAAATTATATTTGAATAAATAAAAAAATTTACTTATTTATTTTAAAATCCGTGCGGTTTTAAATTGTTTTATTTTTATTTAATAAAAGATTTTTGTATGGAAATCATAAAACAATTTTGGAAACAAATATAAAACATATTCATAATTTTTCAATATTTATATGCATATTGTATAATTTTATATACATGTATATACTATGTAAAAGTTAGATTTTATATTTAAAATAAATGTATATAAATATACGGTATTTATTTAAATATTTTTATTATTTTAATTTTAAATACATTTGGAATACAAATTAACAAAATTGTATATATGCATTTTATGCAATAATATATATATATAATTTTAAATCAATTTTTTTAATTTTTTTAAATATTAACTAATTTTGAAAATTAAAAATTGGTTTTTTTGCTGGTTGAATAATATATATAAGCATATATACATGTATTTTTTATTAATACGTATACATATACAAATGCATATACATATACATATACATACACACATACATGTGTATGTATATACATATGCATGCATACACACACACACACATATATATACATACATATATGTATATGTATAAACACACACACACACATCTAATGTTGATAGCAAAGACATAAGTTGATTCGTGATAATAGACGTATAAACAAAGGAAGTAAAACTAAATGATAAATTAATATATACTTATATAAATGTAAATAGAATAATTACCTTACTATGGCCTAATTGTAACACCATGAAGCTTTGAATTGATGAATTCCTTAAATCTATATCCAAACATCCAAAACGAGCTACTAGATTGAATGCAGCAACTACCGATCGACTATTTATATATAAAATGTGTTCTAAAAACTTGATGTTTTAAGGAATGATGTAAGAAGTATGGCTAGCCTTATCAGATAGAAGGAGGCAAAATTCAATAGATCTAAAGTTGGTTTTGAGGTGTATAAATAGCATAAATACTAAGGAGAAAAAAAGGGATTCGGATCCTTCTTTTTCTTTTACTATATTACCTCATTTTGAATCAATATTCAAACCCCTTGTGCCCTCCTATAGTCAGCCCTAATATACTCAAATCTAGGCCTCCAAACCGCTTCAAACCTGATCAACTAAATGTGCAGCTAAATCCAATTCAAATGCACATCGATATTGTATATCAATATGTGTGTATATAATTATTATATACGCATTATTTAATATTGATCAACACAAATTAAATAAATTTTTTAAATTAATAATTCATAATTATAATTAATTAAATTAAGTGGTAGTAGGAGTATTCAAAGTTTTGATTATGTGACTCTCAGATGTAAATTTTGTCGGTGATTAATATCGAACAATTTTTGAATATTAACGTTCACACGTCGCCTTAGCAAGTGGTGTGACATTATGGCCAAATTTATCGATTACATAGCTTAGGTAAAATCTAATTTTACCAATTTAAGTGTTACCAAGTAGTGAAAATTATTTACACCAATTCTCTTCGTCAAAACTACATCACGTTAGGACTTATGGAATTTGGTAATGGTCAAAATTCCAATATCGCCAAATTCAACTTTATAATCCAAACATAAAGACCATGGTTCAACAATAACAATTATTACTAGCCAAACTGTTCTGATTAGAAACTTTGACTTCAGTTTGATTTTAGTTGACTATGATACTAATCCTATATAACTAAGGAGATGAATTCTATCTTGAATAGGTCTCACTTCCAATTCAGAATCAACAATGAAATTCGATAGCATTGTCAAGTCGAGGGAACCGTGTAATATTATCACATTGATATTTTCTGTTTGACCTTAGCTATATTAATCAACATAAAACTATCTAGTGAATCATTTCATAGTTATCCGATAACTATCAATACGTAACACCTTGGTGTCCCCAGTAGCCATTAGTAATACACTGCCCAAAATTTAGAGAGTGTTACGTACTATAATCTCAATGGATGTATAAGTATAGTCTCGATACATCTTGACTAGGAATATTTAAAAATGTATGTTTATTTTATTCTAATAAATCACTCATGATTATAATACGTTGTAACTACTATCACAAAACATTCCATTTATGGATTTTCTATTAAATATACTTTTAATTAAATTAATTAATATTACATATTATATCAAGTATATGAAAGAAATAAAACACCGTTTATTTCGAACAAGATTGGCTTTTGAGATAGATATATGTCACAAATTACATAATTGCCCCTAGGGTTTACCCCTAATTCTATCAATCTCCCAACCATCCGTTCGATCAATTTGATGAGAACTGATCGAGCTAGACCTTCATGAATGGATTGCTATGTTATTTTAATTATCTACTCTATCCATCAACTCTCTCTGATGTTGATAAACTACCTTTATCATATGGAACTAGTCGGAGTATGTATCTCGGCTTTTAGCGAGCTCTTATCATTACGTTGTTATCATATAACAATAATGTGTGTTCTTAATACTTGAAATCACCCTTAATTCAGTTATAAATTTGTGCATTTATATTTATACACTGCTTTTATCGTAGCATTATTCAAGGTGAGATGTACTTTGTAATGACCTGCCTTTTCGACCCTTAAATGTTGACACTTATATGTCCTTGGTATTCAAGTGCGGAGTACTTAAGCGATGGAAAGACAAATTGTTATGATACAATAAAAAGAAAAAAAGGACAAGAAAGAAGAGAATGAAACATCTAAATGTCACAAACATAATGATAATATATAATATCAAAAAGACAGTATAGACCGTCACTCTAAGATACAGAGCATTGCAAAGTTACAATCCTAAGTACTATAATCAGCCTGGATAGTTATAGTAGTCTGTCTCATGATTGCTGATATATACGTAATAGTAGTGCAATGGAAATAAAATACTACGGTTGGTGAAAGCATCTAGCTCATCTCCTTGAACTCCAAAGACTATCAGTGAATACCCGCCTTTCTTAGACTACCCGAAAGAGCACTCGAGGAATTAAGAGAAAGATAAAACCATGAGTCAGACATAAGTCTTGTATGAGAAACTCAAGAAATATATGGTCAGCATATAACAATATCTTTTAAGACCACCTGAATGGTTATCCCCTCAAAAGAATCAAACCCATCTAATAAAGAGATATGGTGATATAATAGTTAGTGTCTAGGGTATAGAACACATATCAAATAATAGCTGTGGTACTTGCATCTCGCAGCACAAAAATACTAGAAACACAACTAAAACCACTAAGGTACGTTCGCATATGGATTTTCATTAGTGACGCCTTCATTGCATCGAGGCAGATATCTCAACAAGTGTTAGAAACTAACTTTCGAGCATTGTATATCTCTAGATAAAATATATTATTAAGGAGAAACATAGCTAGGCCACGCCCAACACGTGATACTGAATATTATTAATTCCTGCTAGCACATCCATAAGCATATTTAGATAATGAGTTGATATACCTTTTCGGGTTAACTAATCCCACTGGCTATGTGGCCTACTCTATTTTAAGTCATTTCACATGGTGAAGTCATGTTTAACATCTCTCACACAAGCCTTCATCACTCGAACAGTTCACGAACCTCTCTATGGATTCCAGCATAAGTCGTCCGATGAATGGTAACTCTATCCACTCTCATATAATCAACCTCAAGATTGACAATACCCCCACTAGCATCGTTTGAAATTTTAATGCTGACCTCTCCCTTAGACTTAACCTTAGGATAAACCGTTTAACTCTATAGCATTTCACTCCATATCCGCTTCAAAACAAAGAAATTGTAAAGTATTCTCACCTCTTTTCTCCTCTTCAATCCTCATTTTTTTAAAGGAAATCAACTCCAATCCTCTTCAAACTTTAAACATTACCTTAGATCACCTTAAAAAGTATGAAAAAAATGAAAGTTGAAGAAAAACGAGAAAAAGTGGACACCTTACATAGGCCGTGAGCATCTAAGGGTGAGGAGTAGTGGTAGCTTGGGTTGTGAAGGCTACTATAAAAAAGTTGGATCAACAATCATTTGTTTAAGTGGTTAAAACTGGCTACAAAGATCATGCACTTTCATGTTGTTCTGTGTCCAGTACTTTAGATAACATTTATAAATGCTAGGTTTTGTCTACTGCAACACTTCCAGACTTGTTACAATATTTTTTTAATGCACATTTTAGCTAGATTTTCATGTTTTAAATGGTTTACAATTTATTATCTTTGTGGGATATTTTTAGGTAAGTCTAATAACATGAATTACAGTATGAAAAAAAGATGGAAGTTTAAATATAATTTCAATAATTAAATATTAACTTTAAAATAAAAAGTTTTCCATTGTAGCATTTAAAATAAAAGGTTTTAGTAAATTATAAATTAGTTTTTTTAAGTAATATTTTACATAGATATTTAAATCCTATTTATAATTATTTTTAAAGTACGTATGTATATATGTATATATTTTAGAAAAGTAAGTTAAGTGTATATATATATATATATATATTAGAAAAGTAAGTTAAGTATTTCATAAAGGTTAAAAAGTGGTTTTTCTCATACCATTTTAGTTATAATGTATAGGTTTGTGAAGTTATGTAAAAGTATATTACCTTGTTTAATAAGTGTAGATATACTTAGATTTTTAAAATGAATGTTTTTAAAGATAATGACAAGTACAAGTGTTTTGGGTTTATAGTAAATAATGTTTCAGTAACATTTGTTTTTAACCCTTTCTGAATATACTAATGAATTTAATTAGATCCTTAAAATGAATGTTTTAAAATAATGGAAAGTATAAAGTGTTCGTGTTTATAGTAAACAATGTTTTAGTAACATTTGTTTTCAGCCCTTTTGTTTATACTTCAAAGTGGAAAACCTTGTTAAGTGATTTTTGAATATTCTTATACCTTTGAGCTAAGTATGCAAACTTATTATCAAGTATTGGAAAGAGTAGAAATGAATAGTGAAATAATAGTATACATGCATATATCTTGTGTAAAGGTATTTTAAATATATATATACAAGCATTTTACAAAGAAATTGGAATTAATGAAAGATTTTTTAAATAAAAATAGGATTAGAAGTCGCTTATATGACTTAATCATGCTTCGTATAACTTAATTGAGCTTTGTGTGACTTACTCATGCTTGCTTATGTGAGTTAATTGTGCTTAGTGTGTTTACTTGTTTATGGAAAGTATTTAGTGATGTACTTAGCATTAAGCCGACAAAGTAGATTTATTCTATCTGTAAGAGTTAAGAATGAGTTCGAGTAGGGTTTAAAAGCAAATAGTGCTTTAACTTACCAACTTCACTCTTGGCCGAGGGATAGTATAAGTTGAGAAAGTCGAAAATGTGATAAATATATAAGACTTGGTTTCAATATGCAATCTTTTCAATTTTGTACTTGACAGTCGATTAGTCGACTGTAGAAATTGACCAAATTACTTTGGAAGTATATGTAAGCATCGGCTATTGATATGGTTTGAGATCCCCAGGGGATGACTCATTCGTATGAATCCTCTCTTGCGTTAAGAATGTATATATACGAGATTCTCTGGGGAGGAATCCTTTATATTGTTCCTTTACTTCTTCAAGAATCGGAATTGAGTTGACCGGAAATTCGTCGATTTTTTTTGAAGAGTCCGAGATCGGATAAGTGTATTTCTTACAAAAAATCTCTTCAAAACTGATATACGAGTTATATGTTCTAGATGCGGTTGTGGAGTGGAATGCTATAGTGTTGAACTATTTATCCTAGGGGTTAAGTCCATGGTAGAGGTCAACGTTAGCATTTGTCGGGCGGCTTATGTTAAGATCCATAGAGAGATTTTGTTCGAGCGATGAAGACTCATGTGTTGTGATGCTAAATGTGACTTCACCATAGGAAATGACAGAAAATAGAGTCCACCTCAAAGCCAGTGGGTTTAGCTAACCCAAGGGTACATCAACTACAAAAATTTGGAGATGCTTTCGATTGTGGTGCATGGGAGTAGGTGGTATTCAGTAACACATGTTGGAGCATGGAACAACTATGTTTACATAGTGACATATTTTATCTAGAGATATGCATGGTTTCGGAAGGTAGTTTCGAAACCTTGTGTAGGAGGCCAACTTTTGGTTTTTACGGAGGAGACCTCCATGGAAATCCTTATACGAATGTACCTTAGTAGTTTTAGTTGTACTTCTAATATTGTTAAGTTGTGTGATGCAGGCTGCACAGCTATTTTTTAATTTATATTCTACACCCTAGACATTATTTATTATACCACCTTATGTACTTATTAGATGGTTCGGTTCTTTAGAGGGGAAAACAGTTACGGTTATTCGAACAGTGTCAAAAGTTACTATTATATGTTGTACACATATTTCTAGTTTCTCATACCAGACTTATGTATGACTCGTGGTTTTAACTTACCTTTAATTCCATGGGTGCAACTTTGAGTAATCCGAGAAAGGAAAGTTTTCGTTGATATTCTTTGGAGCTCGAGGAAACGAGCTGGATGCTTTCTCCTACCGTGGTATTCTTATTTCCACTGCACTACTAGTATGTATATTTCAGCAATTGTAAGAACAAGTTGTTATAACTGTCTAGGCTTATGATAGTACTAAGGATTGTAACTCAGAAATGCTCTGTATCTTAGAGTAGCACTTTGTGCTATCTTTTGATATTATATATTATCATTCTGCTATGATATTTTGATGTTTTTTTCTCTTCTTCCTTGTTTGTTTTCTTCTTCCTTTTATTTTAGCCTGACAATCTGTCTTTTTGGCACTTGGGTGCTCGGCGCGTGAATACCGTTGATGTATTAGTGTCGACATTTGGGGGTCAAAAAGGTAGATCGTTACATTTATAAACATTTTATAAAGGAATAACTTTATTTATAAAATACTTTACAAGGGCATAACTTCAAGTTATTACTCGTATAATACTCTATTGTATCCTAAGTGTATATACAAAACATCAAATTCATTTTACTTATTTAAAATTCAGATGAATGCCCATGTTATCCCGCCTTTTGGCGAAGCCATGATATCATCGATTCGACCAGGAACGGATAGTCGATAGCTTGAAGAGCCAGTTATATATAGTACTATAGATGATAGTTAAACAGATTCAAACCAGAACCAAATCGAAGTATAGCAAACATGAAGTCACTGACCTGACCTCGTGAAGTTATATCTTGTAATGACCCGGGAATTTAACGATATTTAATAATGTAATTAACTAAATTTTTCTTGAAACTAAACAATTAAATTTTGCAATGAAAATTTGATATTTGGAATACGTCTAATTAAGCGTAGCAAGTGTCAAATGTTCATCTGAAAATATAAAAGTTAGTTTCGTTGTGTAGTTTTAAATTTCAATTTAAAATTAGTTAATTTGATGAAAATAAAATGTTTTCAAAATCCGAATATTTTTATATATTAAAAATGTAAATCATTTTCTGAGTGAGACTCCTATAGCTCCGTTTATCTTATTTTCGACGAATTAGTAGAAGTTTGGCAGCAAAATTCGAGTTTTGATAGGTTAGTTGTATCGCTCATATCTATGTACCATTCTGTTTGTCTTGTCGTGCTGATCTCCGCAGTATATTCATTTGTGCATTTCGGCGTCCAGTACGTGGCGAAATCTTCGAAATGGTTAGCTGTATCGATAACCATTTTTTAGCCTTTTGGTTCCTTGTGTCCTTCCATTTGTTTCTCCAGAGAAACAAATTGTCGGTTGCCATAAATATTTCCTCAAATTCAACGTGGGCTTTTTCTATTCCACCATTCAATATATTATATTCTGTTCATTCCTTTCGTATTCTTTCTTTTTCTCTATTCTCTTTCATTTCTGTTCATTGCTTATAAAAAAAGGAAAGCTTATAACTAAGTTTATATATATATATATGGAGATTTCTGTTTGTCCTCTTCCTAATTGCCAAGAAGCCGACCTACTTCCCATGCATGACCAACAACAAGAGCCTACCTTCTCACTGCCCTTCATCCCCTCACGCACCTAGTCACGTGATGCCGCCACCATCTTTATCGAGCCATCTTTATTGCCCATGTCAACCTGATCCTAGCCTTGCTCCTCCCAGACCGCACCCACATCTAGAGCAGCCCACCACCTCCAAGTCCTCCACCCGTCACCTTCGCAATCAGTCGCCTCCGCCTTCCAGCCTTCTTCCCCACAGCTATCTCCCGACAACCCACTGACCGAGCACAACGCCACTGCCACCTACCCCTTCGAACCCGACCTACCTCTTCCCCGTTGCAAGACCACACCTGCATCTCCTCTCCTCCAAGATGCAGCCCTCCCTGACCTGTACGCCAACCTTTGCCTCTGCCCACTGTCACGCCAAAACCCACACCGAACCCATTAGCCAACCTGACACAGCTCCTCAACCAAACAACCTGACAACAGAACCCAAACATCGTCCACCGTATAACCATCATCCTACCAGACCCCTGGCCCATATCCGCATGTGCACCACCTTTCACCTGATCCGACAGCCACAACGCAAAACCTGAGTGCATGGAGCAGCGACTCGCTTCCTTCTTTTGCTTTATTATATTTGTCTGCGTGTGTATATATGCCTACGGCTTCTTTCACTTTATAATAAAAAGTATTATCACTACACCAAAAGCTGAATTTTACAACAGGCCTTCCGCCTAATTAGCAACGGTTACTTCCCGTTGTAAAATATAACGGTTGTTAACCGTCGCAAATGATGGAGGGAAATTTCCCTTTGGCGCCATATATTTTTGTCCGTTTCTTTTCTATTGGTGACGGGATTTAACCGTCGTTTATTTTGTGCCACATGCTGGCGGTATAATTTAGTCTTTGCGCCATAATATTTACAACATCACGAAACATATTTCCCCCAAATTATATCCCCATTTCGACCCAAATTAAACCTAGATCGATTTCGCCCCAAAATATTTCCACCACCTCCGCCTCTTCCGAAAGAGCCAGAGCCACCTATTATCACTTTGGACGATCTGTTCAGGAAGACCAAGACCACTCCCATATTTGTTAATCTATCATTGAATTCATTCATTTCTCCCACTGATTTCACTAATTCACGGCTCCTCTGATTCACAATTTCAATTCGTGATTCAGATTTTTTTTATTTTTAGCATCAACTCTTTTATTTCCTGAGTCGAATCCTATACTATTTTGATTTGGTGAATAGCTGTTGACTTTGGATTGACGGAAAATTTGTGATGCAATTTGTCGAGTGCGAGTCTGGAGTAGATTGACTCTTCAGTACAGATTCAAACTGGGAGGTCAAGTTGAAGAGGTAATGACTTCATAAATCCAAAATGGCTTCATAAATTTAAAATATGACAGCAAGTATGCAAGTTGAATTTAAATAGTAATGAGTATTCATAAATGAATCATATGACAGCAAGTATGCATGCCTGAAGTTATAGCCATAAGTATTCATGATGCTTCACTGGCTGCTCATATGCTCACTGAAACACATTTATGAAGTTTCATTTCCAGTTCCATGACGTTTCATTGTATGTGGATTCAATTGCTGAATATTTATTTGAACGACGGTATGCTATTTTGGTTGAATAGTAGGATATGCTTGCTCACTTATAGAGGTCTATACGTGTTTCTCATATTGAATTCGTACACTACAACATGCTCATTTTTACTAAATATGATTGTTGTGTGATTTAGTAGCCTGCAATATGATTTATTACATACTTAATCGCTAACTTAGTTTGTTGATTTAATTTCATGCTTTGCAACTTATTTAAATAATGTACAGAAAATAAGTACATGTACATTATGAATTGTGTACATGTTATGTGGAGTTGCAACTATTTTGTGAAACGCAAGGTAAATAATCTGAAATTATATAAGAGGTTTTATTGAATAAGTAGGAATTGGGTAATATTTCTAATTGCAAATAATAGCAAAAACAATTGTTTATAATCAAGTAAAAGATTGAATTCGATAATTTAGAAATGAATATTAATTATTAAATGGGATTTGAGGCATTTTCATTCATTGTATATTTTAAAAGGCAACTTTCAAGAAGTATATAGGATTTGAAAAGTGCTTAACAAATATGGGCGCAATTTTCTCAGGCATGCTACATGAAAAAATTTATGTAATGTATGCAAGTATAAATGCAAAAATATAGAAAGCAATATATACATAGAGCAGGATTTTTTTTCTTCTTTTGTTCATAACTTCCTAAGTAATATATCGATAGCGATACTGTTGATGTTAGGTGTTTTTCCTTTGAATATTCATGATAGTTGGGTATGCACACCTTTTTGAGTTTGCTATCATGTAGGGTTAATTTTGTAGCCTATAGCTCAGAAAAAACGGATGAGAATGAAACAAGTTATCCTCCTTTCTTTTTTATAGCAATAATGTAATATAGTTGGTGAGCATTCTTTTTTTAGTATGATTTTTAAAATAATCAACTCACCATTGAATTGCTTAATACTTACTAATGATAGTGTAATGTTTCATACATAAATATATGAAACTGTAAGTGCAGATAGACAATATCTTGGTTATGATAGTGGATAGATTCCTCATCTTCTTCCCCATTGTGTTCATTGTTTGGCTGAAACATAATTCATCAAAGTAAACACATTCACTAGTAAAAGAGGAGTAGCGCATAGACGTTATGCCGGTGCTAAAATTCATGTCGTTGTAATGTCAAAATTTTTTGGAAACAGTTTGGTGCTAATGTTAAAAATAAGTTTGATTGTGCAAAATAATAACCAGTAGGGATATTATTTGATTGGTAGTTGATTGAGTTGATTGTTGTAGGATAATATCAACTAGTGATATTATTCGATTGGTAGTTGATTATTAATCGATGATAAATAATTGGTTAGTAGTAATTGTAGATAACTATTATTGGGTAAATTAAATTTTGTAAATGATGCTCCTTTTGGGTGGAACTTGATGTTTAATTTGATGACTAAGCTGCAATAATGACCAAGAAAGTGATGCAAATTTATAATGACATGATATCATTTGTTTTATCCGTATTTATTTTATGTAAAGTTGAGGAACTCATAGAGTTGAACTAATTGTTAACCATGTCCTAGGAATGATTTTATTAGCTATTCTACAGTTTGGTGAATAAAATCTCACGCGAATCGTCAAATCATGCTCCTTTCAATTATAGGTACCTTTTCTTCTAATTTTTTTATTGCATACTAAAAAATCAAATGAACTGAATGAATTTTATTGTAAGAATTCACCGTGGTAAAACTGTAAGTTTCCGAGTGAAATCAAAACAATTCATTGTGGTCAAAACTGTAAATTTCTTTCTAAAGTTGTCCATCTCCTTATAGTACAAATTGATGGTTATTATTATATCCAATAATTTGTTATAATTTCTATTCATATTTTTGTTACACGCACGCATTGTGTGTATGTATGTATACATACACAATCCATTAATTATGCTTACTATTGGGTGGGGAATGGCTCTGTTCCATTTTTTTGATTTTTACGTTAACTTGCATATGGATTTTCTTATTTGACTGTTATACAGTGGGTTCAGTCCTATATTTGGTTACTCAACTGCTAAAATTGTATTTTAATTAAAGAATATATGTTAAACCGATAGATCATACTGCTTGGTACATAAAATTTGAGATTTTTTAAAAAAATTCATATTTTTAATCGACTGTGAATGAAGCTAAGGTTACAACAAAATATGGTGGTTCATATTTTTACGTATTCTAATGGAGAAGAATTTTATATTTTGATTTGATAAGTCTATAACTCAAAACTGGCAATGGAGTTCATGACAGAAAGGCATAGATCCAAAAATGCACAAAATAACTTGGGTCATTGTTTCTGAACATGATGCATGGATGGAAACTGTTACATCATTCTATTTTTTTTTGATTCATGGCTGCTTATAGTACATGAATAGTAGATAGAATAGTACATAATTTCTGAACATGATGCATGGATGCGAAGCGAGTGGATGTATTTGGTATAGAAATATTATAGGATGTTATTGTTTTTTAAAAGGTTTTAAAATTTGGTACAGGAATACTTTTAACCTTATCTTTTATAGGATTGTCTCTTATAATTTGTGGACATAAAGAAGTTTATATTGGTGACAAGTAAGGATGCTTATATTTTATGTCATATACATAATAATATAAGTTAAATAATTCATCTGTTTAATCTTTCATTTGGAAACTACTAGAAAACAAAATTACATACTCAAAGTTGGGATGTAGTATCCACTGGAATACAAACTTTTATGCTCATACTCGAGGATTAAATCAAATTCACACATCTTGGTAATACATCAGTATAAGATTCCGTGGTCTAGATCAACTAATGAAAGTTTAGGGCTTTTGCCAAGTTTATTTTAGAGACCAGTAAATTAAAGATACAATGGTTGTTTTGTTTGATTTGATCATATTCAAAGGTATAAATCTGAAAATTTTAAGAAAAGGGAGATTAGAAAGTGTGTTTTGGGTTTTATAAATAGGAAGGATTTGCATGCTTATAAATTAAGAAGGAGGTGGCAGGGATTACTACTTGAATGGCTTCTTTTAATGTCAAATTTTTTTGGAAATAGTTTGATACTAAAATAATAAACTTAGTTAATTTATTTAATTATGATAAAATTTTGTTAACTTAGTTAATTATGATAAACCATCTTTATGTATTAATTCAAATAATTTCACTTAAATATCAATTTAATTATTTTAGAATTATTATGCATTTTAATCCTCGAAGCCTTTGCATTTAAACATGAAATTATTCACGTACTTATTAGCTCATTATTTTCTTTCAGTGTGTCTTTTAATATAGACAAACAATGGATGAATGAATCTAATCGAAGAAATGAAGAATATGTGCAAGGAGTGATAAATTTCATTAAATTTGTTACTGAAAATGGTGGCAATAAGGAAAAGTTTTCGTGCCCTTGCACGTGGTGCAAAAACGAAGATACATTTGAATTAAAGGAAATTCATTATCATTTGCTTAGACATGGTATTGATCAATCATACACTGTGTGGTATTTTCACGGGGAAAGAATACCGGAGAAGCCAAAACAACAACCGGTTAGTCATGCCACAACTACCGATGAGTCTGAAAATATTAGGATGGAAGATTTGGTCAATGATGCAGGTAGATTCCATCATTTTCAACCTACAAGTCAGTTGCATGATAATGCTAGTATTGGAGAGCAGTCTACGGATAAATCATTTTTCGGTAGTGCAACTGCAACAGAGCCATTGTATCCTTCATGTCAAAAAGGGATTACAAAGTTGTATGCCATTGTTAAACTGAATAGCTTGAAGACCCAATACGGCTTTTCAGACAATGGTGTGACTGCACTACTCGAATTCATAAAGGAGTTACTCCCCGAAGGTAACACGCTACCATCAAAGTATCCCGACGTGAAGAAGATCATTAGGCAACTTGGGATGGATTACATAACTTATGATGCATGCATTAATGACTGCATCTTGTACTGGAAAGATAATGCAAACAAAGTTTGTTGTCCAAATTTCCCCGAACCAAGATATAAGTCAACGCTCGACGAAGAGAGAAAAGCTATCAAAGTACCTCAAAAGACGGTAAGACATTTTCCTTTAATTTCTAGATTGAGGAGGCTGTATACTGTACCATGGATAGTAGAAGCGATGACCTGGCATGGTCGTGCCAAGTCCAGTACAACCGTAATGCGTCATCCGCGTGACACTTCTCAATGGAAAACTGTAGATTCTTTTGATTCTTCGTTTGCTGCCGAACCACGAAATATCACGCTTGGAATAGCAATAGATGGTTTCTGTACGAATGCTTCTTTAACAAATCCTTATAGCTGTTGGCCAGTGATTGTAGTACCATATAACCTTCCTCCGTCTTTGTGCATGAAAAGAGAGTTCTCAATGTTAACACTGTTGATTTCTAGGCTAAAACAACCAGGGAAGGATATTGATGTTTATTTAGAACCTTTGATAGATGAGTTAAAGCAGTTATGGGAAGGAGTCGTTGCATTTGATTCATTTAAGAAATCTGAGTTCATAATGAGAGCTAGAGTGTTGTGGGCAATCCATGATCATCCCGCTCTTGGGACTTTATCGGGATGTACAACTCACGGCTACTTTGCATGTCCTATTTGTGGGGAAGAAACTGATTCTTATTATCTCCTTGAAAGTAAGAAAATTTGTTACATGGGACATCATAGATTTCTTCCGTCCGGACACAAGTTTCGATACGATAAGACAAATTTCAACAACGAGCAAGAACTTAAGCGTCCTCCAAAGCCACTGATTGGTTATCAAGTTGAAAAAAAGGTAGCGAATATAAAAATGAAAGTTGGTAAAGAAAAACGAGAAATTGGTCGAAAACGAAAAAAGATAATCGATGAAAAAGTTCCTGCATGGTATAGGAGGTCGAAATTCTTTGATTTACCATATTGGAAAGCAAATTTGACTCGACATAATATTGATGTTATGCATACAGAGATGAATGTCACGAAACATTTGATTAACACAATTATGGACCATAAAGACATGTCAAAAGATGGCATCAATGCACGGAAGGATTTGAAAATCATGGGTATAAAACAAAAGTTGTGGGTGATAGAAGATCCTGAAACAAGTAAACTAACCATACCAATTGCGACTTTCACTTTGAGCAAAGAAGAAAAGATATGGTTTTGCACCATTTTGAAAAATTTGAATGTGCCGAGCAAATTCTCTTCTAACTTCCGTAACAATGTGAGCATCAACCCTCCTGAACTAAGAAATATGAAGTCGCATGATTACCACGTCATAATGCAACGTTTACTTCCGGTATTGCTTCAGCATTGTTTTCCGCAACATAAGGATCTACGGAATGCTATTCACCGCATAAGTCTCTTTTATAACATTTTATGTTCAAAGGTGATCAATAGGGAACATCTTCAAAAAGCAAAGGCTAGTTTGGTAGAAGCAATGTGTGTTCTTGAAAAACATTTTCCGCCTGCATTTTTTGATATCAGTATTCACCTTATGATTTATTTAGTCGATGAAGCATTGATTTCTGGTCTTGTTAGATATAGGTGGATGTACCCATTTGAACGGTAAATTACTAATTTCAATTATGTACATCATTATTCGATTTAAATAGCTATTGATGTCTACAATTTACAACTGTTCATCTTCATAGGTTGATGAAAACATATAAAGGATATGTGCGCAACAAAAGATATATTGAAGGGTGTATTGTAGAAGGATATATTGTACAAGAAGCTAGTCTTTACTTCATGGAGTATATGCCAAAGGGAGGTGATGGCACTCATAAACATACCCGTGAAGCGTTTTAGACGAGGATGACGAGTTTGCTGATGAAATAGCACTAGATAATGGTAAAGATATAACGTTAACTCAAGTGCAATTTGAACAAGTGCGTAAATGGGTCCTTGATAAATATGACGGATTGGATGAGTGGAAGAAGTAAGTTCATAAATTTGTTCTGAATTTTTATTATTGTAAATCAATTCATCAATTCATATATATAGTAATTATTGTGTGTTTTTCGTAGGAGGTATAACTCCTATGTTCAAAGCACCAAATCTCGAACTCGAGGCGGGGGTACATCTGGGGAAGCTATTAAAAATTTCACTTTTTGGTTACGTGAGGAGGTATACATATTAGATATTTAACGTATTTTTAAGTTGGCCATACACCTCCTTGATAATGTTATTTTTACTTATTGTGTTTGTTGTAGTTGTTGAAGACCGTCGATGTTGACTCAACTCTTTGGCGGCTAGTTAACGGGCCGATGTTTGATGCCCGTAGTTATATGAAGTACCAAGTGAATGGGTTTTTTATTTTCTTCAAAAAGTTATGAAGAGCGAAAGCTAACACAGGATAGTGGTGTATGCATGAGAGCAATTACACAATTTAGAGCGAGTGGGAAGGATAACAATTTTAAGGAAGTAGAAACAATGTATTACAGAGTTATTCAACAAATAATTAAGTTGGATTACATTGACTTCAAATAAATAGTTTTTTATTGTGATTGGGTAAAGGTCGAAGATAAGATCAATGGTTGTAAAATAGATCCTGTTTCAAACTTGATCACAGTTAACTTGGGAAAATTGAAGAGTAAAGACAGCGTGAATGATGAGCCATTTATTCTTGCATCGGAAGCGAGTCAAGTGTTCTACTCAAAAGATTTAAAAAATGACGGATGGTTTGTGGTTTTGCATACACCAAAACAGTTGACCAAAAATGTGGATGACACTGAGTTTTCCACCGTTTATCAATCAGCTTTTGAAGACAATGAAAAATTAAAAGATCTTATCAAATGCATATGTTAACTTTGTATTTCAGTTATGTTATTGTACCTTAACAAATATTTATTTAAAATGGTGCAAAATGTAAAATGGTGTGTTATATGATAGTAATAGATGCATTATATTTTTTATTACTGCCATTATAATATCCTGATATTGTTTTCATGAATAATTTTAGAGAATATATTGGAAGAGTTCATTTTAGAGAATATAGTTAAAGGAACTGCGTCAATGTCATCATCTATGAATACATAAGCATTAGTATTGACAAAAAAGAAAAAGTGACTGTGATTTCAAAGGAAGCGCCTATTAATAGGATAAGGAGTTTACCATCGAGGACTACATAAATGGGTTGACTGCGAGTGTGATCGAAGAGTGGTCCAATTTATCTCCCTGCAATATAAACGAGAGAAAAATTGGACCTCTCTTCGATTACACTCGCGGTCAACCCATTTATGTTCTCCTCGATGGTAAACTCCTTTTTCTATTAATAGGTTCTTCCGTTGAAATCTCAGTCACTTTTTCTTTTTTTTCAATACTAATGCTTATGTATTCATAGATGATGACGAAGACGCACTTCCTTTAACTATTTTGGATAGGCCTACGCGAAAGATTTTAAGGTATGTTTTCTATTGTTTTATTAATACACATATTGGTATTCTGTGTATTTTCATTCAACAGCATACATTGACATTAAATTTGCAGACTGCAAAGACCAAAGATGAAAGAAAGCATGACCTTGCTGATTATTGACCTTGCTGATTATGTGTTGACAGTGAACACACACTTTAAAGTGAACACACTTTAATTTTATTAATATGGGTTGTGGTATTGAGTTTGTAAGAATATTTTGCTTGTTGCTTACATGTCATAAGAGAATAATTAGTAAAAACAAATGTAGAATGAATATTTGCGGATTATGGTTGCTGCTTCTTTCGCTGTTTAGTTCTTGATACCTCAATATTTATCGGACTGAATGAAAATATGACGGTCATTATATCATGTAGGTATTAGGAAGTTATCTTTGCTCTTGTGAACTGTACTTTTTTCCTCTTTTCATTTTTCAGTTTCTTCCTTTTATTTTTTTGGACTCAGTGATTTGTGGGAGAATCACCATTACATAATACTAATGATTATTTGGGAAGGTTGGTCTATAGATTATTATTGTTACCTGTGATGTAACTGCTGGCTCTTTATACTTAATGATTAAGAAGAGTTATGGCATATTAATGAAATCAAGTTTGCATTTTGCAGGAAATAATGTCACAATCGTCACAATCATCCACTTTAAACCGAGAGAAAATTGATATAGACAACTACGGTTCTCCAGTCGAAAAAAATACTTCAAAGGTCGCCTTGAAGATGGGTAAACTAGTAAGAAATCATGTGCCAATCTCTTATCCAAGTTGGAAAAAAGTTCCGTCAAATTACAAGGAAGACGTGTGGAATCAATTGGAGGTATTGTTTTTTCAATTTCTATAAGTTAGAACTTCTCTATCTAAATTAAACAAGGTGTACTTCAAAACGACCTGCAAGTGAGATTCTTTTTAAAATTAAACAAGCTGCTGCACCTTTGGGATTTAATGTTGAGAAACACAACTATATATAGGATGTTTTCTTTTTTTTTTTGAAAAACATATACACATTCTACTATTTTAATTCAGTAAAAACTGTTATTCTCATTATAGTTAAAATCAATGCTGTTTGGATCAATGAGCTCTTCTAATTTAGTTTTCATTTTGGGTTATTTGATGGTTCGAACTGTTTAAATGGTGCCAGTCTTGATTTAATTATGCCAAAGGGCATATGGTCAAAAATGGATATGATTCTAAACCTTCTTACTAATGTTTGTTTGTAAATTATAAAGCAACAAAATTTGTTTTATGTAAGCATTTTGGATCTATTCAAATTGCAAATCCAAATTTCTAATGTATCAAAGATTTAATGAAAACAAAATAAGCCTGAACTTGGTATGCCTGTCTTGATTTAATTATGCCTGGTAGAATTCTTATCCTACACACAATAACATTATGTTTATGAGGATTATATTCTCTGGCTATTTTTTGATGCCTTGAATTTTGGTGGTGATGAAGACGTCTTTATAAAAGTGTTTGGTAATGAAGGAAACGACGAGTGGTGGTGATGAAGACGTCTTTATAAAAGTGTTTGGTAATGATGTAAAGGGCAGGAGCCGATGTATTGGGACCAATATATCTCCTAGTCAAGTTAAGGGTGCTGCCATTCCATGCAAACGACTCAAAGAGGCCAAAGGAGAATATGAGCAGCGGCTGCAAGCTGTGGAGCAAAAATTGTTGAAGGTGGATAGTATGGATGGTAAACTGGAGCGTATTCTCAAGCTAGCCGAAGGTGGTCAAGTAGGCAGTAGCACCGGTACTTCTCAGTTTCCCACTCCGACCAATCCGTCAATCGACCAAAGATGTGAAATCCTGAACTTCGAGGAGGAAGTAATTGCAACAGGTACTATTTTATATATCAGTGTATATAATTCGACATATATTTACTCCTGGAATGCTTATTAAATCTGTATGATATTATTAAATCCGTATTATAAATACAATGATATAACAGGTACTATATGCCGAGATTCCACACAATCAATATGTCATGGAAAACCAGTACCACTCGCGTATGAAAAAGTTTTGTTAGACAAAATTTTGTTGGAGGATGAGCCAACTGCCAAAATGAATCGACATATGGTCGAGACCTTTAGGGACGTTGGAGTCGGAGGTTATGTGTGCCATCAAAAGGGTTTGATACGATATCTTTAGTCGGAGGTATGTCTTTTGTTATTTTACGTTGTCGGATATCTGAATTTGTCTCTAAATGCTAGAATATGCATTGAATTTCCTTAATTACTATAGGTGTTCGTTGCTATTGAATAGCTACATTGACATTTGAAGAATTCGTGTTCATGTCCACTTCCATATCAAAATTATCACTGTTAGTATTTTGATTAATAGGTTTCTTATAGTGACCAATCTCTGCATATGTTGTTTTGCATAGTCGTGCTGTACTTGAACTTTGTTACTACCATTGTGTACTTGGTTTGTTTGTTGGGTCTGACTTGGATGACCTGAATACTTGTTGGCTTGGCTGTGACTTTTAGCAAAATCTGCATTTGATAAATGAAAAGCGACTTTTAGCAAAATCTGCATGTGATTATCTTTGAAATTAAGCAAATTAAATATTTATCTTTATTTTAAGTCATATCCCTTGATTTGTTTTTCCACTGTAAAATCTGTTTCAATATTCAAATCATAACAATAGTATTAATAAAATGACTTTTTTATGGATTTAAAACTGAATAAATAAAATCAAATATAAGAAGATCTGCATTTTATTTTTAGTTTTGATGAAAATGGAAGTAGAAGTGAAAGTCACATAAAAAAGGGGGAAATGACACCTGTATGAAATTCCCACTTTCCAGCAAGCTTTCATATTTCAATCTTCTCTATATTTAAGTCAAATGCCATTTAATTGATTTTCATGGAAAATTCATTTCTAGAACTATTAGTTTGTAACAAATATACATTCAAAAATTATTATTTTGTACAAATAACTATCAGAAAACTAAAACTATTTTCATATAGAGATTATAGATTTACGGGTCTATTTCTAAAAAATCAGTATGATTCGTATATAGAAACAGATATGTGCTACTTTTGATTTGGTGGAAATATATATATAAAAACGTCTGTATGATTCGTATATAATAATAATAAATAATACACTGTTAAGAATCCAATTTATCCACGCTTCTAAAATCCAAAGCTCTCACTGCAGTCATCACTGGTTTAACTTTTGTTCAGTATAAAGTTGGATTCGTACAGCACATCCATGCTAGAGAATATTTGTAGCTATATGTTTGTGTTAATACCATTAGTAGTTAATTTCAGCTTACATATTTACCCATTCCTACTACTTTTGCCTTCCACTTTCGCTTCCAAAAAAACAGTAAGTATAATCTATACCCTAGGCATAAAAAAAGTATGTTAGTCCTTTTAGAACATAATAAGTTTTGCAATCTTCTGGTAGAAATTGAACTTTAAAGCCATCATCCAAAAGTCCTTTTACTTGCTGTAAAAGCCTTCAGTGAAATACAATTATCATTGCTTTGAACACACTCAAAACAAAAAAGTCCACTTACATTAATTAACTGAAAAAAGGGAAACTAGACGAAGAAATGAACAAATAATAGGATTTCCAATGCAGTGAGCAAAAAGGATGATTAAAAGTATAATATACGACGGGGAGATGGATTATTTCCCTTAAATACACAATTTCAACGTACTTTTTATAGGTAAATAGAAACAAGAAATATTAAATGTCCACGCATAAAAGGCACAAGTAGAAAGATATCAAAAGAAAGGATAAACAGTAGGAGACGAACATATGTGAAGAGGGTCACATGGAGGGGATCCTAAAAAGATTAAAATCAGTGATTTATGAGGGTGGCCACTGTTTCACATGTAATGTGTTAGTGGGGAAATGAGAACCATGTGTTGGAGCCTAGGTATATGATGCACAGTAACAATTAAAGGTGCCGATTAATTAATGTGAAAATACTATGTGCAGGTTGGACAAGAAGTTATGACTTATGAGGGTAAGGTTTTTGTTGGAGTTTGATATATGGGGATGATGGTGATCTATGTGGTTATGCAGTCTGATTCATAGGAGGGTGTTGGAGTTGTGGTTTAGGTTGTGATTGGTTTTCGTTTGAATGGTGTAGACTATCTCAAAGTGAAAAACTTTACAATATTGAATCCACTTCAGTATGCTTCATTTGTCATCTTAGCCAGCTGATGAAATCAGTATTAATTTCATGCATATGTTATTACCAGCGTGTTCGTGCAAATGTTATCACCAAATTATTGACTTTTTGAGTTTCTTTTGCCTTTTTGAGTTTCTTTTGCCTTTTTGTTTCTAAATTAAGTGTTGTTTTTGAAATGCAGGCTTTAATAGAAGCATTTTGGGTTGCTGTCTTTGTTTCTAAACTCAGATGTCTCGAATCTTTGTTTCTCTGGTAACTGCTCTGGTACTGATTGTATGATATGTCTCTGTTTCCTGGCCGGTTGTCCCTGCTGTATCATGTAACTCATTGTATTATTGCATTATTGTGGTAGCACTGTTTGATTGTATGATATGTCTGGTACTGATTGTATGATATGATATGTCTCTGTTACTGATTGCATTATTGTGGTAGCACTGTCTGATTGCATTATTGTGGTAGCACTGTCTGATTGCATTATTGTGGTAGCACTGTCTAATTGCATTATCTGCTGTTGCTTTTGATGCCTATTTTTTTTTCAAATGGACAAAATTTCAACGGGTAAGAACCGTTGTACATTAGTACATAACAACGGTTTCTGTCCGTTACGTTATGACTAAAGCCATGGAATTATGGCTCAAATGAAACAGCTACGACCCGTTGCTACTTATTACAAAAACGACGGACTTTAACCGTTGCTTTCTAGTCATTAAGCAACGGTTTTTAACCGTAGCTTTTCTCGAAAAAAATGGTGTTATAGAGACAGATAAACAACGGGAAATGACCGTTGCTTATGTGTCTAATACAACGGTAAGTAACCGTAGTTTTTTTTATATTTAGCAACGGGTATTTTCCGTTGCTTTTTGACCTAAAAGCAACGGTTAATTACCGTTGCTAAATTTTACCACTCCATTATTAGAAACGGTTTATAATCGTTGCTAATAGTGTTAGCAACGGTTTTAAACCGTTTCTAATCGATGATCATGGTGTAGTGTATATATATATTATATTATAAAGTTTTTTTTGACATGTTGTTTCTATTCTTATATTTAAAGTATGAAAAGTGTATATATAATATGTTATATGCTCACATATATTTGCTATTTTATATATATGTTTGCATTTATTTTAGTATTTATATATGTTTCCAAAATTATTTTTGCATAGTGGCTGTCTTGTTTATATATATGTGTATAATAATATTGACTTTAAAGTATATATGTATATATGTTTATAATAATATTGATTTTAAAGTATATATATATATATATATTTATTTTGAATCTGTGTTTTCAAATTGAATATTAATTTTAAAATATAATATATATATTTCATATAAAATTATATATATGTTGTTTCATCGATATCGAGTCCCAGCCTTGCTTTGCTCTAGGGTTTGTCGCTTGGATCGGTCAATTTTTGAGTCCGTGATTCAATTCATAGCCTGTTTGTTTTATCATCTTCATAGCCTCGAAAGGTGAGCAATCACACACGATTAACATTCTTATATTTAGTAAATTCAATTCACATGAAATGACGATTGAAATCTGTTGTTAAAAATTTAATTCGTTAGTAATTAAATCGCTTAAATATGATATGATATTGATTGCATTTGTTCACCTATTATAATTGACATTATTGACACCAATAACCTGTTAGTATGTGGACATCATATTTAATTTGACAATTTTGATCATATTTTCCATTGATATGTATTTTATTTTATGCTATTATTTTATATTCTCACTGCAAGTTCCCTGTTCCCTATGGGTTGAAATGATACATACCCGAACAATATATAGATTAGGGGAAAATCGTTATGGGTTTAAATGATAAACTCAAGCGATTTTATTGAATTTTGAAATTTTGGGATTGCGGTTTGAAATGATATATACCTGTAAATATTAAATTATTGCAGATTGAAATGATAAATGTAACAACCCGCATATTTATCGATTTTATATTTAAATATTTTATTTAAATATTTCATCGTTAGTCGGATTATAGTCCAAAAAGCTACTTTTTGCAAATAGTTGAATTAGGACTCGAGAGCACCCCCATTGAGTTCAAAATGGCGTTTGCGATCTTTTTGAGTATAATCTTTAGTATGTTTGGAGTAAGTCGAATTTCGCTACTTTTTCTATTGGGTTTGGGTTCAACCCACTAGCTTAACTAATACCCTAGCTCAGCCCATCTCCTTCCATTCACTCATTTTCATTCCTCAAACTCAAGCTTCTACTAAAAATGGTGGAAAGGAAAGGGAATTAGAAATTCCAAGCCCTAGTTCATTTGCAAAATCCAGATTCTTGCTCCAAATTCAAAGAGAAGCTATTGGTAAGCATCCTCTTCTTCTTCTCCAACTCTTTCTCCTTTCAATCTCAGAAATTCCTAAACCTAACTTTAGGAAATAATTCTCTTTTAAGCTTAGATTCAAGCTTGTTGAGTTGGAATTGAAGAGTGATTGTCCTTGCCTTGCTCTATAGCTTCCTCTTCATTGTTTTTGTGTAAAAGGTGAGATTTTTATCTCACATCTTTGTCTATATCTATCCTTGTTGTTAGGTATGAATTCCTATCATCTATTTCGTGTTCACTTGTTGTGATTTGAATTGGTTTAGTGAATTCTTCAATTTTGGTGTTTTGGTCCAATTTTATGAAAATCCTTCTATGGACATTTGGACATTGATATTCGAAGTGTATCGAGCAGCCTTTAAGGCCGGGTTGTCGCTAGACGTAAATCCTTAGTTGTCATTGCTTGCTCGATCGCTTCCGATATTGTTTTGGCCATCTTGGCCTAGGTAAATTTCTGCCCAGATTGGGTGTTCAGACGTCTGGAGGTCAATGCCAGACGTCTGGTTTTGCCTCCTGGTGAAAATTAACATACGGCAGAAAAATAAAAAGGGCAGTGACTAATTTCAGACGTCTGAACTATTGTTCCAGACGTCTGAAAAGATGTCAGACGTCTGATTTATGTTTTCAGACGTCTGGTTGGTTTTCTGGGATATTTCCAGAAACCAAATCCAGACGTGTGGACTTTTCCCCAGACGTTTGAATGCCTTCAGACGTCTGATTCTAGGTTTCAAACGTCTGGATCGTTTTTTGGAATATTTCCAGAGACTAAATCCAGACGTCTGGACCAACCCCTCAGACGTTTGGAAATTCCCTGTTTTGCCGTATCATGCTAGGTCGAACCCCGTACCCCCCCGTCGTAGGGGATCTTATCCAAAAAAAAAACAATCAATATAATTTCTACTATGATGGTTTTGGGATTGATTTCTTTGGACTTTTCTCACGTCTTCGAACGTGAATTTATGTGATTCGATTCGTTTCAACAATCGTTTTGTGACTTGTCACTTTAAAAATATAAAGGTTTCAATACTAGTAGTAAATATCAAAACTCTTTCATCAAAACATTTTCAACTCTATCTTTAATACCAAACTCGTTTCTTAAACCGTTTTCCAATCTATTAGTATATACAAACCTTTACCTCATTCGTATGAGAAAATATAATTAAATGGCCTAGCAAAACAAGTGGTATGAAACGCTTGCGTTTACTTCGTCGGTTAATTTTTGGACTTGTTCGATTGAATCTCTTGTGACAATTTTCTAGTGGAGATCTACAATTTGTTCGTAAATATTTAAGTTAAGCAAGTGGTTATGGGACATGAAGCTAAACTCATATATTTACTAGCTTAGTGTAATTGACACTTCCTAATGATCGATGATGATCATTTTATGGTTTAGACTAGAAATGTGCGATGTCTCTTTGTCCATGTGAAGGACTGTACTTCGTTTTATTGAGCTTCGGCTCATCAGGAGGAGCTTCGGCTCAAAGTCCACAATGGGGGACTATACCCAGTCAGGAGGAGCTTCGGCTCATCAGGAGGAGCTTCGGCTCAAAGTCCGCAATGGGGGACTATACCCAGTCAGGAGGAGCTTCGGCTCATCAGGAGGAGCTTCGGCTCAAAGTCCGCAATGGGGGACTATACCCAGTCAGGAGGAGCTTCGGCTCATCAGGAGGAGCTTCGGCTCAAAGTCCGCAATGGGGGACTATACCCAGTCAGGAGGAGCTTCGGCTCAAAGTCCGCAATGGGGGACTATACCCAGTCAGGAGGAGCTCCGGCTCATTTTTATGGGATTGGCCATCCTCTTTCTTGTGTTTTCTGGATTTCTTGTTGATGATTTCTAGAATTTGTGTGTCGTTAACTTTTGTGATTTCTGGAATTTATGTTTCACCACCTTTCTTAGTTGGCATTGATATGTATGTCATTATTTGTGGCTTGGTGAATTAAATTAAGAATATGACGTTCTTTTCTCTGTCTTGAGATTATTGAGATATTGTATGACTTTTGTGGGATTTCTAATGTATACTTATCATAGTATGGCACCTTTTTGTTATCATATGTTTTATTATCATATCTCATATCCTATCTCATTTTATCTGATATTTATAGCTAGACTGATCCGTTTATTATTTTCTTCTTAAATAATACTCGGGTCAGACTGAGATTTTACAGGTGCTTCCTCATGACTTCTTATCTGGAGCCATCCTCTGACTTTTGGGCTAACTACTCTAGTTTAGTATTTTTTGTTGTATACATTTGAGATTTAGACTCCTTGATGTATACATATTCTTTTACCTTGCACTTGTATCTATTCTTTTGTGTTATGTGGATCTTATTTGACCACTACTCTGATGTACACTTTCATGTGTTATATTCATATCTATTTCCGCCTTTGTGATATGAATTGTCTGTGACTGATTTGTGTTATGTTTATTTCTATATTTGTTTCCGAAGATTATATATATAACCACTGTGTGATAGCTTTGAGTTTGTATCGGTATGTCGGATTTCCTCCTTAAACGATATGCATTCTATACTATCTGACATATCGGTGCTCGCACAAAGAAGTTACACGGATGGTCGCTCCTCAATAGCCTTATTCTCCATGCTAGTTGACAGCATTACACCGTAGTGTTCTTGGCTAGCGTGGGTATAGAGGTGGGGCATCACAATAAATATCTGAATCACTTGACCATAGGTTAGAAAACTATATACGGACACCGTTGGTCTATTTTGAAAATGATTTCTAAAGTTTTGAAAGAAAATAGATGGGTTTTAGTAAATACTGATTTTTAAATATAATATAAAGATTTTAATTTTAATATATGTGTAAAATTTAGATTTTTAAAGTTATATGTTTTGGAAATTTTAAAATTATAAGTTAGGTTTTAAAATGTAAATTATAAACTTTTACTTATAACTTTATTATTTTTAAATATGTAAAATAAGATTTAAAATAGATTTAAGAATAATAAGGTTTAATTTAATAATAATTTAATATAATAAAATTTATTAAGAATTTAATTTAACAAATAATATATATATATAATATGTTTAAAATATTTATTTAAAATTTATATTAATATTTTAAAATAGATTGTGTAATAACTTTAATAAATAAAGGTTGGAAAGATAAATTAAAGTTGACTTGACATTTAAATTGGTTAATAATTGAATTTAAATAAGAATTGATTTGTAATTTAATGTAAATAAGGGAGGATTTGAAACTTATTGATTTTATGATTTTTAAAGATATGATTTTCATAACTTAATAACTTGATTTTTTATAAAGGTGATTTAATGAATATTTCAAATTTAAATAAAATTGTAATTGAATATTAAATAGATTTAAATTTGTAATTTGAGAATTTATTTAAATATTTATAAAAAGGTGATTAAGTGAATATTTTCAATTTTAAATAAAATTATAATTGAATTTTGAAATATAAATGAAATTTATCAAATTGAGTTATTATAAATATTTGAATATTTAAACTTTTAAACCTATTGAATTGGAAGTGGTTCAAATTTGAAGTTCAAACCTGGATTTGAAATCGATATAAATTAAAAATGGTTTAATGAGAATTTGAATTGATTTGTGAAATTGGAAGAAAAATTCTAATTTGAAACCACTATAATATATAAACTCTTTTTAATTTATAAATTTTTTAATCTATAACCTATTTTAAATATAAACTATTTTTATATATAAAATATTTTAAACTACTTTTAATATTCAAATTGTTTAAGTTGGAACTGGTATGATTTAGATTTAATGGATTTAAATGCGAATACTTGATATGATGATTTAAACTATTTTGTGGTTATGATTTTGGAAATGGATATGATTTAAAGTGAATATGATTTCAAAAGTGAACATGATTTAAAAAATGATATGATTTTGAAATGAATATGAAATTTTGATGTGTAATATGAACTGTTTGAAATGATTATAAAAGTGATTTCATAAAATAACCATGGTGTGAAATAAGCGTTTGGTTGTTAAAGAGACCGTGATCGGATATTGTCATACTCTCTGCCAATACCGAAAACTACTTTAACAAGTGTGCACGTGGTGGAGATTCCAGAATGAAGTAGGATGGTTTGGCGAACATCTATATGAGGTATTAACGCATCCCTAACTCCCGCGAGTCAGCTTGATGTGACTAAAACAGGAGCCACGCCAGGCCAAGTGAGGTCACACCTCCAATCGAGCATGCTTCTTTGATACCGTTCTATTAATTTGTGATTTGATTGGGTGCACCTTTGATTATGAGAGTGTGTCTTGAGGTGGGCAGTAGTAGCTGCTACGCGTTACCACCAGTCCAGATCCTCAAAACGGTAGTATACTACCCTGGGCATTGCCTCGCATGCCTTGTCAAATGCCTTATCGTGCCCTCTACGTGTTTGGTTTGTACCGTACCTATGAAGTGCCCTCTGATAGCCCTCCAGTTTACGGAGGAATTACGGTACTGTATAGACTAAGGGAATATATAAAAATGTGTTAAAGGCGATATGGGTAACGCCTTAATGCTATTTTAATAGTTTACTTTACTATAGACATTATCTATGTAGCGTATTGGATCCTTGAAGGATGGAATCCCAAACATCCTTTAAGTTATATTGCATTTCACTTGAGTTGATTTACTTGCATAAGAATGTTAATCCTGACTCGAGTGTTTTGTGTTTTGCTTTATGCTCGAGTCTGACTGAGTGTCACAGCATTGAGACTCACCTTTTGGAGCTTGGAGCTTTGCTTGGAGATCTATCATCCATCTATTCTGCTTTCAGTTATTCCAGTATTTCCAGTTGTTTATGTTCAGCCTTGTTAGTTGATTTTGTATTAGTGACTTTTATGTATTCGAGATTTCTGTTGTATTTTGTTACAGACTCCGATGTTCTATAGTAGCTTCATGAACTACTATTTAACGATTTCTGCTGCTTATTACTATTACTCTGCGTTTTGATTTTGTGATTGATTTATTTACTGTATATGCTAAGTTTTGCCAAATATAAATTAACAATCGGTTGTTTTGAGCAATTCAAGTCCGACATGTTTAGATGATTGTCGATTTGAATGGTGCGAAATGCAGGTCGTTATAGTTGGTATTAGAGCTCTAGTTTAGGCAAAACTTAATATATGGAGTAAAAAACTCATTAGAGATAGGGTAGTAATACCCTAGAATGAGTAAAATTAATTACAGAATCATCTTCTTTCGAGCTTGATATTCTTTGTTAGGATTCTCTTTGATTAGGATTTCTTTTGAATTGTGGAATTTTTCTTTTGTTCTGAAATCCATTCTTGTCCTTTCTTGTCCATGTTTTCTTGACACTGGAGCATTCCATAGCTCTATTTCTGTCGATCTCTGCAAAAATTTAAGCACATCTTTCAACCTCAATTGGCATCTTCATCCTTGTGTGTGACTAATCACATCGGCGGTGCCGCCAACCTTAGTATGATTTGTAAAGGGGTGAAACTCCTTTACAACAAGCGTCGATTCACCGAAGATGTAATGGCTCACTATTTCGAACCATTCAAATCGATAATCATCCACTCATGTCAGACTTGAGTCACTCAAAAAAACAGATTGTTAATTTATATTTGGCAAAACTTAGCATATATAATAAATCAATTAATCACAGAATCACAGACATAGAGTAATATAACAATAAGCAACGGAATAGATAAATAGTAGTTCATGAAGCTACTATATAAATAAAAGAGTCAAACGAAATACAACAGATAACCCCAAGTATAAGTAGTCTCAAATACAAAAGTAACTGACAGGACTAAACAGAAATAACAAGAAACAACAATGATAGCTGCAAAGCTGAATAGATAACTCCAAGTAGATCTCCAAGGTCTAAAGGTGAGTCAAATGCTGTGACACTCAGTCTGACCTAAGCATAAAGAAAGATACAAAACACTCGAGTCAGGATTAACATTCTTATACAAGTAAATTCAACTCAAGTGAAATGTCAACTGAAATACAAAATAACTCAAAAGATGTTTGGGATACCCATCCTCTAAGGATCCGTTAAACTATTTACATACATAGTACAATACACTATTATGATAACGTCTATAGTAAAGTAAACTATTAAAATAGCGTTAAGGCGTTACCCATATCCCCTTTAACACATTTTATATATTACTGTAGTCAATACAGATACTGTAGGCTCAACCAAACGGGTGGTTTACTCAGGGAGCACTCCATAGGTACGGTACAAAACAAACTCGTAGAAGGCGCGATAAGGAATGTGACAAGGCATGCAAGGCAAGGCCCAGGGTAGGATTTTACCGTTTTGCGGATCCAGACTGGTGGTAACGCATAGCTGCTACTACCGCCCACCTCGAGACACACTCCTAAATCAAAGGTGCACCCAATAAAATCACAAAGTAATATAATGGTATCGAAGAAATGTGCCCGATAGGGGGAGTGACACCACTTGGCCCGGCGTGGCTCCTATTTTAGTCACATCAAGCTGACTCGCGGGAGTTAGCGCTGCGTTTATACCTCATACAGAATCGTCGCCAAACCATCCTACTTTGTTCTGGAATCTCCACCACGTACGCAGTTGTTAAAGTGGTTTTCGGTATTGGCAGAAAAAACGACAATATCTGATCCTGGTCTCTTTTACAACCAAACGCTTATTTCACACCATGGTCATTTTATAAAATCAATTTCATACTTCATATCAAAATAGCATATTCATTTCAAAATCAAATCACTTTTGAAAGCATATAACTTTGGAAATCATATCACTTTCGAAATCATATTCATTTCAAAAATCATAACCACAAAATAATTTTAACCATCATATCAAAATATTCGCATTTAAATCCATTAAATCTAAATCATAACAGTTCCACAGTTTAATATTGAAAATAGTTTATATATATTAAAATAGTTATAAATTAAAAATAGTTTATATATTTAAAAATAAGTTATAAAATAAAATAGTTTATATATTAAAAAGAGTTTATATATTAAAAATAGTTTATATATTAAAAATAGTTTATATATTAAAAATAGTTTATATATTAAAAGGAATTTATACCGAAAATAGTTTCAAATTAGAATTGTTCCTTCAATTTCACAAATCAATTCAAATTCTCATTAAACCAATTCAATTTATATCTATTTCAAATCTAGGTTTTGAACTACAAATTTAAACCACTTCCAATTCCATAGGTTTCAACGTTGAAATATTCAAACAAATTTCAATAACTGTAACAACCCGAGATTTCACAATTATCTGGTCATCGTCAAATGACGATTAAAATCGTTGGTTAATTGCTATTGCAGTTTGAATCGATCTGAAATTCTTTCGTAAATTTTGTAAAGATTGTAGCGGGCTTTAAAGAAAAACAATAATGTGGCCCATACTTGTTTCTGCCGTGATATCTAACTAAAGAAACCCGTCCCCTTTACCCTCAATTCATTTTTTCGTTCTATAACCCTAGAGAAAACGTATGAGGGGAAAAACAATGGCGGCTCGATCGAAGTCTCGTTCGTCCCTCCTTTTCAAATTAGGGCTCCAGCCGATGGTATTCATTTGCTTTCGAGAGGTCACGACGTCAACTCCGTCAGGTCGCTCGTGGCTGTCTCTTCGAAGAAGGTGAGTGCTCGCAACTCACTTCTAATTCAAACTTGGTTATGGCAGTTCGATTTTTGTTTGTTGTTGGGATCTCTGATTTAGCTCGACTCTTTGATACTTGCGGCATTAATCTTGTTTTGAACTGTATACTATCTTGTTATATGGTTTCGTGTTGTTCGTTTTCGTGTCCATTACTGTTTCGAGTTTGATTTCGATGATTTTGATCTCGCCTCTGTGGTCTCGGCTGTTGCCTTGTTTTTTCGTTCGTACAAAATTTTAATCTGAAAACGCCAATTCATTTTATCTCGGCTACTTCAATCTGTGAAATTGTTTTGTTGAGAAAAATGATCCCCTGGTTCACTTGTTTCAATTCCTGGCAATTGTATTTGTGTTGACTTCGACCACTTGATTTTGGGAATGCGAATTTACGACTTTATATTATAGTTAGCCATCACCATTGCTTTAGTATTGCCTTTGATCATTTCAATTTGAATATCGTTCGTATTCATTTATTTGAACTCGTCAATGATTTTGCTTGGCTTTATCTCGGCCGCTTAATTGTGTTTAGATGTTGATGATTTTTGATTGAGTTTGATGAAGTCGTTTTTGTTCGACTTTGGCCATTTGTATTTACTGCCTTTGGTTATTTACAACCTATAGCATACTTGACTCATTGTAAATTTTTGATTACCATTTCGTGACTTCGGCCACTTGAACTATTTTGGTTTTGAAATCTCTGGTGACTATTGCTTTACTTGAATTTTCTTTGTGCCTAGTCTGGTTCATTGTTTCATGTAAGCACTTGACTTCGACCTTGCATTTTTATGGTTACTGCATACATGTCCATCATGTAGTTCATTACGAGTTAGTGGCTGACCTTGGCATTTATCTTGACCTGGTGTTGAGTCATTTTGCTTGACTATTGCATCATTTTGATGATGCTGTTTCTCTGTTGATATATGTTATTCGACCCCGACATTGTCTTGGTTCGAACAGCTGCTGTTAGTCCACGGTTGTTTCACTAATTTCCCTGTATTTGAATTGAGTTGTACTATGGCCTTTGGTCTTGTGTATGATAGTTGCACTATCCAGTTTACAGTGCATATTGGTTGTACTTTTTTCATGTTACCCCTTTAGTTTGTGATTTCATTTTGGCCTTGACCTTGTTTTGGAAACAATTCATTTTACTTGTATCAGTTTATGCAAGGGCCTTACCATTCTGGCTCATGTGTTCACTATGCATTCATGGTTTTCCAAATTAGTTCACTGCATCTTCACATACCTGTTACACTTGTAGTGTACCATGCTAGTTCATTGTATTGTGGTTGGGGTTTGAGCACTACTAATCTGATAACACTTGTATCAGTCAGTGTTGTAGTTTTGTTGTTCCGTGTCCTTTGCGTGGTAAATTTGTAGCACACTTGGCTTTGGCATTAGCTTTGTGGTTGTTGTACATATGAACTTGTAAGTTGTCCGCTGAGTATTGCTTCGAGTTGTACACTTGAGTTTGTACTTGTGATATCCATCTGGAGTTTGTTGTCT
The DNA here is from genome assembly GCA_030737815.1 of Allium fistulosum. Lineage (NCBI taxonomy): Eukaryota > Viridiplantae > Streptophyta > Magnoliopsida > Asparagales > Amaryllidaceae > Allium > Allium fistulosum. The sequence continues at coordinate 539,066,766 of CM060903.1, forward strand.
GACCTGATTTATTTTGAGTTGCTTTCCTTTATTTTAAACTGCAGCTGTTTAAATGCAAATATTTGGCCCTAGAAAAGCAATGTATTTTACTCATGTGCACTAATGCACTTTATTTTCTATAGCAATGAGTCAGTTTTATGCAGACTGGTCAACTGCCTTTGTACCTTTGTGCCTTGTGCCTCTGTGACTCTGTACCTTTGTGACTTTGTGATTATTGCAATTAATCTGTTGTACTGTGTTATAGCTTGAGTTTAGTAGCTTGATGTCTATATGCTTTTGTTCTCGAGTCATGTACACTTGAGTTGAACCCGACATGATTTGGGTTTGACCTTGTGCTGGCTCATATTTTATCATTATAGTGGAGAGGCAGTACACGCGTGCGTGTACTGCAGCCACACTGATTTGTCGTTTTAATTGATATTTCAATTATTCGAATTGTTTTGTGTTCAATTCAATATTTTGAGTTGTATTCTGATTTGATGATTTGAATCTGTTGATTTGTTATTTAACACTGCTTAGTGTTATATCTACCGTTATCCGATTCTCTTATAGAAGAGTTGGATATACGAGATTCTGTGACTGTCGTCTAATTGATATTTGATTATTATTGCTTCTGTGCACTAATAACTGAGTTTAAATTAGACTGACCCGTGTATTATTTTCTTTTGAATTTAATACTCGGGTCAGACCCGAGTTATTTCAGGTTGTAGATTTCCTTCTTTGAGTTACTGTTCAGGCTTTGAAGACTTTTCACATCTTCTGAAGTTGTCTTTGTCATTTTGTAGAAGTCGTGTCATTGTATAGGATGATATGTATTCATGTATATTAGTTGATAATGTACTTGTATATATAACTTCCAGAGTCGACAGTTGTAGTTGTATCATATGTACTGTGTCAACTATATTGTAACTGACATCAGTTATATATATATATGAGACTTTTTGTTTAATCTGTGTTCCGCATTTATATTATCTGTGTTGTTATTATATTCATTGTCCTAAACTATTATGAACCGTCGTAGTTTGTTTTGTACTAGAATTGGGTGTGTCGATGGGAGTAAATAAATAATAGATGAAAAATAAAAAGTATATACCACTCCTATCGAGATAACCAATGCTAGTGTAAGGCCAACTACGGATGGCCGCTCCCATCCAGCCTTATTCTTCGTAATAATAGACAGTATTTCTTTTAATACTCTTTGTTATTATGAGCATAGAGGTGGGGCGTCACAGTTGGTATCAGAGCTTGGGATTTATGGACATAATATAAAACATAACTTGGTTGGAACATATGTTACAACTATCGGTCGATGTTTTATTTGTGATTTGAGTCAAAACTAAAGTTTTGAAATTTTGATGAAATTTTTAAATATCTTTATTAAAAAAAAAGTGAAACTGTGTTTTGTTGATTTGATTAAATTGTGTTCTATTTATCAGAGTGCGCAGCGGAAACAGTGAAACTGTCTTCGCTGAATACAACTGATAATCTTTTTGATTTAAAAAATCAAAATACGAAATTGATATGAGTTTCATTAGTTGTTTACATAGCTGTGTTTATTTTGTTTCTTTGAGAATTTCGAATCCGAATGGAGGATTCGAAGAAATTACAGTTATGTGATTTTTGTTGAAATTTCCGCTGGCTTTCTTTTGTACTAATCTTCTATTGATTAGATTTTGCTATTTTGAATTGTCTTCATTGAAGATACATTAGAATAATTTCTTTGTTTATATTGTAGTGTGCGTGCAAATATGAATTGCACGTTATTGCATTTATTTTACGTTGAACCGATGCTTGGTTATAAAACGTATTTTATTGCCGTTATTTTTACAATGGGATTTTTACACCAATGCTATATTTTGAAGCATGGTGTTTTGTGACATTTTTGATGAATAAAAATTCACTGATATTACATTTTGATGTAAATTGTTTTGATGTGATTTGGACGTTTTAAAATTACTGTCGCTTTGGCTTCAGTAACCGTCAAATTTTAAAAAGTGGATTTTCAAGCGGTTATTCCGCAATGCTGATTTTGAGATACGATTTTACGATGTTTTGAGAAGTACAATTTCTTTATCGAAATTGTTACTAATTTGCTGCTTTAATCACGTGATTGGAAAATCGTTTTAAAATGAAAATTGTTTTATAAATTTCTAACAGTTTGCGCTTTCAAAAGAATGAGAAAGCGACTTAAACGATTCAGCAAAATCGAGGATTATGACCCCTTTCTTTTACTGATTCGCTTAAATTTGGACTTGTCCAGTTGAGAATGTGAATTGTTATTTTAAAAAAAAATGTTTTCAGAAATTTTACAGTTTGCGCTTTCAAAAGAATGAGGAAGCGATTTAAACGTTTCAGCAAAATCGAGGACTATGACCCCTTTCTTTTACTGATTCGCTTAATTCCGGACTTGTCCGTTTGAGAATGTAAAGTGTATTTTTACAAAATACACAATTTTGCACTTTCAAGGAAACGATGAAGAGTTTTAAACGATTTATCAAAAGTGCGGAGTATGGAACCACACTTTTACTATTTCGGTTAATTCCGGACTCATTAATTGAATATCTGTTGTTTTGATGATTTTGATGAATTTTGCACTTTCAAGGAAACGATGAAGAGAATCAAACGATTTAGTAAAACACGTGGTATGGGACATGTGCGTTTGCTATTTCGGTTAATTCCGGACTCGTTAATTGAAATATTTGATGATTTCGTGTGCTTTCGAGCCACTTTGTTGGACCTTCGGGTCATTTGTTGGACCTCCGGGTCAATACCAGTACTAGACCTTCGGGTCATTTGTTGGGCGCCAAAATTATGTTGAGTACTTGGTAGGCTTCGGCCATTTGTTGATGCACGTGCGGTGAATTAAAAACTATCCATCTGATGAGATCGATCCAAGCTTTTATGTTGATTTTCTAGTCTTCTTAATTGATTTCTAGATATTTGTTGTTTCCAATTATCTGCAGGTAATTGGATATTTGTTGATATGAGTTCTGATTATCTTTTTTGATAATCGGATATTTGTTGCTTCTAATTATCGCTTGTGATAATTAGATATTTGTTGATATGAGTTCTGATTATCGTTTTTGATAATCGGATATTTGTTGCTTCTAATTATCGCTTGTGATAATTAGATATTTGTTGATTTTGATTATCGTTTTTGATAATCGAATATTTGTTGAATTTGAAATTTGATTATCGTTTTTGATAATCGAATATTTGTTGAATTTGAAATTTGATTATCGTTTTTGATAATCGAATATTTGTTGAATTTGAAATTTGATTATCGTTTTTGATAATCGAATATTTGTTGAATTTGAAATTTGATTATCGTTTTTGATAATCGAATATTTGTTGAATTTGAAATTTGATTATCGTTTTTGATAATCGAATATTTGTTGAATTTGAAATTTGATTATCGTTTTTGATAATCGAATATTTGTTGAATTTGAAATTTGATTATCGTTTTTGATAATCGAATATTTGTTGAATTTGAAATTTGATTATCGTTTTCAATAATCGAATATTTGTGATTTGAGATTTGATTATCGTTTTCGATAATCGAATATTTATTGATTTGAGATTTGGTTATCGTTTTTGATAATCGAATATTTGTGATTTGAGATTTGATTATCGTTTTTGATAATCGAATATTTATTGATTTGAGATTTGGTTATCGTTTTTGATAATCGAATATTTGTGATTTGACTATCGTTTTGATAATCGAATATTTATTGATATGAGAATTTCTAGTCTCTAAATTAGTCTAGATTATGTTGATTTTATTGAATTGCTATTTTCTATCTATCTTTGTAATAGTTAGAGTTTGTTGATTATGGAATTTGTGTTTTCTAGTTATTTGTTGGATAACTAGATATTTGCATTTGCGATTTGTGATTTGTGTTTCATAATTATCTTTGTTGATAATTATGTTTTTTGTTTTCTAATTATCGTATCGATAATTAGATATTGTTGTTTTGTGATTTCTGTATTTCTGAATATCTAATTGGTAATTTGATACTGTTGATGATTGCATTTATTCAGCTTTGTTGTTTTCTGATTGTCTACTTGATAATTAGCTTTTGTTGAAAATTGTGAATTTCTTTTATGAAATTAAAAGCTTTCTTTGGCCTTTGAATACTCGATTTTTATTTTTCTAGCTTAACCAGTTTTTGTTAGAAAAGTAATTGTTATTGACGACCTTAATTATGAAAATTGCGGGGACGCAATTTTTATAAGGAGGGGAGTCTGTAACAACGCGAGATTTCGCAATTATCTGGTCATCGTCAAATGTCGATTAAAATCGTTGGTTAATTGCTATTGCAGTTTGAATCGATCTGAAATTCTTTTGTAAATTTTGTAAAGATTGTAGCGGGCTTTAAAGAAAAACAATTGTTGGAGATGTTTCATCCGGTCTCCCCGAACCAGACATGCCGGACCACCCAAAAGTCTCCCACCGAATCAAAGCCTTCCTAACCCCCACCGAATCAAAGCCTTCCTAACTCCAACCGGACCAACCCATTGCCGGTCCAAGTCTCCTGCCGAACCAACCCATTGCCGGTCCAAATCTCCTGCCGAACCAACTCATTGCCGGACCAAGCCTCGCCTCCAACCACCGAACCAACTCATTGCCGGACCAAGCCTCGCCTCCAACCACCGAACCAAAGTCATATCAGGCCAGATTGTAGCAGCCCAGGCCCACCAGCTGCTATATACCTCCAAGATCCCTACCCCCAGCCTCACTCTATAAATAGAGGGGCAGGGGTACAGCAATGGGGGACCAGTTTGAGAGCTCAAGCACGGAAGGAACTTTCAAGCAACTTTCTTTTACTTATATCAAAGCTTTGTACTTGTAATCAGAATAACTGAAGAGAAATAACATATAAAGTGGACGTAGGCACATTCTGGCTGAACCACTATAAATCTGCGTGTCTTTTTACAGTTTAGCCCTTGTTTTTTACGTATTGGCATAAATCGCTCGAATCACTAAGAATCACATAAGATCTACTAAATCATACAACTTCGAGGTGTTTGTCCATTTTTTGTGCAAACATTTTTGGTGCTTTCACTGAGAACTAGAAGCTCGAAGCTTCAGCTTCATCCACTTAACAAGTTTTCCTAACAGCATTGTCCGCCACTTGGAAAACATGCCTCCCAAACAGAGAAAAGATGTTAGCAAAGGAAAAAACATCGCATCCAGCAGTCTTCCAGATCCAGCTGTCACGAATCAAGTAGATCGTCCTCCTCCAGCAACAGTAACCAATGAAGAACAGGCTAACCTGACTACTCCTGCCACAGAACAGCCTGCAGCAATTACTAGAGCAGATCTGGACAGAGTTGTGGTTGAAGTAACTAACCGCTTCACGTCCCAGCAGGAAGCCTTGGTGGACCATCTCATGTCACGCTTAAGGGACGCTGTAGAATCCAACCGCAACACTGAATCATGGGGCGAGTCCCAGTCTGGAGGATCTCAGAGACAACAAAGATCTCCCTTCTTCGAAGGAGCTAACGGTAGAAGTAGCCGTGGTAGGAGCCGAGACCGAGCACGGCCCGAAGTTAGGCCTGAGGAAACGTTTGGTATCGAACCCAACAGGGAAGGTACCGGGCGAAGGTCAACTGTAGCTGAGCCTGTCATGCTGCCTAACCACAGAAACGCCAGTGAACGGGGCCGAGCTAGAGTCCAGCCCGAAGTTGGACCCGAGGAAGTGCTCAGATCAGAACCCAACAGGGGGAGATCAAGGCAAGAGCCAACTGTAGCTGACCCAAGCATGCTCCCAGAAGATCAAAGGCAGCCACTGGAAAATATGAGGAATGATAGACGATACCATCCCTACAGGTCATCTGGACGGAATCAATCCCACAGAACAGAACCAAACTCATTTCTGTCTACTCCAAGTTCTAATGAAAGGATGGCACGCTTATTCAGAGAGTGTGTCCAACGGGAGCAAAGAGATCGAGGGATAGGCGCTAGGGTAACCAGTCCTTTCGCCCGCAATATCGAAATTGCTATCACCCCCCGAGAATGGAAGATGCCAACAATGGAACCCTACAAAGGAACCTCCGATCCCGTTGTACACTTACAAAGGTACACGCAGCATATGCTCATGAGTGGAGCAACAGAGGGAGTACTGTGCAAATGCTTTCCGCTCTTCTTAGCAGATCTTGCTACCTCCTGGTTCTGTCATCTACCCCAAGGATCCATCAGCTCGTGGGAAATGTTGAAAGAAAAATTTATCAGTCGGTTCCGCATTCATGTGGAGCAACCTAAGGACGCTTATTCCTTGTCCAGCGTCAAACAGAAACCTGGAGAAAAGCTGCAGCAATACCTAACCAGATTCAACGCCGCAGCAGCCGCAGTCCAAGATGCCGATGAAAAGCTTATCCTAATGGCCCTCTGTAGTGGTGTGCATCCGGACACTAAATTTGCTAGAAGGTTGACAAAAGAAAAGCCAGCTACTTTACCCGATTTCTTCCATGAAGCCGGGAAATACATGAGGCTTGAGGATGCTGCCGTTGAGGGGCAGTCAGGACAGCAAACTAAGACAACCCATGGCAACGCCCCTGCTGTGGCAAGGGACATTCGAAGAACTGATTCCAGAGACAATGCTGGGGGCAAGAAGGGAGAAAAGCGCCTATATCGGCCAGGGCCAAGATTCGACACTTACACTCCTTTGAACGAGACCGTCGAAAATATCTTCCTTGCCACCCAAGGCGAAGTTAGGTACAAACGCCCACCATACAAGAAGGAATCAGATAACGCATAGAAGTTTGGAAAATTCTGCCGCTTCCACGAATCTCACGGGCATGATACCAACGAATACCATCATCTCCGAGATCTGATTGAGGAACACATCAGAAGAAAGAAACTGGAACGTTATGTAAAAGGTCAGGACAGGACCCCAGCTCCTGCCAATGAAAACCTAAGGCTACCCTCCCCGGGGGCCGACAGGGGTAACCGCAACGCTAGCATCTCTAGTCAGGAAAAGATAGTGGTCCATACCATCTCAGGAGGGCCACACATCGCAGACAGAAGCTGGAAAGAGATGGAAAGATACGGAAAGTCGCTTAGAGACAATAAAGACTATGTCAATTCGGTTATAGAAGAGCGCCACCCGAAGCGGAAAGAAAGTAATGACATCACGTTCGGTAAGCGTGACCTAGAAGGAAGGCAGTATCCTCACATGGATCCCATGGTCATCTCTGCCCGACTTGGTCCCGCCGAAGTCTACCGAATCCTGGTAGACACTGGAAGCTCGGTGAACATCCTGTTCAAACACGCATTCGACAAAATGAAGCTATCAATGAAGGATGTATCCCCCTGCGATAAACCACTACACGGCTTCACTGGAGACGCGAAGATGCCCCTCGGGCAACTGGACCTTTTTGTTGAGATTGGAAGCCATCCCCGCTCTGCTGTACGGAAACAAACATTTATGCTAATAGAAAACCAGTCAGCCTACAACGCCTTCTTGGGAAGGCCATCCTTGTCTGACTTCCAAGTTGTCTTAGCCCCATGGTGCCTAAAGATGAAATTCCCAACGGACAATGGAGTAGGGGAAGTGGAAGGAGATCAGGACATTGCTCGAGACTGCTATGTGACTGAACTTTGCAACAACCACAGGAAGGATAAAGGGAAGGGTGTAGAGATTGCCCTCTGCACAAAAAGTCTAGAAGCGTAGCAATTAAAGAAAGCCCCTCCTCTTCGATATACCAGCGACCCTTTCAATGAATTAGATCCTAGGGACAAAGAGGAGGAGGCCACCGCCGAGCCTGCAGAGGCTATGGAATTTATATCTGTAGACAGACACGACCCAAGTAGACTGTTGAAAATTGGGTCCCAACTAAAAACCGAGTTGAAGGAACAACTCATCGATTTTCTCCGCCACAACTTGGATGTATTTGCTTGGTCACACGCTGACATGACCGGAATCTCCCCCGACATAGCATGCCACGTATTAAACATTGATCCTACCAAGGCGCCTGTAAAGCAAAGAAAGAGAAGTATGGGGGCAGAGCGATCAGCAGCCCTCGATGAAGAAGTAAAGAATCTACTCGCCAATGACTTCATACGAGAAGCTATCTACCCGGAATGGATCGCAAACCCGGTGCTGGTAAAAAAGGCTAATGGGAAGTGGCGAACCTGCATTGACTTTTCCAACCTAAATGATGCCTGCCCAAAGGATTGCTTCCCACTTCCCAGAATCGACCAACTTGTAGACAGCACAGCCGGGCACGAACTCCTATCCTTTATGGATGCATACTCAGGATATAACCAAATTCCTATGCATGCTCCCGACCAAGACCACACTAGTTTTATCACCGACCGGGGCTTGTACTGCTATAAGGTAATGCCTTTCGAACTTAAAAATGCAGGAGCCACCTACCAGCGCCTCGTCAACAAGATGTTTGCAGGGATGATAGGACGAACTATGGAAGTATATGTGGATGACATGCTAGTAAAGTCAAGGAAAGACATAGATCACGTGAGCCACCTAGGCAAGATGTTTCAAGTACTTCGACAATTTGGAATGAAGTTGAATCCGCTAAAATGCTCCTTCGGAGTGTCATCTGGAAAGTTCTTAGGATTCATCGTTCATGCCAGAGGGATAGAAGCAAACCCTGAACAAGTCCGAGCGCTAAGGGATATCAAGATACCGTCCACTCGGAAGGAAATGCAAAGTTTGAACGGAAAAGTGGTCGCTCTAAGCCGATTCATCTCCAAGGCGACGGACAAGTGCGTCCCCTTTTTTGAAGCTCTAAAGAAGGACAAGGGAAAGTTTGAATGGACTGACGAATGCCTGACCGCTTTCCTTCACTTAATCGAACACCTCCAGAAACCACCGGTGCTCTCAACTCCAAGCGAAGGAGAAGAATTATACCTATACCTCGCTGTGTCATCCCACGCCCTAAGCGTCGCCTTGGTAAGGGAAGATAACCGCACGCAGCGGCCAGTTTACTTCGTCAGCAAAAGGTTTACTGGGGCAGAAGTCAGATATCCTAAACTTGAAAAGCTAGCATACTGTTTACTTATCACATCACGGAAGCTGTGTCACTACTTCCAGTCCCATTCCATCAAAGTTCTGACCGATCAACCACTGAGGCAGGTACTCCATCGCCCCGACACTTCTGGGCGACTACTTAAATGGTGCATTGAACTGAGTCAGTATGATATCACCTATCACCCTCGCACCGCCATCAAGGAACAGGCCATGGCTGACTTCATTGCAGAATTCACTACCAACGAAGATAAGGAGCAATTGGAAATAACAGGAGACATCAAATGGAATCTCTTTGTGGATGGCGCGTCGAACGAACAGGGCTCGAGGGCAGGTGTTGTAATAATCACTCCCAGGGGAAATAAACTGCACTATGCTATAAGGTTGGAGTTCGCTGCCACTAACAACGATGCAGAATATGAAGCAGTGATAGCCGGACTAGAAATTGCCATCGAGATCGGAGCCAATTCTTTGTGTCTTCACAGCGATTCTCAGCTTATTGTTAATCAAATACTAGGGGAATTCCAAGCTCGAGAAGAACGACTCATAGCATATCTAAAGAAGACCAAATTACTTCTCAGCCGATTGGACCACTACTTAGTCAAACACATCTCTCGGGAGGAGAACCGAGAGGCCGACGAATTAGCAAAGCAAGCAAGTGTGAGAGACATCACCATCTTCGGGGCAGTGACCATCTCAAAGCAAATGGCGCAAAGTTTTGAACAAGTGAATCTGATAACTGCAACCAAGGAAGCAACTTGGATGACTCCCATCCGAAACTACCTACAAAGTGGCACACTACCCGACGGGCGTAATGAAGTCAAGAAAATCTTGAGGAAAGCGTCCCGCTATACAATACAAGAAGACATCCTCTATCGGCGCGGTTTCTCTAACCCATTATTAAGGTGTGTCGCCGGAAGGGAAGCCAAGGAAATCTTATCCAACATCCATCAGGGGAGCTGTGGAGATCACACCGGAGGGCAAACATTAGCAAAAAAGATACTCCGATACTGATATTTCTGGCCCACCTTAAGCAAGGACGCCTTAGATTTCGTCAAGAGGTGTGACAGATGCCAAAAATTTGCTAAGATTCCACGACTACCAACAACTGAGATTACTCAAATGACCAGCCCTTGGCCCTTCGCAATATGGGGAATTGACTTAATCGGCGAGCTACCGATGGGCCGAGGCGGGGCCAAATATGCTATAGTGGCAGTTGATTATTTCACCAAATGGGTGGAAGCAGAACCTCTGAATAAAGTATCTTCAGCAAAAGTTATTAACTTCTTGATCAAAAATGTTCTGTGCAGGTATGGAGTCCCACTCAAAATCATATCAGACAATGGACTTCAGTTTGACAGCGAGGAATTCGCCAACTGGTGCCGAGAGCACGGAATTCATAAAAGCTTCTCATCCGTAGCATATCCCCAGGCAAACGGACAAGTCGAAGCAGTCAACAAAATTCTGAAGACTCTGATCAAAAAGAAGCTCGAAAAGTCAAAGGGCGCTTGGGTGGATGAACTCCCTATGGCACTGTGGGCTTACCGCACATCTTTCAGAACATCAACGGGGCACACTCCTTTCTCTTTGGCTTACGGATCGGAGGCTATGCTCCTGGATGAAACCATTGTGCCTTCCCACCGTAGGATCCACTATAACCCAGAAGAGAATGAAGAGCTCCTCAACATGTCTTTGGATCTAGTCGAGGAAAGAAGAAATGATGCAGTCCTTAAAGCAGCAGCCCACAAACAAAAAGTGGCGGCACACTACAACTCCAAAGTCAAGCATCGTACCTTACAGGAAGGGGATCTTGTCCTCAAGCGAATCTTCCCTCGCCCCGGAGCACTAGACCCAATCTGGGATGGACCATATGTAATTCATAAAGATCTCCACAACGGAGCCTATATTTTGTCAACAGTGGACGAAGAGGTGTTCCAGAGGGCATGGAACATCCAACACCTCCGTCGATACTTTTCTTAACTTGTATTGCCCATATGAAGTGAATTAACAAAGAGAATCAGTGGACGTAGGCATTTTCGTGCCGAACCACTTTAAAAAACCTTGTCTCTTTTTTAACTTGTTCCTTTGTATCTTGGCTGCTTGTTAACTTTATCCTTTTCTGTTGAACAAAATCCTGAGTATATAGCATTTCTATTCAAAGCACTCCACAACGCAACTTCACCTGGACAAGACCCAACAGGTACTATGCGAATCTATGCCCTCGCCAATGAGACACTTTTGCTCCAGCATCCCTCTACTGCGGGATAACTCATTGCTCGCGACGGCCCTTAAAGCCAACTGTAATGAGTCGATTATAAGCCACCGAGAAGGCCGACTATAGCCGAGGCAGCTCATTACGGCGTTAGGCTCGCCGGCAACTGTGAACCGACTATAAGCCCCAACATAAGGTGTGGCCAACCAGGGGCAGTTCACAGTTGACGATCGGCACCCACGCTAGCCGGCCACAGTAAATCGAATAATACCCACGATTACGGGCCATAATGGCCCGGGTAGTTACTGTGCGCGATCTCGGCTCCGATGTGTCTTAAGTGCGGCTGTGGTAAAAAAGAATTAACTCCCCGCGGAGGCGTAAGATGGGTGACGAATGTCTCCAAGACCCACAGCTAGGGAAAGTGACTACAAAACCCGTTTGCCACGAACTTAAGCACATCGAAGGCCTTCCGTGATTGGAAGTTTTACCTTTTCACGTATTTCAATTTTACTTAAAAAGCTTTTTCCCTATCCCCTATAACAATCCCTAAAGTACATGATACAGAGTAGGAGATACTCGCCAATGGGTGTAGGGACTCACAGTGGTAGGACATTCGACTACATTCCATGCTCGGTCATACAAGATATTCAAGACTGCCATCTACGATTAAAACATGAAAGGCGGTATTTTCTTCTTTTATGTACAAATACATGACTATAATTTGTTCACACCACACGCTAATATTGCAAGTCATGAAATTATGATTTAGAACCAGAATCTAACATCAAACACAATTTAATTACAAGAATATACCTAGCTATATTTCTCATACGATATGCCAAAATAACAGCAAACATTCAAAAGACGACAAAATCAGCTTAAGTTAAAGAATTACACGTTAAAAATAAGACTATTTATTACAAGTGGCAAAATATCACAACCTAAAGGCTACGTTACTATTTTTCGACTAACATATACAACACTGTCGAATCCACAAAAGGAGTTTTTCCAGGTATAATCAAGGAGCCGGCTGTAGTGGAGCTTTATCCTTGCCCTGTTGACCCCCTGTCCAGTCGAAAAAAAGAGACTCATTAGCAATAAGCAACCAAGTTGATGGAGAAACTAAAAAGGGAGACTTACCAGCGCCTGCTTCCTGACTATCCTGATCGTCATCCTCTACCTGCACGCCTACCTCCTCAGCGGCAAGCAACCGCATACCTTCCTTCACCGCCACCTTCTCCTCCTTGGCAAACTGGGCAGTGACCGCATCCATGCTGAAGGCCACGCCACCATCTTTATCTGCATCGGCCTTGGCCTCCTCCAGAGCCCGAAGATAGATCTTAGCCATGATCCTGGGATAATCATCCATCCAGGATAGGTTGCCCTGCTTCCAGGTTCGGAAGTACATGTCCTGAAGCATTTCGTCCATCATCCCCACATTCTCCTCAAACTCCCTCATCCGGGCCTCGGAAGCCAACAACCTCCCAACGGCAGCATCTCTCTCCGATCGGTATCTCGAGCAGTCGGCTAGAAGGGATCCCCGCATTGCCACCATCTCCTCCCTCAACTTGGCTTGAGCAAGCTCTGCAGCCCCAAGTTTCCCGGACAATTCATCCACCTGCTCGAGATCCGCTTTCCGAACCTCATCCACCGTGGCAATAGCCATGTCAATCCGTTCTTTGCAAGTAGCTTCCATTTTCCGCAATTCGGCCCGACTGGCCTCTTCCATGGTTTTCCTTAATCGTCCAGTAGCAGCCTCATGCTGAGAAATCTGAATAGCCTGATCCGCAAGCTGTTTGGCCTGGTCCGAAACCACCATTCGAAGTCGGATATTGGCGCTCCCAATCTCCTCTCCGGCCTTAACCAGCCGGGCATGATGCCCCATCAGCTTCTTAGTCTCCTCCGCCACCCGATCAATTTTAGCCTTGGCCTCGTCTCCCATAGTGATTATAAGAGTAGTGAGTAAATCGAGATCTAAGGACTTAGCTTCATCAAGTACTCGTACCATGGGGTTGCGGAGGAGAAGGTGTTCACCGGTGACTTCGTCAAAGGTAATATCATGAGAGCTTGGATCCAGATCAGGATGACCCGCAAATGGATTACGAGCCAAGTCAGGACGGTCGATATGAGTAACAGAAGGGTTTCCGGACGGGTGCGGAGAAGGTGCAAACTCGCTATCCTCCTCCGTGATATCATGAAGAGGCTGAGCCGGGAACTGAGGACCAGGCGAAGGTTCGGATAAAGGACGACTCCTCTTTCTCTGCTGAATACCCTCTTCGATAACCTCGAGAAGAGGACGGTAGCCGACTACATCACCGGAGCGGTGGGTCGAAGGCTTCGGCTTGACAGAAGTTTTGGAAGGCTTGTACTGTTCAAGCCTGTGCCGAAAATCTGAGGCTTTGACCGTTTTACTTGCTCCTGATATGAAGAAAAAGTGTCACAAGCATATATTGTTCTATACTTCAAAAAAACACGGCAAATTAAAAGGAGAGAAACACATCTGTGGTTGTACAAACCCTGGGGAGGAGTAGGATACTGCAATAGGTCCTGGATTTCATTCCAGGACGGGAGCGGGTCATAAAATATTCCTAAGTCCCTATCATTAGTGAAGCATGCAGGAGTCAAGAGTTCACCTTGAGTCGTCGGAGCCACCCTGGCTGGAATGGTCTGGGAAGACTCGCTTGCACCGGTCCCGGCCTTGTCCGCTTTCCCGGTTTTCTCTACCAAAGCCGGATCTTCGTCCAGCCCCTCGAAAGCCTGGTGGAACGCATCGTCCGTCCACTCCTGAATCTCGCCCGCTTGCCCAGGAAGCAAGGCCCCGATGCCATCGCCACCTTTATCACCTTCCCGACCATCTCCACCCTCGCCTCTTTCCTCCTCTATGTCTTCCTCCTCCCGGGTAAGTGGACAATTGCTGGGGGAGGGACCGTCCGACTTTTTGAGTTTCTTACCTCCGACAGCTGGAGGTTTTGTGAAAGGCTTCCTCTTGCTACTCTCTACCGTAACACCTTCCTTGGTCTGAGCAGCCGCCCTCTCCTCCGCCGTTTCCCTCAGCTTAACTACTAACTGCTGTGGAAGGATTAAGTTATACTCCAGAAGAATCGCATTTCTGATCAAGAAGGCAGATGATCTATATTTCCCAAGAATAGCTTCTATCTCAGCCGCCGTCTGAACCAGGCGGTCAGTCTCCACAACCGCAAAGCCACCTGTCGCTAGCAAAAATGAGGAAGTATGAGAAAAAGCATCGCAATCATAATGGAAATTATAAGTAAAAGCATTCGACTTACATCCCGAAGTAAAGCGCCGAATTGAAACAGAGTCGTCCCTAACAAAGAACCATTCCCTCTTGAACATGCTGAATTTGGAATACAGATCCAAGACCGGCTTGAAGGTCACAGCTGACTCCAAGCTAATGTATAGGGACCCCTTCTTATAGCCCCTCAGGTTATATAGATACCGGATCTCTCGGTTGGAAGGAGCACGACCATACTTCCTTCGGAAAATGACGAAGAGGCTCACCGGTATAGCATAGGAGTTGGGTTGAAGCTGGAATGGGGCCACCTTAAGGTATGTGAGGAAGCTAGCTATCCAAGCGTTCAAAGGAGGGATAGCACCACACATGCAGTGGTATCTGCTGTAGGCGAAGTACCCTTTAGGAGGATCATACGGCATAACATCTCTCCCAGGCAATAGCAAGCGCGCCCTATCGATTCCAAAGGATTGGGAGATGACATCAAGCTGCTCCTCCTTGAGGGAACTAGGAAAACAATCGGGCGGGGAATTCAGAAGTTCCTGAGGGCCGTACCCGTCCACTAGTGATTTCGGGGTTGGTCCGTGACGTTCTGGATTCGGCTGAGCTGGAAGCACGGCAGAGGAACCTCCTTCGCCCCCGGATTTCTTCTTGTCTGATCGAGTTTCCGCTTTGCGAGACATTATCTACAATACCGGAAAAACACATTATTAGAACAGAAGATGTAAACAAGTATATGACGTCATTTAGTAAAAACATATTCAGTATCATTTTTCATTCGGAATTCAAGATCCCTGAGTTCATCCGGTTACTCAAGTGTAAAACTCATTCGGCATCTCAAATGTGAGAATTCATTCGGTTAGTCAGGGGTCCAAAATTTCCGAGTTCATTCGGTAGCCTAGCCCTAGAAGTTCGTTCGGCAGAAAACAAGCTCACCTGATTCGGCAGTTCGAATGATTGATTCGGTTATCGCAGTTGGTAAGGAAATGTGAAGGTTAGAGACTCCTATTTATAAAGCAAGGTTGGATAGCCGGACCAGATGGATCGGTCCTCAGGCCGAATATAATGGCTCAGCTGGAACAAAGCGCGGCACCTATAAGCACGTGCCCCACTTTGGGGGGCAAGTGTTGGAGATGTTTCATCCGGTCTCCCCGAACCAGACATGCCGGACCACCCAAAAGTCTCCCACCGAATCAAAGCCTTCCTAACCCCCACCGAATCAAAGCCTTCCTAACTCCAACCGGACCAACCCATTGCCGGTCCAAGTCTCCTGCCGAACCAACCCATTGCCGGTCCAAATCTCCTGCCGAACCAACCCATTGCCGGTCCAAATCTCCTGCCGAACCAACTCATTGCCGGACCAAGCCTCGCCTCCAACCACCGAACCAACTCATTGCCGGACCAAGCCTCGCCTCCAACCACCGAACCAAAGTCCTATCAGGCCAGATTGTAGCAGCCCAGGACCACCAGCTGCTATATACCTCCAAGATCCCTACCCCCAGCCTCACTCTATAAATAGAGGGGCAGGGGTACAGCAATGGGGGACCAGTTTGAGAGCTCAAGCACGGAAGGAACTTTCAAACAACTTTCTTTTACTTATATCAAAGCTTTGTACTTGTAATCAGAATAACTGAAGAGAAATAACATATAAAGTGGACGTAGGCACATTCTGGCTGAACCACTATAAATCTGCGTGTCTTTTTACAGTTTAGCCCCTGTTTTTTACGTATTGGCATAAATCGCTCGAATCACTAAGAATCACATAAGATTTACTAAATCATACAACTTCGAGGTGTTTGTCCATTTTTTGTGCAAACAACAATAATGTGGCCCATACTTGTTTCTGCCGTGATATCTAACTAAAGAAACCCGTCCCCTTTACCCTCAATTCATTTTTTCGTTCTATAACCCTAGAGAAAACGTATGAGGGGAAAAACAATGGCAGCTCGATCGAAGTATCGTTCGTCCCTCCTTTTCAAATTAGGGCTCCAGCCGATGGTATTCATTTGCTTTCGAGTGGTCACGACGTCAACTCCGTCAGGTCGCTCGCGGCTGTCTCTTCGAAGAAGGTGAGTGCTTGCAACTCACCTCTAATTCAAACTTGGTTATGGCAGTTCGATTTTCGTTTGTTGTTGGGATCTCTGATTTGGCTCGACTCTTTGATACTTGCGGCATTATTCTTGTTTTGAACTGTATACTATCTTGTTATATGGTTTCGTGTTGTTCGTTTTCGTGTCCATTACTGTTTCGAGTTTGATTTCAATGATTTTGATCTCGCCTCTGTGGTCTCGGCTGTTGCCTTGTTTTTTCGTTCGTACAAAATTTTAATCTGAAAACGCCAATTCATTTTATCTCGGCCACTTCAATCTGTGAAATTGTTTTGTTGAGAAAAATGATCCCCTGGTTCACTTGTTTCAATTCCTGGCAATTGTATTTGTGTTGACTTCGACCACTTGATTTTGGGAATGCGAATTCACGACTTTATATTATAGTTAGCCATCACCATTGCTTTAGTATTGCCTCTGATCATTTAAATTTGAATATCGTTCGTATTCATTTATTTGAACTCGTCAATGATTTTGCTTGGCTTTATCTCGGCCGCTTAATTGTGTTTAGATGTTGATGATTTTTGATTGAGTTTGATGAAGTCGTTTTTGTTCGACTTTGGCCATTTGTATTTACTGCCTTTGGTTATTTACAACCTATAGCATACTTGACTCGTTGTAAATTTTTGATTACCATTTCGTGACTTCGGCCACTTGAACTATTTTGGTTTTGAAATCTCTGGTGACTATTGCTTTACTTGAATTTTCTTTGTGCCTAGTCTAGTTCATTGTTTCATGTAAGCACTTGACTTCGACCTTGCATTTTTATGGTTACTGCATACATGTCCATCATGTAGTTCATTACGAGTTAGTGGCTGACCTTGGCATTTATCTTGACCTGGTGTTGAGTCATTTTGCTTGACTATTGCATCATTTTGATGATGTTGTTTCTCTGTTGATATATGTTATTCGACCCCGACATTGTCTTGGTTCGAACAGCTGCTGTTAGTCCACGGTTGTTTCACTAATTTCCCTGTATTTGAATTGAGTTGTACTATGGCCTTTGGTCTTGTGTATGATAGTTGCACTATCCAGTTTACAGTGCATACTGGTTGTACTTTTTTCATGTTACCCCTTTAGTTTGTGATTTCATTTTGGCCTTGACCTTGTTTTGGAAACAATTCATTTTACTTGTATCAGTTTATGCAAGGGCCTTACCATTCTGGCTCATGTGTTCACTGTGCATTCATGGTTTGCCAAATTAGTTCACTGCATCTTCACATACCTGTTACACTTGTAGTGTACCATGCTACTTCATTGTATTGTGGTTGGGGTTTGAGCACTACTGATCTGATAACACTTGTATCAGTCAGTGTTGTAGTTTTGTTGTTCCGTGTCCTTTGCGTGGTAAATTTGTAGCACACTTGGCTTTGGCATTAGCTTTGTGGTTGTTGTACATATGAACTTGTAAGTTGTCCACTGAGTATTGCTTCGAGTTGTACACTTGAGTTTGTACTTGTGATATCCATTTGGAGTTTGCTGTCTGACCTGATTTATTTTGAGTTGCTTTCCTTTATTTTAAACTGCAGCTGTTTAAATGAAAATATTTGGCCCTGGAAAAGCAATGCATTTTACTCATGTGCACTAATGCACTTTATTTTCTATAGCAATGAGTCAGTTTTATGCAGACTGGTCAACTGCCTTTGTACCTTTGTGCCTTGTGCCTCTGTGACTTTGTGACTTTGTGATTATTGCAATTAATCTGTTGTACTGTGTTATAGCTTGAGTTTAGTAGCTTGATGTCTATATGCTTTTGTTCTCGAGTCATGTACACTTGAGTTGAACCCGACATGATTTGGGTTTGACCTTGTGCTGGCTCTTATTTTATCATTGTAGTGGCGAGGCAGTACACGCGTGCGTGTACTGCAGCCACACTGATTTGTCATTTTAATTGATATTTCAATTATTCGAATTGTTTTGTGTTCAATTCAATATTTTGAGTTGTATTCTGATTTGATGATTTGAATCTGCTGATTTGTTATTTAACACTACTTAGTGTTATATCTACCGTTATCCGATTCTCTTATAGAAGAGTTGGATATACGAGATTCTGTGACTGTCGTCTAATTGATATTTGATTATTATTGCTTCTGTGCACTAATAACTGAGTTTGAATTAGACTGACCCGTGTATTATTTTCTTTTGAATTTAATACTCGGGTCAGACCCGAGTTATTTCAGGTTGTAGATTTCCTTCTTTGAGTTACTGTTCAGGCTTTGAAGACTTTTCACATCTTCTGAAGTTGTCTTTGTCATTTTGTAGAAGTCGTGTCATTGTATAGGATGATATGTATTCATGTATATTAGTTGATAATGTACTTGTATATATAACTTCCAGAGTCGACAGTTGTAGTTGTATCATATGTACTGTGTCAACTATATTGTAACTGACATCAGTTATATATATGAGACTTTTTGTTTAATCTGTGTTCCGCATTTATATTATCTGTGTTGTTATTATATTCATTATCCTAAACTATTATGAACCGTCGTAGTTCGTTTTGTACTAGAATTGGGTGTGTCGATGGGAGTAAATAAATAATAGATGAAAAATAAAAAGTATATACCACTCCTATCGAGATAACCAATGCTAGTGTAAGGCCAACTACGGATGGCCGCTCCCATCCAGCCTTATTCTTCGTAATAATAGACAGTATTTCTTTTAATACTCTTTGTTATTATGAGCATAGATGTGGAGCGTCACAATAACTCAATTTGATAAATTTCATTTATATTTCAAAATTCAACTTTTAAATTTTATTTAAATTTTAAATTATTCCCTTAACCATATTTAAATAAAATCTCAAATTAAAAATTTAAATCAAAATAAAAAATCTAACTTCAATTGTATTTAATTTGAAATAATTCACTTAATCACCTTTTATAAATATTTAAATAAAATCTCGAATTACAAGTTTAAATCAAAACTTAATATTCAATTACAAATTTACTTAAATTTGAAATTATTCATTTAATCACCTTTAATCAAACTCGAGATATCAAGTTATAAATTTCATGTCTTTAAAATCTCATTATCAATAAGTCCAAATCAATTTTTATTTAAATTCAATTCCTAACACATTAAATTTACAAATCAATTTCAATTCATCTTTCCAACCTCAATTTATTAAAGTTATTACAAAATCTATTTTTAAAATACTAATATAAATTTAAATAAATATTTAACATATTATATATATATACACACTAATTAAATTAAATTTTATTAAATTAAATCTTATTATTAAATTTTATTTTCTATTAAATCTTATTTTATATATTTAAAAATAATAAAATTATAAGTACAATCTTAAAATTTATATTTTCAAAACTAACTTATAAATTTAAAATTTCCAAATATAAAATTTTATAAATCTAAATTTTACCCATATTTTAAAATTAAAATCTTTATATTATATTTAAAAATCAATATTTATTAAAACCCATATATTTCCTTTTAAACTTTGGAAATCATTTCAAAATAGACCAACGGTGTCCGTATATTATTTTCTATCATATGGTCAAGTGATACAGATATTTATCATTTCAATTCGCAATTTAAATTTAATATTTACGGGTATATATCTTTCAACCCGCAATCCCAAAATTCAAAATTAATGAAAATCGCTTGGGTTTATCATTTATGTATCATTTCAACCCATAGCGAATTCTAAACTAACAGGGAACTTGTAAAGTGAGAACAAATACGATAATAATATAACATATCAACAACAGGCATATATCATCAGTAACAAATTTAAATATAATATATACAAAAGGTTATGGTGGCATATGTCATATGTAAACAATTCCAGATAATGGCATATCATATTTAATAATAAAATAACTAACAATTCAAATTTAACAACATATTTCAATCGCCATTTCATGTGAATTAAATTACTAAATATAAGAATGTTAATCGTGAGTGATTGCTCACCTTTCGAGGCTAGAGAACAATGAGAACGGAACCAGTGACACAGATATGCACGGACAAGCTAGAGTTGCGAAAAAACTCCGTACAACCACGGGAACAAGTAAAGCAAGGTAGACAAGGGATCGATGAAAACAATATATATATATATATATATATATATTATTCTCTTCTTAAAATCAATATTCAAATTTAAAACCTTTTTTAAAATAAAATCTTCATATTATATTCTTGTTAAAAATCAATATTCATTAAAACATATATATTGAAATCAATATATCTGTAAATTATATATAAAAAAAATCAATAAATAAAAATCAATATATATAACATACAGACTTATATATATACATACAATTATAAATAGACGTATATGTATAAACAAACAGATTGTATAACTTATATAAATTTATATATACAAACAAACAGATTATATATAACTGATACAATAATATAACCAATAGATCATACTAATATAAACTTATGCTTCACATACTTTTTTTAAATATATAATAAGAAAGAGCGCTTAGGGGCTGACATGAGCGAATTTAGGTGGTGGTGGTAGCTACCGTGGATAGGCGATCTAGGTTGAAGGGCTGCTTGCGGATCAGGGTAGCTGCTCAATGGGGCTGGCGCAGGCTTTGGGTCTAGAGGGTTCGCTGGCGGCCAGGGGAAGAACGGGCTGCTATGGCGAGGAGGTCGGAGATGGATTAGGGAAATAGTAGGGATGGACGTGGAGTTGTGGGTCGGTAGGGAAGGTTAGTGTGCGGCGGAGGAACAGTGCTACTCGAGTATTGGGTTTGGGTTTGATGTTGTGGCCGTAAGCAAGGTCGAGTAGAGGCTGAAGGTCGGAGGGAGGTGCGATGTGGGTGGTTGGCTGTTGTACTGAAGTGGGAGCTCGGTTGTGGGTTGTATAGCTGAGGCGGGTGTTCTTGGATTTGCAGGCGGGTTCAGAGAGACGTGGGAGGTTGATGATCAGCTGCGGCTTAGTGGCATGGCGGTTGAAGTTGTAGAGGGCAGTGGGATGGTGGATCTATGGTGGATGGTGGTGTTGCCGCGCCTAGGGGTGTGGGTCAGAGGGTGATGTGGGGTGACGGCGGATAGGGGCTGCATGGAGAAGGCTTCAAAAAGAGGATGAGCCGATCTCTCTATATACATGTTTTTTTTGCTGCAGAAATGAAAAGAAGGAGGTGAGAGGAAGAGGATGAACGAGCACTATAGGGTTGTCTCGAAAAATGGAAACAACAGGCAAGGTAAATATATAGTTAGGCTTCAGATCTGCTTTGTTGATATATATTATTTTTTCTTTAGTAAACAGAACGAAAGAGAAAAAAAGAAATGCAGGGGAAAGGACGAACCAGAGGAAATTGGAACAACACAAATCATATTGATGACAGGGAATATTGATAGTCAACAGCTAGAATATTAATGGCTGATGGCTATTGATTTGCACGGTGGGAAATGAAAGGACATAAGAAACAAAAAGGCACAAAACGGGTACTTATATGGTTTCGCAGATTCCGCTGTACACCAGACGCCGAAATTGACAAATTAATATGCTGCAGAGATCAGAACGATGAGACGGACAGAATGGTACACAGATATCAACGATATGATCAGGCTATCAAAACTCGATATTTGGTGCCCAAAATGCTGCTAAAACGCCGAAAATAAGATAAATGGGGCTAGAGCAGTCCAACAGACAAGGTAAATATATAGTTAGGCTTCAGATCTCCTTTATTGATATTTTTTTTTCTTTAGTAAACAGAACGAAAGAGAAAAAAAGAAATGCAGGGGAAAAGACGAACCATAGGAAATTGGAACAACAAAAATTATATTGATGACAGGGAATATTGATAGTCAACAGCTAGAATATTAATGGCTGATAGCTATTGATTTGCACGGTGGGAAATGAAAGGACAAAAGAAACAAAAAGGCACAAAATGGGTACCTATACGGTTAACCGTTTCGGGGATTCCGCCATACACCGGACTCTGGAATTGACAAATGAATATACTGCGGAGATTAGCACGACGAGACGGACATAGTGGTACATAGATATCAATGATATGATCAAGCTATCAAAACTCAATATTTGGTGCCCAAAATGCTGCTAAAACACCAAAAATAAGATAAACGGGGCTAATGTAGTCCAAATTTGGCGAAACGAATTATGACGTCTCACTCAGAAAACGATTTACATTTTTATTATATAAAAATATTCAGGTTTCAAAAACATTTTATTCTCATCAAATTAACTGATTTTAAATTGAAATTGAAATTTTACACAACAGAATTATCTTTCATATTTTCCAACGAAAATCTGATACTTGCTATGTTTAAATAGACGCATACCAAATACCAAATTTTCATTGTTAAATTTAATAGTTTTATTTTTAAGAAAAATCCAGTTAATTAAGTTATAAAATCGTTAAAAATTCTCGGGTCGTTATAGGAGATTTCTACATCCTCGGTTTTGATGCTTTCATTTCTTCCAAAGCCCGAATCATTTCTCTAGTAGACGACCAGGGTAATTCTTTTGTGATCGAATGTCAATTGCCTCAGAATTATGCAGGCAATTTTATCCTTTCGCCTAATTTTCAGCCTTGTGACCTTGACTCCACCCGACAGTCAGGGATTATCCTGATGTTTTAGTGAAGTCACTTCTCTTCCTCCTAGTCAGGGATTATCCTGATGTTTTAGTGAATTCAATTTCCCGCTTGGGAGCGAGAGAAGTGGCTTTACCAACATCAGGATAATCCTCTGACTATCGAGGTGGAGTCAAGATCACTCGGTTAAGAATCAAGCGGAAGATAAAACTGACAACAAAATCCAGAGGCATTAGACATTCGATTAAAAGAGAATTACCCCGGTTGTCTACTGAAGAACTATTCGGGTTTAGCAAGAGATAACAACATCAAAACTGAGGATAAATAAATCTCTGGTGAATAGACGCCTGTTGTAAAGGAGTTCCACCCCTTTACAAGTCATACTAAGGTTGGCGGGACTACCGATGGGATTAGTCACACAAAAGGATGAAGTTGACAGTTGAGCTTGAAGCTATGTGATGCTCCAGTATTAAGAAGAACACGAACATGAAATGATACGAAAGGATTTATGAACAAAGGGGGAGTTCCAAAATTCAAAGGAAATCCGAATCAAAGAGGAAGAAATTCAAGCTTGAACGAAGGTGATTCTGTAATTAATTTTCACTCCATATGCTAAGTTTTGCCTAAACCAGAGCTCTAATACCAACTGTAAAGGCCCGCTATTTCGAACCATTCAAATCGACAATCATCCACTCATGTTAGACTTGAATCGCTCAAAACAAGTTTCACGGTCCGGATTTTCGACGCTCGAAAATCGACATCAATACGTCCACTGTATTACATGCCGAACAGTCAAATGCCGAAAATACTAGATCGTTAGGGATAGAAGAAAGAGGTAGAAGAAGGAAATAGAAATAACAACATAGAATCTCATAGTCGCAGCGGAACAATATATAATAGATAACAACTGATCTTTATACAAAAAGAACTATAACTGTTTTTATACATTACACCATCAGAGTAGAACACAAATCAATAGCACAATACTGGACAGTTATAATAACTTGTCCTCACAAAAACTGAATATACAGCCTACAATACACAGTGGAATATAAATCAGATACGTGAAATACGCCTTTGCCATCCAGCTCGTCTCTTGAGCTCCATAACATCCTATCCTGAATCTGTAATACTCGGTTTGACCCGAGTATTATAATAAAATAACACCTGAGTTAGTCTGGAAAACCAGCGTGAGAAAACACACTCAAATTGAATTATTAAAGTTATCGAAAAACCTTTGAAAAACAAGGGTATCTCGTAAGACCACGCCACAAATAAACACGATGGGTTTTTACCTTACGATAACCAAAATAATTTCATATCAAATCCTCTGATATTATAATAATGTCTAAGTACAAATACATATTCAAATAGCTAAAATGCTTGCATCTCACATTTCAGCTTAGTTGGGCACAATCAAAACCGTACGACGCTTATTGAAGAATAGATTCCATACGAATGACTAGGTATGGGGTAGCACCTGTCACAGTACATATCTAGAAACACTGTACCGAGGACCACGCCGGGATCCTTGCCACACAACACCGGACAATCCCTGACCTCGATAAATCAAATATGCTATCACCCCAGGTGTTCCCACCCTTTCCGAGCTCCTTCCATAATCATAGTATAATATCCGAGGGTATCTAGAATGGTGATAAACATACCCTAAGTGGGTGCTACCCACTTAGCCTTGCTGCATCCCCCCTGCTTTTCAGTCATTCCCGGTTGATGAGGCTAGAGGCTACGATTAACTTTTGATGGATTTTCACTTAGATTGCTCATTGTCCCTCAATGACAATGTATTGATAGCATTCATCCATGCAAGTCTGTTCCCGGTCCGAACGGAACTGAAGGCACTACTCCTACTACATCCATTTTGGAATCACCCTCAAGATTAGTAGTGATTAGCCCTTGCACCTCACTGCTCCATCTTCGACTCCATGCTCTTGTCTTCATTTTGAAAACATACTCATTGGATCAAAGTGGTTTTCGGATAACAAATCTGATCTCGGTCTCTTCGAAACAATGTTCAATACTTCCAGTAAACTCAACCGCGGTTCATTAGGAAACACACAGACGAAAATAAGATCGGAGATCACCTCCTAACCGTTAGTGAACGGATTTCCTTATAAACGTCCTAAAAGAACGAAACGACTTTATACGTACAGTATATAACCTTGAATGGTAACTGTACCATATAATTCCCATATTTCTCCTAGATATTTCCAAAGTTATATTTTTGGTCTAGATTTGTTAGTCGGTTATTTAACTATCAAAAATCAAATCATTCAACCAAATATTCTTTTTTTTCCACTGAATAACTCCAAATCGCTTTTTAATTTAATTTTATTAAATTAAATCTCTTCACCCAAAATATATGTACTTAAACTTATCGAATTTAGTAAATTCACCAACTATCCCTTTCAAATCAATATTTGAAACCCCTTTTTTAAAAATAATATGGAAAATACCACTGCGGTATCAAACCATGGATTCAAAGTTCAATGGTTACGTCTGTATCCCAGAGAAATTCAAGACTTATTTGCAGGAACTTACCACCTTCGATTTCGCCATGCGAGTATACAAATACTTCCCGAAAACTCTATTTAAAAAATTTCAAAATAATGCTTACGAAATTTCTATAATAATTTTCCAAGTTAACTTTAGACAAAACTACTTTTTAAATAAAAGCTATTATATAAAATATTAATATTGAATAATTATCCTTTTAAAATAATAATACTGATTAAACCTTTAATAATAATTAGCTATTATAATTATCTTAATTGATATTTACTTTAACAATTTTAAAACAATTAAATAATAAATTTTTCGAAAACATTCTTTTAAACACTTTTAATTTTTCTAATTAATACTTAAAAATCTTCTTTTTAAAATAAACTTAACTTTTTGGGAAAATATATTTTTAACTACAATATAGCAAGTCTAATTATTTTATAAATCCCTCTTGATTTATTTACACCTTGATTTACGTTCCAATTCCATAAATTTCCTTTTTCACATTTCTAAAAAATAAAACTACTATTTTATTTTAAAACGATTTACCCATTTCCTTATAAATTCCCACCGTGAATTTATATTTTTTTTCAAATTATCCACTGATAATTTCTCCACTTTATTTTTATAAACTTCGTTTATAATTCCCATAATCTCATCTCTCGTTTATCACTGTTTTCACAGCACTTAATCGATTTTAAATCGATTCTCTAAATTAAATTCCATTTTAAAATTAATTTCTTAGTTAACCCAAATTTATTCCAAAACCCACTAATTTCAGATTCACTTCCTTTTTATGATTTAAAATCTCATTTAAATTGGGACATCAATTTCATATTTTATTTTCAAAATTCCCCTTTTATTCTTCCCAAACTATTTAAATCTTAAATTTAAAAATATATTCTTTTATACTTAAAACAATATCGCTTAAGTTCTTATTTTTAAAAACCCTTTAATTCACATTTATTCAAAATCTATATTTTTCCCATATTCCAGAATTATTAAATAGGATTTTAAAATCCACTATTTATTTTTCCCAAATCCATTACTTTTTATTTATCCAACTCCACCATAAATATTTTACTTTAAAATTCCCCTTTTTATTTTCCTTTGAAAATTCAATATTCATACTTTTGATATTTTAAAATGCAAAAAATATATCCAGCAATACCATAGCATCCAATAAATTAAATTTCCAATAAAATCTATCACGGATTATTCAAATAAATCCTATCACTGAAAATGAAAATAATTTCAACATTTTTGAGGAATCCAGTTGGATCCCTCCAACCATTTCCCTGCATCCACAAATGTTAATACAATATAAAAATACCAATCCCACTTCGAGGGGGATATCACGGTATATAGGGTCATCCGCTATTATGCAGGGCTTATAGGGTCTCATCCGCTATATATATGCGGGAATATCAATCACTCCAATATATATATGTATATATACTACTATATATAATATAACACCTAGATTGATAATAATTATCAAATTCAATTAATTAATCAATAATTAATTTTAACTACTTAAAATTAATTACATAATTCCCTCAAATTTGATTTCTGACCAGTAATTGCACAATCCACTCAAATTTGGAATTCTGCACTTAATTTTAAGTAGTTAAAATTAATTATTTTTAAGTAGTTAAAATTTGGAATAAAAATACCAACCTTTTGACTGCCTACAAAGGTCCGCTTCGTTAGGCCTGCAATGCAAAAGCAGTCAAGGCATACTTTCTTGATGGAACACCTACAGACCTACCTCCGAGGGTGCGGCTTCGTTATGCCTACCCTAGAGAGCCATCCAAGAGTAACCTCACATCCCGTTGAAGTCTCGTACTTCCTTCTAGCCAGAACTAACTAAGTTGGACGTGCTCTTTCTGTACTAAAATCTGTGATGAACTGCTTCGTTAGGCACTTTATCCAGATTCTCTTTCAGGCTGCTCCAAACGCACCTTACCATTTTATTAGACCCTATGTCTAATCTTTTACTATGCGGACCTTTATAGGCAGTGGTATTTTCCGTATTATTTTTAAAAAGGGGGTTTCAAATATTCATTTGAAAGGGATAGTTGGTGAATTTACTAAATTCGATAAGTTTAAGTACATATATTTTGGGTGAAGAGATTAAATTTAATAAATTAAATTAAAAAGGGATTTGGAGTTATTCAGTGGAAAAAATAGAATATTTGGTTGAATGATTTGATTTTTGATAGTTAAATAACCGACTATCAAATCTGGACCAAAAATATAACCTTGGAAATATCCAGGAGAAATATGGGAATTATGTGGTATAGTTACCATTCAAGGTGTTATACTGTACGTATAAACTCGTTTCCTTCTTCTAGGACGTTTATAACGAAATCCATTCACTAACGGGTAAGAGGTGATCTCCGATCTTATTTTCGTTTGTGTGTTTCCTAAAGAACCGGGGTTGAGTTTACCGGAAGTATCGAACGTTGTTTCAAAGAGACCGGGATCGGATTTGTTATCCGAAAACCACTTCGATCCAACGAGTACGTTTTCGAAATGAAGACAAGAGCATGGAGTCGAAGATGGAGCAGTGAAGTGCAAGGGCTAATCGCTACTAATCCTGAGGGTGATTCCAAAATGAATGTAGTAGGAGTAGTGCCTTCAGTTCCATTTGGACCTGGAACAGACTTGCATGGATGAATGCTATCAGTACATTGTCATTGGGGGACAATAAGCATTTTAAGTGAAAATCCCTAAAAGGTAATCGTAGCCTCTAGCCTCATCAACCAGGAATGACTGAAAAACAGAGGGGATGCAGCAAGGCTAAGTGGGTAGCACCTAATTAGGGTATGTTTATCACCATTCTAGATACCCTCGGATATTATACTACAATTATGGAAGGAGCTAGGAAAGGGTAGGAACACCCAGGGTGATAGCATATTCGGTCTATCGAGGTCAGGGATAGTCCGGTGTTGTGTAGCAGGGCAGCCCGGCGTGGTCCTCGGTACAGTGTTTCTAGACATGTACTGTGACAGGTGGTACCCCAGTACCTAGTCATTCGTATGGATTCCATTCTCCAATAAGTGCTATATGGTTTTGATTGTGCCCAACTATGCTGAAACGTGAGATGCAAGCATTTCAGCTATTTGAATAAGTATTTGTACTTAGACACTATTATAATATTAGAGGATTTGATATGAAATGATTTTGGTTACCGTAAGGTAAAAACCCATCGTGTTTATTTGTGGCGAGGTCTTACGAGATACCCTTGTTTTTCAAAGGTTTTTCGATAACTTTAATAATTAAATTTGAGTGGTTTTTCTCACGCTGGTTTTCCAGACTGACTCGGGTGTTATTTAATTATAATACTCGGGTCGGACCGAGTATTACAGATTCAGGATAGGATGCTATGGAGCTCAGGAGACGAGCTAGATGGAAAAAGCGTATTTCAGATATCTGATTTATATTCCACTGTGCATTGTTGCTGTATATTCAGCTTTTATGAGGACAAGTTATTATAACTGTCCCGTATTATGCTATTTATTTGTGTTGTACTCTGATGATGTAATGTATAAAAACAGTTATAGTTCTTTTTGTATAAAGATCAGTTGTTATCTATTATATATTGTTCCGCTGCGAATGTGATATTCTGTGTTGATATTTCAATTTCCTTCTTCTACCTCTTTCTTCTTTCCCTAAGGATATGGTATTTCCAGCATTCGATTGTTCGACATGTAATATAATGGACATATTGATGTCGATTTTCGTGTGTTGAAAATCCAAACAATGACATTTGGTATCAGAGCTGAGAACCTTGGCTCGGGTAGGAATTACTCATTAGAGATAAGGTCAGTAGCACCCTAGAATGAGTTAAGTGTATTAATAGATATGAGCGCGTATTGATGTCGATTTTCGAGCGTTGAAAATCTGGACCGTGACAACAACAGATTGTTAATTTATATTTGGCAAAATTTAGCATATACATTAAATAAATCAATCACAGAATCACAGACACAAGGTAATATAATAATAAGCAGTGGAATAGATAAATAGTAGTTCATGAAGCTACTATATAAACAACAGTGTCAAAAAAATACAACAGATAATCCCAAGTACAAGTAGTCACAAATACAAAAGTAACTGACAGGACTGAACATAAATAACAGGAAACAACTGAGGTAACTGCAAAGCTGAATAGATAACTCCAAGCAGATCTCCGAGGTCCAAAGGTGAGTCAAATGCTGTGACACTCAGTCTGATCCGAACATAAAGAAAAATACAAAACACTCGAGTTAGGATTAACATTCTTATACAAGTAAATTTAACATAAGTGAAATGTCAACTGAAATACAAAATAACTCAAATGATGTTTTGGATACCCATCCTCTAAGGATCTGTTAAACTATTTACATACATAGTACAATACGCTATTATAATAATGTCTATAGTAAAGTAAACTATTAAAATAGCGTTAAGGCGTTACCCATATCCCCCTTAACACATTTTATATATTCCCGTAGTCTATACAGATACTGTAAGCTCCATCAAACCGGTGGTTTACTCAGGGAGCATTCCATAGGTACGGTACAAAAAAATCGTAAAAGACACGATAAGGCATGTGACAAGGCACGCGAGGCTATGCCTAGGGTAAGATTCTACCGTTTTGTGGATCCGGACTGGTGGTAATGCATAGCAGCTACTACCTCCAACCTCGAGACACACTCCCAAATCAAAGGTGCACCCAATCAAATCACAAAGTAATAGAATGGTATCGAAGAAATGTGCCCGATATGGGAGCGACCCCACTTGGCCCGGCGTGGCTCCTGTTTTAGTCACATCAAGCTAACTCGCAGGAGTCAGGGCTGCGTTCATACCTCATATAGAATCGTCGCCAAACCATCCTACTTCGTTCTGGAATCTCCCCAACGTACAAAGTTGTTGAAGTGGTTTTCGGTATTGGTAGAGAGTATGATAATATCCGATACCGGTCTCTTTGACAAACAAACGCTTATTTCACACCGTGGTCATTTTGTAAAATCAATTTCATACTTCATATCAAAATATTCATTTCAAAATCAAATCACTTTCAAAATCATATTCACATCAAAAATCATAACCACAAAATAGTTTAAACCGTCATATCTAAGTATTCGCATTTAAATCCATTAAATCTTAATCATAACAGTTCCACAATTTAAATATTGAATATAGTTTATATATATTGACATAGATATAAATTAAAAATAGTTTGTATATTTAAAAATAAGTTATAAATTTAAATAGTTTATATATTAAAAAGAGTTTATATATTAAAAATAGTTTATATATTAAAAGGAATTTATACCGAAAATAGTTTCAAATTAGAATTGTTCCTTCAATTTCACAAATCAATTCAAATTCTCATTAAACCAATTCAATTTATATCTATTTCAAATCTAGGTTTTGAACTACAATTTTAAACCACTTCCAATTCCATAGGTTTCAATGTTGAAATATTCAAACAAATTTCAATAACTCAATTTGATAAATTTCATTTATATTTCAAAATTCAACTTTTAAATTTTATTTAAATTTGAAATTATTCCCTTAACCATATTTAAATAAAATCTCAAATTACAAATTTAAATCAAAATCAAATATCTAACTTCAATTGTATTTAATTTGAAATAAATCACTTAATCACCTTTTATAAATATTTAAATAAAATCTCGAATTACAAGTTTAAATTAAAAATTAATATTTAATTTCAATTTACTTGAATTTGAAATTATTCATTTAATCACCTTTAATCAAACTCGAGCTATCAAGTTATAAATTTCATGTCTTTAAAATATCATTATCAATAAGTCCAAATCAATTTTTATTTAAATCCAATTCCTAACACATTAAATTTACAAATCAATTTCAATACATCTTTCCAACCTCAATTTATTAAAGTTATTACAAAATCTATTTTTAAAATACTAATATAAATTTAAATAAATATTTAACATATTATATATATACACTAATTAAATTAAATTTTATTAAATTAAATCTTATTATTAAATTTTATTTTATGTATTTAAAAATAATAAAATTATAAGTACAATCTTAAAATTTATATTTTCAAAACTAACTTATAAATTTAAAATTTCCAAATATATAATTTTTAAAAATCTAAATTTTACCCATATTTTAAAATTAAAATCTTTATATTATATTTAAAAATCAATATTTATTAGAACCCATATATTTCCTTTCAAACTTCAGAAATCATTTCAAAATAGACCAACGGTGTCCGTATACAATTTTATATCCTATGGTCAAGTGATAAGGATATTTATAATTTCAATCCGCAATTTGAATTTAATATTTATGCGTATATATCTTTCAACTCGCAATCCCAAAATTCAAAATCAATGAAAATCGCTTGGGTTTATCTTTTCAACCCAGAACGATTTTCTCCTAATCTATAAGATCGTTCACGTATGTATCATTTCAACCCATAGGGAATTCTAAACTAACAGGGAACTTGTAGAGTGAGAACAAATATGATAATAAGATAACATATCAACAACAAACATATATCATCAGTAGCAAATTTAAATATAATATATACATCAGGTTATTATGTCATATGTCATAGGTAAACAATTGCAGATAATGGCATATCATATTTAACAATTAAATAACTAACAATTCAAATTTAACAACATATTTTAATCATCATTTCATGTGAATTAAATTACTAAATATAAGAATGTTATTCGTGAGTGATTGCTCACCTTTCGAGGCTAGAGAACAATGAGAATGGAACCAGTGACATAGATATGCACGGACAAGCTAGAGTTGCGGAAAAACTCCGGACGACAACAGAAACAAGCAAAGCAAGGTGGACTAGGGATAAATGAAAACAATATATATATATATATATATATTATTCACTTCTTAAAATCAGTATTCAAATTTAAAACCATTTTTAAAATAAAATCTTCATCTTATACTCTTGTTAAAAATCAATATTCATTAAAACATATATATTGAAATCAATATATCTGTAAATTATGTATAAAAAATCAATATATATAACATACAGACTTATATATATACACACGACTATATATAGACTTATATGTATAAACAAACAGATTGTATAACTTATATAAATTTATATATGTAAATAAACAAATTATATATAACTTATACAATTATATAACCAACAGATCATACTTATATAAAATTATGCTTCGTATACTTTTTTTATATAATAAGAAAGAAGGCTTATGAGCTGACATGAGCGGATTTGGGTGGTGGTGGTAGATGTCGTGGATAGGCGATCTGGGTGAAGGGATGCTTGCTGATCCGGGTAGCTGCTCAGTCGGGTCTGGCATGGGCTTAGGGTCTAGAGGGTTCACTGGCGGCCGGGGGAAGAATGGGCTGCTATGGCGAGGAGGTCGGAGATGGAGTGGGGACACAGTGGGGATGGACGTGGCGTTGTGGGTCGGTAGGGAAGGTCAGTGGGCGGCGAAGGAACAATGCTACTTGGGTATTGGGTTTGGGTTTGATGTTGTGGCCGTGAGCTACGTCGAGTAAAGGTTGAAGGTCGGAGGGAGGTGCGATGTGGGTGGTCGGCTGTTGTATTGAAGTAGGCGCTCGGTGGTGGGTTGTATGGCTGAGGCGGTTTTTCTTGGATTTGCTGGCGGGTTCAGGGGAGACGTGGGAGGCGGATGATTGGTTATGGCTTGGTTTCATGTCGGTTGATGGTGGAGAGGGCAGTAGGATGGTAGATCTTTGGTGGCGGTGGACATGGGTTGCATGGCGAAGGCTTCAAAAAGAGGACGAGCTGATCTCTCTTTATACATGTGTTTTTTTTTGCCGCAGAAATGAAAAGAAGAAGGAGGTGAGAGGATGAACGAGCACTGTAGGGTTGTCTCGAAAAATGGAAGCAACAGGCAAGGTAAATATATAGTTAGGCTTCATATCGGCTTTGTTGATATATTTTTTTCTTTGGTAAACAGAACGAAAGAGAAAAAAAGAAATGCAGGGGAAAAGACGAACCATAGGAAATTGGAACAACACAAATTATATTGATGACAGGGAATATTGATAGTCAACAGCTAGAATATTAATGGCTGATAGCTATTGACTTGCACGGTGGGAAATGAAAGGACATAAGAAACAAAAAGGCACAAAATGGGTACCTATACGGTTAACCGTTTCGGAGATTCCGCTATACACCGGACTACGGAATTGACAAATGAATATACTATGGAGATCAGCACGACGAGACGGACAGAGTGGTACATAGATATCAATGATATGATCAAGCTATCAAAACTCGATATTTGGTGCCCAAAATGCTGCTAAAACACCAAAAATAAGATAAACGGGGCTAATGCAGTCCAAATTTGGCGAAACGAATTATGACGTCTCACTCAAAAAACGATTTACATTTTTATTATATAAAAATATTCAGGTTTCGAAAACATTTTATTCTCATCAAATTAACTGATTTTAAATTGAAATTGAAATTTTACACAACAGAATTATCTTTCATATTTTCCAACGAAAATCTGATACTTGCTATGTTTAAATAGACGCATACCAAATACCAAATTTTCATTGTTAAATTTAATAGTTTTATTTTTATGAAAAATCCAGTTAATTAAGTTATAAAATTGTTAAAAATTCTTGGGTCGTTACAGGAGATTTCTACATCCTCGTTTTTGTTGCTGTCATTTCTTCCAAAGCCCGAATCATTTCTCTAGTAGACGACCAGGGTAATTCTTTTGTGATCGAATGTCAATTGCCTCAGAATTATGCAGGCAATTTTATCCTTCCGCCTGATTTTCAGCCTTGTGATCTTGACTCCACCCGACAGTCAGGGATTATCCTGATGTTTTAGTGAAGTCACTTCCCTTCCTGCCAAGAGGGAAATGTAATTCCGCATCGATCTTATTCCTGGAGCTCGATCTTGCTACCGGTTTCCACCACATTCGGGTAGCATAGGAGAGCATTCCTAAGATAGCTTTCCAAATAGAGAATGGTTTCTATGAATGGTTAGTCATGCCCTATGGATTAACCATTGCATCTGCCTTCTTCGTCGATCGCATGAACCGCATTTTCCTGTGATGTTCTCAACAAGTTTGTCCTGGTTTTCATTGATGATATCCTTGTTTTTCTAAGTCTCGGTTGTCCCGGTTAAGGTCACCCGCGATTGATATAAAGTGTATCCATCTTTCCTTTTTGTAATTTAATTATCTTATCTTCCTTTCGAGCCTATCATCCTAGTTGCATTCTCTTTGATTAAGGTCCCTCTAAATTTGAATCTCTATTCTAATTCTATAATCCAATCTTGAATCATCCTGCGAGGGAGTGTATTTGTAATTAATATAAAATGTTTTATATTGTGTTGTTTGAGTTGTTAAGATTAAATTTTGGGTTTTAATTGATTCGTCTGGCCAACGCTATCGATCAGAATTCCAAATCACTTGAGCAGAGAAAACTAACACAATATTGTTTTCGAAATTGGTAAATGAAATAATTCTATAAATGATTATATTTTTATATATAAAAGTATAATTTTATGAAATTGGATAGTTAAATGAATTGGTTGTTAGAAATGATAATACTAGAATATCGTTTATTGATTTGTTAGCATTTCTAAACTGTTAACTATTGTTGTATGTTATAAAGGGATGAATTTTAAAACATGGTTTATAAGTTTGATTTGCAAATGAAATGAATTAAGGATTTGAGAATTTAATTTCGGTGCTTTTCAAATTTGGTTTTCAAAGTTTTGGAAAAAAATACATTATTTGAAGTGGAAATTAGCCACAAGAGCCTCTTTAGCAAGTGCAATTAGTTTTTAGGACGCACAACTGAAATAATTACTTTTAAGGACAAAATGCAAAATAATTAGTTTCTAAGGCCTAAAAACCTATGAAATTATGTCCTTGAAAGTAATTGGACTGCTGACTTTGTCCTTAAAAATAATTATTCTACTGACTTTGGCCTTGAAATTAATTTCTGTGGATGTGTGTCCTGGAAACTAATTGGACTGCAAAGTTAGTCCTTCTAGTGAAATGCCCCTTATTTGAAATTATTTTCGAATGAAAATTGTTTCCAAAGAATTTTAAAGGAAGTAAGTCAGTACTCTCCTCTTATGTCGCTGGAAAATAATTTTGGTAATGACTACAACATCATCGACATTCATTTTCGAGTCTCAAAGTGGAGAGACAGTTAGTAGCTTTGCTACGCTTTTGTTTTAGAAATTGGATTTGATTTGAATTTCTTGAGTATGATTTGATGTATAATATATATATATATATATATATATATATTTATTCCAAATGGTTTGAAGTGAAACCAGAAATTTAACTCTTAAATTCTATGTTGAGTGACGGTTTTCAATTAGCGAAAAAGAAGCAAAAAATTTGAATAATTGAAGTGCCTAAAATGTGAAATGGAATTGAAACAACTTGAAACATTTGAACTAGGATAAAATTAATTTGTATAATACTCAATTGCATTTTAAAAACATTTATAACTTACCCAAAATATTCAAAGAGTTTAAATGTCAGTGTGAATATGTAATTGAAGGTTATACAAGAGAATTTTAAGTAATAAAAATGTTCAAACTAAATCATGCTTAATAGAAATGTTGTAAATAAAGGGTAAATTTGTATAGTGCTCAATTACATTCTCATTCAAAAATGAAATCTTGTTAAGGAAAGTTATAAATAAAAGTTTAGTGGTTATATTAAATGTTTATACACTTAGTCTATGTTATAAGAAAGGTTAGATGGGATAAATTGAATAGGAAAAAGAAGAAATACTAATTAAATAAATAAATAAGAACTTAAGAAAACGAAACAGGTATTAAATAAACTCATATCTTTATTGACTGTTGTGATACAAAAGTAAATTTCAAAGAATAGTTGAAATAGAATTTTAAAGTGGAATTAACTTAAGTAAAGTCAAATGGATTAAATAAGATAAATTTTTTTTTGAAAGAAAATTTTTGTAACAAATGTTAATAAATTAAAAGCAAATCAATAGAATGAAAATACATTAAATTGAAACCAACAAAATGTGAATACAAGGAGTATTTATTGATTGAATAAATGGATTGAAACCAAATTAGTTGAACATAAAATAAATAAAATTTATATGGATTTAATTAATTGTTGTATCTAATACTGTGTATTTCAAATCTATCTTTCTTTCTGGTTGTTTTCTTTTCTCCTATCTCGTTCCTTTTCGGGGACGAAAAGTTTTGAGTGGGGGAGAGTGTAACAACTTGGGAATTTAGTGATTTTAATAATGTAATTAACTAAATTTTTCTTGAAATTAAACAATTAAATTTTGCAATGAAAATTTAATATTTGGAATACGTCTAATTAAAT
This sequence comes from Allium fistulosum, assembly GCA_030737815.1. NCBI lineage: Eukaryota > Viridiplantae > Streptophyta > Magnoliopsida > Asparagales > Amaryllidaceae > Allium > Allium fistulosum. The sequence goes on from CM060903.1 coordinate 539,103,760, forward strand.
GTAGCAAGTGTCAGATTTTCATCTGAAAATATAAAAGTTAGTTCTGTTGTGTAGTTTTAAATTTCAATTTAAAATCAGTTAATTTGATGAAAATAAAATGTTTTAAAATATGAATATTTTTATATATTAAAAATGTAAATCATTTACGAGTGAGAAGTCATCTTTCGTTTCGCCAAATTTGGACTGCTATAGCTCTGTTTATCTTATTTTTGGCGAATTAGCAGTAGTTTGGCAGCGAAATTCGAGTTTTGATAGGATAGTCGTATCGCTTATATCTATGTACCATTCTATTTGTCTTGTCATGCGGATCTCCGCAGTATATTCATTTGTGCATTTCGGCATTCGGTACTTGGCGAAATCTACGAAATGGTTAGCCGTATCGGTAACCATTTTTGAGCCTTTTGGTTCCCTGTGTCCTTTCGTTTGTTTCTCCATACAAATGAATGGTCAGTTGCCATAAATATTTCCTCAAATTCAACGTGGGTTTTTCTATTCCACCATTCAATATATTATATTATGTTCATTCCATTCGTATTCCCTCTTTTTCTCTATTCTCTTTCGTTTCTATTCATTGCTTATAAAAGAAAAGGATAGATTATAACTAAGTTTATATATATATATATATATATATGGAGATTTCTGTTTGTCCTCTTCCTGATTCCCGAGAAGCCGACCCACTTCCCACGTGTGACCAATAGCAAGAGCCCACCTTCTCACGTCCCTTCATCCCCCACACACCTAGTCGGGTGATGCCGCCACCATCTTTACCGAGCCATCTTTATTGCCCACGTCAACCTGATCCGAGCCTTGCTCCTCCCAGACCGTACCCACGTCTCGAGCAGCCCACCACCTCCAAGTCTTCCACCTGTCACCTTCGTAGTCAGTGGCCTCCGCCTTCCAGCCTTCTTTTCCACGGCTATCTCCCTACAACCCACTGACCGAGCACAACACGACTTCCACCTCCCCCTTCGAACCCGACCTGCCTCTTCCCCACTGCCAGACCACACCCGCATCTCTTCTCCTTCGAGACGCAGCCCTCCTTGACCAGTACGCCAACCTTTGCCACAGCCCACTGTCACGCCAAAACCCACACAGAACCCATTAGCCAACCTGACACAGCTCCTCCACAAAATGACCTGACACCAAAACCCAAACATCGTCCACCTTCTGACCATCAGCCTACCAGACCCCTGGCCCACATCCGCATGTGCACCACCTTTCACCTGATCCGACAGTCACAACGCCAAACCTGAGTACATGGAGCAGCGACCCACCTTGTGATATCCCAGAAATTTGAGGCAATATCAATTTAATAATCTGTTTAAATAATTAAATTGATTTGTTAATTTTTGAATAAAATTTGAATTGGTTTAATAATCTAATTAAATAAATATTTAATTAGTGAATTTTATCTTTTAAAACCTAATAAATTGATTTCTATTTATAATGTATATATATTTGTATATATTGTAAATAGAAAAGCTTTGGTTTGTATTTAATTTACATATGATATGTTAATTCATTTAGTAATAGTAGTAATTTATAATCTCTTTTATAAATTATTTTAAAATTGATAAATTTGTTATTTCAAACAATAATTATAATAGGATTATTATTTCAAATTGAATGTGTTGTTTTAAATTGACTTTAAATTGGATTTTTAAATATAATTTGAATTTGAATTTAAATTAATTTTGAAATTCAAAAAGGGGTAATATTTTAAATATTTGGATTTTTTTGATATTTGTATAAGCTTTTATTTATATATATAATTGGTTTTATTTCTTTAAAAATTATCTATGTATATAAATAAGTATTTGTAAATTTATAATTTAAGTATAAAAGCCTTTATTAACTTTTTAAAAATAAGTATTAATTACTTAAAATACAAGTGTTATCATATTAAGACTCAAAATAACATGTGTTAAGTTGTGAACAAAGATATATGACAAGTGTTGAATTCTAAAACAAGTGGCATTTTTAGATTTAATCTTCTTTTATTTTTATTAAATAATTTTCAGCCTAAATACATATACTTCTCTCTATCTATTCTTTGGCAACATTTAAAAAGCTAAGAGAAAAGAAAAATCTGAAGTAAGAAACTTCAGCCTGTAAACAAAATCCTCAAACGAAATTCTCCAAAAACCAAATAGTAATCAACTCCTCAAACCTGTAATTCATTTCAAAATCAAGTCTTCAGCCTATTCTCAAAACAAACCTGTTAACCATTTTTCAAAATCTGATCAAAAGCATGTAAACATCTTGTTCAAAATTTAAAAGCAAGAAACCTGTTCTAAAGCAACATCTCAACAAATAAGACATCTCTGAATGCAACTGCAACCTTCTCAAACTAATGCTAGCATTCCAGTTTTCAAGTTTAAAATCAAGTAGCATTTTCCAGATTCCAAATTCCTGTTTCAAAAAGGGGAAGCTCTGTTCTTCATTTTTAAAATGGTGAGTAACACTTTTTTTTAAAAAAGCTTAAGTATCTTAATCTGGTTGCATGCAAATTCTGGAATAAAGCATGTTAGTGTGTATGTATATTGATGAATTTTTGTGTATATCTGGATGTATTGATGTGTGCATGTTGTTATCTCTGAGACATCTCTGTTCTTAGTTTTAAAACTAAGATTTTAAATGAAAATTCAATTACTATTGAACTAATCTTTGTTAAGAATTTAAGTTCAAACAAAATTTGTTTATTCCATCATAGATTAGAGTTTAAAGTTTTATTAAGTTAAAATAAAATTTGGAACTTCTCTGAAAACCATAAGAACAGTTCAAGCTTAACATATGTCAAAATTTAAACATCTTAATTCATCGATTCAGGCATATGATCTGAATCCTGGTGTGAAAACATGATTTTTAAGATTCGAATCACAATTTTTAGCATTAAGTTGAGTGAGCAGTTCGAACTTGAACAGAATATGGGTTTTGGGTAGTTCCTGAGGATCTAAGAGTTCGGGAAGGTCGTGGTCACTAGGGGAGGAAGTGGAATGATCAGGGATTGTGGAAAAAATGTCAGATCGATGTTCTAACCATTGGGAAGGCGGCGGTGATCAGAAATTGTCTGTAAACCTAGTTTTGCAGTGCTGGAGTGTTTGATTTTTCGCGAGGCCTAGGAGTGATCGAGTTCGCTGAAATTCTGGGAGATAGTAGCTTGGTCATATACGAAGTGGTGGCCGGTGGTGTTGGTGCTCCGGTGGTCGGAGGAGGGGATGCGAAGCGATGACAAGTTTGGGATTGAGGAGAGGTTCTTGTTCCAGGTTTGGACGTGATGATCGATTTCGATATCGAGTGTTAATCGTTGGATTTGGGGTCTGGATCGAAGCAGGGGATGGACGCCGATGTGTGGAGCTCACCGTAGTTGGCCGGAGTTGGTCAGATTCTTCGTGCATGTGCACGGTGATGATTGGGATGCTGGTGAAGTTTGGATTTTAACAGAGGAGTGGAACTCGAGATTTTTGCGTGCGTGACTCGAAGCAGCTAGGGTTTTTACTCGAAGCATTTTAGTGGTTGGCTCGGGTAAATTGAGTGGTTACAGGTTTTAAAGCCTGTTTGTTTTTAAATTTTAAAATTTGAAAACAGAAACTTAAACAAAGTTTAAAATAAAATCTTTAGGTGTGGATTCAAATTTAAACTTGAATTCCAGTTGTGAAATAAATAAGTTTTTATTAAAATGTTTAAACATCTTTAAATGTTAAGAATAATTTAAAAAGGGTTGAACTTTAAATGAATTTGTTAAAAATCTTATAAATTTCTTTTATAAATGTTAAGTGTTCTTTAACATTTGGATTTAAAAAGATTTTGTAAAATTGATTTAAATTTGGTAAAAGTTAAATTTGTAATTCATTTTAAATCTTTAATTTAAAATGAACTAAAAGAAAGATTTGGAAGTAAAATATTTTAAAGTCTTTTGTTAATAATAATTAAAGTTGTTATAAGGATTAATACTTTAATTTAAAGAGTAATTAAGGTTTAATGATATAGGAATCATTAAATTAATAAGGTAATTAAAGAGTAATTTAATAATTTAATTAATTAATGATTTGATGTTAATTAATTAAATAATTATGATTATAAATTAAGGGTTAATTAATTTGGAATTAAGGATTATTTAATTAGATAAGTATAGATTATTAATAAATGATTAGGAATTAATTAATCAAGTGATTAAAGATTAATTAAGAAATTGATCAAGAAATTAATTAATCAGTAATTAAGAATTAATTAATTAGTAATTAATAATGGTTGATTTAAGTTTAATTACTTAAATAAAGAATTGTTAATAATTAATGAGAGATCATTAATTAAGGATTATTAATTAATTAATATGATTAATTTTTGATAATAAATTAGATTAATTAATCATTTATGAATTGGTTAAGTATAATTACTTAATGGAAGTAATTAAAGTAATTAATTACTTAAGATAATTAATTAAATAAATTTGATAAGTTTAAATTAATTAGTTAAATTAATTTAAGATAATCACTTGGTGATTTGATAAGTATAATTACTTAAATGTAATTAATGAAGTGTAATTACTTAGGAAAGTAATTAAAGTTAATTAGTGGATGTAATTAACTAAAGATGGTTTAATGAAAGTAATTTGAGTTTAATTACTTTGTATAATTAATCAAAGGATTAATTGAGATAATTAATTAAAGGAGTAATTAATTTATTAAGTGAAGTAATTAAGAGTAGTTAATTACTGAATGGGATAAATCAAGACTGATTAATAAATGTGGTTTAGCAAAGTTTAATTACTTAATGTAATTAATTTAAATGGAATAATTAATTTAAGAAATAATTAAGGATAATTAATAATGTAATTAAGGGTTGATTAATTTAATTTAATTAATCAAAAATAAGTGATTAAAGTAATTAATTAATTATAATTAATTAAGGATTAATGTAATCAAGTATAGTTAATTAACTAATGAAATAATTAAAGATTAATTACTGAATGGTTTAAGATAATTAATTTGTGAAATTAATTAAGTATTAATTACTTAAAGTAATTAAAGAGTAATTAATCAGGAATGATTAATTTAGATGGATACTTAGAGTAATGATTAATTAATTGGTTTAATTAATAATTAATTAAGCAGGATTTATAGGATGAAGTAATTAATTTAATTCACTTTAAATTAATTAGATATGATAAATCATTACTTAAGAATGGATGAATGATATTGAATGCTTTGCATTGTTGATATCTCTGATAAGAGATGTGCTGATCTATGATATAGATGTTTGGTTGGATTGAAATGATAATATGAATTATCTGTTTGGATGATAATATGGATTATCTATTGTAAATTATCTATCTGTGTGTAGTATAGATAAGAATTGAATTGTTTTAACCTTAAAACAACTTGGCCTTAAAAGATACGCTTTGGATTTCGATGAGACCGGGATCGGGTTTCCGTATACCGGATTTCCAGGTCTGGAGACCCGAATACCACATCGATCCAAATTAACGATAGGTCGTGAATCAAGTGAAGATGAAGATTCAGAGTGCAAGGGTTATTGTCGTTAACTCTGAGGGTGATTCCAAAACGAGTGTAACGAGATAATGCCTTCGGTTTCGTTCGAACCCGGAACGAACTTGTATGGATTGAATGCTTTCAGAACATCGTCAGGTGGACGATGAGCATTCTAAGTGATGTGTTCTTTTCTAAGGTAATCGTGACCTCAAGCCTCACAAACCGGGAATGGCTAAAACAGGGGAGGTGCAGCAAGGTTAGTGGGTAGCACCCAAGTAGGACAAGATTACCTCTGTCTAGATGTCCCTTTCTATTTTTGACTTAGTGGTGCGGTTGCTGATCCCAACCGTGAGGTATCTTGTGCGGGAATTATCCAGTAAGGGATGTTCCGACCTTGTGTTGCAGGGGATTGGGAGTGATCCTCGGTACGGTGATCTAGGCCACGTACTGTGACGGGCGGTACCCCAGTAGCCCTGCCATTGTATGGAATCCAAACTCCAATAAGTGCCGTACGTATTAGTTGTGCCCAACTATGTTGGAATGTGAGATGTAAGCATTTCAGCTATTTCTATATTTTACTTGAAAATCCTAGACCCTATTATAATAAAATCAGATTTCCTATCAAATGTTTTGGTTAGCGTAAGGTAAAAACTTACCCATGTTTATTTGTGGGGAGTCTTACGTGATACCTTTTCTTTCTAAAGGTTTTGAAGTTAAGCAAGTTTAACCTGTTACTCACACCAGACCCATGTCTGACCCAAGTGTTTATTTCTGTTTTATAAACTCTTGGGTACTCAAATTTTTACGAGTAGCCAAGGGATTCAGGTTTAGCTTTGACGAATTGTGGAGGAGCAATGGAGCAGGAGGTTTCAGCGTTGTAGATATAGATAGTAGTTTCCGCTGTGTTGATCTTGTTTAGATCTTTGTTTTGTCTTGAGTTGTATAATAGATAGAAATTATAACTGTCTATTTTGTTGTATAAGTTGTGTAACTCTGATTATGTAAAGACTATGTAATAGTTATGTGATATATTATATTTTGTTTCGTTCCGCTGTGAGATTCTGATATTGTTTAGTTCTTTCTTTCTCTTCTTTTCACTTTTCTATCCCTTTCTTTCTTCATAATGATGCGACTTTCTGGGCATAGGAAGTCGGGTCGTTACAATTGGTATCGGAGCATAGGTTGAGCGAATGCCTAAGCTTTTGGTTAAGTGAATATCAGAACACTAGGTTGAGTGAATACCTAGGTTCGGAAGGATTGTTCATTAGAGATAGGATCTGTAGCAACCTGTTTGAGTCTGAGTATATATATATATACGAGAGCGCGTATTTGTTAGTTATATAAAATGGTTTTATATTGTGTTAATTGATCGGTTGAGTGGTATATGGATTCTGGTCAATACGAGTAGCTAACGTTATTGATAGGGATCTCTAAACACTTGGACCAGGCCAACGGACACAATATTGTTTTTAAAGGGTAGATGAAATAATTTTACCCAGATATAATTTCTATAAAAAAAAGTATCATTTTAAATGTATATGGTATTTGTAATGATTGGTTGAGATGATAATAATTTATCATCTAGGATTAGGAGTATGAGTGTTGAGGTTGGAAGTGTATTTGTCGAGACTGTAAACCTAATACCGTCTCGAGTGAACTTTGCAATTGTGAGGATTTCATCGATCTCTGAAGAAAACCTGTTAAGGTTCGGAGTTTATCTTTGTAGTTGGATGAGTAGAGCTGGATCTGTCGGTTGAGCAGAAGCGAGTGGTGGTATCTTGATACTTCAGGAAGAAGTAGCTGTGTGATGAGACGCAGTGAATATGGATGTTCCCGAAGATGTTTTCTTTGGAACAAGTTAATGAAGTATGTCTGCTTCAGTGTTGTGGCTGAGTTCAGCATGGTGATTCTGTTTAGTTTGGGTTCGAGTTTCTCGAAGAGCTTTGGTTAGGAAATCTTTGGCATCTGTGGCAGCAGTGCAGCTCGGAGTATTCTGTGCATTGGCAGGAAGTTTTCTGGCTGAGCAGATTTTCTGAAGGTGAAGTTCAGAAGCAGCAGAGTGGATCCATTTCTTCGATGGATTGGATAATTAAGTGTAAGCTGTTCTGATTGGGAAAGAGAGAACAGTTTCTTTGCATTTTGGCTGGGTTGATCGCAAAAGTGACTTGCGATAGTTTGAGTATTCTCTTGAGTTATCTGAGATTTTCTGGGATGAGTTGTCCAGTCTGTACTCGTGTTCTTCATCAGCCTTTTCATTCTACTCCAGATCAGAATGGTGCAGCGGAAGCAGTTTGGCGAGTGCTCCTGTTTGTCTTTTCCTGATAGGAGAAGTTAGTTCGATCTTCTGATGTTTGTGAGTAGAGTTTTGTTTTGGATTGGATAGATCTTGAGGAGATCATTCTGTTGAGTTATTTTAGGTCCTGATTGTTTCAAGAAGCATCGGCGAAGGTTGAGATGATCAAGAAGGATTTGTAGGAAGTCCAGGATAGTCTGAAGGATTTTATGGATAAGAGACGGAGGAAATTGGAATTCGAAGTTGAAGACTTCGTTGTTGTTGAGGTTTTCTCTGGTTAAGGGAGCTATAAGATTGGGTAAGTCTGGGAAGTCAGCTCCGAGGAATATTGGATCTCTTCTATGTTCTGATTTGGATAAGAGCTTGGTCTACAGGATTGAATTGCCAGTTTGGATAATTGGGATTCGATGTGTTTTACGTATCTCTGAGGGAATACGTGTTTGATCTATCTCTGGTTTAGAACCAGCAGTTCAGAAGATTTGGTTGTTGAGTCAGACTCGTCTGTAGTCTGATATCTTGTTTAGTTCTATAGATCTAGATGAGTAGAAGCTCTATAGCTTAGTAGTATTGATTGTTTGGATTTTGTAGAGCGAGTATCCCGGTATATTTATACTTGGGAAAACTCGAGGAGATTGTATTCAGAATTTTGTTTGGATAATTAGAATTGTTTGATTGGATGAATTGTTTGCTATGGTTGTTAGCATATGGATGATAATTTATGATTGTGATTTAAATAGATTATTAAATTACCTTTGTTTTAAATTTCGGGGACGAAATTATTTTAAGGGGGGAGGAATGTGATATCCCAAAAATTTGAGGCAATATCAATTTAATAATCTGTTTAAATAATTAAATTGATTTGTTAATTTTTGAATAAAATTTGAATTGGTTTAATAATCTAATTAAATAAATATTTAATTAGTGAATTTTATCTTTTAAAACCTAATAAATTGATTTCTATTTATAATGTATATATATTTGTATATATTGTAAATAGAAAAGCTTTGGTTTGTATTTAATTTACATATGATATGTTAATTCATTTAGTAATAGTAGTAATTTATAATCTCTTTTATAAATTATTTTAAAATTGATAAATTTGTTATTTCAAACAATAATTATAATAGGATTATTATTTCAAATTGAATGTGTTGTTTTAAATTGACTTTAAATTGGATTTTTAAATATAATTTGAATTTGAATTTAAATTAATTTTGAAATTCAAAAAGGGGTAATATTTTAAATATTTGGATTTTTTTGATATTTGTATAAGCTTTTATTTATATATATAATTGGTTTTATTTCTTTAAAAATTATCTATGTATATAAATAAGTATTTGTAAATTTATAATTTAAGTATAAAAGCCTTTATTAACTTTTTAAAAATAAGTATTAATTACTTAAAATACAAGTGTTATCATATTAAGACTCAAAATAACATGTGTTAAGTTGTGAACAAAGATATATGACAAGTGTTGAATTCTAAAACAAGTGGCATTTTTAGATTTAATCTTCTTTTATTTTTATTAAATAATTTTCAGCCTAAATACATATACTTCTCTCTATCTATTCTTTGGCAACATTTAAAAAGCTAAGAGAAAAGAAAAATCTGAAGTAAGAAACTTCAGCCTGTAAACAAAATCCTCAAACGAAATTCTCCAAAAACCAAATAGTAATCAACTCCTCAAACCTGTAATTCATTTCAAAATCAAGTCTTCAGCCTATTCTCAAAACAAACCTGTTAACCATTTTTCAAAATCTGATCAAAAGCATGTAAACATCTTGTTCAAAATTTAAAAGCAAGAAACCTGTTCTAAAGCAACATCTCAACAAATAAGACATCTCTGAATGCAACTGCAACCTTCTCAAACTAATGCTAGCATTCCAGTTTTCAAGTTTAAAATCAAGTAGCATTTTCCAGATTCCAAATTCCTGTTTCAAAAAGGGGAAGCTCTGTTCTTCATTTTAAAAATGGTGAGTAACACTTTTTTTTTAAAAAGCTTAAGTATCTTAATCTGGTTGCATGTAAATTCTGGAATAAAGCATGTTAGTGTGTATGTATATTGATGAATTTTTGTGTATATCTAGATGTATTGATGTGTGCATGTTGTTATCTCTGAGACATCTCTGTTCTTAGTTTTAAAACTAAGATTTTAAATGAAAATTCAATTCCTATTGAACTAATCTTTGTTAAGAATTTAAGTTCAAACAAAATTTATTTATTCCATCATAGATTAGAGTTTAAAGTTTTATTAAGTTAAAATAAAATTTGGAACTTCTCTGAAAACCATAAGAACAGTTCAAGCTTAACATATGTCAAAATTTAAACATCTTAATTCATCGATTCAGGCATATGATCTGAATCCTGGTGTGAAAACATGATTTTTAAGATTCGAATCACAATTTTTAGCATTAAGTTGAGTGAGCAGTTCGAACTTGAACAAAATATGGGTTTTGGGTAGTTCCTGAGGATCTAAGAGTTCGGGAAGGTCGTGGTCACTAGGGGAGGAAGTGGAATGATCAGGGATTGTGGAAAAAATGTCAGATCGATGTTCTAACCATTGGGAAGGCGGCGGTGATCAGAAATTGTCTGTAAACCTAGTTTTGCAGTGCTGGAGTGTTTGATTTTTCGCGAGGCCTAGGAGTGATCGAGTTCGCTGAAATTCTGGGAGATAGTAGCTTGGTCATATACGAAGTGGTGGCCGGTGGTGTTGGTGATCCGGTGGTCGGAGGAGGGGATGCGAAGCGATGACAAGTTTGGGATTGAGGAGAGGTTCTTGTTCCAGGTTTGGACGTGATGATCGATTTCGATATCGAGTGTTAATCGTTGGATTTGGGGTCTGGATCGAAGCAGGGGATGGACGCCGATATGTGGAGCTCACCGTAGTTGGCCGGAGTTGGTCAGATTCTTCATGCATGTGCACGGTGATGATTGGGATGCTGGTGAAGTTTGGATTTTAACAGAGGAGTGGAACTCGAGATTTTTGCGTGCGTGACTCGAAGCAGCTAGGGTTTTTACTCGAAGCATTTTAGTGGTTGGCTCGGGTAAATTGAGTGGTTACAGGTTTTAAAGCCTGTTTGTTTTTAAATTTTAAAATTTGAAAACAGAAACTTAAACAAAGTTTAAAATAAAATCTTTAGGTGTGGATTCAAATTTAAACTTGAATTCCAGTTGTGAAATAAATAAGTTTTTATTAAAATGTTTAAACATCTTTAAATGTTAAGAATAATTTAAAAAGGGTTGAACTTTAAATGAATTTGTTAAAAATCTTATAAATTTCTTTTATAAATGTTAAGTGTTCTTTAACATTTGGATTTAAAAAGATTTTGTAAAATTGATTTAAATTTGGTAAAAGTTAAATTTGTAATTCATTTTAAATCTTTAATTTAAAATGAACTAAAAGAAAGATTTGGAAGTAAAATATTTTAAAGTCTTTTGTTAATAATAATTAAAGTTGTTATAAGGATTAATACTTTAATTTAAAGAGTAATTAAGGTTTAATGATATAGGAATCATTAAATTAATAAGGTAGTTAAAGAGTAATTTAATAATTTAATTAATTAATGATTTGATGTTAATTAATTAAATAATTATGATTATAAATTAAGGGTTAATTAATTTGGAATTAAGGATTATTTAATTAGATAAGTATAGATTATTAATAAATGATTAGGAATTAATTAATCAAGTGATTAAAGATTAATTAAGAAATTGATCAAGAAATTAATTAATCAGTAATTAAGAATTAATTAATTAGTAATTAATAATGGTTGATTTAAGTTTAATTACTTAAATAAAGAATTGTTAATAATTAATGAGAGATCATTAATTAAGGATTATTAATTAATTAATATGATTAATTTTTGATAATAAATTAGATTAATTAATCATTTATGAATTGGTTAAGTATAATTACTTAATGGAAGTAATTAAAGTAATTAATTACTTAAGATAATTAATTAAATAAATTTGATAAGTTTAAATTAATTAGTTAAATTAATTTAAGATAATCACTTGGTGATTTGATAAGTATAATTACTTAAATGTAATTAATGAAGTGTAATTACTTAGGAAAGTAATTAAAGTTAATTAGTGGATGTAATTAACTAAAGATGGTTTAATGAAAGTAATTTGAGTTTAATTACTTTGTATAATTAATCAAAGGATTAATTGAGATAATTAATTAAAGGAGTAATTAATTTATTAAGTGAAGTAATTAAGAGTAGTTAATTACTGAATGGGATAAATCAAGACTGATTAATAAATGTGGTTTAGCAAAGTTTAATTACTTAATGTAATTAATTTAAATGGAATAATTAATTTAAGAAATAATTAAGGATAATTAATAATGTAATTAAGGGTTGATTAATTTAATTTAATTAATCAAAAATAAGTGATTAAAGTAATTAATTAATTGTAATTAATTAAGGATTAATGTAATCAAGTATAGTTAATTAACTAATGAAATAATTAAAGATTAATTACTGAATGGTTTAAGATAATTAATTTGTGAAATTAATTAAGTATTAATTACTTAAAGTAATTAAAGAGTAATTAATCAGGAATGATTAATTTAGATGGATACTTAGAGTAATGATTAATTAATTGGTTTAATTAATAATTAATTAAGCAGGATTTATATGATGAAGTAATTAATTTAATTCACTTTAAATTAATTAGATATGATAAATCATTACTTAAGAATGGATGAATGATATTGAATGCTTTGCATTGTTGATATCTCTGATAAGAGATGTGCTGATCTATGATATAGATGTTTGGTTGGATTGAAATGATAATATGAATTATCTGTTTGGATGATAATATGGATTATCTATTGTAAATTATCTATCTGTGTGTAGTATAGATAAGAATTGAATTGTTTTAACCTTAAAACAACTTGGCCTTAAAAGATACGCTTTGGATTTCGATGAGACCGGGATCGGGTTTCCGTATACCGGATTTCCAGGTCTGGAGACCCGAATACCACATCGATCCAAATTAACGATAGGTCGTGAATCAAGTGAAGATGAAGATTCAGAGTGCAAGGGTTATTGTCGTTAACTCTGAGGGTGATTCCAAAACGAGTGTAACGAGATAATGCCTTCGGTTTCGTTCGAACCCGGAACGAACTTGTATGGATTGAATGCTTTCAGAACATCGTCAGGTGGACGATGAGCATTCTAAGTGATGTGTTCTTTTCTAAGGTAATCGTGACCTCAAGCCTCACAAACCGGGAATGGCTAAAACAGGGGAGGTGCAGCAAGGTTAGTGGGTAGCACCCAAGTAGGACAAGATTACCTCTGTCTAGATGTCCCTTTCTATTTTCGACTTAGTGGTGCGGTTGCTGATCCCAACCGTGAGGTATCTTGTGCGGGAATTATCCAGTAAGGGATGTTCCGACCTTGTGTTGCAGGGGATTGGGAGTGATCCTCGGTACGGTGATCTAGGCCACGTACTGTGACGGGCGGTACCCCAGTAGCCCTGCCATTGTATGGAATCCAAACTCCAATAAGTGCCGTACGTATTAGTTGTGCCCAACTATGTTGGAATGTGAGATGTAAGCAATTCAGCTATTTATATATTTTACTTGAAAATCCTAGACCCTATTATAATAAAATCAGATTTCCTATCAAATGTTTTGGTTAGCGTAAGGTAAAAACTTACCCATGTTTATTTGTGGGGAGTCTTACGTGATACCTTTTCTTTCTAAAGGTTTTGAAGTTAAGCAAGTTTAACCTGTTACTCACACCAGACCCATGTCTGACCCAAGTGTTTATTTCTGTTTTATAAACTCTTGGGTACTCAAATTTTTACGAGTAGCCAAGGGATTCAGGTTTAGCTTTGACGAATTGTGGAGGAGCAATGGAGCAGGAGGTTTCAGCGTTGTAGATATAGATAGTAGTTTCCGCTGTGTTGATCTTGTTTAGATCTTTGTTTTGTCTTGAGTTGTATAATAGATAGAAATTATAACTGTCTATTTTGTTGTATAAGTTGTGTAACTCTGATTATGTAAAGACTATGTAATAGTTATGTGATATATTATATTTTGTTTCGTTCCGCTGTGAGATTCTGATATTGTTTAGTTCTTTCTTTCTCTTCTTTTCTCTTTTCTATCCCTTTCTTTCTTCATAATGATGCGACTTTCTGGGCATAGGAAGTCGGGTCGTTACACACCTCCTTCTTTTGCTTTATTATATTGGTCTGTGTGTGTATATAAGCCTACGGCTTCTTTCGCTTTATAAAAAAGTATTATATATATATTATATTATAAAGTTTTTTTGGCCTATTGTTTCTGTTCTTTTATTTAAAGTAAGAAAAGGGTATATATAATATGTTATATGCTCATATATATTTGCTAGTTTATATATATGTTTGCATTTATTTTAGTATATATATATATATATATATATGTTTCCAAAATTATTTTTGCATAGTGGCTGTCTTGTTTATATATATGTTTATAATAAAATTGACTTTAAAGTATATATGTATATTAATAATATTGATTTTGAAGTATATATATATATTTAATCTGTGTTTTCAAATTGAGTATTAATTTTAAAATATAATACATATATATTTCATAAAAAATTATATATATCTTGTTTCATCGATGTTGAGTCCAGCCTTGGTTTGCTCTGGGACATGTCGTTTGGGTTGGTCGATTTTCGAGTCCATGATTCAATTCATAGCCTGTTTGTTTTATCATCTTCATAGCCTCGAAAGGTGAGCAATCGCACACGATTAACATTCTTATATTTAGTAAATTCAATTCACATGAAATGACGATTGAAATCTGTTGTTAAAAATTTAATTCGTTAGTAATTAAATCGCTTAAATATGATATGATATTGATCGCATTTGTTCACCTATTATAATTGACATTATTGACACCAATAACCTGTTAGTTTGTGTACATCATATTTAATTTGGAAATTTTGATCATATTTGCCATTGATATGCTATGTTATTTTATGCTATTATTTTATATTCCCATTGCAAGTTCCCTGTTCGCTATGGGTTGAAATAGTACATACCCGAACGATATTATAGATTAGGGGAAAACCGTTATGGATTGAAATGATAAACCCAAGCGATTTTATTGAATTTTGAAATTTTGGGATTGCGAGTTGAAATGATATATACCCATAAATATTAAACTATTGCGGATTGAAATGAAAAATATCCGTATCACTTGACCATAGGTTAGAAAACTATATACGGACACCGTTGGTTTATTTTGAAAATGATTTCCAAAGTTTTAAAAGGAAATAGATGGTTTTAGTAAATATTGATTTTTAAATATAATATAAAGATTTTAATTTTAATATATGTGTAACGACCTGGAATTTTGAA
Source organism: Allium fistulosum (assembly GCA_030737815.1). Classification (NCBI taxonomy): domain Eukaryota; kingdom Viridiplantae; phylum Streptophyta; class Magnoliopsida; order Asparagales; family Amaryllidaceae; genus Allium; species Allium fistulosum. Next base: position 539,118,905 of record CM060903.1, read on the forward strand.
CCATTCAAATCGACAATCATCCACACATGTCTGACTTGAATTGCTCAAAACAACAGATTGTTAATTTATATTTGGAAAAACTTAATATATACAGTAAATAAATCAATCACAGAATCACAAACACAAAGTAACATAAAAATAAGCAACGGAAATAGATAAACGGTAGTTCATGAAGCTACTATATAAACTTTAGAGTTCAAACAAAATACAACAGAGATCCCGAATACATAGAAGTCACTAATACAAAAGCACCTGACAAGTCTGAACATAAAACTGGAAATAAATGAAATCTGAATAGATATAAGATCAATCATCAAACAAAGCTCCAAGCTCCAAAGGTGAGTCTCAAATGCTATGACACTCAGTCTGACCCAAGCATAAAGCAAAACACAAATCACTTGAGTCAGGATTAACATTCTTACACTAGTAAATCAACTCGAATGAAATGTCAAGAGAAATGCAATATAACTCAAAGGATGTTTGAGATTTCCATCCTTTAAGGATCTCTTAAACTATCTACATACATAGTACAATACGCTACATACATAATGTCTACAGCAAAGTAAACTATTAAAATAGCATTAAGGCGTTACCTATATCCCCCTTAACACATTTTATATATTCCCATAGTCTATACAGATAATGTAAGCTCCACCAAATCGGTGGTTTACTCCGGGAGCACTACATAGGTATGGTACAAACCAAAGTCGTAGTGGGTGCGATAATGCATGTGACAAGGCATGCGAGGCAATGCCCAGGGTAGGATACTACCATTTTGCGGATCCGGACTAGTGGTAACGCATAGCAGCTACTACCGCCCACCTCGAGACACACTCCCAAATCAAAGGTGCACCCAATCACAAAGTAATAGAATGGTATCGAAGAAGCATGCTCGATCGAAGGTGTGACCTCACTTGGCCCGACGTGGCTCCTATTTTAGCCACAACAAGCTGACTCGCGGGAGTCAGGGCTGCGTTATTACCTCATACAGAATTGTTTGCCAAATCATCCTACTTCGTTCTAGATTCTCCACCACGTACACAGTTGTTAAAGTGGTTTTCAGTATTGGCTGAGAGTGTGACAATATCTGATCCCGGTCTCTTTAACAACCAAACGCTTATTTCACACCGTGGTCATTTTCATAAAATCACTTTTATAATCATTTCAAATAGTTCATTTTTCATATCAAAATATCATATTCATTACAAAATCATATCACTTTTCGAATCATTATTTACTTTCGAAGTCATGTCATTTCCAAAATCATATTCACTTTAAATCATTTTCATTTCTAAATCATAACCACTGATAGTTATAAATTAAAATAGTTTATATATTAAAATATTTTATATATTAAAATAGTTTATATATATTAAAATATGTTATATATTAAAATAGTTTATACCGAAATAGTTTCAAATTAGAATTGTTTCTTCCAATTCCACAAATCAATTCAAATCAACTTCAATTCCAAAAATCTTGTTTAAATCATTCTCGGTTCAACAATTCCCATTTAAAAGGTTGAATTCAAATTTTCATTAAAACCATCTTGTAATTTATATCGATTTCAAATCCAGGTTTGAACTACAAATTTAAACCATTTCAATTTCAATAGGTTTCGAAGTTTAAATATTCAAACATTTACAATAACTCAATTTGATAAATTTCAAATTAAACTTTAATTTTTATTTTGAAATTGTAGAGACCCACAGTTCCGTACCCTTTGAGTTGATAATAATTCACTCCTGTTCAACCCAAATTGCATGGAAGAGCGAACAACTATGGTAAAGAAGAAGAGAGAGACATAAGAAAAATTAAACAACAACACAGAATCTCACAATTGTAGCGGAACAAAATATAATATATAATAGCATATTTTTATACAAGGGAAAATGTATCTGTTAATATACATACAACCATCAAAGTACAACAATTCAATACATCAAAATGGACAGTTATATTAACTTGTCCTAACACAGCGGAAATATAACCAAGTACGGAGATACGTCTCTATCATCTAGCTCATCTCCTGAGCTCCATAGCATTCTAACCTGAATCTGTAATACTCGGTCTGACCCGAGCAGTATAATAAAATAGCACACGAGTCAGTTTGGAAAACCAGCGTGAGAAAACACAATCAATTTAAATTATTAGAGTTATCAAAATCCTTTGAAAACAAAGGTATCTCGTAAGACTGCGTCACACATAAACACGACGGGTTTTTACCTTACGATAACCAAAACAATTTTATAAAAAATCCTTTAATATTATAATAGTGTCTAAACACAAATACTTATTCAAAAAGCCGAAATTGTAACATTAATTAAATTCTAGCATACTAGGCTCTACAAACAAAACCGTAAGGCTCGTATTGGAGAATGGATTCCATACAATGATTGGACCACTAGGGTACCGTCCATCACAATACACCTCTAGAACTATGTACCGAGGACCATCGCCGGGATCCCCTGCTACACAAGACCGGCCTACCCCTAACCTGGATAGACCAAATTGTTGTCACCCAGGGTGTTCCCACCCTTACAAATTGAGCGCTCCTTCTTTCATGCACAACCATATTCATAATATATATATATATATAGGTTTCCGAGGACATTTAGAAAAGTGATAACATACCATAATTGGGTGCGACCCACTTAACCTTGCTACATCTCCCATGTTTTCGTCATTCACGGTTGATGAGGCTTGAGGCTAAGAGTTACCTTTCAAGAAACAATTCTACTTAGAATGCCCATCGTCCTCTAATGATGATGTTCTGATAGCATTCGTCCATACAAATTGTCCTGGGTCTGGACAAACCGAATCACCGTCTTCATCATCTTCACGGTATTCATTCGTAACGTTCAAACCGGATCGAAGTGGTTTTCGAATAATTAAGTCTGATCCCGGTCTCTTCGAAACGATTAACAAAAATGGTCAATATTGATAGTCAGTTATTTAACTATCAATAAAACATCCATAAGCAGACACTAGGCCTTATTATACATTTTTCCCCAAAATATCTATTTTCAAAATATCTTTATAAGATATATCGATTCCTTCCAACATTTGAAAACAATTTCGAATACTTAAATCCGTAACCGGATATTTCCAAACCATCTCAACACTTAGAAATATTTCCAAATTTCCATTTTTATACTTACGAAAATATTACAAGTCTTATTTTCCAAAATCTTTCAAATATCAACACTTAAGAGAATATTTCGTACTTATCTCATAAGTCTTCGGAATCACTAATAAATTCCCTTTTCAATTTCCAAAACCCGGTATACTTATTTATAACCCCATTCAAAAATTTATAACTTCTTTAATAAATTCAGATTACATTTCAAATTCCCATATTCATACATTTTGAAATTTCATTCCTCCAAATCCCTTATAAAATTCCTTCACTCAAAACATATCCATTTAAAAGCCCCATTTACACATCTCGAGAGAATTTATAAATAAAATTTTCAATCACTTCAAAACTCTATATATATATATAATAAGTATTTAAAAGAATAATAATTTATTAAAAAAAACATGTTTAAGTAATTATTTAAAATATCGAAACACTTTTATAAACATCAATAACTCTTTTTTAGATAGACAAATAAATTTTCAAGGCTGATTTCAAAAGTTAGAATTTTCTAAAATAAATACTTAATATTTGAAAATCTACTTACTAAAGTATTTCAATCCGAACTAGTTTAAAATTTCATAGTTTAAATAATAAATTTTTCTTTTGAAAAACAAACTTACTTCTTAAAATTAAAATATTTTTTTAAAACCTCAATGACCAATTAAATTTTATAAATTCCTCTCGAATCACATCACATCACTTCCATTCAGATCTCCTTAACCATTTTCACTTTCAAAATAGTATCCACTATTTTTTCGCCCTATTTTCATACTCTAATATAAATTCACCCCATAAATTTATATTCCCAATTTATCATCCTTATATCGATTTCCTTTATTTATAAACATCGTTTATAAATTTTTATAACTCCTTTGAGTTTTAAAAACAATCTTATTTATAAAATTCTTTTATAAATCCGATTTATAACTTCCAATCTATTTTTAATATTGACTTCAACTCCTTTTTATATTTTCCCAATATCAGTTATAAATTCTTTTATAAAATTCATTTTAAAAATCTCCATTTAATAATTCACAATAGTTAAGTATAACCAGAAATCAAATATATTTTTCTAACTCATTTTCTTTAAAATAACTCAAATTCCAATATAAATATTTTTATATCCAAAATTCCTTTTTATTCCTTCAATTTTAAAAGTATATTTATGGTATTTAAAAATACCAAAATTTAAGGCCAGTGATACAATAGCATCCAATAATTCAAATTTCAACAATAATCGATAACAGATTATCTACACACATCTTATATCACTATATATGAAAAATAAACAATATATTTGAGGAATCCAGTTGGATCCCTCCAACCTGTTTCCCTGCATCCACAGATATCAATACAACATAAAAATACCAATCCCACTTTGACGAGGATATCGCGGTATATAGGGTCATCCGCTATTATGCGGTGCGCATCGGGTCTCATCCGCTATAATGTGCGGGAATATCACTCCAAATACTAATATATACTACTATATATATAATATAATTCATCAGATAATAATTATTAAATCAACAAGGCATCCAATAATTAATTTTAACTATTTTTAAAATTAATCTGATAATCGAAATGAGTGAGATTTTTTTAACCTTGATTTTTGAATTTGCCATATGCTCACTTTTTAAATTAAATCAACTCCAAATGTCGCTACTTTGTTCGATTATGACCTCGAAATAAAAGTTATACAAATTTTATAAGCATTCGATTTCAAAAATAAAATGATCTGAATTGATTAAAATCATCACAGTGAATTACCCTCAAATTACTACCATTAACTCACGTTAATTCTGCCCTAACCCACTTCCATCTCGACACCGCACCACCCTGAGATCATCGGAGCATCACCGAGGCACACCTCAGACGTGCAGCTCCACCTCTACCCTCAAACACCCTCGCCGTCATCTAGTTCGCCTCCCAGGCTCGAGCAAACATGGCCAAACTTCGATCGTTAGTCGCCCTCCTCCTTCACATCGGAGACCACTGCCAACTTCGAGTTCACCTCAACGTACTTTCAGCCGAAAAACGCCGCTCCATCACTCGATGCTACAACAGCATCTCGCTCGCACGCGAGCATCATCCACCTTCACGAGCTACTCTCGTTTGCCCAGAAATTTTCGACGCCCTCATCGACGCTCGTGAAAACCTAGGCCACGACCTAGACTACTCGCGCCTCCCCCTCACGGCGATCGCTCTGTACCCCACTTCGCCTGCAAGTGCCAAGTTCCCCTCTTCACGTACGATTACCAAGCTAGTCACGATCGATTTTTGATCGCGTCGTTAACCTTTTTTTTCTTCCGATGAAACGATTTCGATTTCTTTTTTTTTTGAATTCGAATAGATGAAGAAGAAGGGAGATTGCTCGCGATATAGAACTGAGAAGAACTCGCGGTTTTTTTAAACAAGGCAGCTTCCATTTTTACTTCTCCTTTTTTTGTTCAAACTGAATTCATTTCTTTTTTTTATATTTGTAAAGGACTGCGTTTTTTTAAAAGGAAGAAGAGGAAGCGATGGAATAGAAAGGAGGCATGTAGGGTGTTGTCTAAAGTGTTTTGAAATGAAGGGTAAAAGGGTCGATGTGAATATATCCAATCAAATATATATATATATACATATACATATACATATATATATATACATATACATATATATATACATATACATATACATATATATATACATACACATATATATATAATTTAAATTTTCAAACCGTCTCGATTACGTAACTTAAAATTTCGAACCCCTATCGAGGCGCGCCGCTAGGCGTTTATAATGTTATACCCCTATTCCAAACGCAATGGAAAAGGTTTCGAGTCCTAATTCAATCGTATGGAGAAGATAGCTTTTTAGACCTAATTAAATTAATTTTCGATATTAATTTCAGCGCGTTTGTATACCGTACGACCAAACGATAACCTCAAACGCTATGAAATTTAAAATCCGATAATAGTACACTATTACGGATCCAATGGAACTGGTTTCGTCGAATTCCAAGACTGTGCCCCGGATAGTTATTTTAACTCGTCGATTAAAACGACGATTTCGAAAATTCCACAATCACTTAAATTTTCAGTTTTAAAATCTTACTAACCAAATTGTAATCCGAAATCCAATATTTAAAACCATTTAAATATTCACAATTAGCTGTCGAAAAATTCGGGCCGTTACATTCCTCCTCCCTTAAAAGAATATCGTCCCCGAAATTGCTAAGGTAGGAAAAATGCTCCAAACCCATTAACTTTTCCAAAGCCGACTTAGTGAAAATTCGATATTCACTTTTCTAAACCCTTTAATTTCATCCAAAACATTTAGTTTCCATTTCTAATTCAAAATTCCTTATTTCAGTTACGCTTTAAAATCACCCTTTTTATGTTAACAAAAAATTTTCAAAATTTTTCTAACACCCTAAATTTCCGAATTTTTTTGCCAGTCTCCTTTGTACGGAGGACCTTTTGCAATATGACAAGAGAGATAAATATATATACATCGACCCACACGGTCGGAAAACAAAATATATATATATATATATCAATATTTATAATTTACAGTATTTAATCCGAAAACGTACCCTTTTTAGCGTTTTTAAGCTTTATTAAGCAAGCATTTACTTCAAAAGAAATTTCGCAACCCAAATCTAGCCAAAAAGTCCCCATGTACTTGTACTTACTCAATTTTAAACACGTAAGTCCCAAAATATGAAATTCACTAACATTTCACTTATTTAACTAGTTAACACATGAATTTCATAGGCAATGCATGCTAAACATATATTTATAAGCAATTATGAGGTTCTAACACCAATTTAATTACTTCCAATCGATCCATATATCACTTTATTCAATTTAAATGATTTACAACCAAATTTTCTTGCTTTCAATTCATTTTTATTTCAAACAAACTCATATCCATTCCATGTTGATTTAAAAATCAATTTTATTCACTTCTATTAATTCATAGAATTTTATTTACTTCAATTTGATTCTCAATCAATTCGTTTACGTTTCATTAATATCCACATTTGTTATATTCAAATCCACTTTATTAAACTCGGAATCATTTCATGTTAATTTCTTAAATGACCATTTCACAATTTATTTGAGCTAACTTCCATTCAACAATATTAACTTAAGTTAATCCGTTATTTTATATTATTTCCACCTTATAACTTAAGTTTATTTTCATTTCAACCAACTTCCATTTCATTTACTTATTTATTAATTTGTTCATTCATTTTATTCACTTCAATTTTAATTCTATACTCGAATTCATTTTGAATTCATTTAAATAATATCAAGGCCATATTCAATTTACTTATACTCAAATTGAATTTATTTATAACTTAAATCATTACTATCCCAATCAATTTCTATTTTATTCGACAATATTTCCAATTATATCCTTTTGCTTATATTTTGCTGAATTTTTAATTTATACTCAAGTTCTACATTCAATTTTCTGATTTTTATTTCAAAAATCACTTCATTTAATTTTCTTGAGTTCCAAATTCATTTTTATAATTCAAGTTTGGATTTTATTTCTTTCACCAAAATATCAAACCATTTTTATTTTGGGTTTTCTATTTCACTTTTCAATTTTATAAGTCGCACAACTTATTTTTCACATTTCCATCAATTATACACTCGAGTATATTCACATTTTATTTTTAACCTGATATTATACATTTATTTATAGCCTAAGTATATTTTTATTCAATTAATTTCAATTTTTATAAGCTATCCCAATTTATTTATTCACAATTCCAGATTTTCACTTAAATTTTATCTCATTCAAGATTTATGCCATATGGTTTTATAATATTTCACAATTCAAAATTCATATTTACTTCAATTCAATATTATTTCTAATTCAATTCAAATTTTATAACTTATAGTCGCTTTATAATTCACATTTACATATTTTAATTCAATTCCATATAACTCAAATCCAATTCACCCTTTTATTTAAATTTCAATTCCTTTTATACAACATTTCAAAACCAAATTCGAGTTATTCAAACTTGAATTAAATTTTACTCCAAACCATTTTATTTTTTTATCCATTCAATTTCATTATATATTTCAATCACATTGCTTAAGTTAACTCCCATTTTATTAATACACTATATTAATTCAATTCAAATCCAATCAATTAAATTTCTAAAGTTTAATTTATCCAACTTAACTTAAGTTGAATTCCATTTTAACCTTCTCACTTTAAATTTTATCCCAACTTCAATTTTTCACACTTCCCTCCTTATAAATATCATCTTCCACAGGATTCCAGAAATTTTAAACACCCGATATTTATTTCCAATCACTTCAAAATCAAATATATATATATATATATATATATACACTCCTTTTGGTTTAACAAACAACTTCTTTGGATTTTCAAAATCACTTGGCTCCATTTCAAAACAATTTCCCTTCGGAATTTCCAAAACAACACTTGTTTTTACCAAAAATCTCCATATCAAATTACTATAGTAGCAATTCGTCACTTAGAAACTAGAAAATGAATATTGATGATGCTGCAGTCATCACTAGGATTATTTTCCAGCGACTGAAGTGAGTTCAGTGCTATATCCCTTCCAAAATCCATTTTAAAACCATTTTTCTATTCAAAAATATCTCCAAAATAATAATACTATTATTTATCTCCAAACACTTTGGAAAATACTTCCAAAAATTTCCGGGATTTAATTTTCCAATTTTTGGTTTAAATCCACTTTTAGTTTTCAACTCACCTGTATAATTCACACTTATGCAATTTGTTTTTTTTATAAACCAATTTCAGAAAAAAAATTCTTTAATCTTGTTTTTGATTATAATATTATCATCCAAATAGTCCAAACATACCATAATAATATCTGAAAATTATTTCCTTTATATAAAAATATGATTTGGGTAAAATTATTTTATTTACCCGCTTCAAAACCATAATGTGTCGAATTAGTCTATTCAAGTGTTTAGAAACTCTTATCGATTTAGTGGCGTCCCACTACTTGACAAGAATTTATATACCACTCGACCAATAAATCAACACAATATAAACCATTTTAGATTCACTAACAAATACGCGCTCATATCTATTATTACACGTAACTCATTCTAGAGTACTACTGACCCTATCTCTAATGAGTAAATCCCCACCCGAGCCAAGGTTTTCACTTAACCTTCATCTCTGATACCAAATGTAGAGACCCGCAGTTCCGTACCCTTTGAGTTGATAATAATGCACTCCTGTTCAACCCAAATTGTACGGAAGAGTGAATAACTAGGGTAAAGAAGAAGGGAGAGATAGAAGAAAAACTAAACAGCAACACAGAATCTCACAATTGCAGCGGAACAAAATATAATAACATATTTTTATACAAGGGAAACTGTATATGTTAATATACATAGAACCATCAGAGTACAACAATTCAATACATCAAAATGGACAGTTATATTAACTTGTCCTCACATAGCGGAAATATAACCAAGTACGGAGATACGTCTCTGTCATCCAGCTCGTCTCCTGAGCTCCATAGCATTCTAACCTGAATCTGTAATACTTGGTCTGACTCGAGCACTATAATAAAATAACAATCGAGTCAGTCTGGAAAACCAGCGTGAGAAAACACACTCAATTTGAATTATTAGAGTTATCAAAATCCTTTGAAAACAAAGGTATCTCGTAAGACCGCATCACACATAAACACGACGGGTTTTTACCTTATGATAACCAAATTTTTTTATAGAAAATCCTCTAATATTATAATAGTGTCTAAACACAAATACTTATTCAAATAACCGAAATTGTTACATTAATTAAATTCAAGCATACTAGGCTCTACAAACAAAACCGTAAGGCTCGTATTAGAGAATGGATTCCATACAATGACTGGACCACTGGGGTAACGCCCAAACAGTACACCTCTAGAACATTGTACCGAGGACCATTACCGGGATCCCCTGCTACACAAGACCGGCCTAATCCTGACCTGGATAGACCGAATTTGTTATCACCCCAGGTGTTCCCACCCTTACAAATTGAGCGCTCCTTCTTTCATGCACAACCATATTCATAATATATATAGGTTTCCGAGGACAGCTAGAAAAGTGATAACATACCCTAATAGGGTGCGACCCACTTAGCCTTGCTGCATCTCCCCTGTTTTAGTCATTCCCGATTGATGAGGCTTAAGGCTAAGCGTTACCGTTCAAGAAACAATTCTACTTAGAATGCGCATCTTCCTCCAATGACGATGTTTTGATAGCATTCGTCCATACAAGTTATCCTGGGTCTGGACAAATTAAATCACCGTCTTCATCATCTTCACGGTATTCATTCGTAACGTTCAAACCGGATCGAAGTGGTTTTCGGATAATTAAGTCTGATCCCGGTCTCTTCGTAACGATTAACGAAATTGGCCAATATAGATAGTCGGTTATTTAACTATCAATAAAACATCCATAAGCAGAAACTAGGCCTTATTATACATTTTCCCCCAAAATATCTATTTTCGAAATATCTTTATAAGATATATCGATTCCTTCGAATATTTGAAAACAATTTCAAATACTTAAATCCGTAACCGGATATTTCCAAACCATCTCAACACTTAGAAATATTTCCAAATTTCCATTTTTATACTTAGGAAAATATTACAAGTCTTATTTTCCAAAATCTTTCAAATATCAACACTTAAGAGAATATTTCGTACTTATCTCATAAGTCTTCGGAATCACTAATAAATTCCCTTTTCGATTTCCAAAACCTAGTATACTTATTTATAACCACATTCAACAATTTATAACTTCTTTTATAAATTCAGATTACATTTCAAATTCCCATATTCATACATTTTGAAATTTCATTCCTCCAAATCCCTCATAAAATTCCTTCCCTCAAAACATATCCATTTAAAAGCTCTATTTATGCATCTCGAGAGAATTTATAAATAAAAAATTTCAATCACTTTAAAACTCTCTATATATAAAATAAGTATTTAAAAGAATAATAATTTATTTTTAAAAAAACAAGTTTAAGTAATTATTTAAAATATCGAAACACTTTTACAAACATCAATAACTCATTTTCAGATAGACAAATAAATTTTCAAGGCTGATTTCGAAAGTTAGAATTTTCTAAATTAAATACTTAATATTTAAAAATCTACTTACCGAAAGTATTTCAATCCGAACTAGTTTAAAATTTCATAGTTTAAATAATAAAAATTTCTTTCAAAAACAAACTTACTTCTTAAAATTAATTTTTTTTAAAACCTCAATGACCAATTAAATTTTATAAATTCCTCTCGAATCACATCACATTACTTCCATTCAGATCTCCTTAACCATTTTCACTTTCAAAATAGTATCCACTATTTTTCTCGCCCTATTTCCATACTCTAATATAAATTCACCCCATAAAATTATATTCCCAATTTATCATCTTGATATCGATTTCCTTTATTTATAAACATCATTTATAAATTTTTATAACTCCTTTGAGTTTTACTTGTTTATAAAAACAATCTTATTTATAAAATTCCATTTCTTTTATAAATCCATTCCTTTATAAATCCCATTTATTACTTCCAATCTATTTTTAATATCGACTTCAACTCCTTTTTATATTTTCTCAATATCATTCATAAATTCTTTTATAAAATTCATTTTTAAAAGCTCCATTTAATAATTCAAAATAGTTAAGTATAACCAGAAATCAAATATATTTTTCTAACTCAATTTCTTTAAAATAACCCCAATTCCAATATAAATTTTTTTATATCCAAAATTCCTTTTTATTCCTTCAAGTTTGAAAATATATTTATGTTATTTAAAAATACCAAAATTTAAGGCAAGTGATACAATAACATCCAATAATTCAAATTTCAACAATAATCGATAACAGATTATCTACACACATCATATATCACTATATATGAAAAATAAACAATATATTTGAGGAATCCAGTTGGATCCCTCCAAGCCGTTTCCTTGCATCCACATATATTAATACAACATAAAAATACCAATCCGACTTCGAGGGGGATATCGCGGTATATATGGTCCTCCGCTATTATGCGAGACGCATAGGGTCTCATCCCTATAATGTGTGGGAATAGTACTCCAAATACTAATATATACTACTATATATATAATATATCATTCATCAGATAATTATTATTAAATCAACCAGGCATCCAATAATTAATTTTAACTATTTTTAAAATTAATCTGATAATCCAAACGAGTGAGAATTTTCTCACCTTGATTTTCGAATTTTCCACATGCTCACTTTTTAAATTAAACCAACTCCAAATGTCGTTGCTTTGTTCGATTATGACCTCGAAATAAAAGTTATACAAATTTTATAAGCATTCGATTTCAGAAATAAAATGATCTGAATTAATTAAAATCATCATAGTGAATTACCCTCAAATTACTACCATTAACTCAAGTTAATTCTCTGGTAACCCACTTCCATCTCGACACCGCACCACCCTGAGATCACCGGAGCATCACCGAGGCATACCTCAGATGCGTAGCTCCACCTCTACCCTCAAGCACCCTCGTCGTCATTTAGTTCGCCTCCCAAGCTCGAGCAAACACGGCCAAACTTCGATCATTAGTCGCCCTACCTCCTTCACATCGAAGACCACTGCCAACTTCGAGTTCGCCTCAGCGTTCTTTCAATCGAAACATGCCGCTCCATCACTCGATGCTACAACAGCATCTCATGCGCACGCGAGCATCATCCACCTTCACGAGCTACTCTCGTTTGCCTAGAAATATTTGACGCCCTCATCGCCGCTCGTGGAAACCTAGGCTGCGACCTAGACTACTCGCGCCTCCCCCTCACGGCGATTACGCCTCACCCCACTTCGCCTGCAAGTGCCAAGTCTCTCATTTTCGCATGCAATTACCAGGCGAGTCGCGATCGATTTTCGATCACGTGGTTAACCTTTTTTTTATGATGAAACGATTTCGATTTCTTTTTTTTGAATTCGAATAGATGAAGAAAACGGGAGACTGCTCACGATTTTGAACTGAGAAGAACTCGCGATTATTTTTTAAACAAGGCGGCTTCCATTTTTACTTCTCCTTTTTTTGTTCGAACTGAATTCGTTTCTTTTTTTTATTTTTGTAAACGACTATGTTTTTTTAAAAGGAAAATGGGGAAGCGATGGAAAAGAAAGGAGGCATGTAGGGTGCTGTCTATAGTGATTTGAAATGAAGGGAAAAAGGGCCGATGTGAATATAGTCAATCATATATATATATATATATATATATATATATATATAAAAAAAAATTTTCAAACCGTCTCGATTACGTAACTTAAAATTTCGAACCCCTATCGAGGCATGCCGCTAGGCGTTTATAATGTTATACCCATATTCCAAACGCAATCGAAAAGGTTTCGAGTCCTAATTCGATCGTATGGAGAAGATAGCTTTTTAGACCCAATTAAATTAATTTTCGATATTAATTTCAGAGCGTTTGTATACCGTACGACCAAACGACAACCCCAAACGCTACAAAATTTGAAATCCAATAATAATACACTATTACGGATCCAATGGAACTAGTTTCATCAAATTCCGAGTCCGTGCCCCAGATCGTTATTTTAACTCGTCGATTAAATCCACGATTTTGAAAATTGCGCAATCACTTAAATTTTCAGTTTTAAAATCTTACTAACTAAATTATAATCTAAAATCCAATATTTAAAACCATTTAAATATTCATAATTAACCGTCGAAAAATCCGGGTCGTTACAGAAATATTCACTTAATCGTCTTTATTTACCATTTAAATAAAATCGCAACTTACAAATTTAAATCAAAATTAAATATTCGATTTCAATTTATTTAAATTTGAAATATTCATTTAATCATCTTTAGTTAAACATTAAATAAAATCTTAAATTACTAATTTAAATCAAAATTAGATATTCAAATTCAATTTTATTTAAATTTGAAAATATTCATTTAATCACCTTTAAATCAAAATCAAATTATCAAATTTAAAATCATATCTTTAAAATCTCACATCAATAAGTTCACATCACATCTTATTTATACTCAATTCTTAAACAAATAAAATTTCAAATCAATTTCAATTTGTCTTTCCAACCCTAATTTATTAAAGTTATTTCAAAAATATATTTTAAAAATATTAATATAAATTTTAAATAAATATTTAAAACATATTATACACTAATTAAATTAAATTAAATTTTATTATGTTAAATTTATTAAATAAATCTTATTATAAATTCATTTTATATTAAATCTTATTTTATATATTTAAGAATAATAAAATTATAAGTAAAATCTTAAAATTTACATTTTCAAATTTAACTTATAAATTTTTAAAATTTCCAAACATATAATTCAAAATCTAAATTTTCCACCTATATTAAAATAAAAATCTTTATATTATATTTTAAAATCAATATTTAATAAGACCCAAATATTTCCTTTCAAACCCTTGGAAATTATTTTCAAAAATAGACCAACAGTGTCCGTATATAGTTTTCTATCCTATGGTCAGGTGATACAGATATTTATCATTTCAATCCACAATTTAAATTTAACATTTATGGGTATATATCATTTCAACCCGCAATCTCAAAATTTCCAAATCAATGAAAATCGCTTGGGTTTATCATTTTAACTCATAACGATTTTCTCCTAATCTATAAGATCATTCGGGTATGTATCATTTCAACCCATAGGGATTTTCCTAAAACTAAGGGAACTTGCAGAGTGAGAACAACAGAATAATAATATAAAATGACATACATATCAATAGTAGGCATATATCATCATTAACAATTTACATATAATATATACAACAGGTTATGATGTCATATATCATAAGTAAACAATTGCAGATAATGACATATCAAATTTAACAATTAAATAACTAACAATTCAAATTTAACAACATATTTCAATCGTCATTTCATGTGAATTAAACTTACTAAATATGAAACACCCCACATACCTTAATATATCCAAAAGGACACATTAAAAGGCGTGGTGCGTTGTAGGTATAACTGAAACTAACAGAGACTAAGATTCACAAGATAGAAATAGGTAAAAACAGCGGAAACTAAATAAGTATTTAATTAAAACAAAGCTTCATAATTAATTCACAAATAAGTCAAATGCCAAATACAACATCCATATCTCAAAACCCATCATGTCTTATGAAATAAAAATTCATAGTCTCAAAATCAGAGTACATAATATCCCTCGTAAATAAACCGGTGCATACAAGAACAAAAGCGGAAAATAAAAGAAGTACATGGAAGAAATCTCCTCCAAGAAGAACTCCAAGCTGCAGAAATCTACTAGATTCTCCCTTGATTTCCTAAGGTGGAAAAAGGGGGAAATAGAGGAGTGGGTAAGACTAAAAGTATGGTGAATGATAGTAATTACTAGAGTTTTTAAGCAAGATAAAAGTAATAGACTCTACAACAATTCTAGCATAAATAAGGATAACAAAGGAAATAGGAAAGAGATAAATAGGAAATAAATACGGTTAAATATTGCTCAAGGTAGGTTAACTTTGATTGCTTGCACTTGTTTCTGATTTAATTAGGCTGAATTCCTAATCCTGTAATTAGGATGTGACCCTAATTCTACCCTTTTTGATTGGCCTGCTACTCCATTGACCTTATTGTGGACCAGCCGCTATATAACTCCCTACACACCAGCCAATGGTATCTACGGAAGATGCATAGAGCGACTACTGTGGATCCGGACGACATATATAACTCCCTACACAGAAGGCAATGGTGTCTACTAAAGACACCCATACTAAGCGCTAGGAATTCATAGCTATTACTGAGCACCCGAATGGAAGTCACACGCGTAACTGCTACCATGCCCATGCTACCTTTTGCTCCACCTATTGGGTCTTCTTATTACCTCCAACGTCTAGCATAGCGTACCCCTCAGCTCACTTCAGGCTAATGTGAGATCACCACGTGTCCATAGAATCTATAGGGGAAATGCTGTTGGTACCGGTCCTTCATCCATACAATATCTAGTTGCGCCCCTTATCCAAATCCCCCATGATTCGGACTTCTATTAGACCAATTACTACCATTCTTAGCATAAGCGTGCCCTAGGGAATGTTATTTGGTACAGGTCCTACTTTCATCTTTGCTTATTAACTTAGATAAATTATTTAAATAAGCCTTTAATACCATTTTTACTTTCTACGCTTATTAATTTATCCCAAGCCTTAAAATAAGCCCCATTTTGTTCGTTTTCTTATTATAACTTTCTTTATAATCATGCTTATTACTTAACCCAAGGTTTAAGTGTGAAAATAAGCTTCTTTCATCTTTTATTTCATTTAGTTATAATTCTAAGTTATAACTATGCCAATTATCTTTAATTAGTCCAATTCTAATTATAATTAGGCGTAATTTCAGTCCAATTCCATTATTTATTACAGTCTTTATAATTTACATCTTATTTTTCTTCATTCAATATTCTTACTTATAAAATCCATATTCGCGTTTAATTCATTCTAATCCATACGCGAAGAAAAGGGTGATGAAGAGAATAGACGTTTGCATTAAATCCAAAATGTCGGAAAAGATGTAAATAAGAAATAAATAACAGTAAATAAACTTAAATAATGTAAATCAATAAAACAGCTATGCTTAACAGTAATAAATTATAATTAATAGAAATAATACTAAAATTACTAAAAGGAATAGCTAAAAGGAAATAGACTGAAAATAATTCTAAAAACTTTAAATAACTACTGAAAAAGGTTACTCCAAAAATCGTAGTAAAACTACAACTATTGGAAACCCTATTATTTTAAATTACTTAAAGAAATCTTAAAATAATTACAATCACTGACCTCCGGTCCTAAGCTTTTCCTTTGGTCTTCGCGGATCCACTTGGAGTTGTAAAATAATTTAATTTATAATGATTTTCTCCTTTGGAAAAATTATTCCGTTAAGGGTCCTTCCTAGAAAGTTGAACCCAATTGGAGAAAACCTAGAATGAGAAAAAGTGTTAGGTCTAGGGGTCTATTTATAGGTGTAGAAGTGGATCTCGGATCGTTGGATTTGGAGATTGAATAGGATGCAACCACGTCATATGCTTAATACGAGCCATCGGATGCAGAAACGGAGGGACCAGATCGAAATAAAGGATGCAAATGACGTGTTCAATGGCCGCTAATTCGTTCGAACGAATTAACGTTCGTTTGTTGGCTAAAATACAAGGCGGGTCGACCGGGCGGTCGACCGCCCCCTTGCCTAGGTCGACCGGCTGGTCGAACTGACCATATATATTTTTTCCTACTTATTTTGTTTATTTTATAACTTTGTCATATTAGCTCAGTTTCTGACGTTCTATATATGGAAATTGACTAGAAAATTACCACGTACACAATGGTGCAACTTCCATGGATTAATTCTGATAATTTCACAAAGTTATTTTATTATTTAATTAATTAACAAATTAATTATTACGGGTTAAATTTCGGGTTGTTACATTCTCCCCTCCTTAAGGGATTTCGTCCCTGAAATCTCTAAGGGTAAAAGAATGTACTAAATGTTTTCATCCAATTCTTCAACCAAATACTCAATCATCAACCATTCATCCATTGTCCTTATGTTTTTCTAATGCATTTTATGATACTTATGCAATTAGTGTAGTGTAAATGTCCCTAACTAATGCAAAAGATTAGGCGGTCCACTAATTCAGTTGACCTCCTTTTTATGCGATCATGTCCGTGCCATGTATCCAAATGAATGCAAAATTTTCCTAATGATAACTGATAGTTCTATATGCGTGCTACAAACATCATCCAAATGCAACAATCTTGTGATAATCATCCATTTATAGCAATCATGGAAATAAAATAAAAATGCGCATACATCCATATGTATATGCTCTAGTGTCCTAGTTAGGCCGATCCCTAAGGAATAATAGTGCCTAGTGTACCTATATGCGTCCATAGCATCCACTAGCAAACACTTGCAACCACTAGCATACATCATTCATAACATGTTCTATTAAAATGTTTACATCAAATCCTACCATCCATAGGTTAAATCCTAAGTTCTACCCTCCCAAAGAATAATAAAGGAAAGAACCTATTCAAATCAAAAGATGGAAAAAGGAATTCTAAAACTTACCATCAAAAAGATGAGGATAGGAAGTACGACTCTTCTCTTTTGCTTTCCAAGTGGCGTCTACAACATCATCTCCCTATTGCACCTTCACAGTGGAACCTCCTTATTCCTTAGTCGCTTGATATCTCTTCCAACAATCTTCGTGGGGATATGTCGAATAGAAACTTCCCTTTCTACCTCCACTTCCTCCAATTGACTGGGCTCTACAACCTCCGCCGAGTCATGTAAGATCTTTGGCAAGTGCGAAACATGGAAAATGTCATGCACTCCTGTGAGCCTATTTGGTAGCTTCACTTGGTAAGCCATCTTCCCAACTCTCTCTGTGATAGGAAATGGTCCAACAAATCTAGGGGCTAACTTTCCTTTTGATCCGAATCTTACCACCTTCCTAAGCGGGGATACTTTGATAAAAACTAAGTCTCCAACCTCAAACTCTAAGTCTCTCCTCCGCCTATCCTCATACGACTTCTGTCTATCTTGAGCCGTCTTCATCCTTCGCTAAATCAAATCCACCCTCTCAGAGGTCTCCCTAACCATATCGGGTCCAAGTAATAACTTCTCTATAGACTCTACCCAACATGATGGTGACTTGTAAGGTCTCCCATATAAGGCCTTAAATGGTGCCATTCCTATACTTGTTTAGTAACTATTATTGTACGCAAACTCAACTAACGGAAGATGCTCCTCCCAAGTTCCTCCAAAGTCCAAAATGCACATCCGCAGCAAATCCTCAAGCACCCTATTTACCCTCTCCGTTTGGCCATCCATCTGGGGTGACGGGCCGTACTCAACCTAAGTTGCGTCCCTAACGCTGTTATCCCGCCTTTTGGCAAGACCAGGATATCAACGGACTGATAGAAAATCAGCTATGCGCAGGTTCGCTATGGATATCGACGAATTTCATCCGAGTCCAGATTGAGCTATAATTGATAATGCACGGTAGACAAAGTCAAGAGAGCCAAAATTCCAAATTTCAAGTCAATCCGAGTTCACATGCTCAAGATATGATCGATGCAAGTTGATGAAAAAAGTCACACTTTCGTATCCATCAACTTCGCACCGATCGAGTTCGAATCCATCGAGGAACCTCGGCTAGTATCGATCGAGTTCATATCCATCAACAGGACATGCGCTTCGTATCGATCGGCAACATCCTATTTCGTATCCATCCGGCTAGACACGGCCTGTATCCATGGATGAGCTTCCATTCGAATCCATCGTCTTCGTATCGGTCAGGGATGCAAGTCCTTCGTACCCATCTGTCTCGAATCCATCAGACGACTTCGCATCCATCAGGCGTTGACTGCTTCGTATCCAGTAGGAGTCCTTGTTCATATCCACTGAGTCAAATAAGCCATAAATGACGCGTGAGTTATGGATGTGAACGCGACGAAATACTCGGAGTGACTCGATCAAACCGGAGTGAAAAGCGGATCGACACGAGGAGCGTGTGCCACGTCAACCTGCTCACACGCATTGCCATCGAGTCGAAGTGATCGGTTCGAATGAATGGATTCGAACCAAACAGCCATCAAGTAGACCAATTTCGTATCGACTATTTCTCGCAATCCACTAATCCAAATGCAATGAAATTTTCACTAGAGCTTGCGTACACACTAAGGAACTTCTTTGCCAAATTTCAGCTCGATTGGACATCATCTTGATCGATACGAAATGGATTTGTATCGATCGCAGATCGAGGCAAAACTTTCTGAGATTGGTCGTGTGGGCCCCCTCACGTTCCAGAACAAGTCTCCCAAGATTTGAGCGAAATATCAGCCTCCTACGCCTATAAATAGCACCCCAAAGCCTACAGAAAAGGGATATTTTGATTCTCAAGCGCCCAGACTCTACCGGATTGAGATTTGCATCTTACTCTTACTGTTAAATTCGAATTCCAAGCTGTAATCCGCTGTTGTTCGCTGTAATCACTTGTAATTATTGAAAGAGAATCAATAAAATCATAAAAACTTCATAGTGGACGTAGGCAACACGCTGAACCACTCTAAATTGCTTGTCTGCGTATTTACATTTCTGTTTACTGGAGTTTTTGTTAGATAATCTTCATTTTCAGTTTATTTTATTCACTTTTATCTCTTCAAAAACTTCCGAAGAGTGTTGTGCCCATTTTTGGTACAAACAAACGCCTCCTATAAGCTTCTCCAAAACTCACTGGTGAAAATGGGATCTCTATCACTAACAACCCTAGAAGGAATTTCGTGTAGATGGACTATCTCTTTAATATACAAGGATGCCAAATATGAAGCCGTAGGCTTACTCTTAACTGGGATGAAGTGAGCACTCTTGGTCAATCTATCAACAATCATCCAAATGCTAGTGTTACGTTTTCTAGAACGGGGTAAACCATCAATGAAATCCATAGAAATACTGTCCCACTTCCACTCCGGCACTTCTAAGGGCTGAAGTAATCCAGCGGGCTTCTGCTGCTCTGCTTTTACCCTTTGGCATATGAGACACTTAGCTATGAATTCCACCACGTCCTTCTTCATACCACCCCAATAGAACATCCTCTTCATATCCCGATACATTTTGTCACCACTCGGATGAATAGTTATATGGGAATGGTGTGCCTCCTACAAATCTGCTCTCAACAAGTCACCGGTGTGTGGAACACAAAGCCTCCCATCTCTCCTAAGCCACCCTTTGCTATCAATGGAATAACATTGGAGATGTCTTCAGACTTCTCCTCGGCTAATCCTATCCATAATGTCCATGAGTTCTGAATCCTCCCACTGCCTCGAGCCAATCTGATCCATAAGGGTATGCCTTACCTCTAAGGTTGCCAACAATCCGGGAGTAATGTCCGCAGAGGGCTTAAAATCAAAAGTAGAAATAAACTCCAAGCTACTCCACTCTACGAACAAAGGACTAAGGGTTACCTTCTTCCTACTCAATGCATCCATAACCACATTACCCTTGCCAGGGGTATAAGCTATCTCAAAATCAATCTAAAAACTCCATCTACCTCTGTTGCCTCATGTTCAAGTCCTTCTACGAGAATAGGTACTTCAAAGACTTATGGTCGGTAAAAAGCTCAAACCTCTCTCCAAGAAAATAGTGCCTCCAAGCCTTAAGTGCAAAAACTATGGCAGCCAACTCCAAATTATGGGTAAGGTAGTTCTTCTCATGCGTCCTCAACTGCCTACTACCATAACACACTACCCTCCCTTCTTGCATCAGCACTACTCCTAGGCCCGTTCCGCATGCATCAGTGTATACAGTGAAAGGCTTAGCTCCGTCGGGTAAAACTAACACTGGTGCACTAGTAAGGGCTCTCTTAAGCTTCGTGAAGGAATCCTCACAATCCACGTCCCACATGAAAGCTTTATTCTTCTTAGTAAGGCGCGTGAGTGGTGCCGAAATCTTAGCAAAGTCTCTAATGAACTTCCTATAGTAGCCTGCCAATCCTAGGAAGCTCCTAACCTCGGTAACGTTCTTGGGGCCTTCCAATTTTGTACTGCAATAACCTTGGCGGGGTCAACAACCAAACCTTCCTTCGAGACTACGGGCCCCAAGAAACGAACTTCCTCTCTCCAAAAAGGACACTTTGAAAACTTAGCTCTCAAATGATGACTACGAAGTGTGCGAAGAACTTCTTCCAAATGAACATCATGTTCCTCCATATTCTTGGAAAATACCAAGATATCATCCACTAATACCACCACAAACTTATTTAGGACATCCCTAAAGATGCAGCTCAAATCAACGAAATAGGCTAGAGCATTGGTTAGCCCAAAAGGCATAACCAACCACTCGAAGAATCCATCTGGTGTCCTAAAGGCAGCCTTATCTATGCTGTCATCAGCGACTCTAAGCTGATGGAACCCCATGGCTAAATCAAGTTGAGAGAAAACAGAAGAACCTACCAACTGGTCAAAAAGACCATCAATCCTAGGAAGTGGATATCGGTTCTTCTTGGTGATCTTATTCAATTCCTTATAGTCCATGCAAAGTCGGAGAAAACCATCCGCCCTAGTGGCGAAGACGACTAGCGCTCCCCACTTTGATATGCTCCTTCTTATGAATCCCTTCTCCAAGAGCTCATGAATCTTCTTGCTCAATTCTTTCCTCTCCCTAGGTGCCATGTGTCTCACAGGTAACGCTAATGGCTTGGCATTCTCGGTCAAATAAATCCTGAAGTCAATCTCTCTCTTAGGGGGTAGTCCCCTAACCTCCTCAAAGACATCTGCAAAATTTACGACGGCAGGAACCGAATGCAACTCTGATGAAGATGAATCGAGGGAATAGAGAAAACTCAACATGAGAGTCCTACCACTACAAGTCTCAAGTCTAATGACTCTCCTCTCGCAGTCTAAGATAGCTCCGTATGTGGATAGCCAATCCATCCCTAAGATCATCCCATATCCCGAGAATCCCAAAACATAGGCGTCGTAGTCAAACTCTATGCTAGGATAAAGATTTTCAAACCCCTACAAACCATAGATAAGTGTGTCAATCCTCCTATGGGGTTTGAAACAATAATGGTGTCTACTACTAATGATATGTCCAAGTGCAAACAATCTACTAGAGAGCTAGAGATAAAAGAGTGTTGTTATCCCGCCTTTTGGCAAGGCCGTGACACCAAGAAACTGACTAGAAAGCAATGATAATCCGTCCCGAAAATTAGTTACATCACAAGAACACTGTGGATGTCAATGAATTTTGTCCAAGTCCGGATCGGGCTGCAATTGATAAGACACGTCAAGTGAAGCCGTGAAAGCCAACGTTCCAAATATCAAGTCAATCCGAGGTCGTACGCTCAAGATATCGTCGATGCAAGTAGAGGACATAGCCTCGGGTTCGCATCCATAAGGGTCGAATCCACTAAGATCGAATCCATATGGTTTGAATCCATCAGGTTCTACTTCATCAGGTTTGGTTCCATCACGTTCGACTCCATTTACTTCGTATCCACCGGAGAGCACTCTGTTCGAATCCATGTAGTTGAAGAACTTCGATTCCATAAGCCATGCGATGGTTCGAATCCATGAGACATAACCTAGCTTCAAATCCATCGAACACTCCTTAGTTCGAATCCATCCAAACAGACTACGTTTGAATCCAACATTTCGAACCCATCAAGTTTTCCTCTACTTCGAATCCACCCTGTTGAGGTAGCTTCGAAACAATCAACCGTGGCATACCTTTGTCGATTCGAACGAACATATCTTCAAAACCACTCCCTCGTATCCATTACGTCAAAGCAGCTAGAAACATGGATTCGACCCAGTCAACTCGGCATGGAAGTCGGATCGATACAAAGGAGGCGCACCACGTCATCGCGAAGACACATTGAACCATCGAGTCCACCCTATCGATTCGAATGAATCGAGTCGAAGGCATCGATTCGAAAAAGCCAGTTCGAGGAGGATCGATTCGAAGGGAATTCACAGCCAAGAACATGATCTTGAATCAATCATATCTCGAGATCTACAGGTCCAAATGCTATGAAATTTTCACAGTAGCTTAATGGCAACCAAAGGAATGTTCATACCAAATTTTGTCTCAATCGGAGAAAATCTTGATCGATTCGAAGTTGAGTTCGAATCGATCCCAAAGTGAGTTCGGATTTCCAAAAAGCGGGCATGTGGGCCCCCTCACGTGCCAAAACTGGTTTCCCTTCAATTTAGGCGAATTATCAGCCTCCTACACCTATAAATAGGGCCCCTGGTCATTTAGAAAAGGGGTCAGACAATTTTGAGAGCTAAAGAGCGCCCAGACTCTGCCAGATTTACTCAGAATCACCACTGCTTCCTTAGATTCAGACTTAGCTCAGAAAATCAGTTGTACTACATTACAATAAGTTGTAGTCTTCAAGTGAACATCAATAAAATCATCAACTTCAGAGTGGACGTAGGCAAGATCGCCGAACCACTATAAATTTCGCATTTATATTCATTATTTCTGAATTGTGATACTCTGTTTGCTTAGATTTGAAATTTGTGTGTGAATATTGTTGATTTATATTCATACACTGGTGCTTTCACAACATTTGGGGTTTGTGACCAATTTTGGCGCAAACACTTTGGTGCTTTCACTGAGAGGGACTAGCACCCGCTATACGAGATTTGATGTTCAGATCTGAAAGCTTGAAGATTTGAAAGACAATGACCCGACAAACAAGTAGAAGGCAACGAGCTGAGAGAAGTCAGCACGAAGGGAGTCAAGAGGCTTCCTCAGGAGCAAACCAATCATCGATCTTCATCACCAGGGATGAGATGGAGACAATGATGAAGAGACAGGAGGAAATGATCTAGAATTTGCTTCAACAGATTGGACAACTTGGAGCGCAAAATCAAGGAGCAATCAGAGTCCATAACGGAGCAGGACCATCTAGCGCAGCGCCGGAGCTGGGGGGCACACACTTAGGACATGTTGATCCAATCCCGGGAAGAGAGACAAGGACATCCGAGCAACCTGGCGGCGATAGAGGGATGAACGCTCAGCCAGGGGGGCAGACACCCGAAAGCTCGCACGGACTCGGGGGGCAGATCGAAGGTAGTGAACGAGGACTACAGCTTGGAGACAACGATAGATTGGCAGAGATGGTCAGGCGAGCCATGAGAGGTGGATTAGTAAACAGAGATCTTGAAGACGTGAATAGGAGTCCCTTTTCTCCTGCGATTAGGTTGGCTAGGAACCCACCAGAATTCAAACTGCCAACAGTGGAAAGGTATGATGGGAGGACGGATCCTATGGTCCATCTAACGAGGTATATAAGGCACATGGAAGTGCTGGAGGCATCACAGGAAGTCATGGCCCGGTGCTTTCCATTGTATTTGACAGACATAGCAGCTTTATGGTTTAGACAGCTAGAGAGCGGTTCCATTGGGACATGGACCGATTTGATTGAGAAATTTATGAGGCAATTCAGGGTTCACATTTCAAGACCCAAGAATGTGATAAGTTTGGCAATGCTAAAGCAGAAAGCTGGGGAGTCTTTGAGGAATTTCCTGACACGGTTCAATGCGGCAGCAGCATCGGTGGATCGGCCAGATCCATCCATGGTTATGATGGCAGCTGTGTCTGGAGTAGCTGACGGCACAGAATTCAAAAATTCACTAACTAAGGATCTGCCTATGGACCTAGGAGAATTCTATCACGAGGTAGAAAAGTTTTTGCGATTGGAAGACGCTAATGCTGAAAGAGAAGAAGGAGAGGGAATAGAAGTTTATGCAATTAAAGACAAAAAGCCTCTCGAAAAGGACTCAGGCAAGGATAAAGGAAAACGAAAGGCTGAGGATAGTGGTGACGGGCCAAAGCGACTGCAGAGAGAGCCACGATTCACCACCTACTCAGAGCTGAATGAGAGTTTGGAGCGAATCTACCGAGAGACACGAGAGCAAGTTCCCTACCGTAGGCCAATACGAAGGGACCCCACTGTTGATGAGAGGAAGTCAGACAGATATTGCTTGTTCCATGAACTGAACGGTCATAACACTAACGACTGTAGACATCTGAAGGATGAGGTGGAAGGGCACATCAGGAACGGTATGCTACTTCAATATGTGAGAAGGCGAGCTCCAGCAGTGGAGCCAGAGCGACCACCGTCTACATCAGCTAGGAGTGACCCTGAGCCGGGACACCGTATGGTTATCAATTAATTGAAATAACGATGAACAAGTCGTAAACCTCTCACCAACACGGGTAAGTCATTTACACATGTGCGAGATCACGAGCGGTCCATAGGCATGCTTTGAATGACTATTAACCCTATCGTTATAGGAGTTTACACTTTGACATCCTTGCTTTGCTTTTGTTTCATCTTGATTTGAACATTTGAACTTGATTTTGTTTAACATTTCTGCTAAAAACTTATTCTCAATGAAAAAATGCTACTTGTGATTTCATAACGGCTAAGCCACTTACACATGTACGAGATCGCGAACGGTCCCTAGGCATGCTCTGAGATGGCGATAAACCGTTGCAACAAACAACCCGGGAATTCACCCGAACGTGAAACTTGGTATCGATGATGCTAAGCCCCCCCCGGGCACATACAATTTGCCCCGAACGGCACCCGACCTCGAACGGTCACAATCTGCCTTGTACGGCACCCGACCTCGAACGGTCATCATTCGCCTTGAAGGGCACCCGACCACGAACGGTCATCATTCGCCTCGAACGGCACTCGACCACGAACGGTCACAACTCGCCTCGAACGGCACTCGACCACGAACGGTCACAACTCGCCTCGAACGGCACCCCTCACCTCAAATGGCTTGATCGCGAACGGTCGTCATTTGGGGCCATATTGAAATGCTAGATCGCGGATGGTCGCATTCCACCTCAAATGGCTTGATCGCGAACGGTCGTCATTTGGGGCCATATAGAAATGCTAGATCGCGAACGGTCGCATTCCACCTCAAATGGCTTGATCGCGAATGGTCGTCATTTGAGGCCATATAGAAATGCTAGATCGCGAACGGTCGCATTCCACCTCAAATGGCTAGATCGTGAACGGTCGTCATTTGAGGTCATATAAAACTGCCAAACTCTTCGCAGGTTGTACCACAGGTCATCAACAGGATATGAAGATCCAACTTATGGAACTACAAAACACACCTTCCTATCGCAAAGCATGTTTTGGGGGGCAAATGTTATCCCGCCTTTTGGCAAGGCCGTGACACCAAGAAACTGACTAGAAAGCAATGACAATCCGTCCCGAAAATTAGTTACATCACAAGAACACTATGGATGTCAATGAATTTTGTCCAAGTCCGAATCGGGCTGCAATTGATAAGACACGTCAAGCGAAGCCGTGAAAGCCATCGTTCCAAATATCAAGTCAATCCGAGGTCGTACGCTCAAGATATCGTCGATGCAAGTAGAGGACATAGCCTTGGGTTCGCATCCATAAGGGTCGAATCCACTAAGATCGAATCCATATGGTTCGAATCCATCAGGTTCTACTTCATCAGGTTCGGTTCCATCACGTTTGACTCCATTTACTTTGTATCCACCGGAGAGCACTCTGTTCGAATCCATGTAGTTGAAGAACTTCGATTCCATAAGCCATGCGATGGTTCGAATCCATGAGACATAACCTAGCTTCGAATCCATCGAACACTCCTTAGTTCGAATCCATCCAAACAGACTACGTTTGAATCCAACATTTCGAACCCATCAAGTTTTCCTCTACTTCGAATCCACCCTGTTGAGGCAGCTTAGAAACAATCAACCGTGGCATACCTTTGTCGATTCGAACGAACATATCTTCGAAACCACTCCCTCGTATCCATTACGTCAAAGCAGCTAGAAACATGGATTCGACCCAGTCAACTCGGCATGGAAGTCAGATCGATACGAAGGAGGCGCACCACGTCATCGCGAAGACACGTTGAACCATCGAGTCAACCTTATCGATTCGAATGAATCAAGTCGAAGGCATCGATTCGAAGAAGCCAGTTCGAGGAGGATCGATTCGAAGGGAATTCACAGCCAAGAACATGATCTTGAATCGATCATATCTCGAGATCTACAGGTCCAAATGCTATGAAATTTTCACAGTAGTTTACTGGCAACCAAAGGAATGTTCATGCCAAATTTCGTCTCAATCGGAGCAAATCTTGATCGATTCGAAGTTGAGTTCGAATCGATCCCAAAGTGAGCCCAGATTTCCAAAAAGCGGGCATGCGGGCCCCCTCACATGCCAGAACTGGTCTCTCTTCAATTTAGGCGAATAATCAGCCTCCTACACCTATAAATAGCGCCCCTAGTCATTCAGAAAAGGGGTCAGACAATTTTGAGAGCTAAAGAGCGCCCAGACTCTGCCAGATTTACTCAGAATCACCACTGCTTCCTTAGATTCAGACTTAGCTCAGAAAATCAGTTGTACTACATTACAAGAAGTTGTAATCTTCAAGTGAACATCAATAAAATCATCAACTTCAGAGTGGACGTAGGCAAGATCGCCGAACCAATATAAATTTCGCATTTATATTCATTATTTCTGAATTGTGATACTCTGTTTTCTTAGATTTGAGATTTGTGTGTGAATATTGTTGATTTATATTCATACACTAGTGCTTTCACAACATTCGGGGTTTGTGACCAATATTGGCGCAAACAAGTGTGAAGCTCCAGAATCAAATAAAGTCCGAATAGAAAAATCAGATATAGAAATCAGAGCTTCAACTGTGACCTTCCTACCTCTATCTGGAATGCTACTGGAAGGTGTCGTGTCTAATGCCTGAATCTGCACAACTGGTGCACTCGCTCCCTGGGGACAACTCCTACTCATATGATCGGGCTGCCCGCAAGTATAGCACTTACCCTTCATCTTCTCCTTCCAACAGTCCTTGGCCACATGTCCAACCTTCCCACAACCATGGCATTTTATTCCTTTCTTAATTTGCTTCTGAGGACCATCACCTTTCTTCTTCTTATTCTTTTCCCACCACTTCTTTTTTGGACCTTCTGACTTAACCTCCTCTTTAGACTCTCCTTCCTTGACCGTATACGACATAAGCGCCATCTCGACCAAAGACTCATAAGTAGGTCTCATCGGTACATGAGTCAGCAATTATCCCTAAAGGGGTTGATTCAATCCCTTCACAAACTTCATAGCTTTCTTGTGCGGTGTGCTCACCAAATCCATACCAAACCGTGACAGCTCATTGAATTGATTGATGTATTCCTTGACAGACAAACTCCCTTGCTTCAAATTGACAAACCTCTCCAACTGAACACTCTCTTCCGCCTGAGACAAAAACTTCCTATCGAATCACTCCTGGAATCCATCCCAACTAATATTCCATCCCTCCAACTCGATCACCTCTCACCAATAAGGCGCCTCCTCCTTTAGCTGCCAAGTGGCTATCTGAACTCGCTACTGACCATCCAATCCCAAAAGACCAAAAATCCTCTCTGTGTCCCGAAGCCATGCTCTCGCTTCCATAAAAGTCCTTGCCGGAAAAAGTCTTCCCGCCCAAACCCGCAAAACCTTTACAAAGCTTAGAGAAATTGATGGCAGCATGTGGGTTGATGGGACTCCCACCCACTGGTGCACGATTGGGTGCAGACCCATGCACCTCTGAGTCGTGGCTTTTAAGTACCTACGAAACCAGGCTGGGACGGGAATACCCACGGGAAGGTTCGGGGCATTGGTCGTTCTACGAAAAGAAAACGATAGTTTAAGAAAGAGTCAAAGGGATATTGAACTGGACTTATGAGGGGATTTTTATAAAAATTCTTTTATACTGCAAATCATTTCTAAAAGTTCTTTTTTGAAAAATACTTTTTGAAACAAGTTATTTTGAAAAATACTTTACTTTCAAAATAAATTTTTGGAATCCTGTAACCTTAGGCTCTGATACCAAGTGAAACACTCCACACCCCTTAATATATCCAAAAGGACACATTAAAAGGCGTGGTGCATTGTAGGTATAACTGAATCTAACAGAGACTAAGATTCACAAGACAGAAATAAGTAAAAACAGAGGAAACTAAATAAGTATTTAATTAAAACAAAGCTTCATAATTAATTCATAAATAAGTCAAATGCCAAATACAACATCCATATCTCAAAACTCATCATGTCTTATGAAATAAAAATTCATAGTCTCCAAATCAGAGTACGTAATATCCCTCATAAATAAACCAGTGCATACAAGAACAAAAGCTGAAAATAAAAGAAGTACATAGAAGAAATCTCCTCCAAGAAGAATGCCAAGCTGCAACAATCTACTAGCTTCTCCCTTGATTGCCTAAAGGGGAAAAAGAGGAAAATAGAGGAGTGGGTCAGACTAAAAGTTTGGTGAATGATAGTAATTACTAGAGTCTTTAAGCAAGATAAAAGTAATAGACTCTACAACAGTTCTAGCATAAATAAATGTAATAAAGGAAATAGGAAAGAGATAAACAGGAAATAAATACGATTAAATATTGCTCAAGATAGGTTAACCTTGATTGCTTGCACTTGTTTCTAATTTAATTAGGCTGAATTCCTAATCCTGTAATTAGGATGTGACCCTAATTCTACCCTTTTTGATCGACCTGCTACTCCATTGACCTTATTGTGGACCAACCGCTATATAACTCCCTACACAGCAGCCAATGATATCTACGGAAGATACACAGAGCAACTACTGTGGATCTGAACGACATATATAGCTCCCTACACAGAAGGCAATGATGTCCACTAAAGACACCCATATTAAGTGCTTGGAACTCATAGCTATTACTGAGCACCCGAATGGAAATCGTATGCGTAATTGCCACTATGCCTATGCTACCTTTTGCTCCACCTATTGGGTCTTCTTACTACCTCCAATGTCTAGCATAGCATGCCCCTCATCTGACTTCAGGCTAATGTGAGATCACCATGCGATTATAGAATCTATAGGGGAAATGATGTTGGTACTGGCCCTTCATCCAAACAATATCTAGTTGCGCCCCTTATCCAAATCCCCCGTGATTTGTACTTCTATTTGTCCAATTACTACCATTCTTAGCATAAGCGTGCCCTAGGGAATGCTATTTGGTACATGTCCTACTTTCATGTTTGCTTATTAACTTAGATAAATTATTTAAATAAGCCTTTTTTATCATTTTTACTTTATACACTTATTAATTTATCCCAAGCCTTAAAATAAGCCCCATTGTGTTCTTTTTCTTATTATAACCTACGTTATAATCATGCTTATTACTTAACCCAAGGTCTAACTATGAAAATAAGCTTCTTTCATCTTTTATTCCATTTAGTTATAATTCTAAGTTATAACTATGCCAATTATCTTTAGTTAGTCCAATTCTAATTATAATTAGGCGTAATTTCAGTCCAATTCCATTATTTATTACAGTCTTTATAATTTACATCTTATTTTTCTTCATTCAATATTCTTACTTATAAAACCCATATTTGCGTTAATTTTATTCTAATCCATACATGAAGAAAAAGGGGATGAAGAGAATAGACGTTTGCATAAAATCCAAAACGTCGAAAAAGATGTAAATAAGAAATAAATAACAATAAATAAACTTAAATACTGTAAATAGACTGTAAAGCAATAAAAAAGCTTCGCTTAGTAGTAATAAATTATAATTAATTAAAATAATACTAAAATTACTTAAAGGAATAGCTGAAAGGAAATAGACTGAAAATAATTCTAAAAACTGTAAATAACTACTGAAAAAGGCTACTCCAAAAACCATAGAAAAACTACAGCTATTGGAAACCCTATTATTTTCATTTACTTAAAGAAATCTTAAAATAATTACAATCACTCACCTCCGGTCCTAAGCTTTTCCTTTGGTCTTCTCGGATCCTCTAGGAGTTGTAAAATAATTTAATTTATAATGATTTTCTCCTTTGGAAAAATTATTCCGTTTAGTGTCCTTCCTAGAAAGGTGAACCTAATTGGAGAAAACCTAAAATGAAAAAAAGTGTTAGGTCTAGGGGTCTATTTATAGGTGTAGAAGTGGATATCGGACCATTGGATTTGGAGATTTAATAGGATGCAACCACATCATAGGCTGAATAGGAGCCATCGGATGCAGAAACGGAGGGACTAGATCGAAATAAAGGATGCAAATGACGTGCTCGGTGGCTGCTAATTCACTCGAACGAATTAACTTTCGTTCGCCTGCTAAAATACCAGGCGGGTCGCGCGGGCGGTCAACCGCCCACTTGCCCAGGTCGACCGGCCTGTCGACCTGACCATATTCTTTTTTCTTTTTTTCTGCTTATTTTGTTTATTTTATAACTTGTTCATATTAGCTCGGTTTCTTACGTTCTATATATGGAAATTGACCAGAAAATTACCATGGACACAATGGTGCAACTTACGTAGCTTAATTCTGATAATTTCACAAAGTTATTTAATTAATTAACAAATTAATTATTACGGGTTAAATTTTGGGTTGTTACAAAATATAAGAATGTTAATCACGAGTGATTGCTCGCCTTTCAAGGATAGAGAAAATAGATAACACAATAAGCTATGAATCGAAATCTCGAGCTGGACAACGACCAATCCAAATGACAATTTCCAAAGCAAAGTAAGGTAAACAAGAATTCGATGAACAAAGATGATAACTAGAGATCGATGAACCAAATAAAGGCTAGGTAAAGATTGATGGAAATGATATATATACATAATTATATGAAATATATATATATCTATATACATTATATTTAAAAATCGATATTCAATTTTAAAACACATATCAAAGTAAAATCTTCATTATTATATTTTTAAAATCAATGTTTATTAAAACGCATATTTAAGATCAAAAAATAAAAATATTTAATAAAAAATCAATATCCTATTTAAATACATATTAAAAATAAATTCTTTATATTATATAAAAAAATCAATATTATTTAAACCCATATTTCAAAATTCTTATAGAAGGAACAAGGAGTTACGTACACAGATAATACACATGCTCTTGAATGTGCAAGGACCGCTAGACAATGCGTGGGTGGCTGCTGGAGCATAAGGCCAAGGTGATGGGTGAAGTCTGTTGTCGCATGGAGAGGCTGCAGATCTGGCTGTGGCTATCAGGCATGGAAATGAAGGGCTGTGTCGGTGTTTCAAGAGTCAGGGGTGCTGTGGCGCATGGTGTTTTGGAGGGGATAGGTTAGAGCAGTCAAGTAGAGGGCTAGGGGAGGAAGGTGCTGGACGTGGAGGCTGTGAAAGGCTCGGCATGGAGCATGCATGGGGGTGGAGGGGAGTGGGCTCGGGTTGGCTGGCGATGGTAGGCTGCTACTGTGGTGTGGAGATGAGGTCTGTCAGTGGACGAAAGGGTCTGGGTTTGGAGATAAGGCAGCGGAAGAGAGGGAGTTGCAAACGAAAAGGTGACCAAAGGTGATTGGTTGCACGAGTGGATGGGTTGCGTAGTAGTGATGGCCAAGCACGAAATGGTTGGAGGTGGAACAAGGCGGTAGGCTGCTGGAAACAAGGTTGATGGTGTTAGATTTGCTGGCGGCAGGAAGCAAGGTGGACAAACAAAGTTTGGGTTTGGAGATGGGGTCTGGTGGTGTTTGCGGTTGCTGGCCTTGGTCGTGGGTGTGTGGCAAGGCTGCATGGAGGTTGGTCGAAGGTGATGATGGCTGTGCGGCCACTGGTAGGAGAAGATGGATTGGGTTGAAGTGGCTGGTGGTGGTGGAAAGGAGGGTGTACGGGCTGACATGGAGGGGGAAGGAGATGGGAAGCACAGCAAAGTGGAAGGAGCAGGTGGTGAGGGATGGATTTGGCTGTCAGGTCGGTCGAGTTTGGATGAAGGGGAGACTGGAAAGGTGTGTTGCATGCGATGAGGAAAGAGGTGGGGCGCACACGTGTTTCAAGCTGAGTCGAATGGAAAGGACGGGTCGAGTGGAGTATGGACGAATGAAGGTAGCAACAGGCGGTCGAGCATGCAGGCTTTCCAAATATATATGACTTCTAGATATTTTAATATATTTTTTTCTCAGAATAGAATGAAAGAGAGTGGACAGAGAAAGAAAATGGAGAGCCTCAAAATGAAGAAACGAAAGGAATAAATATTGAAATAGTAGGAATAGGGAAAGTCCAGTATTTATTTGAGCAAATAATAAATGTTAGTGGCTGTTTATTCTCACAGGAAAAATGAATGGTCACAGAACCCTAAAAGGCTCAAACGGGTGCCGATATGGCTAACTATTTCATAGATTTCGCCGCATACCGATATGGCTAAATGCATCAACGAATATACTGTGGAGATCAGTACGACGAGGCGAACATAATGGTACATAAATATGAGCGATACGACCATCCTATCAAAAGTCGATATTCGCTGCCAACCTACTGCTAAAACGCCGAAAATAAGATAAACGAAGCTACAGTAGTCCAACTTTGGCGAAACGAAATATGATGCCTCACTCAGAATACGATCTACATTTTTATTATGTAAAAATATTTAGATTTCGACAATATTTTATTTTCATTAATTGAACTGATTTAAATTTAAATAAAATTACACAACAGAATAAACTTTCAAATTTTCAAATGAAAATCTGCCGCTCGCTATGCTTCAATAGACGCATACCAAATATCAAATATCATTCCAAAATTTTATTATTTAATTTCAAGAAAAATCTAGTTCATTACGTTTTTTTAATCGTTAAAATTTCCGAGTCGTTACAATATGTGTAAAATTTAGATTTTTAAAGTTATATGTTTTGGAAATTTTAAAATTATAAGTTAGGTTATAAAATGTAAATTATAAAATTTTACTTATAACATTATTATTTTTAAATATATAAAATAAACATTTAAAATAGATTTAATAATAATAAGGTTTAATTTAATAGTAATTTAATATAATAAAATTTATTAATAATTTAATTTAACTAATATATATAATATGTTTAAAATATTTATTTATAATTTATATTAATATTTTAAAATAGATTTTGTAATAACTTTAATAATAAAGGTTGGAAAGATAAATTAATGTTGACTTGAAATTTAAATTGGTTAATAATTGAATTTAAATAAGAATTGATTTGTAATTTAATGTAGATATGGGTGGATTTGAAACTTATTGATTTTAAGGTTTTTAAAGATACGATTTTTCTAACTTAATAACTTGATTTTTTTATAAAGGTGATTTAATGAATATTTCAAACTTAAATAAAATTGTAATTGAATATTAAATTTTGATTTAAATTTTAATTTGAGATTTTATTTAAATATTTATAAACAAGTGATTAAGTGAATATTTTCAAATTTAAATAAAATTATATTTGAATTTTGAAATATAAATGAAATTTATCAAATTGAGTTATTATAAATATTTGAATATCTAAACTTTGAAACATATTGAATTGGAAGTGGTTTAAATTTTAAGTTCAAACCTGGATTTGAAATCGATATTGTTAAACATGGTTTAGTGAGAATTTGAATTGATTTGTGAAATTGGAAGAAAAATTCTAATTTGAAACCATTTTAATATATAAACTCTTTTTAATATATAAACTATTTTAATATATAAACTATTTTAATCTATAACCTATTTTAAATATAAACTATTTTTAATATATAAACTATTTTAAACTACTTTTAATATTCAAATTGTTTAAGTTGGATCTGGTATGATTTAGATTTAATGTATTTAAATGCGAATACTTGATATGATGGTTTAAACTATTTTGTGGTTATGATTTTGGAAATGGAAATGATTTAAAGTGAATATGATTTCGAAAGTGAACATGATTTCGAAAGTGATATGATTTTGAATGAATATGATATTCTGATGTGAAATATGAACTGTTTGAAATGATTATAAAAGTGATTTTATAAAATGACCATAGTGTGAAATAAGTGTTTGATTGTTAAAGAGATTGGGATCAGATATTGTCATACTCTCTGCCAATATCGAAAACCACTTGAACAATTGTGCATGTGGTGGAGATTCCAGAACGTAGTAGGATGGTTTGGCAAACGTCTATATGAGGTATTAACGCAGCCCCGACTCACGAGTCAGCTCGATGTAACTAAAACAGGAGCCACGTTAGGCCAAGTGAAGTCGCACCTCCGATCGAGCATGTTCTTCTATACCATTGTATTACTTTGTGATTTGATTGGGTGCACCTTTGATTATGGGAATGTGTCTCGAGGTGCGCGGTAGTAGCTGCTATGTGTTACCACCAGTTTGGATCCGCAAAATGGTAGTATCCTACCCAGGGCATTGCCTCATGTGCCTTGTCACATTCCTTATCACACCCTCCACGAGTTTGGTTTGTACCGTACCTATGTAGTGCCCTCTGATAGTTCTCTAATTTACGTAGGAATTACAGTACTGTATAGACTACGGGAATATATAAAATGTGTTAAGGGAGATATGGGTAACACCTTAATGCTATTTTAATAGTTTACTTTACTATAGACATTATCTATGTAGCGTATTGTACTATGTATGTAGATAGTTTAACGGATCCTTGACGGATGGAATCCCAAACATCCTTTAAGTTATATTGCACTTCACTTGGACATTTCACTTGAGTTAATTTACTTCCATAAGAATGTTAATCCCGACTTGAGTGTTTTGTGTTTTGCTTTATGCTCGGGTCAGACTGGGTGTCACGGCATTAAGACTCACCTTTTGGAGCTTGGAGCTCCGCTTGGAGATCTATCATCTATCTATTATGCTTTCAGTTATTCCAGTATTTCCAGTTGTTTATGTTCAGCCTTGTCAGTTGATTTTGTATTAGTGACTTTTATGTATTCGAGATTTCTGTTGTATTTTATTACAGACTCCGATGTTCTATAGTATCTTCATGAACTACTATTTATCTATTTCCACTTCTTATTACTATTACTCTATGTATGTGATTCTGTGATTGGTTTATTAACTATATATGCTAAGTTTTGCCAACTATAAATTAACAATCGGTTGTTTTGAGAATTTCAAGTTCAACATGTGTGGATGATTGTCGATTTGAATAGTTCGAAATGCTAGGTCGTTACATATCTCAAGTTTGGAATTGATTGAAGTCCATGTACACGCTATAGATGAAACAACAACTTGTTTGGATCGACCAGAGAATGATCAAGGAATATAGCTCAAGCCACCGATGAATATTCAATGTCATGACAACCATGAAGCCAATCCATGTAAGATTTACAAGACATCAACATGGTGGCAAGTGGAGCATACCATGACGATCGGACGTCCCAAAATGGAGATGAGAGGAAGGATGATCCATATAGGCCGATCGTTATTGATGGGTACAACAAAACAATCGGTATATTCCGATGTATGTTCTACCTTCAACTTAGAACAACCCATAACTTGCAATCTATGTATCAGAATGATCCCATATTTGAGGAACAACATCTGGAAGTGCAAGGGATCCTCCAAAATCTATCGCACAGGGATTGGAGAAAATAAAAAGGATCGGCCTTGTGTATGCCGATCGTTCTTGATCAATGAGTTATTTGAGCCGATCGTTATGACAGGCTTTGCTAGACCCAGGGAACCTTCTTGTGAAGTTTCAGCCCGATCCATGCGTGTCATCTACTATAAATACGAAAGGCATAGCTTCAGCGAAGGGGACTTCATCTTCTTCTTCCTGCTCCGGAGGCTCTGCCATTTTTATTTCTTGAAACTTGTATCAATGGATCCTAGCTTATCTAAATGCTCTTGTAATTATAATCTAATGAAAGATTAATAAAAGTATGAAGTGGATGTAGGCCAAGATTGCCGAACTACTATAAAATTCTACGTGTTCATTTATTTTTATGCTTTGATTTTTTATTTCTTCCATTGTTTAATATTCATAAGATTCTATGGGTGTTGATGCACATTTCTGGCATCAACATTTTGGTGCTTTCATTGAGAAATGAATTCTCAGCTCGATTGGATCTCATTTTCTACTAGTGAGTTTCCATGTTCGCGAGATAGATCCAGCTTTTGATCGACAAGTTTCCTATTCTACTCAGATTTGAAAGAAGTCTAGATGGAAACCGCTTTACAGGGTCATGAAACCAAATTTACTACTTTTTCCAAAAGGAAGAAATGATGAGATTAGTGACCAAGTAGCCATATGGTTCATGAATGTCTTTGCATTCTCAAGTTTTAGTGCAAGGAGGAACGATCGGCGGTTGGCTATGGACCATATACACTAGGAAAATAGTTGTTCACTACGAATTCATTCACCCCAACATCCTACCCGATCGTTCTTTGCAATGTTCCACATCGGTCATTCTACCAATATGATATAGGCTACTTGATTTTCTATACGATCACTTATCTCCGATCATCCCTACCCGGTCGTCCATCATCTGATCGCTTTCAACCCCATCTTTGGGACCGAACGTTTTGACTTGTGTATTACTGGTCCTATTATGTTGATACTCCTACCTACTGAACATAGTCCTTCATCTTTATATGGTTATTTTTACATGATCATTCCAGCTAGACCCTTAGCTTACTGATTATATGTGAACATCCCAATACAACCGTTCTTGTACGATCGTCCCAGATTAGCCTTTCAAACGATCGTTCCATTCCCATCCTTATAACCTCTCCATGGATTCATATGCCCCATCACCATACCCGATCGTTTTTTATGATGAGCTACATCGGTCGTTCCACCAACATGAATTTGGCCACTCGCATTCCTACATGATGGTTTATCTCCGATCGTTCCTATACGTTAATTCCTTGTAGGATCGTCCCAGCTCCATCTTTGGGAAACGATCTTTTTGGCTCATGTATGACAGGCCGTACCACAATATGATTTTTTCTTACTGAAGACAATCCATCAACCTTATATGATTGTTTTTACATGATCATTCCAAATAAGCCACCAGCTACTGATTATGTGTGAAAGTTCCAATATGATCGTTTTAGTACGATCGTTCCACTCTCATCCTTGTAACCGATCGTTTCCTATCAGCCTCTCTACCAAATGGAACTATGGTTACTCCTATACGACCGATCAAGTACGATCGTTCCGAGGTCATTGAGTTCGACCGATCGTTCTTATTTACATGCTCATAT
The DNA here is from genome assembly GCA_030737815.1 of Allium fistulosum. Classification (NCBI taxonomy): domain Eukaryota; kingdom Viridiplantae; phylum Streptophyta; class Magnoliopsida; order Asparagales; family Amaryllidaceae; genus Allium; species Allium fistulosum. Next base: position 539,157,724 of record CM060903.1, read on the forward strand.
ACAAACTTTTGTCCATGGCCTTCTGCTTCGAGGCCCATCCATCAATATTGGGAACTTCCTTCACCTCTCTAAGCTAGCAAATTTAGCACCTTCTTAGACAAAATTCTTGGAGCTTTTCAAGGCTAGGAATTGTAAGTTTGCTCTTTGAAAGAAGGCATGCATGAGAATTTTCACAATTACAAGAGAGTTTTTATAACCCTGGCCATGAGCCGAAGTAGGGCTCGGGTTAGATGAGGATTTTACCACAGCAAATCCCAAAGAGACCCTGAGTGCCAATTACAAAGCCTTTCAATTTTCTGACTCTAAATGATTCAGTGTTTGACTCCAAGCGACCCCATAGTTGACTCCAAGCCACTATCAGATTTCCTCGAGTCTGACCCCAAGTGATTGACCACTATCCATTAACTCCGGACAATTTAGCCTTGCGCACATCTTGGACATGCAGATGTTCTTCACGAGCATAACGAGTAGCTGTAGCCGAAGATCATACCGGTTCGACGATGACCGAAATGTCCAAATTCGATCAATAAAGAACTCTGATTATCAACCGACCGTTGGCGATCAAGGTCCCGTTGGGAGGAGCTATGGACAAAGTGGGATGGTGAGCGCACGACGCTAATTTACATATCAATGAAACTCATTCTGATCCCTTTTTAATTAATTTGTTTTAATTTTGATTTCAATTATGTTATGAACTATGATCGACTTGAATTAAACTACGTGCGTACAATGCATGTATCTAAGTGCCTAGAGTCGGGCACCGATCAATTTCCGCAAATAGTGACAGAACTTGCGGAGCTTTTTATCTACACGAGCATGATTCAACTGTTCATCGACTACCATATTCCCCTGATTTGGGATGCCAAGGCACATAATAAAGAACCCGACAAGTTCGTAATCCAATAGAAAGTAGACACTGGTATCCAAACTCGGATCTAGAGTCATTTCCTTATATACTCCTATGTAAAGGCATTTATTGGTTGGCCCAACAACATCGAATGATTATTTGACATACATATTCCACAAATTTAAAACATGTGTTAGCTTACTACATTTTCCATTCAAGAGTTATGTAAAGTTATCTTTATATTCTCAAAAACACTTAGCTTTAAGTTTTATAATAATCTGGAAGTTTCAAACTGTCCAAAATCACAAAAAAATCCATTTTGTTCTAACAAATGAAAACTATCAAACAATCATATCATAACATGATGAACATACTACATTGTCCTAATTAATAGGATACATGTGTCAATCAAATAACTCATCAAAGTTCACTTATTTATTAGACACCCTTTTACTAAAAAGGGAAGCAAGAAAATGTTTCATAATTATCTGGGTTATGCCACTACCACTTGGGCACTCTACATAACATACATACAAATCTTTTCTATAAAGAAGTTCATATCAAAATTCCTTTACAGAAAAATTTAGAACTAAACACCCGCTTTTTATTTCAAATCACTTGATATAATAATATGTATATATATATCCTTTTGCATATCAAATCAAACTTTCAGGATTAAATCAAAATCATTTTTTAAAGCGGTATCAAATATTTCGTATAATATTACTAAGTATTATGATCTCAATTTATAAATCAATTTCCCAAATATTTACTTTAAAATCCATAGAAAATATACAAATAGATCGATTAACACAAAAATGATACCATAAACGGGTCATACCATGTCGTACCATATATTTCCTTACTAAGAAGGGTAATACTCACAAGAAGTGTTTACTAACCAAACACATCTCTTGCCCATTTTTAGTCACTTTTGAGCCACTCGAACTAGCTAACATAAAAATACCTTTTTCCCAAATTGACTTGTTGATTCTAAGAGCAATCTCGAACTCGAACAAATCTTAAACTACTTTCAAAATATTAGTATTCATAAATACTTTCAAATAATACTTTTATTATTTTCTACAAAATCTTGAGAAACATTTTTAAATACATTGGGATTTAAGTTCTCAAAATATGAGTTTAGGTCCTCTTCATTTACAAAATATATTTTATAAACCATACTTGGGAAATTTATACTAAACTTCTTTCATTAGAATAAATTTCTAACCTAACATTTTCCTCGAACGCCTTGTAGTCAAACTATGAAATTCAATTCATAAGATGTTTGTTGTCATGCATCCACACATATTGGCTACCCTACCCATGTAGTAAAAATGCAGAATGCTCATAAACTGATCAAGCACAATTCAACAATCAACAGGCAATAATAAATGCTCATAAACTGGCCAGGCATGACTAATCAATTTATAAATGATAACAATGCTCAAAAACTGATCGAGTATAACTGATCAATCTATAAATGATAACAATGCTCATAAATAAGTCGAGCATAACTAATCGATCAATAAATGATAACAATGCTTATAAATATGTTGAGCATAACTAGTAAATTAATAGATTATAGAAATGTTCCTAAACTGGTCGAGCATAACTAATTAATCTACAAATGATAACAATGCTCGTAAATTGGTCGAGCATAAATAATCTAATCAATAAAAGATAACTGTTAACGATATAATCGTCAACATAAAAAGGAGGCATTTAAAGTGAATCAAGAAGAAGATCCCTTTCGAAGGACTTCGAAACGACTTGTATTGTTAGAACCATGGTCTAATATTGCAATCCTATTTCTCCGTCCCTTTTCGAAGGGCTCAAAATAAGGTAAAGAACCTACTTTAAATGGACCCTTTCGAAGGTGTTAATGCTGTTGCCATGGGGTGGACTCCTTCGAAAGCAAAAATATGTTCAGAAGTATTCAAACACCTTTCGAAGAAGTCCTCCCTACAGATTTGATTCAACAGCCACAAAGAGAACCCTTTCGATGGTCTTGTTCCCTTCGAAAGGATTCGAAACTTAACGTGTATATATTAAAGTAGAAATTGGATCCAATGTGCCATAGAGCCTTATTTTGAATAAATATCGTAAGTTCAATGGACTCGATAATACTGTAGTATCATCACCACGTTACATTAGCGCCGCATTGGCTTTGGACGTGATGATAATATGCCTTAAAATCAAGATATCCAGATAGGCTCTATAACATAGCATATACTAATAAAGGGTTAAGAATATAAGTGCGTATCATGTGCAATTAGTCATTAGACAAGCCAATGGCCAAGATGATCATTCTCATGTTCGAAATTAATATCATATCCATGCATCCTCTATTTTTATTTCTCACAAATGGATTAAAAGTAATAGAATTTGTGCCCAATTTGATTTAGGGTTATCAGAATTTGATTTGGTAAAGAAATGTAGAAAATGAAAATACCGTTCCCTAACTTGGACCCCTAGGGTGGTATTTATAAATGCAGGTTGAACCCTTCCGCATCTATCCTTTCGAAGCTATCGATAGGTCTCTTTTCCGACCATTTGCACCCGTCCTTCCACTTTCGTCCTTCCGCCTTCATGGTCTCAATGTGTGGGTAGGTATTCAGGTCTTTTGTCATGCTTGATTTAGCCCTTTTGTCTCCATCGAAAGCATGTTATTAATTGATATTGATCCGATTCTCATCAATAATGCTTTCGCGTACTTTTGGAGCCTTTCGATACCATCGAAAGGTGTGATTCTTTTGATGGCGAACGAATCAAGGTAACCATTGTGTTGTTTGAGTATAAGCGGAAGCATTTCTAACCTCTTCGTCTCCTTCGAAACATCTTTATTGTTGTTAAGATCTGGTGTTAACATAATAGGTTGCTACTTGAATGAGTGAGGAAGGACATTTAGATGGACTCAAAAGGATTTTATGGTGGTGGATGGATCATTGTGAAATGTCACTCACAATGGATGAGGCTTCTTGCTGGACAGATGATGGTTGCGGAAGATGGCTTTCGAAAGTGATCCCCTTGGTTAATGCGAAAGCCCATCTTCTGATGTTTGTGAAAGCAATACTAGTCATATATGAAATCTCCCTAATACTTGTGGAACAAAATGCTAGTCTTTGCAAAACCAAGCTTTCGAAAGGGATGTTTTGATAGAGCCTTCTCCTTCGAATGGTATTTTTAACACATACAAAACTCCTTTATGCATGCGAAACCAACTATTTCGAAAGGATCAACTAAAGCGAAAGGGTATTCTTAACCCCTTTCGACTCCTTCGGAAGCCCATACTCCATTTAATACTTGCAGAAGCATGCGATGCTTGCAGCACCAATCCAATCTCTTCGGAAGTTGCTTCAATGCCTTCGAAACCCTACTTTTGAACAATGGTGGAACCCTTCCTTTCAATTCTTGCGAAGCTTCTACAATGCTTTCACAGGCCTTCTTTCATACCTACATTCTTGAGTGAGCTTTATGGTTAACATTTTGCCCCCCTTGTATGAAAGAAGCTTTTGTTCTTTAGGCAAATATATAAGAATTCTCCTTTTGTATTATTTCATCCTCAATGGTCCTTTTTATCAATCACATTTTCCTGCAAGGTACAAAGTAGAAAACATTTCTTATCGATAATTCAAAATTTATGTAAGAATATGTTCAGTAGTTTGTCCATATTATTGGTGATAGTATTAGAATTCTAGAGATCTACGTAATGGAAATTAATAAATCATCATCTGAAGATAATAAGTGAAGAGAAATCCATAGTTGGGAACGATCAAAGACTAGAAATTCTTGTCTGATAATAATAGAAGTCCTGAGATCCAACTTTGCTGACAATGAGAGAAGACCAGAAATTAGTCTCTGTTTAATAGAAGTCCAGAAATCTTATTATGAAATTAATAATAAAGGCCAGAAATCCAAATTCGGCCTTAATAATAGAAGTGTAGAAATCCTTTTCTAGAAGTAACTAATAGAAGACCAATAACAATTGCCTGGTAATAATATAAACCTAGAAATCATCATTTGAAAATAAGTCATAGAAGGCAAGGAATCCTCATTTAGGGAGAAATAATAGGATTTCAAAAATCCTTATCTGGAAATAATAGAAGACCTGAAACCCAGATTCGGGTGTTGATAAGATAGATCCAGAAATTAGTAGAAGACAAGAAGTCCATAATGGAGGTTTTGAAATTAATAACAGAGGTCCCGAAACTCAGATTTGGGCATTAATGAGTGAAGTCCATAAACTAGTAGTAAAAGATCCAAAACCTAGATTCGGGTATTAATAAGTGAGGTCCATAAATAATCTTTTGAAAATTAGCTAAAGGCCGTATATCTGATAATAATGTAATCCGGGAATTATCGTCTGAAAATAAGTTTAGAAATCCATTCCTGGCAATAGGAAGGAAAGTTTAGAAATCACTATTCGAATAATGGAAGTTTAGAAATTCTCATCCGTGGCTTTTGTTCTGCACCACTCTTTGGACTTTGATTGTTCGAATCTTTTGCTTTCTATCACCTCTTTGGTTCTTGATTCTTTCGACATGTGCCATCCTTTAGGCTTCGTATATTGTTATGGTTTTATGTGCCACTTCTCGGGCTTAAACATTTTAGTCCGTTGTTGTCTGGTGCACTTGGTTAGCTTATCCACAAGCAGGACCCAAGGACTTACCCGACCACCCTCTAGGAGGCGCTTTAGCAAGGACTTATAGACGGGACTGAATGCTTGTTTAGTGCCTTGACCAGGCCATAGCGTGGCAGAATCAAGGGCTTACTCCATCCTCATTCAAGGAGGTGCTCCAGTCAGGCCTTATAGGTGGGACTGAAGACTGGTCGGTGTCTTGACCTGGCCATAATCTGGCGAGTTCAAGGGCTTACTCTGTTCCCCCTCCAGGGGGTGCCTTGATCTGGCCATAGCATGACATGATCAAGGGCTTGCAGATACTTTAACCTAGCCACACCGTGGCCTGGATAAAGGATCATTCTGACCTCTCTCCAAAAGGCGCTTTGACCTGGCCATCTTGGCGTGGACAAAGGCTTATGACCGTTTAAGGTAGTTTTAAAGTTTAAGGAGAATTCTACTCCCGACCATGTAGACTATTCTCAGAAAAGAGGTGCTTTATTCGTCCAATGTTGGAAAATACTGTCGCAAATGTTCCATATTCCATGTCCTAAGAACCATATTGCCATATAGTTGACATAATTTGTATGCTCCGGGAGGAATTACTTTACACACAATTAGAGGACCCTCCTAGTTTGGTCCTAGTAGTCCGTCAGCAGGATTTCTAATGTTTTCCATCACTCTTCGGAGCACTAGATCTCCTTCTCGAAATGATCTTTTCTTTACTTTCGAGTTGTAGTATTTCGAAATTCTTCTTTGATATTCGGTAGATCAAATAGCTGCTTCATCCCTTAGCTCATGTATCAAATCCAATGACTCTTTCTTTAATTCTTGGTTTAGATCAAATACATATGCAATTCTTTGATGTGAAGGTATTTCAATTTCAAATGGTAACATTGCTTTGCACCCATATGTTAGGGAGTAAGGGGTATGATCCGTAGCAGTTTTGGTGGATGTACGATATGCCTAAAGTACAAGTGGTAATTCTTCCACCCAATTTCCTTTGGCCTTGTTCAATCGCTTTTTCAAGATGGTCTTAATATTCTTGTTGGCTCTTTTGATGGCCCCATTAGCCTTTGGATGTGCTATGGAAGAAAAGATTTTGATAATTTCGTTCTTATAGCAAATTCGAGAAAATTCTTCACTTTCAAATTATCGTTCCATTGTCAGATATAATCTTGTAAGGGATCTCGAATCTAGTGATAATGTTCTTAATAACAAATCTATGTACTTTCCCAAAAGTAATATTGAGAAGTGGCTCTGATTCTATCCACTTAGTGAAGTAATTGTTATCGTGCCTTTTTGCCAGGTCGTGATATCATCGACTTGGCTAGGAACGGATGGTTATCAGCTCTAAGAATCGATTATATGCGACAATGTGGATGATGGTCGGGCAAATACTGTAACGACCCGTATTTTTACGAATCGAAAAGTTTGTAAAAAACTGGAATTCTTAGCATTGTTAGGTCGTTTCAGATTTTTTTTGCAGAGATACATGTAAGTCCTAGGTCGTAAACGACCTAAGACATGTAGTAAGTCGTGTGCGACTTAGGGAGCTTTAGCTCCAACTTACCAGTTGCATCATCATAGGTTGTTAACGACCTAAGTTCTAAGTCGTGAGCGACTTAAGAAAAGTTAGTGACCTAAAGACTAAACGAGTTAGCGAGTTAAGGAATAGAGCGACTTAAGGGAGTTTTCGGCCTAAGGGTTAGGTCGTGGACGAGTTAGGAAGTTAAGTCACGTAGAAGTGAGGTCGCGCATTCGTTAAGTCGTAAGTCGCGACTGTTGTTAAGTCGCTAGGTCGCATGTGTTAAGTCGCGCGCGCATTAAGTCGTAGACAGATGGGTCCGGTTGGTCGTGAGTGCGCATGGGCTTAGGTCGTAGGTTGCTGGGTACGTTAAGTCGTAGACGACTTAGGAGTTGAGTCGTAACCCAGTTAAGTCGGATCTTGGTTAGGTTGTAACTTTGCTAGGTCGGCAAAGCTGTTAAGTCGTAGGACGCGAGGATGCGCGCATATGCTAAGTCGTATCACGTGTTAGGTCGAAGACTTTAGGTCAGTGGGAGTTAAGTCGTAAGTCGTAGAGACTTGGGGTTGTTGAGTCGGAGCTGTTGTTAGGTCGTAGGTCGTTTGGAGTGTAGGTCGGAGATAGGGATAAGTCGGAGACGACTTATAGAAGCAGACGACCTAAGTTTTCGGCTATAAATAGGAGGGCTTTGCTCCATTTTTTTTGGGATCCGGATTTCGAAGCGACGAAGTGCTGCCATTTTGAGAGCTCGACTTCTACACTTCTTCACTTCTTTTCTCCACTCTAATCTAGTGATTCCTTCCATCCATATCGAAGATCAAATCGAAGATCGAAGAGCTTAGATTGAAGATCTACATTCTTCGAAGAGAGATTTCATCGTTTGAAGCGGATTTGTAATAGATCGAGTTAGATCCTTCGCTGTCTAGATCTGAAGCGTGTTGATTTGGAGTTGTTTAGGTGATTTGGTGAGTGGTGATTATCTCTTACACGGATCCAAAGGAGTATATCGGATCGTTGGCTTGATTTGGTGTTAAAATAGTGATTTCCATGAATTTTCCTAATCCTAAGTATAGATCCATATAGATCCATTGTTCATGATGATTTGGCATCCAATTTACTACATATTAACCTATGCAAGTTCATTCATCAAGATTATAGAGATATTGCTCTTGTTTTCATGCTTATTAGACTTTCGACTCTTTAATTACGAAATTGCCATTATTGTTATACTTGTCCATTTAGCTTATATTTGAATGCTTGACTACTTGGATTAATGTTTGACTTGATTGATTGCTATGAATTAGATGATTGATGATTTGAATTAGACAAGTTGGTCGAAGATGATTCGAAAGCTAAGGGAAAGGCTCTTGAATTGGAAAAGCTGCCCGTGGCATATGTAGCGGATGATGAAGCTCATATGAATAGATTTGATGATGATGTTGAGATGAAGCTTTGCTATGATGATGATGAGGCGAAGCATGATATGAGATAGTCTTGGTCTAATCCAAGCGGGATCATTCCAAGCAAGTTGATAACTCGCTGATATGGTTCGAGTTGAGGATAATGGTTGGCTCGAGAGGCGCTTGAGCTAGTATGGAAATAGTCATCGAGGAGGATGACTAGGAGGCTGAGGTATCATCGTTGTTGAAGGTTCTAGCATGCTCAAAGCAAGAGTACGTTGGGAAGATTCGATAGTCCCTGAAGGCTACTGATTGGGTAGTCAAGTACTCTGGGCAGATTCGATAGTCCTAGGCACGGGTCACGATGACGTGCAGAGTTATGTCTGGAACCAGGGTTCCATTAGCCCTTGACGGACGGATGAAAGAATGAGCCGGTCATTTGATTAACGATGATATCGAAGCAATGATAACCGTGATAGCCAGAGTCATGGATGTTTGGTTGTATCGTCATTCGGTCTCAAGAGCGGTATTTTCTGGGTGCTTATCTGATCTTGGTTTAGGCCTTGGGGTTTGTACTTGGAAAACATCGCCCTTGACTCGAGTGATAATTGCTTTACCTTAAATTGCGTGCTTTGCTATGTTTGCTTCTACTTAGTGTGTGTCTAGGGGCTATCACTGTAAAAAGAGGTGGAGTGGGAGGGTTGTATTCCTATTCCTTTTTCCTTTATGCTCTTTTGGTATGTTGTTAGTTAAATTACTGCTCACTAAGACTGTTGTCTGACTCAAAACTTTATGTTTTTAACTCTTATTGCCTTGGGCTGTTTGTCCATTTTGGGACGGGCAGACTAGGTAGCAGGTGACAGGTGCTGTTCTTGCTTTCCACGGTGTTGATATCGAAGACGAGCTGGAGGGTTGCATATTATCTTCTTATTATATGTACTGGATGTTCCGCTGTTTGTATATTCTCTGAGTGTTATGTAGTGAGGCTTGATGTATTGACTATTCGGATGTCTGTATTCAACTATTATGAAGTTTTATATGATGATATTTTGTTCTGTAAAGCTTCACTATACATATGTTCTATTGTATTTTATCCATGCGCTCTGAGTAATACGATAGATTCTGATGTTTTTAATTTACCCTGACAATCGTCCATGGTCGCCTGGCACACTTTACAGCGCACTATCTCTAGGTTCGGTGCAGGGGTCATGGTCGGTCGTCACATTTGGTATCAGAGCATTGGTTAATCGATTTTACCCAACGCTCGCTGACGTAACTACGTATGAGAGACGTAATTGTATTTTGATGGATGATTACTATATATAATATAGTAGCTTAGTAGAGTTTTAGTCCTTTAAGCAGTTGTTTCTCAAGATGTTCTGACCATTCCTTTTTATAGATATTGAGAATGAGTCGAAGAGGGAGACCAGCTGCTAGGGAAGGCCGTGCTACTGAAGGGGCTGCTGATTATGCTGCTATGTTCGAAGCTATGATGACTTCGATCATGAGAAGGATGCCAGCTCCGGGGCCATCGGAGGATGTTGGAGTTCAAGTTCAAACTCCAAAACCGGTGGATTTTGCTAAGCTGTGTAAGGACTACACTGCTCTTGGAGGAAAGGTTTTCTTGGGAACAGAATCAACCATTGAGGTTCAGAGGTGGATAGATGCTTGTAGAAGGATCTTTGGTGACTTGGGAATTGAGGATGCTACTAAGAGGAAGTTGGCGTCAAGACAGCTTCAAGGGAGAGCTTCTGATTGGTGGAACTCTATCACTATTGATACTCCGGAGGAAGAGATTTCTTAGGAGCAATTCCAAGTCAGATTTGAAGCTAAGTTCATTTCTACTGCTCAGAAGTCTGTTCTGTTCAAGAAGTTTGTGGAACTCAAGCAGAATGGAAGGCCAGTTCTTGAGTATGTTTCTGAGTTTGAAGCTTTGTCCAAGTATGCCCGGTCGTATATAGAATCTTCGTATCAGAAGAACGAGAAGTTTGTGACAGGCTTGGACAGTTATCTTGGGAGACAATTGGTGGATCATTTAGACGATTCATTTGAGAAGCTTGTGGAGAAAGCTCTCAGGCATGAGAGTCTGTTTCCTAAGGAAGAATCTGTTGTTGCTTTGACCAGGGAAGAGTCTAAACCCCAGCAGGGTGGAAACAAGAAGAGGAAGCAGCAGCAGCAGAAGGGTAAGGATGGCCAGAAGAAGCCGAAGGGCGAAGTGACCTGCTTCAATTGTCAGCAGAAAGGCCATTTCTCTAGGGATTGCAAGAATCTGAAGGTGCCGATGAAGTGTCACAACTGTGACAAGCCAGGGCATATCAGGAAGAATTGTCCAGAACCGAGGAGGGACAAACAGATTGTGCAAGCTTATGCTTTGGAGGCTGTTCCATCGTCTTCGAAAGCTCCTACCGCTGAAGAGAAGGGAAAGAGTGTGGTGGTTCAAGGTACTCTTTTCCTATGTGGTGTTCCAGTTAGAGTTCTGTTTGATACTGGGGCGTCGCATTCGTTTGTTTGTAGTGAACTTGTAGGCCGGTTGGGCTTAGAACCGGATATTGTTGATAGGCCATTGGTTGTGACTAATCCAGTTGGGGGTTCGTCTTGTTTGTGTATGCTATGCCGTGGTCTGATTGTATCGAGTCATGGTTGCTCTTTTGTTTGTGATTGTTTTGTTTTGAACTTTGCGGGGTTTAGAATTATTTTGGGTATGGACTGGCTTAGGAAGTATGTGGCAAAGGTTGATTGTGAAAGGTTGGAGGTGACAGTCGAGAATGTGGAGGGGCGAAAGATTGTGATACGATGTAAGCATGAAGAAGGCGTCTTCATGAGCTTCATGTATTCGCTGGTTGTTCCACGGGATGGACTGTCATCAGTGCCGATCGCTAATGGATTCGACGATGTCTTTGACGAGGTCAAAGGGTTACCGCCGCATAGAGAGATCGAGTTTCGTATAGATCTAGTTGAAGGAGCCAGACCTGTTATGATGCCTCTTAGGCGGATGGCGCCTAGGGAACAGCAGGAGTTGAGGGTGCAGGTTGATGACCTTTTACAGAAAGGATTCATTCGGCGTAGTGTGTCCGAATGGGGTGCACCAGTTGTGTTTGTTACCAAAGCAGATGGATCGCTGAGGTTGTGTGTGGATTATCGTGAGCTGAATAAAGTGACTAAGGAGAACAAGTATCCATTGCCGAGAATAGATGAATTGTTTGATCAGCTTCACAAAGCTAAGGTGTTTTCTCAGATGGATTTGGCAACGGGGTTTCACCAGTTGAGAGTGGCTAAGGATAGTGTGCCAAAGACTGCTTTTCGAACACCATCCGGTTTCTTTGAGTGGCTGGTAATGCCGTTTGGGTTGACTAACGCGCCAGCATATTTTGTGGATCTTATGAATAGAGTGTTCAGAGATTAGTTGAACAAGTTTGTGCTTGTGTTCGTGGATGATATTCTGATTTATTCCAGAACGGAAGAATAGCACAAGACGCACTTGCGTATTGTTTTAGAAATCTTACGGAAACATCAGCTGAAGGCTAAGTTTTCGAAGTGTCACTTCTGGAAGAGTGAAGTGAGGTTCTTAGGCCATGTTATTTCTGAAAATGGAATAGCGGTTGATCCCGCTAAGGTGGCAGCAATCCAGGATTGGGTTAGACCTAAGAATGCATCGGATGTGAGAAGTTTTCTTGGATTAGCAGGATACTATCGTCGATTTATCAAGGATTTTTCCAAGATAGCTGCACCATTAATAGGATTGACGAAGAAGAACCAAGTGTTCAGATGGGAGGCTAAGTGTGAGCAAGCTTTCGGAATCCTGAAAGAGCGATTGACGAGCGCTCCTGTTTTGACTATTCCAAGTGGGAATGATGAAATGGTGGTTTACACCGACGCATGTGGTACTGGACTTGGAGCAGTGCTGATGCAGAAGGATAAAGTTGTTGCGTATGCAAGTCGACAACTGAAGCCGCATGAAAGGAATTACCCGACTCATGATTTGGAGTTAGCGGCGATTGTATTTGCTCTGAAGATGTGGAGACATTATCTATTGGGTGTCCGATTCGAGTTGTTTACAGACCATAAGTCGTTGAAGTATCTTTTCTCCCAAAAGAATTTGAATCTTCGGCAGCAACGGTGGCTAGAGTTTTTGGCATCATATGATTTTGGTATAGCTTATACTCCGGGAAAAGGTAACGCAGTGGCAGATGCGTTAAGTCGAAGACATGCAGGGTTGGGAGCCATGTTTTCAGAATGGAAGAATCTCGAGTATTTAGCTAGATTTGACTTCAGGCCTAGATGCGAATTGGAACCTGAGATGTTGGCAAACTTATCGATAAGACCGACTCTTGTGGAAAGGATTGGCGAGAGCCAAAAGCGAGACGATAAGCTTGTCAAGATTTTCCGTGATTTGGAATCTGGATTGGATCCAGAAAAGGATAAAGGATTCGAGGTTGATCGAGAGGGTTGGCTTCAGAAGCAAGGATGACTAGTTGTTCCCGATATCGATGAATTGAGGAGTGAAGTTCTGAAGGAAAGTCATCACTCGAAGTTGACGATTCATCCAGGTGGAAATAAGATGTATCAGGATATGAAGAGAACCTACTACTGGGAAGGTATGAAGAAGGATGTTGGGAATTTTATTTCCAAATGTATGAACTGGCAGTTGGTAAAAGCCGAACAGAAGAAGCCAAGTGGATTGCTTCAGCCATTAGAAGTTCCTACATGGAAGTGGGAGCAAGTGTCGATGGATTTTATTGATGGACTACCTAGAACCAGAACGGGAAATGAAGGGATTTGGGTCATCGTAGATCGTTTGACTAAGAGTGCAAGATTCATTCCTGTTCGATCGACTAGGACCGCATCAAAGTTGGCTGAGTTGTATGTTAAGTGGATAGTTCGATTTCATGGTATTCCGAAGAGTATAGTGAGCGATCGAGATCCATTGTTCACTAGCGGATTTTGGAAGAGCTTCCAGGAAGTTCCGGGAACCGAGTTGTGTTTGAGTACAGCTTATCACCCTCAAACAGATGGTCAGACCGAGAGAGTCAACCAAGTTTTGGAAGATCTCCTCAGAGCTTTTGTTTTGGATTTCGGAGGATCATGGGTAGATCACCTTCATTTGGTGGAATTTTCATATAATAACAGTTACCAGTCGAGCATTGGTATGGCACCGTATGAGGCATTGTATGGAAGACCGTGTAACTCTCCGACATGTTGGTTAGAGACAGGAGAAAAGCTGATGCTTGGGCCAGAGATGATTCGACAGACTTCGGATTGCATAGGGATCATTCGGCAACGAATGAAGGCAGCCCAAGACCGTCAGAAGAGTTACGCCGATAAGCGTCGTAAGGATTTGGAATTCGACGTAGGTGATATGGTTTTTGTGAAGATTTCTCCACTGAAGAATGTTATTCGATTCGGGAAGAAAGGAAAATTGACTCCGAGATTTGTTGGACCATTCCCGATCATCGAGCGAATTGGAAAGCTCGCCTATAGATTGGAGTTACCAGAAAAGATGTCGAGTGTGCACAATGTTTTTCATGTATCATATCTACGGAAGTATGTGCACGACTCGAATACAGTAGTTTCTCCAGATAGCTGTGAAGATTTCAAAGTTGATCCAGTCGATAAGAGACCTCGTAAGCCGCTTCGTGTTGTGGAAACCGACACGAAACAGCTTAGGAGGAAGATAGTTAAGTTGCTCAAGATACAATGGAGTGATGATGATAACGACTGTACGTGGGAGGTGGAAGAGAGGATGAAGGCAGCTCATCCTGAAATCTTCAAGGTATGGCCCTAAGGTGTCGTGTCATCTAACGACATTGTAACTTGTTCTAGTTTTAGAATTCTGCATGCTAAGCTAGAATTGGATGCATGGTTTGTTGATTGCTATGGATGGTAGGCGTGCAGAATAGTCTTTGATTGCTTTGTTTGTTTGGAATTTCGGGGGCGAAATTCCTAAGGGGGAGAGAATGTAACGACCCGTATTTTTACGGATCGAAAAGTTTGTAAAAATCTGGAATTCTTAGCATTGTTAGGTCGTTTCAGATTTTTTTGCAGAGATATGTGTAAGTCCTAGGTCGTAAACGACCTAAGACATGTAGTAAGTCGTGTGCGACTTAGGGAGCTTTAGCTCCAACTTACCAGTTGCATCATCATAGGTTGTTAACGACCTAAGTGATAAGTCGTGAGCGACTTAAGAAAAGTTAGCGACCTAAAGACTAAACGAGTTAGCGAGTTAAGGAATAGAGCGACTTAAGGGAGTTTTCGGCCTAAGGGTTAGGTCGTGGACGAGTTACGAAGTTAATTCGCGCAGAAGTGAGGTCGTGCATTCGTTAAGTCGTAAGTCGCGACTGTTGTTAAGTCGCTAGGTCGCATGTGTTAAGTCGCGTGCGCATTAAGTCGTAGACAGATGGGTCCGGTTGGTCGTGAGTGCGCATGGGCTTAGGTCGTAGGTTGCTGGGTACGTTAAGTCGTAGACGACTTAGGAGTTGAGTCGTAACCCAGTTAAGTCGGATCTTGGTTAGGTTGTAACTTTGCTAGGTCGGCAAAGCTGTTAAGTCGTAGGACGCGAGGATGCGCGCATATGCTAAGTTGTATCACGTGTTAGGTCGAAGACTTTAGGTCGGTGGGAGTTAAGTCGTAAGTCGTAGAGACTTGGGGTTGTTGAGTCGGAGCTGTTGTTAGGTCGTAGGTCGTTTGGAGTGTAGGTCGGAGATAGGGATAAGTCGGAGACGACTTATAGAAGCAGACGACCTAAGTTTTCGGCTATAAATAGGAGGGCTTTGCTCCATTTTTTTGGGATCCGAATTTCGAAGCGACGAAGTGCTGCCATTTTAAGAGCTCGACTTCTACACTTCTTCACTTCTTTTCTCCACTCTAATCTAGTGATTCCTTCCATCCATATCGAATATCAAACCGAAGATCGAAGAGCTTAGATTGAAGATCTACATTCTTCGAAGAGAGATTTCATCGTTTGAAGCGGATTTGTGATAGATCGAGTTAGATCCTTCGCTGTCCAGATCTGAAGCGTGTTGATTTGAAGTTGTTTAGGTGATTTGGTGAGTGGTGATTATCTCTCACACGGATCCAAAGGAGTATATCGGATCGTTTGCTTGATTTGGTGTTAAAATAGTGATTTCCATGAATTTTTCTAATCCTAAGTATAGATCCATATAGATCCATTGTTCATGATGATTTGGCATCCATTTTACTACATGTTAACCTATGCAAGTTCATTCATCAAGATTATAGAGATATTGCTCTTGTTTTCATGCTTATTAGACTTTCGACTCTTTAATTACGAAATTGCCATTATTGTTATACTTGTCCATTTAGCTTATATTTGAATGCTTGACTACTTGGATTAATGTTTGACTTGATTGATTGCTATGAATTAGATGATTGATGATTTGAATTAGACAAGTTGGTCGAAGATGATTCGAAAGCTAAGCGAAAGGCTCTTGAATTGGAAAAGCTGCTCGTGGCATATGTAGCGGATGATGAAGCTCATATGAATAGATTTGATGATGATGTTGAGATGAAGCTTTGCTATGATGATGATGAGGCGAAGCATGATATGAGATAGTCCTGGTCTAATCCAGGCGGGATCATTCCAAGCAAGTTGATAACTCGGTGATATGGTTCGAGTTGAGGATAATGGTTGGCTCGAGAGGCGCTTGAGCTAGTATGGAAATAGTCGTCGAGGAGGATGACTAGGAGGCTGAGGTATCATCGTTGTTGAAGGTTCTAGCATGCTCAAAGCAAGAGTACGTTGGGCAGATTCGATAGTCCCTGAAGGCTACTGATTGGGTAGTCAAGTACTCTGGGCAGATTCGATAGTCCTAGGCACGGGTCACGATGACGTGCAGAGTTATGTCTGGAACCGGGGTTCCATTAGCCCTTGATGGACGGATGAAAAAATGAGCCCGTCATTTGATTAACGATGATATCGAAGCAATGATAACAGTGATAACCAGAGTCATGGATGTTTGGTTGTATCGTCATTCGGTCTCAAGAGCGGTATTTTCTGGGTGCTTATCTGATCTTGGTTTAGGCCTTGGGGGTTTGTACTTGGAAAACATCGCCCTTGACTCGAGTGATAATTGCTTTACCTTAAATTGCGTGCTTTGCTATGTTTGCTTCTACTTAGTGTGTGTCTGGGGGCTATCACTGTAGAAAGAGGTGGAGTGGGAGGGTTGTATTCCTATTCATTTTTCCTTTATGCTCTTTTGGTATGTTGTTAGTTAATTTACTGCTCACTAAGACTATTGTCTGACTCAAGGCTTTATGTTTTTAACTCTTATTGCCTTGGGCTGTTCGTCCATTTTGGGACGGGCAGACTAGGTAGCAGGTGACAGGTGTTGTTCTTGCTTTCCACGGTGTTGATATCGAAGACGAGCTGGAGGGTTGCATATTATCTTCTTATTATATGTACTGGATGTTCCGCTGTTTGTATATTCTCTGAGTGTTATGTAGTGAGGCTTGATGTATTGACTATTCGGATGTCTGTATTCAACTATTATGAAGTTTTATATGATGATATTTTGTTCTGTAAAGCTTCACTATACATATGTTCTATTGTATTTTATCCATGCGCTGTGAGTAATATGATAGATTCTGATGTTTTTAATTTACCCTGACAATCGTCCATGGTTGCCTGGCACACTTTACAACGCACTATCTCTAGGTTCGGTGCAGGGGTCATGGGCGGTCGTCACAAATACGGACCGGGTCCCAATCAAGGTGCAATATATGTATACACATGCATATATATATTGATGAAGTAAGACCAAATCACCCAGTGCAGACTTCAATTGAACACAACATATCAACATGAACCAAAGTTCACGTATATTAGTTCAGGTATGAAGAGATGAACATGAAAACAAGATCAAAACAGGATGCAATGCTCATGAACACAATGGACCAGACTTCAAGTGGAACTAGACAGTGGCTTAAATGTACAAAGACATGAGACCATACTTCAGTGCATATATACATGAGTGTAAAGCATAATGGAACCACATACAACAAGCTAGCATACATATATACATGCGTGAACACACATGTATACATATATACATGCAGTGACAACCAGAACAGTCCAGTTCAGACTTCACAATGCAATCAAATATCAAAATGCACCAACTCGATTCAAGTAACAATGGCAACCAAACAAGAATGAAGCAAATAGCAATACAAAGCAATCAAATAATCAATGAGACTAAACTTCCAGTTAAACAAGATCACTAAAACACACATGAATAACTAAGGCCAGAACACACAAGAGAGCAAGCAGTATAACATGAATGAAATGACTCAAAGAAACTGCAAATTTAACTCGAAGCATGAGCACTTGAAGTTCAATGCAACCAAACATGTACAAAACTGCATATAAAAATTCAAAGCCATGGGTCATGAACGAAGTCATAGGAGAAAGAACGCAACGCAGATTTAAATATATCACGTGTAAACAAGTCAAAGTCCAGATCTTCTCAAAATTTCAAAATACCAAAGTCATAGTGCTAGCAAAGAATGGAACCAAAGAAATAAACGGAGAAAATTCAAACTCATGGAGCAACATGTATGAAATGAACAAGTCAAAAATAAATCACATCGTTCAAGCAAAAATACATGGCCGAGAAAAGCAACTGAAAGATTCAAACCAATCAGTATGGAGTGACAGACATGATTCCATGAAGTTACAATTTAATTCTCAAGGCGATCGGAGTTCATATGCTCGAATTACGACCAAAGCAAAGATCTATATGGATTGATCGGTAACGATTCATAAAACATCTCAAATTAGCAAAGATCAATCGATATCTTAAAATCCACAAGGCCAATCCACCTGAAACTTTCAGAGCATCAATATATCGAAGAATATATCCCACAAAAACAATCGTAGGTCAAAACCTTGAGACATGAAGATAGCCGATTGTTTTTAACCGATCATTTTTGCCGATCCTTCATAACGATTGATGTAGCCCAGTGAACATCTCAAATATGACAAGGGTTGATCCATATCTCACGATCTACAACTCAGAATGACTTCATATTTCAGGGGCAAGTTCAGGAGGCACGTGGGACCCCCAGAAACGATCGCACATCATTTGGAGGCAAAAATAACGATCAATAAAATTATAGCCGATCAGTCTTAAACATCGAGTTAGGGCCACCGATCATTATGGTGGGCCCCTATGAACCTAGTGAGCCTTCTGACAAAATCTTAGTGAAATATTTCATCATCTCTCCCTATAAATGCATGCATTTTGGTTCATTTTCCGGATTTTTACGCTGCTGGTTATTCTAGACTCCATTGTAATCAAGCGCTTGCTATTTTCTACTGTAGTAATTGAATTCATAAGTCATTAATAAAGGATAATCTTCAAAGTGGACGTAGGCATACAATGCAAAACCACTATAAATTTTTATGTCTTCGATTATAGTTGATTCTCTTTTACTTGTTAATTCATTTTCTCAGTTTAATTTTGTTATTCTTCACTAACTTCTATACAAAAACTATTCTTGGGTGTTTATCACCAATTTAGTTGCATATATTTTGGTGCTTTCACTGAGAAGGCTTATTCTTAGTTTATTAGGATCCCTTTGTTGCTATTGGATTGGATAAATCCCCTAAAGGAGATCTGCAGTTGTCTTCAAGAAGTTGCTCATACTACTTAGATTGGTAGAAATGTGAGCAAAGCTATTAATAATGGTAAGGAATACTAGATCTACTTCTCAGAATGTGGAAGGAAATAAAAATGCAACAATCCAACAAGGAGGCCCGAGCAGTCAACCGACAAATGTGAATGCTGAAATAGTTGAAGTCCATAATCCAACTGACTATGTTACGAGAGCTGAATTTCAGAATCTGATGAGAGAGCTAATGTGTAACACCCCGCATTTTTATATAATTAAATAATTAAATAACGATGAATAGTGAAAATAAACATTAATGTAATTGTCAGAATATGGCCTCGAAACTTATACCATTATGTTTGTGGCAATTTTCTAATCAATTTACATATATAATATGTCTCGAACGGAGTTCATATGAAAAAGTTATTGACGTTCGAAGTTTTGTATTGATTATAAATAAATATATGTGCATATGAAATTCCAAAAATAACGCGCATTTGAATTTTAAAATAGATGCATGCCAAAAAGGTAATTAATTAACATTGCCATCATAAAGGAAATAATGGATATCAGTAATTAAAGTTAATTAATTAGCATCAGCGGGCAATGTAATCAAATCAGTTATTGGAGGAAATTAATTTACATTAATTGGTCATGTGGAAATTTTATAAATTATAAACATTTGCAATTAATTCTTAGGATATTTATAAAAGTAGTAACAAATTTATTATATTTGTAATGAATGTAAATTATTAAGAGAATTAGATGTAAGAGGAAAAAAAATGTATGTGGGGAATAAATTAAATAATAACATACATATATTAATTTATAATTGATGCAATCAATTAATTAAGAAATTAATTAAAGACATTAAGTAAGCGTCAATTAATAAAAGAGGGAAACTTATATGTCAATTAATTGGTTAATGAATTGGCAGTTTAAATACTTACAACTAAAAAATGTGTGATTTAGTTGCGCATAGGAATTAATTTGGATATCAATTAAGATGGGAAAACGTGTCAATTAATTAATTGGCAATTAGTTGAGTGTTTTAAAAGGGTGTCAATTCATCAAAGAATATGCCATTGTTACAATAGCTAATAATGTAAATTAATTAGCTAGAAGAAAATGTCAGTTATAGGATTATTTGTCTCCAAGTTAAAAAGAAAAAAAAGAATTTGAATGCGTACAAGCATCAAATGGAGTAATTAGGTTTATGATGAAGGTAAGTTGATAAGAATAATTAAAAAGTATAACTTTTATGTGCATTCAATTAATAGAGATATTAATTGACGTGTTCAAATAGGTAAGAAATTATAACATATAAGAATCAATTAATATAGGATATACATATATATGTAGGATCTAATTAATTCGATAATTAATGGGAGAATCATATTTAGAAGGAAACGTGAATTAATAGGCCGTATAACAAAGGAATAAATGAATAACATTGGAGAATTATACATTATAAGCTAACGTAAACAAATCAATAAATGATGGTGAGGATTGTTTTTAGCACTACACCAGAAAAGACTTTTGGTAGCATTGAAAAAACGCTACCATAACTTGTAGTAGCGTTTTAGAGAACGCTGCGATACGACATGCAACTAAAAGTCTGAAATTTTTTGTTGCGTTGTAGTAAATGCTTCCAAAAATCACCATATTGTTGCGTTTTTGAAATGCAACTATAGGTTTTTCTGTAGGGTTTACAAAACGCCACCAAAATGAACGTTTTTTGGTTGCGTTTTTGTTTGTATACTTTTTTTTGATTTTCTGTAGTGTTTTCAAAATGCAACTATATAATTTTTTATATTAGTTTACATTTTTTTGTAACATTTTTAAAACGCTACTAAAAGTTATTGGTTGATTCGCAGCATATTTTAAATGCTGTTATTTACGGTTGATGGCCTGTACCATTTCATGTAACCGCTTATATAATATTCATATTAAAAATACGATCAATCACATAATTTTCATATTCAAACGAACAATTAAATCACATAATTAGCATATACAAACAAACAATCAATCATATAATCATCATATTCAAATAATTGAAAAAACACGCTAATCTCATAATCAAATATAATATCCATAATCAATTCAATAGTAGGTTTTCAACAAATAAGTCACATACTACAAGCATTCATAAACAAGTTTACACAAATAGTACTAACAAAATATGACAACATATATAAAAATTAAAGTCATGTTTATTGCTTGGTTACCAATAATTCTTTGTTGTCGGCAGTCTTCACTTCGAAATAGCTAATTACCTACAAATGAGTTTAACAATCAACAATAAGAATAACAAACCAAAACCGAACGCTAAGCTACTGATTCAAAGACTAAAGCACACTTATCAATCAGTGGGTGCTGGAACATAATTTATTTAAACTGTATTTGAGTTCTAGTTTCAAATAATTTCCTTTTATCGGTGTATTTCCCGTCATAGATTTAAGTGGGGACAGAGGTAATGGTCACAAAATGAATTATAGTTTGAGTACATACCATATGAGTCCAGCATCGTTTATTTACTTTAATTTCATTATGTTTATAGTCTGTATATCAATTTTTTTAGTTACTGCAATACATAATTTGTCTAAGCTAACGTTTGCTGTGGAAGTTTGTTATTAACTTATAAGTTTTTAGAACTTAAAGAATGGTTGTCTTATTTAAACATTCAAGTCTTTACTTTGGTTAGAAAATTATTTATTTCAATATTTGTTTATTTGATTTTTAAAAGTTTCCTATGCTCAATTTTGCAATAAAAATTCTGAAGCTGTTTGTGTATGCTCGATTTCAAAATGTCTTGAAATAAAATTTGAGGAATTAACACTAATTTTTTTAAGTTTAGGTTAAACTATAAATATCAAGAGAGAAAATAAAATAACATTTTGGTGTAATAAATGTCAGGTTAAATTTGAACTATCGAAACCACTTTATTTACAACTATGCAACTTCCTAAAATGCATCTTTACTTTTAAAGCTTAGTTTATTATTATTGTTGTTGTTGTTATAAATTTGTATAAATTTATAATAAAACTTATTATTATTATAAAACTTAGTTAAATTATAATAAAACTTAATTAACTTATTAACTTTAATTTTTAATTTAAAAAACTTATTAACTTAGTTAAATTATAATAAAACTTAATTAAATTTGTATAAATTTTTAATTTCTATAAAACTTAGTTTATTATTGTTGTTGTTATTATAAATTTCTTAATTTTTATAATACTTAGTTAATTATTATAAACGTATTTATTTTTTATTAAACTTAGTTAATTTATTCAAACTATTGTTCATTATTATTATTATTATTCAACTTATAATTATCTCAATTGCTAAAACTTAAAATGTCATGACATATATTTTAATTAACTTAAACTTATAAATTATCTCACTTAACTTGGTTAATTTTTATAAATTATCTCAAGCATATAAATTTTCATAAACTTAGTTAATTTATTATTGTTATTGTAAACTTAGTTAATTTACAATTATTAATATAAAATTAGTTAATTAATATGTGTTTATTTAATTTTTATAAAACTTAGTTAACTTAGTTAATTTTTATAAACTTGGTTTTTGTTATTATGATTACTATTAATTATAAAACATGGTTGACTTAATTAATTTATTATTATTATTATTAACTTAGTTAAATTTTATCAAATTATAGTTTATTATTACTATTATTATTATTATAAACTTAGTTAATTTTTTATCAAGCATAATTTATTATCATTATTATTATTATTATAAACTTGTTAATTTATATAATACATAGTTAATTTTTATAAATGTACTAAGTATAAATTTCAGTTTTAAATATATGTGTATGGTTATTGAATACATTCTCTCACATAATTGTTCACTTTCACCTACTAGATCTGTCATAGGCACCTACTTTTAAATACAACATATTAATTACTTTATATATATATGCATTTGTTTCCTTTTTATTGTTCTTAATATACAAATGTAAAAGTAGATTTTTTGTTTGTTTGGATACATAAACATATAGCAACAGATTTCTTTACTCAAAACTTGTTCTACTAAACCGTTACTGTTTCACTAAACTTTTAAAAAGATTAGTGATGAGCAACATAATTTGATAGAGAAATAAATGCCTGTAATGGAGCCAACAATGATAAAGCACTTAGAAGGATAATCAAACTCCTTCAAGCTATAAAGAAGCGAGCGAGCGAGCAATAAGTAACCAAGATGGTCAACCCCAACGCTCATCTCAAACCCATCTGCAAGTCAAATAAAAGGCATCTTAGTCAAATGCTTCTTGGGAGGTAACCAATCTTTATACATTCACAAAAGACAATTATATATATATAAATATATATATATATATATCTGTGTGTGTGTCTGATCGACAATCAAATAGCTACCAAATAAAAGATAAAGAAAATTACTGTACATCAACCAATGAAACTATCAAAATCTTTGACAAAATGTACTTACCTTTTATGAGAATTATTCTTCCTCCTAAACTATAGTAGCAGATTTTGTGAAGAATTAAACCCCAGGAATTACCTATATGAATGAAAAAATGAACAAATAGTATCTTTATAGTGAAGGAAAACTACTTCAGTAAGTGTGAATGAATACTCAAATCATAGTGTGAATGATGAACTCTTTAGGAAAGCATGATAAAGGAAGGATATGAAGTCAACAAATGTGCTTATACACACACACACACACTGAAAATGGGTACGTTTATTAACTAACCAAATATGGTTCCAATTGACATGCACAGTATAACCTCAAGTATGGTTCTAGTTGCACTATTCCTTCACTCTCTCCTTCATTCTACAAATGCAGAAAACAATTTGTATTCGAAGTTTTCGAACCTCCACTCCAATCTAGAACAACTTGTGTGTAGCATCCATTTTCATAGCAGCATGATATACAATTCATCCAGATAGCTAATGCATTTGCATGATATAAAATTCATTAGTATCTCTACTGATAAAAAATATGTCACGTTGTAGTTTAGTAGGACCCACAAATCCAATGCATAAAAACTGAACCAGTTGTCTAGTCCATGAAGCCAGCTATTGGTCACCATTCATATCAGGTTGCCAAGATACAATTACAGGAAATAAGAACACATCATTCAGAGACTATAAACAAGTACTATACCTGTACATGCTCAGATGTATGGATTGTAAGATAGGTTCCAGTTCATGATGGCACAGTGCACCAAACTGTAAGAATGCTTCTGGTGATGCGTCCATTTTCACTGCCTACTACAACATTGTTAACCTCTGACAGAAACTTATGCAATGCTTATATTAAAATAACTAGCCACTTGAAATAGCCATTATAAATCCATGATTCACAATGACATGTAGGTACATATCATGAGCTGTATACCTGAAAGAAGACTGATTAACAATGGCAAAACTTACAACTATCATAAATGTTTTGAGTTATATATTTAAACCAATTTTCCTACCCACTTATATAAATTATTTTTTTTCCAAATTAGTGTAACTAGTATAATACTTATCATTCACTTCATGAGAGAAATCACTCATCCTCATGTTGATAATGTGAATTGAACAATCATTAGCATGACATATTCATGGTGCAAATCCACATATTAAAAAAATGAGTAACTATAAACTCAAAAATAACAAAATCAGTAATATATACAACAATCTGTACTCATGTAAATATGTAGTATATCGTTCAAACAAAGACCTCCTCACATTATACAGGAAACTACACTATTGTAGAAATACATGAACTCTAGACTATAATTCATAATAAAGTAACCATAGCTAACACAGATTAAAACTTGTATCCAAATACTGTTTACTTGGATATCTCAAATAACTTGCGCACATTCATTTTGATATTTAAATGAAAAGAAAATTAGTATTTATATTATCCAAATGAAATATTCTTTTGAGAAGTTCAAATATATTTTTTAATTCACACGTTTTCAGAAGGAAAACTATATTTTCCTCAACAAATACTACAAGAAAATTAATTCAGAAAAAAGTTTGAAACTAACAGAGAAAGTAGAACCACTTGATGCCAAAGTTGATGCTATAGGTGACTTTGTTCCATGTTTTGAATTTTAACTTCATAATGCATGCTTTCCAACGTCCAATGCAGTTATTTAACCATACTTCTGTATGTTATCTAAATACCTCCGTTTACCTTTTGCATCCAAACCAAAAGGTCATACAAATAATAATTTACTTGTTCCATCTGACATAGATGCAAAAAAAAAACATATTCACAAGTTTGATGTATCTCTACGTTAAATCAGTTTGTTATGAGATTTTAAATTTGTGAAGAAGTGGCGACATTTGGATGGAGGACGTCATAATAAAAATTTATTGAAAAATATTTATTCCATTTTACATCAAAATACTTGTGTGTTTTTTGTTGTATAATGAAAATTTCATCATAAAGTTCTTCATTCAAACATAGCCTATTGTGCACAACTTCAAAATGCAAATTTAAAACGTACTTATCTAAAGTGCTTACTAAACAGAGTAAAAATCTTATTAAACTTAAAAGATTGGTAAAACTGTTATGATAGCCAGACACACACAGATACAAATATCCTTTCCTGAAATAAAATGAAAGTGCACATTATGAAGAAGCTCGATTGGATAGCGACTTAATACAAGCATGCAAAGAAAATTTAGCTGAATATGTAAAAATAGGACTCACCGTCATGACAATAAACCAGAAGTTTTCTTTGTTTATTCAGATTGAGTTTTGCAAAATCAATGGCACGAGACAGTCCATTCAACAGAAAAAACCTATATAGTTTAGAAGTCTATCCAAGATGGTCAGAAACTTAGAAATAAACTCTATTGGCTGTTTAAATACAGTTGTGTAGTTTTCTCACTTACCAACATTCGAAGATATAAATTGGAGTTAGCAGATGAAGAAGAAAATGTAACAGTCTGGCTGTCGCAATTTAATACACAATCTACGCTTGTAGAAACACGATCAACTACACAAAATAACTGATTACCCTATGATCAATTGAGTTAATTTTTATAAAACTTGGATAATTTTTACGAATCTTAGTTAACTTGTTCAATTTTTATAAACATGATTAATTTATTTTTAATATTGTTACTATTAATAGTATTATAAACATAATTAATCTAGTTAAATTTTTATAAAACGTGGTTACTTTTTATAATAAAATTATTTAGTTTTCATAAAACTTATTAACTTTGTTAAATTCTAATAAAAATTAATTAATTTGTATAAATTAATTTGATCTTTATCAAACTTAGTTTATTATTATTATAAATTTGTTAAATTTTATAATACTTAGTTAATTATTATAAACGTATTTATTTTTATAAAACTTAGTTAATGAAATACAAACTTACTATTGTCCATACTCATCCTCTTCCTCTTCTTCATAATCTTCTTCATCATCAGCAGTGGCATCTTGATGTTGCTGGTACTTGAAAACCAAATCATTCATGTTACTCTCTGCTTCAGTGAATTCCATCTCATCCATACCCTCGCCAGTGTACCAATGCAGAAAAGCCTTCCTTCTAAACATAACGGTAAACTACTCGCTCACATGCCTAAACATCTCTTGAATGGAAGTTGAGTTACCGATGAAAATGCTAGCCATTTTCAATCCAGTGAGGAATATCACACACAGTTGATTTCACATTGTTAGGGATCCACTGTACGAAATAAGAAGAGTTTTTGTTCTACATGTTGATCATTTGCTCATCCACCTCCTTTGTGCTCATTTTTCCTCTAAACATGGCAGATGCTGTTAAGTAGCGACCATGACATGGGTCTGCTGCACACATCATGTTTTTAGAGTACCACATTTGTTGAGTAAGTTCGGGGACGGTAAGAGCACTGTACTATTGGGACCCACGGGATGTTAGAGGAGCAAAACCAACCATAAAAAAGTGAAGTCGATGGAATGGGATAACGCACAGCAAGTTTTCGGAGATCGGAGTTCAGTTGACCAGGGAAACAAAGGCAGCAGGTAAAACTGGACATTGTTGCATATATTAGGTGACTCAGGTTTCCAACTGTGTAAATATTGTAATTTGTTGCACAATAGCAATAGAAATAATGGAGCATGATTTGACATACTCAAATAAATATCAATGAATATAACAAGCTCTTACAGCTTAGTGTGGTGAGCTTAAGAGTCCTGAAGCAGATATCGTAAAGAGCCTCAATTTCGAGAACCATGCACTCATCAGCATTTTCCACAAGTTAATGAACTGATAAAGTTGCATTATAGGGCTCGACAACAGTATCAAAAACCTTTGGAGATGGGAACTCGGAAAATGTAAGCATCATTCTGTCTGGGTATTCCTCTTTGATTTTTAAAATGAGAAGAGTTCCCATGCCTGATCCTGTTCCACCTCCAAGAGAGTGGCATACTTGGAAACCTGCAGTGCACAAGTTTAAATCAAAAATAAAATACAAAAGAAATATGTGTGACACCACCATTTAAAATCAGACCAAGAAACCATATGCACATAGAAGAAGAAAAAACATCCATGAGGCTTTCCCAAGGGATGTTTTCTGTTTACATTCCTATCTTTTAGAGTGATTATATTCGCTTATATTGGATACCCCTATTGTTGTTTCCCTGTTTATGTTATTTAATTTGATAAAATTTTCAACATGGCTTGAGAGCTAGAATTTAATTTTAAATAAGAACCAAATGATATAAAGATATCACATTGTACAAATGAATGTTGATAAATGATATCAATGCTTCTGGAAAGTCTAAAATTAGACGGTTAATATGACTAATCTACAAACAACAAACAATTTAGAAAAACAAATTATGTAACATTAGAATAATTATAAAGAAATTTTATTCAAGTTAAGTTTTGACCTGCTGCATTTCTAACAAACTGCAAACGAATAATAATAGTAACTGTAATTTGGTTGATGTAAAAATAAGTGAGCAAATATTCACTAAAAAAATTCAAAAATCCAATCCTTAATTAATAGTGCCATTTTCATTAACATTCTCTACAGAAGACCAAATTCAATTCAAGTGGAATTGAATTCATTCGATCATTAGTGTTATACAGATATATAAATATGTAACCAAAATCAAAATATAAATTTTCACAGACTACAAGTTTTAGTTATCTTAGTAGTAACTTAAATTAATGAAAATAAACTGAACCCGGAAAACTGGATATTAAGGTCTCATACGGGCATAATAGCAACATAAACTCCCTCCTTAATTATTATATTGTCGTTATTAAGTTAACTATAACCTAATTTCTCATTTAATAACCCAACCAACAGACATAACAAATTACGAAATATAATTTGTTGTAATTTACAACGGATCTACTTAGAGTGGTTTAAAATAAATAGATCTGATGCTAAAACTACCAACAAAAATAGTATACCTTGCAAACAGTCACAATTCTTAGCCTCTTTCCTAACAACATCCAAAACTGAATCAATCAATTCTGCTCCTTCTGTATAATGACCCTTCGCCCAATTATTACCCGCTCCACTCTGCCCGAAAACAAAGTTATCGGGTCTGAAAATCTGTCCATACAGTCTCGATCTGATTGCGTCTATAGTATCCGGCTCCAGAACCATCAAGACAACGCGTGGCACGTACCTGCTTGAGCTTGCTTGTTGTAGTAAACGTTGATTCTTTCAAGCTGCAGATCTGAGTCGCCGTTGTATTTCCCAGTTGAATCGATTCTATGCTCGGCGCGCACCACTTCCCAGAACTTAGCTCTGATCTGGTTCCCGCATTGGCCACCTTTAATTTTGTTTTGAGGGATAAATCTGGGATAGTAGATAGTGTTTTTAATTAAGTATCTGATAGGGTTTTTGGTAAAATACGGGTAGTGGATTGGGAAGGAGGGAAAATGGAAAATTTTCTAAGTACTGTCGCGCCAATTGAAAACGAAAAAAGAGAATGGAGAAAGATTTTTTGTGCGGGCCGCTTTAATTTTATTGTTTCCTGCATCAATTAGCGGCGATCCTTTTTAATTTTTTATTCCATAAAACTTTGGTTGCGTTTGGATAACATTTTGGTTGCATTTAGATAACAAACGCTACTAATAAGTGCAACTAAAAATGCTTTTTCTTGTAGTAAAGGGTTAATCGGATGGTTCATAGTTGTTCACTACACCTATAAATTGAACGTAACTTAACCCTAGCCCACACTATTTTCTCTGAGTCAGCTGCTATCGTTCACAGTAAACTCCTCTTCTCTTCTCCCTCTTCCTTTCTCCTCTGTCAATCAAATCTTTCCCCAAACTAAACAAAATAAGCAAGGAAATACATACAAGCAAATCCGAGAATTTACATTGAAAGAAAAAGGGAAAAGCAGAGAAAAGCATAGCAAATTAAAAGGGATAGAGATTGAAGCTAAGGACGACATGTGAGTGGATTTAATTATATATCTTTTACGTTTATAATATATTACCGTTAAATTCCCATTAAATAAATTTATTCAGTATTTCAGTAATTAATTCTGTCGATTAGTTATGCTGAAACTGTAAGAAATTTACAGTTATTTACATTTATTTTAAAGTTAAAATTTATCCTAAAGGCTAGCTTCTTTTTATTCCCTTTATTACGCGAATGATATAGTTAAAAAAAAGAAAATTCGCAATTATGGATTAAAATGGGAAAACACTAGATTTTTGGAAATTAGATGTAAAATAAGAAAAGTTGGAATAAAGCAAGAAAAATAAGAATTATGCAATAAATTATGCTAAAACGGGAGTAATAAATTAGAGAAAAATCTAATAAATTAATTTGCGAGTAAGTGATAGATTAATTGGTTGGTTTTGAAAATAGGATACAATTCTATAGTTTAATATTTAAAAAGATAATGATAAACGTAACTGCAAGAATAAAAGAAAGAAAAAGGAAATTAGTGTAAAATAGAGAAATCACTATATTTTACATTATCCAAAAAGTAAAGAAATAATAAAAGAAATATCTTGCAGTTATGAATTATTGTTTAATTTAGTATTAAAATATGGAAATGGATTTTTAGTTCAGTTTTTGTAACCACCCAAATAGAATAGAACTACTTCCTAGAATATAAGAAAATAAAGTAAAGAATTGAAGAAATTGAGTTAATTATTGAATAAAATTAGAAGTTATAAACGGTAAAGAACCTAGATCTATATTTACTACGCAGATAATAAAATAAGATAGTTATTATGATAAGTAAATTATATAATATAAGAGAATTCAATATCATAATAAAAGAAGACAGACTAGAATAGAAAAGAGACACTTGTAATTATATACAGACTATAAAATAAAATAAAAGTGACAATTACAAGTAAAATTATAACATACATTATAATTAAGTAGAAAGAACAGAAAGGCTTATTTAAGACTTAAGTTAAGTTAATAGGCAAATAGAGCAGAAATAATAGAAGATGCTTATTTTAATAAACTACAGACTTAGATTGAGTTAGTAAGCAAGATAATAGAAGTGGCCCATACCAACAGCATTCCATTTCAGTCAGGAATTGATGCACCCACAACAGTTAGGTGAGGCTTGGACAAGATTATGCTAATTAGGGTAAATAAGTAGCCAACAGAATAAGAAAAGTAAAATAAACGCAAAATTAAAGATTAGACTTAGGGTCTAATAAAAGAGTGATAAGCGTTTAGAGCAGCCCAAAGGATGAAGAGCTTAACGCAGCAGTTCATCACAGATTTCAGCACAGAAGAAGCACGTCCAACATAGTTATTTTGGGCTAGAAGGAAGTCGAGACTTCAACGAGATGTGAAGATACTCTAGGATGGACCTCTAGTGTAGGCATAATGATGCAGTCCTCCAGAGGATGGTTTGTAGGTGTTCCATCAAAAGAGTATGCCTTGACTGCTTTTGCATGGCAGGCCATTGTAGGCAGTCAAAAGGGGTTGGTGTTTGGAGTAGGATATTCATATGTCCCAGTACTTGCAAGTAAGTTTAGTGGGCAGGACCCAAAAGGATAGTCGCATGCGGATATCGGTCAGCATCAAAACCAAGAGCGAGTTCGGGAAAGACTAGCGTTAAACCAACAGTCCAATGACACTTTCACTATCGAGACATTGGATGAGGGGCACCGCCAATTGGATGTTAGATTGTTTGCAGTAGGGCACGGCCACTTAACTCTTTGGAGGTCTTTCGATTAGTTGAGGGGTGGTTGTGTGGGGCTATAGCCACAATGAAAAAATAGACAGACCAAGTAGAATATCTGTATTGTATGTCTAACAAAGCTGTCCTTTACAGATATAGAAAATCCCCGACTGAGTTCCGTACAAGGTAGACCTTGTTGGCGGGATTCAGGGAGTAGACAGAACAATTACGTATAGTCCTCAAGGTATGCACTGGGTGGTACATTGTGGATGTCCGAGCATTAGTATAGACTAGTGCGGACACAGTTTTACGTTTTCATACTAAACGACGGAACATTTATATTGTAGGCCTCATGGGGCGGTCCTTTAGATGTAGTCACAGAACGCCATGGAACCAAGACGGTGGATTCCTTTGTGAGGAGGATACGGAAGGTACTATGGGTAGTACTTAGGACCAATATGGTCATTGGGCATATAGCTACATATATATCAGTTATTATGTTTTAATCTACTAAGGAGTAGATGGGTACGATTCACGCACATAGGCGAGAGTATTATAAACCTAATATAATAGTAAATGGAAACAAAATGGTATATGTGTAGAATTAAGCTTAGATGTATATAATTTATCCATTCACCAGAAATTTAGTTCTGAACCCCTCCTCATAACATCCTACAGGTTAGGTAGATGGCAGAGACTCCCAGCTTTAAGACAATTGTTTAGAAAGTGTTATTATATTGGTGAGTATTTACTTACTATTACATTTTAGTCAATTCCGCTATGATATATTTAATTGAGATTTGATATATTTGTCTTTGGCTATTTGCAGGATACCAGATACCCAACTCGGGCTTCAGTGGGCGTGGGTTTTAGCATTTTTGCGAAAAATCCGGACCCACTGGAATTCAGGTAGTTACATTTGGTATCAGAGCCTAGGTTTAGGGTTCCTAAATAAATAGGGAGTGAACGTATTTGTATTTTTTTTCTAAAACATAAATATATTATATATATCTAGATATATAGAAATATCCACTTTTAAGAGAAATGATATATGGGAATATTTTGAGTAACAGTTTTGTACATCAATATTAGGATTGTGGGAATCCAAGAGTTATAGGCCCTAGAGTGGCAAAGTATGAGATGTACAATAAACAGTATAAATATTGAAGTCCATATGTTAATATATGGAAATTGATAGTTGTTTTAGGTTAGTGGGTGGGGCAGTAGTGCCTTAGAATAAATAGAAGCATAAGAGAGGAAATGGATTAGTAACATATATAATTGGATCGAGAAGAATGACTTCGTGGGAATATTTGGGAAAGTATAAGGAAGTTAAGAAGCCACTTTGAGTCTAGCCCAATAATCAAACTTTTAAGAATTTCAATTTTTTTGAAGGTTTTCAAGTTTTAAACTTAAAAGTTTATAGCTTTATATTTGTACTACTTTAAACATGGAAAATTGTGTGAAAACAATTTTTGAAAGTAAAAGAGACATTTTTGAGATTTGAAAAATTGAAAAAAATGTAAGTAACATATTTGAAAAGTACATATTTTGTTTCGAAAAAAAAAATAGTTTGAGAAACAAAAAGTTTTCATATGAAATTTTTTGTTTAAAATTATATCTATATATATATAGAGAGAGAAAAATTATAGAGCTTGTATAGCTTGCTAGTTATGGGGTTGCAAAGTAGGAAAGAATTAAATATGAAAACC
This sequence comes from Allium fistulosum, assembly GCA_030737815.1. Taxonomy (NCBI): domain Eukaryota; kingdom Viridiplantae; phylum Streptophyta; class Magnoliopsida; order Asparagales; family Amaryllidaceae; genus Allium; species Allium fistulosum. The sequence goes on from CM060903.1 coordinate 539,190,580, forward strand.
CAGTAAAGATTAAATTTTTGTAGAAAACTAAAAAATTTCAGTAAGGAAAATTTTGTAAAACTCTATTCTTTTGAAAAACTCTATTCTTTTGAAAAACTCTATTCTTTTGAAAAAAGGAGCAATATAGCTCAAAACTATTTTTGATATAAATATTTTGGTGGTTGGACAAAATAAGTTGTTAAAATTTTGGAAATAGAGTAGGTATTTGGAGGAAGTTTAGTAAGTGACATCTAATAATAGGTAACTGCACTAGTGTAGTAAGAACTCAAATAAATTAAATAGAAACAAGAATAATTATAGATAAAATATAAATTTGACATGCTTTAATGGTATTGGTTTCTATGAATCAGCCACATAATGAATGAAGGTGATTTGTTGAAATAATAAGGAAAGTAAACATAGAGAAAGAGATGTACAAAATATGGAAAACACTTTATTTTATAATGTCTACTTCAACACATAAATAAAACTAAAACTCCTTGTTATTTCACACTAAACGCACATCCTCTTTTATAGTATTCATAGAAAATTTTAGCGTTGACAGCTTCTCTTAGGAGAAATAGTTCCAATGCATTAAAGTGTGAAATCTCTAGGTAGAAAATGCAGTGATAAGAGACCGTATTGTTGGGTAATAATAGTTATACTATAGAAAGTATAATTAGAGAGGATAAGCAAGGGAAAATAAACATTTTCCTTTGTTTTGTGCAATTAATTGCATGTCTTTAGAAAACCCACCTTGAACGAAGAGTATGAGCTATTATGAAGATAATAGAGGAATAAGTTGTTCTTATCTACTACAGTTTTTATGATTTGAAATTATGAAAGAAATTTTTTTTTGAAATAATGAAGTGAAATTTTTTTTTCTAGAAATGGTTTGGTGAAAAACAAGTTTTAATGGGAAAAAACATAAATTAAGGATCCTAAGAAATTATTGAAAAAAAATGCTTTAAAAAGGAAGAGAAGGCTAAATTTTAAACTTAGAATTATTGCATATTCCTCGCTAGATTTAAGGGAATGGCCTAAAGTAAAAAACTAAAAAATATTTTATTTTTTGAAAGTAGAAATGATTATGGCACTAGGCATTTTTGGAAAATTCTAAGTAACACTTTTTGAAGGTTAGAATCTTGGGAATTGACATTTCAAAGTAAATAAATAGATAAGCAAACTTTTGAAACTTTGAATTGTGAAAAGAAAAAAAAGAAAATAAAAGCCAAACCAAGTTTTAAAATTTGGAGTAGATGAGGATAAGTACCTAGGTAAGATGGGAAATGTTTGAGGCTATGAAGAATATAGCAAGAATTATTTTTAGAGAGTAATAAGGAATTCCCATAGAGTGTGTAAAGCACTGTAGAGCCTATGAATATTGCATGGGTATGTTGGAGCTGCAAATAAGTGACCAATAAAATAAGAAAATAAAATAAGAGAGTGTAACTAAAAGGAAAATAGCAAATTTAAAGAAAGCAACCAAAGACGACAACTAAAAGAAATGAGAACTGTAAATGAAAAGAAAATTTTCTTATGTAAACTGTGCTTGGGAAAGAAAATAGGGATTTTTGTAGAATAGTGGCATAAGTCCCAAGTACAGAGAAAAAGGTGCACAAAAGTAAAACGGGAAATGAGAGGTTTTCCGTTTCCACCTTCTTTATAACATAAGAAATCGAATTTGGAAAATTTAAATTTTCTAAAATTCGAAAATTAAAAGTTGTGTGGTAGGTTCGGACGTAAAATTTGTTGAACTATGCTCCTATTCAATAGGAGTGTGGGAAAAATTGGATGAAAAGTATTTTAAGTTTTCAAAAGATTGAATTCACATAGAAATTGCAAGTGTATTTAGGATGTGTGCATCATGTTTTAAAGATAAATTTTTAAAGAAGCAAAGCATTCATATAGGAGGTACCGCTTAGAAATTTATGTACATGCATATATTTTGTATTGAATAACACTTTTGCACAAGAGCACAGATGGTCGAAAAATTGGATGTACACAAAATGGATGTGATTGATGCAAGGAATTACGTATTTTTTATACTTGTCGAATTTCGGGGACGAAATTTCCTAAAGGGTGGGAGAAAGTAACACCCCGCATTTTTATATAATTAAATAATCAAATAACGATGAATATTGAAAATAAACATTTTTGTAATTGTCAAAATATAGCCTCGAAACTTATACCATTGTGTTCATGGCGATTTTCTTATCAATTTACATATATAATGTCTCGAACGGAGTTCATATGAAAAATTTATTGACGTTCGAAGTTTTGTATTGAGAAATGATTATACATGTAAATGTACGTAAATATATTTGTTATAAATAAATATTTCTGTGTATGAAATTCTGAAAATAACGCGCATTTGAATTTTAAAATAGATGCGCACCAAAAAAGTAATTAATTAACATTGCCATCATAGAGGAAATTAATGGATATCGGTAATTAAAATTAATTAATTAACATCAACAGGCAATGTAATCAAATCAGCAATTGGAGGAAATTAATTTATATTAATTGGTCACATGAAAATTTTATAAATTATAAACATTTGCAATTAATTCTTAGGATATTTGTAAAAGTAGTAACAAATTTATTATGTTTGTAATGAATGTAAATTATTAAGAGAATTAGATGTAAGAGGAAAAAAATGTATGTGGGGAATAAATTAAATAATAACATAGATATATTAATTTATAATTGATGCAATCAATTAATTAAAGACACTAAGTAAGCGTCAATTAATAAAAGAGGGAAACTTAAATGTCAATTAATTAGGTAATGAATTGGCGGTTTAAATACGTACAACTAATAAATGTGTAATTTAGTTGCACATAGAAATTAATTTGGATATCAATTAAGATGGAAAAATGTGTCAATTAATTAATTGGCAATTAGTTGAGCGTTTTAAAAAGGGTGTCAATTCATCAACAAATATGCCATTGTTATAATAGCTAATAATGTAAATTAATTAGCTAGAAGAAAACGCCAGTCATAGGATTTTTTATTTCCAATTTAAAAAGAAAAAAAAGAATTGGAATGCGTACAAACATCAAATAGAGTAATTAGGTTTATGATGATGGTAAGTTAATAAGAATAAATTAAAAATTATAACTTTTATACGCATTCATTTAATAGAGGTATTAATTGACGTGTTCAAATAGGTAAGAAATTATAACATATAAGAATCAATTAATACAGGATATATATATATATATATATATGTGTGTGTGTGTGTGTATGTATGTATGTATGTATGTATGATCTAATTAATGGGAGAATCTTATTTAGAAGGAAACGTGAATTAATATGGTCGTATAACAAAGAAATAAATGAATAACATTGGAGAATTATACGTTATAAGCTAACGTAAACAAATCAATAAATGATGGTGATGATTGTTTTTAGGGTGAATCGGATGGTTCATAGTTGTTCACTACACCTATAAATTGAACGTAACTTAACCCTAGCCCGCACTATTTTCTCTGAATCAGCTGCTATCGTTCACAGCAAACTCCTCTTCTCTTCTCCCTCTTCATTTCTCCTCTGTCAATCAAATCTTTCCCCAAACTAAAAAAAATTAAGCAAGGAAATACATACCAGCAAATAAAAGAATTGCGCAAACAAATCAGAGAATTTACAGCGAAAGAAAAAAGGGAAAAAGCGGACAAAAGCGTAGCAAATTAAAAGGGATAGAGATTGAAGCTAAGGACGACATGTGAGTGGATTTAATTATATATCTTTTACGTTTATGATATATTATCGTTAGATTCCTGTTAAATAATTTTATTCAGTATTTCAGTAATTAATTCTGTCAATTAATTATACTGAAACCGTAAGAAATTTACAGTTATTTACATCTATTTTAAAGTTAAAATTTAGCCTAAATGTTAGCTTCTTTTTATTCCCTTTTTTACACGAATGATATAGTTAGGAAAAAAGAGAATTCACAATTATGGATTAAAATGGGAAAATACTAGATTTTAGGAAATTAGATGTAAAATAAGAAAAGCTGAAATAAAGCAGGAAAAATAAGAATTATGCAATAAAGTATGCTAAAACGAGAGTAATAAATTAGAGAAAAATCTAATTAATTGATTTGGGAGTAAGTGATAGGTTAATTGGTTGGTTTAGAAAATAGGATACATTTCTATATTTTAATATTTAAAAAGATAACGATAAATGTAACTGCAAAAAAAAAAGGCAATTAGTGTAAAATAGAGAAATCACTGTATTTTACACTATCCAAAAAGTAAAGAAATAAAAAAAGAAATATCTCGTAGTTACGACTTATTGTTTACTTTAGTATTAATATATGAAAATGGATTTTTAGTACAGTTTTCGTAACCAACCATATAGAATAGAACTACTTCCTAGAATAGAAGAAAATAAAGTAAAGAATTGAAGGAATTAAGTTAATTATTGAATAAAATTAGAAGTTATAAACGGTAATGAACCTAGATCTGCATTTACTGTGCAAACAATAAAATAAGATAGTTATTATGATAAGTAAATTATATAATATAAGAGAATTAAAGAGAATTCCATATCATAATAAAAGAAGGCAGACTAGAATTGTAACGACTCGGATTTTTCACGTTCGAAAATCAACATCCGTACTTCGATCTCGTTCCTTTGATTTATGAAACAGAAAAATTCTTTGATAATTTTCTCAACATCAATGATGTTCGAACAAGCTTCAAGCAAAATTTCAACACTTTAAATTGGTTCAAATGTTAGAAATTGGTGAAAATGCAAATTTTATTCGAATTCAAATTACTCTTGAAATACAGAACTAAAAATCTCCATTTTAATTTTAAAAATCCTAATTTGCAAAGTATATTCGAATTAACATCCTGAAACAACAAATTTCCATGATGGGTTTTAACATAGTTTTAAGAATTTCCCTGTTCTTTCTATTTTTACAGTTAACATCCAAATATATTTCCCTTAACTCCATTTCTAGGTTTTAATCTAAGACTAAACAAACAATCCTTGTCTGAAAATTAAGCCACAATAGAGATCAGAGGGAAAAGAATGGATTGGAACTAAATTGTTAAGTCTGTAATATGGAACAGAGCTGATGTATTTACATCAGACATGCACACAGGAATATCATCATACACACAGAATCATATACGTAGATATACACATGCGAGTTATCATTATCATAAATATTTCACAGCAACAATCATTAACTAATTTAGATAATGATGTTTACTCACAGAAACAAAGGATTAAGGTGGGAAATTTTGCTCACCTTGCTTCAGAAGAAAGAATGAACATGCTGGAGAAATGCAAATTGAAAACTTCTTCTTTAATCCTCTGGCTTTGATTTTTTTTGTATTTTTATTTTTAGTTTTGAAGAAAATACTTACTTCAGTTTAATTTAGTTTGGAGTGGACGAAACTGAGTGAGGATGATGGATATAGAAAAGTGAAGTTACTGGGTATAAACTTTGTACAGGTGATATAATTTGTATGTACAATAGGTCAGTGATATTTCTTCAATTGGAGGCTGATATAATAATTTTTTTTTTGTATGTACTTAGAGATGCAAACATTCAATGCTAATGTCCTTTATGTTTCTTCATTTTCAATACTCGTTGACTTCGGCTGATATAATAATGTTTGTGTTGAGATGATCCCTTGTTTTGCAAGCCCAGTTACATATTTTTATATTCTTGTTTGAACACACTTGAATGTACATTTGTGTAAACTTATCTTTAAACACTTTTGTTGTTGTCTGGTTCAATACTTGTATATTAGTTTTCTTTTGTAAGCTAATTCATATGTACATTTTTTTTATTTTTTTTATTTTTAAAGTAAACTACACATTTAACAATTCGAAATGATTCATTCAGAATATACTTGAATCCGGAGAAACTCGCTCCATTTTATCGATTTATTCTACTATTTTTATCCAAAAATTTATTTAATTATTAACTTAAATTAAATAAAAATCTAGGGTCGTTACAAGAATAGAAAAGAGACACTTGTAATTATATACAGATTATAAAAGAAAATAAAAATGACAATTACAAGTAAAATTATAACATAGGTTATAATTAAATAGAAAGAACGGAAAAACTTATTTAAGACTTAAATTAAGTTAATAAGCAAATAGAGCAGAAATAATAGAATTGGCTTATTTTTATAAACTTAAGACTTAAATTGTGTTAATAAGCAGGATAATAGAAGTGGCCCATACCAACAGCATTCCCTTTCAATTAGGAACTGATGCTCTCACAACAGTTATGGGACAAGATTATGCTAATTAGGGTAAATAAGTAGCCAACATAATAAGAAAAGTAAACTAAACGCAAAATAAAAGATTAGACATACGGTCTAATAAAAGAGTGATGTGCGTTTAGAGCAGCCCAAAGGATGAAGAGCGTAACGAAGCAGTTCATCACAGATTTCAGCACAGAAGAAGCACGTCCAGCTTAGTTATTTTGGGCTAGAAGGAAGTACAACACTTCAATGGGACGTGAGGATAATCTAGGATGGCCCTCTGGTGTAGGCGTAATGATGCGGTCCTCCAGAGGCAGGTCTGTAGGTGTTCCATCAAAAGAGTATGTCTTGACTGCTTTTTGCATGGCAGGACCATTGTAGGAAATCAGAAGGGGTTGGTGTTTGGAGTAGGATATTTGTATGTCCCAGCACTTGCAAGTAAGTTTAGTGGGCAGGACCCAAAAGGATAGTCGCATGCAGATATCGGCCAGCATCAAAACCAAGAGCGATTTCGGGAAAGACTAGAGTTTAACCAACAGTCAAATGATACTTTCACTATCGAGACATTGGATGAGGGGCACCACCAATTGGATGTTAGATTGTTTGCAGTAGGGCACGACCACTTAACTCTTTGGAGATCTTTCGATTAGTCGAGGGGTGTCTGCGTGGGGCCATAGCCACGATGAGAAAAGAGACAGACCAAGTAGAATATCTGTATTGTAGGCCTAACGAAGCTGCCTTTACAGATATAGAAAATCCCCGACTGAGTTCCGTACAAGGTTGACCTTGTTGGTGGGATTCAGGGAGTAGACAAAATGATTACGTATAGTTCTCAAGGTACGCACTGGGTGGTACATTGTGGATGTCCGAGCTTTAGTATAGACTAGTGCAGACACAGTTTTACGTTTTCATAGTAAACGACGGAACATCTATATTGTAGGCCTCATAGGGCGGTCCTTTATAGATGTAGTCACAAAACACCATGAACCAAGACGATAGATTCCTTTGCGATGAGGATACGGAAGGTACTATGGGTAGTACGTAGGAGCAATATGGTCATTGGGCATATAACTACATATATATATCAGTTATTAGGTTTTAATCTACCAAGGAGTAGATGGGTACGATTCACGCATAGAGGCGAGAGTATTATAAACCTAATGAACCTAATATAACAGTAAATGGAAATAAAATGGTATATGTGTAGAATTAAGCTTAGAAGTGTGTAATTTATCCATTCCCCAGAACTTTAGTTTTGACCCCCTTCTCATAACATCCTACAGGTTAAGCAGATGGTAGAGACTTCCCAGCTTTAAGACACTTGTTTAGAAAGTGTTATTGTATTGGTGAGTATTTACTTACTATTACATTTTAGTCAATTCCGCTGTGAGATATTTAATTGAGCTCTGATATATTTGTCTTTGCCTATTTGCAGGATACCAGATACCCAACTCGGGCTTCAGTAGGCTTCGGTATTAGCATTTTTGCGAAAAATCCGGACCCACTGGAATTCGGGTGGTTACATAATGAATAGCCGTTGAGAGTTGAATCAGCAGATCCAGGCCAATATTGACCTAATGAATCAACTCACTCGGCAACAACAAGGAAAAGCTAGGAGGGACCACACCCCTTACTCGCCATCAGAGAGCTCTAGTTCATTCGATGGGTATCATAGACATATGCATCGTAGAACAGACGGATATCATGCATAAACTTCGGGGTGTCAATAGGCGGACCATAGTGGTCTACTAGGAATGATCAGCGCTGATCCCTTCACCAGAGAAGGGAACTTACCTATGCACACCAGGATTCAATCTGGAGCCACTACAGCTGATTTGAATGATGGAATTCGGTTAAATGTTGACAAAATGCTTCCCTAGAATGATGATGAAGTGAATTTGCGAGACGCACATTGGGAAGATGGTATACTAAGAAGGCGTGAGATGGCCCACAGGCATTGACTGGACTATTCACATGAGGTAGAACACAACCACTGTTTAGCGGCAACCATCTAGACGCTGGACTTATCGGCAAAGGTCAGATAGTTGGTGAGGGAGAGCCAGGGCTTGAATAATGATGAATGGGGAATCTCAAGAAGCCATACCCCATTCACTGATAATGTTTTGCATGCAGCAAATCCAAGGAGGTTCAACATGCCGTCGGTGCCTGCTTATGAGAGAAAAAGCGACCGTAGATTGCACATCATGATATATGAATGGCTAATGGATTCCCCACGAGTGGATGATGCGACCAAGTATAGATGTTTTCCCATAACTCTCTTTCGAATAGCGATAATGTGGTTCACAAGGCTACCCCTGCGAGCAATATCTAGATTTGATGATTTGGCAACAAAGTTTGTGGAGCAGTTCCGAATGCATGCAACTCATCCTAAGGATGTAATGTCACTGTCAGCCATGATCCAGGCTCCAGGAGAATCGTTGAAAGATTATTTGGAGAGATTTCATATAGCTGTTATGGAGATCAGTAATCCAAATGACCATGCAATATTGATGGCCGTAACGAGAGGGATATATCCAGGATCTGACTTTGACGATTGGTTAGCTGTCAAGGCGCCCACGACATTGGAACGCTTCTACGCAAAGGTTGCTCAGTACTTAAGAAAGGAGGAAGCCAGATCCTCCAGGAAGAAGAATGTTGTAGGACCAAGTGGAGAGGGGGTGTAGAGTAATATTACAGTAAAGCAGTTTGATGAAAGCTCTGGAAAAGTTCAAGTGAATCTCTAGAAAAAACCGAATCAGCAAAAGAAAAGCGGAGATAGGAGCCGAGAATGGAAGAGGGTTTCTGCAAGAGGAAAGCCTAGGATTCCGAGGTACAACACTTACACACCATTGAATACGACCCTGGAGAATATCTATTTGTCTACTTGCAATACTATGCAGTATAGGAAGCCGCCTCCGAAAGAATCAACAGAGAAGCAAAAACAAATAGGGAAATATTTCCAGTTTCACGAATGTTGTGGGCATAACACCAATGAATGCAGGCACCTCTAGGATGTTATTTAAAAAATGATTCAAGAAAGGAAGTTACAACAGTTCATAAAAAAGCCATAGGATGGCGGGCAGGGGATATCCAATCCCAACCGAGTATAAGCACCGCATAGGGCTGAGAAACCTACACGGACCGGAGGAAGATTAGTGATCATTACAATAGTCGGGGGACCGCAACCAGCTGATAAAAGTTGGCATAAGTTGGAGCGCTAAGCTAATGCGATTAAGCATGTGGACTTCGAATGTTGTTCAAACACGGAGGATGGAGCACTGGCGAAACCGCAACATATGATAACAGATGATACCCTGTTTAGAAATAGAGACGCAGACAAGGTGGAGGCTCCAACGATCGAACCAATGGTCATTTCGGCCATTATCGGTCCCATTTTTGTGAAAGGATATTGGTTAACTATGGAAGTTCTGTAAACATAATTTTTCAGAAAGCTTATGATCAAATGAGGATGGAAGAAAAGGATTTAAAGTCGTCGAAAGCCCACATACACAGTTTTAACGATGTTGCAACTGAAGCTGTTAATTATGTGAAATTACCTGTAGAGTTGGGAGAAGGAGACCGAAGGAGAGTGCGAATCCTGTTGTTTTTTGTTTTGGATGCTCAGTCTCCTTACAAATTTTTTCTGGGTCAACCAATCCTAGCTGAATTCCGGGCAACCCTTGCCCCATTGTTTTTAACTTTGAATTTTTCGACAGACAATGGTGTTGGAGTTGTTTATGGTGATCGGGCAACAAGATGTGCCAGTTATGTAGCTGAGTTGAGGGATGCTCAATGGTGAGAGAAAGGTATGGGAGTGGACAAAACCGTCCGCATCCAAGCTACCGAAGATTGAAAACCAGCGTCTGAGCCTTAGCTTAGGCACCAAAGTCGGTTCAATAGAGATATGGATCCGATAGATGATGAGGAGGAGCCCATAGAGACCAAGGCTGCACCAGCTGAGCTGACGACTGATATTACAGTCAGCAACGATGACCCATCACGGGTCTTAAAGATCAGATCATAGCTCAGCCCTTCGATGATGAAAGAACTTACCGGATTCTTCGAGCGAATCTTGACGTGTTCACTTGGACTCACACTGACATGTGTGGAATCTTGCCTGCCATTGCAAGGCATGCATTGGATATCGATCCGAGGCATGTTCCGATGAAACAAAAAAGACGCGGTATGGATCCAGAGAGATCTATCGCTCATAAAGAGGAGGTGGATAGACTCAAAGACAATGGGTTTATCCACGACACCCTCTACCCTAATTGGGTATCTAATCCTGTACTTGTTAAAAAGGCGAATGGGAAATGGAGAACATGGATTGATTATTCATACTTGAACAAGGCATGTCCAAAAGTCAGTTTTTCCCTTTTGAGGATCGACCAGTTGGTGGACTCAACCGTAGGACACGAATTGCTACCTTTCATGGATGCGTATTCGGGATATAACCAAATCCCAATGCACATTCCCGATCAAGAGCACACCAGTGGTGATGCCGTTTGGACTAAAGAATGCAGCAGTGACTTACCAGCACATAGTCAACATGATATTTAAAGATTATATTGGAAAAACGATGGTAGTATATGTGGATGATATGCACGTGAAGTCACGACGATCAAGCGACCACATTAGAGATTTGGCAGAAATGTTTGGCATCCTCCGACATTATAGGATGAAAATTAATCCTTTAAAGTACTCTTTTGGCATAGCATCAGGGACGTTCCTGGGTTTTATTATTAATGCTCGTGGAATAAAAGTTGATCCCGAGAAGATTCAGGCTATCTGCGATATTCAAGCGTCGAAGACTACTAAACAAGTACAAAGTTTGAATGGGAAAGTTGCCGCCTTAAGCCAATTTATTTACAGAGCTACTTACAAATGCATTCATTTCTTTGAATTGATTAGGAAAGGAAAAAGAAACTTTGAATGGACACAGGATTGTAAAGACACATTTCATGCTTCAGCGAATCATTTAGAGAGACCCCTCATCTTGTCAAAGCCGGTGGATCATGAAGATTTGTACATTTATTTGGCCGGGTCAGTACATGCTATAAGTGTCGCGCTACTTCGTGAGGAGAATTGAATTCAGAGACCGGTTTACTACGTCAGCAAGCGATTGACGGGAGCGGAAAGGAACTATCTAAAAATAGAAAAATTGGCATACTGCTTGCTGATCGCATCATGGAAGCTCCGCCCATAATTCTAGGCACATCCGATCGATGTTTACACTGACCAGCCGTTACGATAGGTCCTACAACGACTTAAGACATCTGGAAGGTTACTCAAGTGGAATATCAAGCTTAGTCAATTCGATATCACTTATCTCCCTCGAAGGGCTATCTAGGATCAGGCACTGGCAGATTTTATAGTAGAATTCACTGTGCAAGATGATTCCCCAAAAAGTAGCGAAATCCCTACCATACGGTGGAAATTGTATATTAATGGTGCATCCAATGATCGTTGTTCTGGAACTGGAATTGTGCTTGTAACTCCTGAAGATCAGTAGATCTGTTATGCTTTAGAGCTTGATTTTCTAGCGACAAACAACAAAGCTGAGTACGAGGCTCTAATTATTGGATTTAAACTTGCTAGAGAACTAAAAATAAAGTCTCTCGAAATCTTTTGCGATTCATAGTTGGTAGTATACGAAGTCAAGAGATATTATCTAGCTAAAGGACAACGACTTACTCCATATCTAGCCCTAGTCCAAGATTTATTGATTGAATTTGAGTATTACGACTTTTCGCATATTACACTAGATTGAAACAGAGAGGCTGATTCATTAGCAAAGTTTTCTAGCACCGGTGATGCACAACAGATGAGCCTGGTTCCAATCGAGGTACTAAATGCCCCGAGTATAAATCTGATGGAAATTGACCAAGTACTAAAGACAGGTCATGAGAAGGAATCGTGGATGACTCCATTTAAAGATTATTTGCTACAGGGAGTTCTTCCAAAACGAAGGAATGAAAAGCAACAAATCCTTCGCAAAGCTTCACTGTATATCATGCAAGAAGGAATTATGTACAGAAAGGGTTTTTCTGTTCCTTTACTGTTGTGTATCGCTCACGCTAAGATAAAACGAGTCCTAAAAGAAGTTCATGAAGGGGAATGTGGCAATCATAGTGGAGGGCAAATCCTAGCAAAAAAATACTTTGTTGTTGGTATTATTGGCCGACGGTTAATCGAGATGCTGCCGATTATGTAAGATGGTGCGACAAGTGCCAGATATATGTGAAAGTTCCAAGAGCTCCACCGATCGGAATTGCACAAATTGTCAGCCCATTGCCATTTGCCATCTGGGGTATAGAGATTATCAGTTCCTTACCAATCTCTAAAGATGGTGCAAAGTATGCTATTGTCGTGGTTGATTACTTCACTAAATGGGCCGAAGCGGAACCTTTAGCTATGATCACAACTAAGAAAGCAATTTCATTGTCCGGAACAACATCTGTCACTTTGGTCTTCCATGAACTATTGCAATAGACAATGGAACTCAATTCAATAGTGCCAAAATCAAAGACTTCTGTCAGAGCCATCGTATTGAAAAGTGGTTTACAGCGGTCGCTCACCCTCAAGCAAATAGACAGATTGAAGCTGTAAACAAAATCTTAGAGTCCATTCTGAAGAAGCGTTTGGAAAAGGCTAGAGGCAAGTGGGTGGATAAACTCCCTACAGCATTGTGGGTTTACAGGACCACCCACAAGTCTGCGATTGGCTATACTCCATTCGCCATTGCTTACGCTTCTGAAGCCGTTATTCTTATTGACCTCGAAGTTCCTTCTCATCGAGTGACTTGCTACGATCCCAAAATAAATAAAGAACTCCTCTCGGAATCTCTCGATTTTATAGATGAGAAGCGCAAGGAAGTCGATCTGAGAGCAGCCGCGCATCAACATCAGGTCGCCCGATATTACAACATTAAAGTCTGACCTAGGACCATTGAAGTCAGCAATCTCATCCTGAAATTGGTTTTTCCTATCCCGTCGCACATGAATCCAATCTAGGAGGGACCATATGTCATTGAATAGAGGCTTGGAGAGGGAACTTTCAAGCTAGCGACTGTTGATGGCATCACATTCCTAAGGGTGTGGAATAGCGAGCATTTACGACACTATTTCACTTAGTTGATTTCTTTTTCATTCAGTAGTATTTGCTTTAGCATTTGATTTTCCAGGTATGTAATAAGACAGATAATGTCATTCTTTTCCCTTTAGCAAACAAAGTCTTGTACTTCTTTTGTATTTATGTTTACTGTAGTATTGTGTATTATTTACATGACGAAACTGGTTAATGTTGATATGTCTGAACAGGTTCTCAGAGCTTGGAATTAATCAATCACACTAGCTACTAATAGGACTAAACAAGATGAGCTTGGTCCACTTGTTCATTTGATAACTCCTATTCTTAATCCAACGGACAATATACACAATGAGGAATAGATGTAACTTAACCATCTGATGATCGAATAGATCCTGCCAAACGACGGAACTGAAATAAAATAAGAGTGATCATGACACGACCGATCACTTGCTAAGTTAAACCTCTGACCCCCAGGGGAAAATTAATCAATTATATAGAGTACAATCTGGCTGCTCTCCGAAATAATTCTAAGTCCCCAGAGTACAGACTAGAGTATAAACATAAATCGAGTGTGATTCGACCACCCACGAAATAACTCTAAGTCCACAGAGTGTAGACTGGAGTATAAACATAAATCGGGTATGGATCGACCACCCGCGAAATAACTCTATGTCCCTGGAGTGCGAACTAGAGTTTAAACATAAATTGGGTGTGATTTAACCACCCATCAACTAACTCTTATCCACGGAGTACGGATATGAGTATAAATAGATATATGAGTGAGGTTCGACCATTCACTATTCCATAAACTCCAGCCTAAAATCGATAGGAAGAGTATAACCTCGCTATGGATGGAGTTCGACCATCCACCACCTAACTCCACTAACCCGAGACCGGTTGAATTCGATAAGCATAACACTAAGGCTTGAGCCCACTGTTTGAGGCGACTCGTGGCCACAACCTCAAGAAGGCTTTGGGATGGATAAATCAGATCGATGTCCGATCCGACAAGCAACAGATCACAAATACATTAAATGGAAAACATGATAGCTCGATCATTTAAACAAGTGTATACAAGAATTATACACAGAAATAAAAGAATTATTATTCACACTAAAACTTACTGTACACGATACAAGTTTATCCAAAATGAAAAATAGAAGTGGGGGTCGTACCCAAACAAACACGACCAACGAAAAGAAAAAGTAGCTATCCAAGCTATTGACAGATCACTCCAGCCCGAAGATTATTTCTTGGATTTCCTATCTTTCTTTTGCTTCTTTGGAGTGGCTCCTTCTGAACTACCACTCGGTTCCCTCTTCGACCCTTTTCCACCTCGGCTTCTCTTCGAAGAAACATCTCCAGCTGTATGGATTGAGGCGGTATCATCTTTAGAAGCAGCAGGGACCGAGGCACTCTCATCACCAGAAGGGGGGAATCTCATCCCGAGGAATTGTCCCTCCAAAAGGGATCATTTGGAGTGGGACATGAATCGGTTCGTTGAAATCCAAATCAACAGGCTTAGTTTTTGCCTTCTTTTTCAACAATTCTTCCCTCTCAACGCGCTCTTTCATGCTAAGCTCGTTAGTGCAGTTGGAAGAACCCATGCTCACAACATCCTCATTAAAGGGAGTTTCATGGTGTGGGTCACTTCCTTCCTTAAATAGTGCCTCCATGAATTGATCGTCAATTACAAAGGCTTCTTCTTGAGCACCTTGAGCAGCGGTCGAAGTTGTAACTTTAAAGATTCTATCGCGACCGCTTTTGATTCCAATTGAAGCTCTTACGAGGGAAGAGTAACGACAACCAATAGATTCAAAGCTGAGAAAAAATAAGCGAAAAGATTAGAAATATCAACTGATAACATCCCAAAATTTTGAAAGACGGAAAATGTAGACGGAATACCTTCCTCGGCGTGGCTCCCAAGTTGAGCCGAAATATCCTCAGAACTGCATTTAGGAAATGGAGAAAGTCGATGCTTGTCTGGATCATACTCAGGGATGGTTGAAGAGCCTGCTATGGAGCTAGGGATGACCTGGGGTGCCGGGTGCAATTCAGTTGTTATATCGGGTTGTGCCGACCCGGATCCTTCACCTACTTCATGTGAAGAAGCAGTAGAAGACTCTTTCTGAAGTGTAAACGGATATCATGCAATGTTTTGGGTTCATCACCCAATAGCATTTCACTTTCAATAGGTCGATATCCTCTGAATTAAGAAGTTTCTTTTCTTCTGCAACAAGAAATTCCCACAAGCACCAGAGCTGGTAGGGATAATCGTCACCAAGCCATGTTAAATTTATGTGCTTGAGAGTGTTGGCATTGTAAAGAACAAGAAGTGGGTTAAGTTTTTTCATTATCTCCTCCCTAACCTTATCCTTGGTAGCCTCTGCCTCACGTTGAATAAGTGCGTCAACAATTTTGGCCCTTTCAACGGCCGTGTCTCTTTCAAGTCTAACATTTACCAGCTCATCACAAGCATCCAAAGCGATTTTCTGAGCATCATCTTTCTCCTTATTTGCATACTTGAGCTTAGCCTTGAGTTTCGCTATCTCTTTCAAGGTTGTGGATTCATTACATCGAGCTGTATCCCGCTCGAGTGCCATTTCTTGATTTCGATGATGCAATACCTAAACCATATCAAGGTGACTGAATTTCATCTCCTCAATTGATTTGACAGCAGCATTAGCTTTTCCTTTGACCTCTGCTAGGGAGGTCCTAGAAGCCTCTAGCTCTTTTTTCAAAGTATCGATAATCCTTTTATTTTGAGCTTCCTAACATTTTAACTTTTCAATATCCGCCGCGTGCTCGAAAGATACTTTCGACATTTTCTCTGCTGCTTTCATCCATTCACAGTACTGGATGTGGATGTCAGTGACATAGTCAATAGTCATTTTCTGAACAAGGTCTGGACTCTCTTCAGGTTGGGAGGGAAAAAGAACCCTTCAAAACATAAGTTTGGAAACTTTTCACAAAGTTGTGCCATACGAGCAGCTGGATTGACCGTTGGATCTTCAGTAGCAGTTTTAACTTTAGTACTTTACTTGCATAGTCTTTAAGCAATAACATGTTCGCTCAAGCAACGACGATCACTGGACCGCTAAGAATGATAAGGAACCAAAGGCTGTGGAGGGACCGAAGTAGGAGGAGGACCATGAGAGGGATCAATAAGTAGGTCCTGGCGATCAGTTGGCTTCTCGGGACCCTTTGGAGGGGGAGATCTCTATCTTGATCGATGTTTGTCTTGGGGTGGCTTATCCTTATCACCTCTATCTTGATGACCTCGGTCCCGAATGGAGCGATAACTGGAATCATAATACTCTCGACTACCACCTTGATGGTAAGAGCTAGATTGTGAACCAGAGGATTGGCGGTGTATATCCCGGAGGGAATCAAACATGTTCCTTTTCTTCACCATCGTTTCTGCAAAGGAAAACAGAAATCAATTAACTTTGGCATTAAAAAGCACAAGTCGAGCATAATGCAATGGTGAGGGGTGCAAGTGTGTGCAAGTGCCCTTGTGTTACACCCCGACAAACTAGGTGTAGGAGCTTTGCTCGTTGGAGTAACTTCTCCTCTAGAAGTAGGAATAGGAAAAATCCCTTTATCGAAAAATTTTAAACTGAGAACTTTTTGACCCAACAAACTTTTTAGACTAAGAGTTTTGAAAATTGAAAAACCCTTTTTACCAAAAACCTTTTAACCTGAACTTTTGACTCCACAATTTCTTTTTAAGTTTTGATTTTCCGAATTTCCTTACTTTTCAAAATAACAACTTCTTAATAAATCTTTAAAAAATCCATTCAAAACATTTTAAGGAAGTTTCAAAGAAAATATTTTTATCAAATTCTCTCACATGGGGTTGAATTTTAGAAATTGGCTTTAACTCTCCTCTCTACTGAATTTTCCCCTTCTCTCATCCCTTACTTTTAAATGTTTACAACTATACTACTTCTTAGTATTTAATTGCTACCTAACATGCTTATTTACTATTTCTATAACTATTGAGTGTTCGTAATAAATGATTATTATTCTAACCAGATAATTTCTAAAGACGTTTATTTATTCATCCAACTTTTTCTATTAAATCTCCTTTACCTCCCCATAATTACCCTAATAGTCTCTTTAATTAGTCAATTTAAGTCCTTATTAAATTATTGCAACTCCCTATTTTCCAAATTTATTATCCTATTAATCTTAAAGTTACAATCTTTTCCATTTACATTCCTTACGATACAACTTTCTTCGCACATTCCTTACTCTATTTATTTTTCCAACCCATAGTCGCCTTGCCTATCCTTTCAGAGTATAGTCATGACTACTTTTATAGTCGGGATTTAGAGAGTAAATTCAAATTAAGCATATATATAGTAGATTTTTGAAACAAACTTTCAAAAATAACTCCACTCATATGTATGCATATCCCTGTTGATCGGGTAACCTATGCTCTGAAACAAAATTTAATAACCCACCCTAAAGCAGACCTAATTTCGACCCAATAAAAACCCACTGAACCTTAGGCCCATCTTAAAATGAGGTGTTAAATTGATAAAATTAAAATAATACACAGTACACCGAGCTACCTATCTATACTTTCAGAATCTCACAGGGGAATGGATAAAATATAATATCATAAACAAATACCCATTTCATAAAGAAAACCATTTCAAAAACATAACATATTAAATATTACAACATGTCTACATAAAGCCTCTATAGTACAATATTCCAAACTAACATTACTGTCTGAACTAGGTATAATAAAAATATTTAAAAAGAAAAAATAGATAGATAACTGCCACAATTCATCAACTCCAACTTCGTCTCCTAAATCGGCATTGTCTCCTCTAACCTGTGTGTTGTAATGAAGAGTGGGTCAGAACAACAAATGTTTGGTGAAATGAAAATCTCAAGCTTTACCATAGTTGTATTTGGGTAATATTATTTAGATAAGGAATATGTCTAACGTGTTTAAACTATACCATACTAATAACTATAACTGTAAGCTCAAAGGCCCTCCCAGTCCAATTCCTAAGATTCCAATGTAAATAACATCAATAATGCAAGAAGAAGCGCCTAAACCAATAAATACCCTTTATTAGGGATGAGACAGACTGTAAAAATTTAATACCTATAAAATAGGCAGGCCCTGTCATTTAATACCTAACCCATTCCAATTTTTTATGGAACTATCGTCAACGATGCAAGAGCAAAAACCTCCAAACCACTTAATGCCTCTTTCCTTGGAACATAGGCAGACTCTAACTATTTAAGACCTATAAAATAAGAAGGTCCCCACCATTTAAAACCAACCTAAGGCGGGTCCCTATGTGGTTCTCATTATCCGACAGAGTAAGGAGTCCCATCTGGTCACTTAGTACTTCTCCTAAAGAGGCAGACCCTACCATAGCCACTTAATACCTCTAACTTGAAGCGAAACCCTCTTAAAGATTTCCCCTACCATATCAATATCATAACATATGGCTCATAACCCAAGTGTGAAATATCAAATTAATCCGATTATTCGTTGGTACTGGTAGCCAGATTAGTTGGGCAGATTTACCCTATAGAATGGGGGCTAATCTCGCATTCACTGGGGTTATTTATTATAGGTGAGGTCCCATATCCGTCCGCAAAGCCACAACGCTAGTAGTCAGATTTAACTGGGTAGATTTCTATGTAACTTTGGGCTGACCTCGTATCCCTATAACTTTGTCATACTTCATATGTATTCAAATTTTATACATACACCATCCTACAAAATTAATAATTAAGGCCATATATGGTATCCCCTTATTACGCCTTTTATTATGGATTAATTCCCATAATTATCAGTAACTACCTTCCTAGGAAATTAATGCTATTCACTATCTTATTAATTCTAATCAATATGTTCAATACACTATAATTATTACACCATTATTAACTTTAATAATCTATATGTCAATATTATATACATACACAAACGCACAAGATTTGAATAAAACATTTCCAGTCACACGTAAAGAACACGCTTATTAATTTAATTGTTAAAACTCATACAAGTCCCAAATTCCAAGCAAAAGAATAGCTAACATCCTTGGCCAAAAACTTGGCTTGTAAACAAAAGGGAATATCAAACTCATCTCATATTAATATAAGAATTAACTCGTCTATTCAAGCAACAAACTTTACAATTTAAACCTTTCATATTATATCAAACTTTTACAATTCCCACTTTTGAGTGAAAAAGGAATTCATGCTTATTTTAATTTACAGATCTAATTCTACTATATTAATACAAAATAATTGAAATTCCAACATATTCAAAGATTGACATTTATTTAGGGAAATTGTAAGGGTTTTATATGTTAGATTTTGTTTACCAAAAATTTCCCATGGCATACATCAAATCCAAATAAATACTATTTGATTACAAAAATGCAAGAAACTTGATATTTCCACTCATAGAGAATTATATGCTTCCTAATTGGATTTGACTCCACCACGCAAAAATTCCTTACAGATCTCCCTCTGAAAATCCTAACCGATTCTAAAATCTAAGGAAGAAGAAGAAAATGGGATCTGATTTATACCGCTCCTAATTCTCTATTAGGTCTTCCCCTTTTTGAATATACAACAACAAATTGTGTGCATATATATATATATGTATGTATGTATAGATTTCTGAAATTAGAAGATAGGGAGAAGAAGGATTGAGAAGTTAATTTAATTTAGAGATTAGAAACTAGAATTGCTTACTAGAAAGTTTATCGTTTCTGAAACCTTAAGGGGAGATATTTTGACAGAGCTTCGCCATGCTATAGAATTTTATGAGGAAAAGTGGAGGGTCTAGGGTTCTATTTATGAAGGTGAGAAGGAACCAGAACCTTCGGATTTAAATAATTAAACCCTATCCGTCAAAATAGCCAAAACCTTAGCCTCCTTCACCACTTACCGATCGACCACCGACTACAAGCCGTCAACCGCTTGCCAATGGGCTGTCGACCGATCTCTGTTTATGACCGTGAATTTATTTCTTTCCTTTTTATTTTATTTATTACTTTTACTCAGTTTAATTCTTACATTACATACGTTACTTTAACGAGTTACTTAATGTTAAGTATATCCCTCAACGTTTAAATATTCAAATTCATATATTTAAATTTTCAAATTTAAACCAGTTTGAATTATTTTAAATTCAAAAACTTCAAACGTCCATAACTTCTCCATTTGAACTTCAATTTATGTAACGACCCGGTATTTCAAACCATTCGCTCCACACATGTTGGACTTGAATTGCTCAAAATATCAATTGTTAATTTATATTTAGCAAAACTCAACATATACAGTAAATAAAATAATCACAGACACAGAGTAAGATAACAATAAGCAGCAGAAACAAAAGAATAGTAGTTCATGAAGCTCCCATATATATAACAAATTTAAACAAGATATAACCGAAGTCTCAAATACAGAGAAGTCTCAATACAATAGTCAAATAACAAAATCTGAATACATCACTGGAGTCAACTGAATAACTTGAAGCTGAATAGATATAGATGGATCTCCAAGTGAAGCTCCAACTCCAAAGGTGAGTTTATAATGCTGTGACACTCAGTCTGACCCGAGCGTAAAGCAAAAACACAAAACACTCGAGTCACGATTAACATTCTTATATCAATAAATCCAACTCACGTGAAATATCAACTGAAATACAAATAACTTAAAGGATGTTTGGGATAACCATCCTCTAAGGATCCATGGAACTATCTACTATGTAGTAATATACGCTATTATAATATGTCTATAGTAAAGTAAAAGTATCAAAATAGCGTTAAGGCGTTACCCATATCCCCCTTAACACATTTTATATATTCCCGTAGTCTATACAATGCCGTACGCTCCTCCGTAAACTGGAGATTTACCCAGAGGACATCACGTAGGTACGGTACAAAACAAACTCGTAGAAGGCGCGATAAGGCATGTGACACGGCACTCGAGGCAATGCCAAGGTAGATATACCGTTTGCGGATACAGACTGGTGGTAACGCATAGTAGCTACTACCGCCCACCTTGTGACACACTCCCAAATCAAAGGGTGTACCCAATCAATCACAAAAGCAATAGAATGATATCGAAGAAATGTGTCCGATCGGAGGAATGACCTCACTTGGCCCGGCATGGCTCCTGTTATAGCCACATCAAGCTGACTCACGGGAGTCAGGGCTACGTAAATACCATATGGAATCGTCACCAATCCACCCTACTTCATTCTGGAATCTCCACCATGTACAGAGTTGTTAAAGTGGTTTTCGGTATTGGCAGAGAGTATGACAATATCCGATCCCGGTCTCTTTAACAGCCAAACGTTATTATAACACCGTGGTCATTTCATTTCAAATCATATTTCAAAACCAAAATATCATATCTATTTCAAAACCATATCAATACGATATCATTATTCACTTAAAATGATATTCATTTCCAAAATCATAACACTTTCCAAAATTATAACACTTCTGAAATTATAACATTTTTGAAATCATAACACTTAGGAAATCATAACACTTGGAAATCATAACACTTGGAAATCATAACACTTTGAAAATTCATAGCACTTTGAAATCATATTACTCCCACTTAAACAGTTTAGATATTAAAATAGTATATATAATAAAATAGTTTATATAATAAAATAGTTTATATAATAAAATAGTTTATAAAATAAATAATTAGTATATTAAAAATAGTTAAATTTTAAAATAGTTTATATTTAATTAATTTATAAAGTAAAATATTAAAATAGTTTTAAATATATTTTAAAATGCTTATATAATAAAATAGTTTACTCAAATTTCACAAATCGATTCAGATCAACTCGAATTCCAAAATTCAATTCAATTTAATCTCAATTCACCAATTTCAATTCAGATCTCAATAAACCAATTTATATCATCTTCAAATATTGATATAAACTACAAATTAAAACATTTCAACTTCAATGGATTTCAAAGCTTTAAATATTCAAACAATTATAAAACTAAATTTGACAATTTCATTTATATTTCAAATTCAACTTTACTATTATTTAGCTTTAAAATATTCACTTAATCAATCAAATAACATTTAAATAAAACTTCAGATTATAAATTAAATAAAACAAAATATTCCATTTTGACTTATTAAAATTTGGAAAATATTCATTTAACCCCCTTTATTCAAAAATCAAGTTATAAATCATATCTTTAAAATCTCAAATTTAATAAGTTTCAAATGGGTTTTATATAAGTAAAATTCAAATAAATTTCAAATAAATTTCTATTTCTCTTTCCAACTTAATTTATTAAAATTATTATAAAACCTATATTAAAGATATAATATCTTAAAATCAATATTTATTAAAACCACATATATTTCTTTTCAAAACCTTGGAAATCATTTTCAGTATATATATATATATATATATATATATATATAGACCAATGGTGTCTGTATAAAATTTTCTATCCTATGGTCAAGTGATACAGATATTTATCATTTCAATCCGCAACTTAAATATCTACGGGTATATATCTTTTCAACCTGCAATCCCAAATTCAATGTCAATGAAAATCGCTTGGGTTTATCATTTCAACCCATAACAATTTTCTCCTATTCTACAATATCGTTCGGGTATGTATCATTTCAACCCATAGGGAATTATATACTAATAGGGAACTTGCAGAGTGAGAACAGTTATGAAATTAATATAACATATCAACAACAGAGATATATCATCAGTGATAAATAAAACAAAATATAAACAACGAGATATGGTGTCATATCCCAACGGTGAACAATTACAGATGATAGCATATCATATATAACAATTAAATAAATAACAGTTCAAATTAGCAGCATATTTCAATTGTCGTTTCAATTGAAATCAAATTTAATAAATATAAGAACGTTAATCGTAAGTGATTGCTCACCTTTCGAGGCTAGATAGATTTGACAAAGAAATGAGTTACGAATCCAAGCACGAATTCCAAAGCAAAGCAAAGCAAGATTGAACGCGAATTTGACGAGAAAAGCTGATAGCTTGGAATTGACAAAATCAAATCAAAAGTGGATTGATGAAGATCAATGGTATAAGTGAACTTGTATATACAACTATATAAACTAATTATATATATATAGAATCATATTCTAAATTCAGACATATATTAAATTAAATATATATGTATTTCAAAAATCATTGTTTTAAATTAAAACACATATATTAAAAATCAGACATGCATACATAATATGATTTTCAAACAAATACTCATGTATATACTTATTTAAAAATGAAAAATACTTATATATATTATGTATACTCATTTCAAAATACCCACCTAATATATCATATATATATATAATTCAAAATACTAACATAACCTATATATACATATCACACCTATAATGCTTCTTTTATAATCTAGTATGTTGTAACATACCAATACTGTAATACATAAAGTCTATATGTATATATATTTTATATCTATATTCCTTAAAAATCATTCCATATATATATATATAAATAGGCTGCTTAAACAATTATACTTTCATATATTCCACTTAAAATAAATGCCCAAACTCATATATACATGTCAGTATAACAATATGCAAACCTATATGCTCATATACATATTATACTTTAAAACAGTATTTATTATGGAAATCAGTATAAACCTGCCTTATTATATGATATATAGCTAACATATAATATATTACTAACATATATATTCAAATCCAAACTCAGGTATATATAAACCAATATATATATATATACTAATATGTGTACATATACATATGCGAACAAATTTTTTTTATATAACTTCCATAAGTTTTCATATATAAACTATAAGTTATATATACATGCAGGCTATGGACCATATGCAGACCATATCTTTAAACAAATGTATATTGTATATATGTATACCTTAGTCCTAACTTTAAGATCTTAAAACTCAACAGAATCGTAGTTATATAAACTAATATATATATATATATAAACAACATGTTATATAGGATTTATATAACTAATTCCCCTAACAACAGACTATACAGAACTCACATATAACTATATATATGTACATACAACATAATATATGAACTTATATAAACCTTCACATATATAAACAAAATTCATATATATATATATATATATATATTTGAATATACTATACAAAAATCTATACATATACATGCAATATAAATGTGTACCTCTGTTCGCAAAGTGAAGGAGGGAGAGATCGAGTGAAAACACGGGTGAGGGGGAGAAGAGGAGAGGCTGTGGTTGCCGAGGCTGGTGATGATGGAGTCTCGACCGAGGGGTAGGTTCGGTGAAGAGCTAAGGTGCTCGGGTTGGTGGATGCCTGGGGTTGCGGTTCGTGGTTGGCTATGGGATGGGTGTGGCAGACATGTAGGAGTGGAGGCTTGTGTGAGAGCTTGGAGGAGGGAAGGTCGGTTGCGTTTGGGAAGAGAGATGGATCGGCGGTGGTTTCAAATGGTGATGGCAGCCGATAATTTTCGTGATGGATACGAGCAGTTTGATGGCAAAAAGGATGGAAAGGAAAATGACAAAGAAACTAAATATAAATTCAAAGTGACAGGTGGGAGATGAACAGCTTGGCAAAATGAATTCAACTCCCCGTTTTTTTTTCTTTATAAGTTTATTTTTACTTGAATAGAATGCAAAGATATGATAAAATGGGAAACGAGCAAATAAACTTGAATATATAGGAATGGCAATAGTCAAAGCTTCTGGGAATGTAAAACGAGTGGCCATTGGTTTGACGGTGGACAATGAAGGGACAAAAGAAACCAAAAGGCTCGAATGCGGAACCGGTACGACTAGTTGTTTCGCAGATTTTCACCGCGCACCGCACTCTGAAATACATGAATGAATATACTAAAGAGATCAGCACGACGAGACGAACAGAACGGTACACAGATATCAGTGATACGACCAAACTATCAAAAGTCGATATTCGGTACCGAAAATGTTGCTAAAACATCGAAAATAAGATAAACGGAGCAATAGCAGTCCAAATTTGAAGAAAATATGATGTCTCACTCATAAAATGATTTACAAATTTTATTATATAAAAATATTCAGATTTGGAAAACATTTTATTATCATCAATGTTAACTGATTTAAATTAAATAAAATTACACAATAAAATAAACTTTCATATTATCTGATGGAAATTTACCATTTGCTATGTTTATATATACGTATTTCAAATATTAAATATTCATTTCCAAATTCAATTATTTAAAATTTCACAAAACTTCAGTTAATTACGTTATTAAAACCTTTAAAATTTACGGGTCGTTACACTCTCCCCCACTCAAAACTTTCCGTCCCCGTAAAGGAAGGAAGTAGGAGAACAGAAACAACCAGAAAGAAAAATAGATTGAAATACAAAATAAAACAAATAATTTAAAATCATATAAATTTCATTTATTTTAAATTTGGTTTATATTCAATTAGTTGATTCCAATTCATTTTATTTAAATCAATCAAATTTATTGTGTTCACATTTGGTTGATTTCATTTCCATATATTTTATTCGATTGATTTGTTTCAAATTCGTCAACCTTTATTAAAAAACTTTCACAACAAAATTTTTTTTATTATTTATTAAATCTACTTGATCAAGCTATAGTAAATTCCACCTCAACATTCAACTTCAATTATTCAAAACCATATAATTTTTTTTATTTAAATGAATTAATATCCAACAGTTTTGTTTAATCCATTTTTTCCCAACAAAGAAATTGTCATTCAATTTAAAATTGATTTTCTTTCATTTTATCAACATTCTTTCAAACAAATTCATTTTAAATTAACTTATTTATTTTACCCATTTATGTTCAGCTAAGTTGATTGCACCAAAATTCAAGTTCACTATTCTTAAGTTCATATTTATCTACTTAAATAGTCTTCTCTTTTATTTATTTAATTTATTTCACTTAACATATTTTGCAACATATATTAGGTGTATACATTTTTATAACCATTTATTATTCAACAAATAAATTTTCCCTTTTTATTATCCAATTTATTATTAGTAAATTCCCTTAACAAAATATCATTCTTGATATCCTATTACTTATATCATAGTGTATATTATCCAATTACATTCTAATTACATTTAAACTTTCTAGGTAAGTTATATAAATGTTTCTGAGTGTAATTAAATACTGTACAAATTTTCCTTCTATCTACAACATTTATATTAAGCCAGATTTTAGTTTGAACAATTTATTACTTAAGTTTTCTTCTTGTATAACCATTAATTATACCTTAACATTTTAACTTTTTGAATATTTTGGGCAAGTTATATATATTAGAATGTAATTTAGTGTTATACAAATAAGTTTTTTCAAATTCATTATTTCAGGTTGGTTTAATTCTATTTATCATTTCAGATATTCCAATTATTCAAACATTTCACTTTATTTCAGTAATTGAAACCATTTCATAATATAAAACTTAAGATTCAAATTTCCGATTTCACTTCAAACTATTTTGAAATAATTATATACATATATATTATATAAATCAAATCATACTCAAGAATTTCAAATCAAATCCATTTTCCAAAACCAAAAGTGTAGCAAAGCTACTAACTCACTTCTCCACTTTGAAACTCGAAAATGAATGTCGATGATGCTGCAGTCATCACCGAAATTATTTTCCAGCGGCAATGGAGGAGAGTACAGGTTTTAAACTTTAAAATTATTCTTTTGAAACAACTTCTATTCGAAAATACTTTTAAATAATATACTCTAAAATTTAAAGCCAAATTTTCTAAAATACCAAAAATTGAATTCTCAAAATTTAAATTCCAAATCAATTTATAAACCATGTTTTATAAATTCATTTATTTATTTAATGTGGCAATAGTCAATGGTTTACAAAACAATAAATGGAAATCAAATATTATCATTTATAACAACCAATTCAGTTAACTATTTAATTTCAGAAAATTTATATTTATATATATAATATAATCATACAAAATTTATTTCATTTGCCAAATTTGAAAACAATACTGTGTTAGTCTATTCTGTTCAAGTATTTTGGAACTCCTATCGATAGCGTTGATCAGACGAATCGATTGAAACCCAAAATTCTAACTTAACAACTCAAACAACACACTATACAAAACATTTGTATATTAATTACAAATACTGTAACGACCCGTAAATTTTAATTGTTTTAATATCGTAATTAGTTGAAATTTTATGAAATTTTAAACGATAAAATTTTGAAATAAAAATTTAATATTTGGAATATGTCTAGTTAAACATAGCGACTGGTAAATTTTCGTCCGAAAATATGAAAGTTTATTTCGGGCGTAAATTCACTTCAATTTAATCAGTTAAAAAGCGTTGAAAATAAAATGTTTCCGAAACCTAAATATTTTTACATAGAAAAATTCTAAACCATCTTCTGAGCAAGATGTCAGTTTTTCGCTTTTCCAAATTCGGACATCTTTGGCTCCGTCGATCTTATTTTTCAGCGTTTTTCTTGCATTTTCTGCTATTAGAAAATTCGAATTTTTAAAATTCAATCATACCACTAATATCTGTATACCGTTTTAATCGTCTTGTCCTGCTAATCTCAGTAGTATATTCATTTCTGTTTTTCGTACTCCGGTACGCCGCGAAATCTGTAAACGGTTAAGCGTTGCGGTCCGTTATCTGATCCTATTAGCTTCCATATGACTTTTCATATATTCCAACGGTTATGCCTCCAGCTATTCGCGTTTTGGGAATTTGCGTTATGACTTTTACCATTCCCAGCATACAATTTATTTCGCTAATTCTCTTCTCTGTTCATATGGAAAGAAGGAAAAAAAAAGAAAGTGAACAGACATATTTACCTAAAGACTCGCATAAATATATTTGTTCTCAACTGTTCATTTCCTTTTACATTGCAATCCCTTCTTCTCTCTAAAAACCTTGCCTGCTTTTTCCCACAAACTTTCCTCTTCCTTCATAAATTCCCACAAAATTTCACACACGTACATGTTGTAGCTCATAAATCTGACAAGTTGCATCATCTTCCTCGTCAAATATTTACATTACAAGCCAGAGCAAGCTTAAAAAAAATAGAAAACATCATCGCCTCTGCAACATAGACATGCGACAGCCCAGAGCTCGAGCTCCACCAACCCCATACCTTCATTTTCTCCGCCATTCTCGTCCAAATGCCACCAATTGGACCATGCTTCCCTTCTGACCTTCAAACCTGAAGCCACATCCATGGCAGACCCACCCAAGCAATCTCCTCCAGCCCCTCCTCACATCGCATCTCCGCACCACCCATCCTGCCGCCTACACGAACTCCATCAGGCGCTCCTCGTCCATGAACCCACGACCGGAAACAAACCAGGCCTCGCCTCAGCACTAAGCAACCCACGCCCGTACACTCCCTACTGCCACGTCCCCACCTTCGACCGTACGCCTTTCCTCCCATGCATCCAGTCACCAAATTACCAAGCTTCTAACCACCACTTCGTTGTTAACCTCGGCCTCCAACTAGCAAGTGCCACACCACCCGCCGCCCCTCCTTCCTATCAAAAGCTCATTGCCTCCAAACTCGAACCCAAGCCGGCCTTCCTCCGCAACCCGCTGCTCCGCCTCGACCTGGAATATCTGCCGTGCCTTCCCTCGGCAGCCACCTCCTCCCACGATCGACTCACGGTCGAGCTCCTCCTTTATGCAGCACTACAAGTATGTTTATATCGGTTATAGGATATAGGAGTTTGGGTACATGACTTTATATATACCAGTTATATGTATATTAGTTATAGGCTTATGCGATTCTGTTTTATAAAGTTATAAAGTTTATATTATAGTATGTTTTATATGTATTATATGGTATTGCATTATAATATGGTAAGTCATAGTTTAAGTAAGCTATGTGACAGAGTACATATTTTGATGTTATAGTGCATCTGACTTATAAAGAAGTATAATAGGCATGTAAGTTTTAAAGATACATATTTTATATATTAGTTTATAGGTACAGGTTATATTATAAAGTTCTAACATGTAGACTTGATTCAGTAGCATGTATACATTGTTGCATGTATAGTCTGGGATATGTATTGTAGCCTGAATATATCCATTTAGCTTTAATCTTGCATTGGGTCTGCATGTGAAAATTTACATATCTATATCAGTCTGCATATTGGAAGGAACCGTCTGAACTATATATATATTGTTTCGCATATAAGATAATATAGTTGGATTTCACATATTTGGGTATAAGTATAGTTGCATTAAAAAAAAGTCGTTCGAGGAATATATATATATATAGGGGATTTTAAAATAATATTTTTTTTTCTAGTTTTATAAGTTTGTTTACATAAGCTGATAAGCCATCTGATTTTGGTATTAACTTTTAAAAACAATGTAACGACCCTGAATTTTGAACAATTTAAATTGAGAATATTTAATTAATTTTAAATATTTGAATGATGATTTGACTCGAATTTCAAATTATCAGAATAAATTGGCGATTAAATCTTTGAATTTAATCTACTGAAAATTGAATAAAATTTGAATCTTCAATTTTAAGCCGGTTAAAAATAATTTAAAGGCTTAGAAAATTCATATTGATAATACTGAAGGTAACAGAATTGAATTTGGAAGCGATTTGTTCAGTTTGAAATTGTATCGTTTAAATTGAATTTAAAAAATAGCCTTTCGAGGCAGAGTCTCGGAATTTGACGAAACCAACTCCATTGGGTCCGTAATATTGAATTATTACTGGATTTCAAATTTCGTATTTATCAGAATTGTTGTGTGAACACACGACGTATAAACGCGTAAAGATTTAAATCGAATTCAATTTGAATTTCGGTAACAACCGGGGTTTTTGCATCGATTTGATATCATCGTTAAACGATTTCTCTGCTAGCTAATTGCTTATAGGAGTTTCGATTCGAATTGGAATTCGTTTAATAAAAAAAATTGTTGTTGAAATTTTTGAATCGGTTAAATTCTTTTGGAAAAAAAAGAAGAAAAGAAAAATTGGTTAAGGGTTAAGCGGGCTTTGAAAAATATATACTGGCCCATGGTTCTTTGATACCGTGATAAATCCAAACCCGATCCCCTTTCATTCTCATTTGAAACCCTAAGACAAAAATAAGCGAAAAAATGGTGGCGACTCAAAATCTAGGGCTTCGGCGTTGATTCGATTCTCTGGCGTTTTGGAATTTGGGGCTTCATGAAATCAAAGGCACTGGCTACGATCGATCGATTCGTTTCTTCGTTCTCGCTCGCGACCTCTTCGAAAAAAAGTGAGTAGCCCTCACATCTAATTCAACTGTGTGCTTCGATTTTTGATTTCATTGGTGTTGATTTTGAACTGTTCGTTCCGTGGTTATCATTGCTTCGATTTTGGTTTGAAGTTGAAATCATTTGTTCAAATTTTGTTTCCTTAGACTTTGTTCGAACTCTTATATTCTCGAGAAGATGGGTTTCACAGTTTGGTTTACGTGATCTTCACGTTGTTGAGACTTTCCCTTTTTATGCTCCGATATATTTGGGAATTACTTTCGATTCACGGCTTTGTTTCGAACGTGCGATTTTTGATTTTTATTCCATAAACATTCCAAAAATAATTTTTGACTGTTTCTCTGATTTTTAAAGAAAAAAAACTTTCTGTTTTCAAACACATGATTTCGGCATTGACATTTTTCTTCTCTGACCTTCTGCCTGTTTATCTGTGATACTTTCCTCTGTGACTTCGAATTGTCTGACCATTTTCAAATTCGTATATTTTCATAAACACTAAGTGATAGTCACGGCTTTGACATTGTCGTGATACTCACTGTTTCATGTTATCACTTCTTGGTCTCTGCCTTCACCTGTGTTCATTTCAGTTGAACTGCAATTCATATTAAGTTGTGCATGTTGTATCTTGTGCTCATCTCTGACTTCATGTATGAACTGTTGCATTTTTGTTGTTGATGTGTTGACCTTGCATTTGAATCTTTGATCTTGAGTCATTGATTTTCACAATGTATTTTAATCTGATCCCTTTGTCACTTTGATGCATTTATTCCAGTATGCATTGATGCTAGTTTGTTTGTTGACTATGGGCTTGATGAGTTTGTTTGTGATGTTGGCATTTCACTGTGTCACTGTCCATATTTGTTTGTGACAGCCTGTGCATCCATGTTGATGTTTCATATGTTGAAGCTTTGCATATATGTGCTGTCCTATATTGATACTCCTTGTCTCTGGTCTGCACTGATGTTCATCTGTTTGTATATATCACTGAGTTGTCATTTCATTGTCATATTTGCTTTATTGTTCACTTGACCATTCTTTGATGTTGTTTACTCATGTAGTTGCAATCACTTGAATTTCCACCGTTGCCCAGTCTGGTTTCACTTTTGTTATGTTGATACTGCCTGCTTGTATATCCAAAATGCATATGTGAGTTGGCATTTTCACTTCTTCACTGTATCTTCTTCTACCTGTAGCCTCACAGTTCCATTTGATTTTTGTCGAGAATTATTATCATACAGGTGTACTGTTTGGGTTATGTGAAGTTTTAGTCTTAGTACATTGTTCATGGCATTAGCTTGCATTAGCTTGTTCACAACCACATGCATGCAGTTAGGTGTACACGCCTGTGACCATTCTTGTAGCTGCATTGGGTAGTACTTCACTGTGTTCATGTAGCTTGTTTCACTTGTACATTCTTGTTTTTGGAGATTATTTGCGCCCAGTTGCATTTTAGTCTTCGTATATATGTATGCAGTCATGTATGTATATACATCATTTTATATGTATATATGTATGTTCGAATTTGCATATATGTTTACGGTTCTGTATTCATTTGAATTAGTCGTTGTTCCATCCTTTTGTTGTCTGCATTATGATATTCTGTTTGGTTTGATGGTTCCTGTTAGTATGTAGTGTTGTTGCACTCCACCAGTTTTAAACTGATACCTGAATCTGGTCCTTGTTAGTATCTCCTTGTAATGTTCATTTTAAGCTGTGCAGTTCCTTTGTCTTTGCTTGTACTACTGATCATGGTAGTCTGGTCTTGTTTGCTTGTGACATGTGTTCCCTGCTGCACATTCCTGGTTCATGTTGGTACTGATGGTCTATATTGTTTTTGAACTTCAAGTCTGCACTTCATATAATCTGACTACTGTGGCCTTCATGTATTTTGATTGCTGAGGCTTTGTCATGTATTTTGATCTTGGTCGAGCTCACCATATGATTTCGACTTGCTACTTTGTTTCGATCAAGTTCACTTGCTTGAGTACTGGGTTTTAGTCACCTTGGTTTTAGTTTTTGAGCTTGAGCTCACTATGTTGTTTCGACCAGTCCACTTCTTATTTCACTGCATATGTTTTGGTGTCAGCTGGGTTATTGGATTTGCACTTGATTCAGTGCTTCATGTTGTTTATCCATGTACAAACCTCACTGCATCTTCACTTGAATCATTTGAACCTGTTTAGTTTACTTGTACATGCTCTGGTCTTTGATGTATACACTATTGAGTCAGTGGCCTTGGCCAGTTTCATTTGCATGTTGAACTAACTCATGTAGACAGTTGCCTATGTATCCTAGTTTTGATTGTTGAACTTGTTTGAACTGGTTGTTGACCATGGCCTTGACATTGATTTATGATGTGTTTTATCCCTGAGCACTTTCTCGACCTGCATTTGTATATGTGTATACATACATTCTTGTATGTATATATATGTATTGTCTTGGCTATTTGGTTTTTGCCTCTATGCACTAATAAACTGGTTTGAATTAGACTGACCTGTGTATTAATTTCTTTTGAATATAATACTCGGGTCAGACCGAGTATTTTACAGCTTGAAGATTTTCGAGCAGCGAAGTTAGAGAGAGAGAGAGTAAAAGAATCACTTAAGTTTTCAGAAGAAAATTGTATTTTAAGATATTCCGCTGTATCAGTATTAAATTGTATAAACTCTGATGTATATAAAAAGATTTATAGTAATGAAATAAATTCTCATTTGTTTTAATTCAGTGTTATTATTCTGTGTTTCTGTGGCTGATTCTGTTTAAACGTTATAAACTAAATAACAATTCGTCTTTTTGAACGTTTCGAGTTGGTTTAACTACCGACTGGAGGCGGTCAGAAGGGGGAATGTTACAGAGTGGTATCAGAGCTTTGGTTTACACAAAGCTTAGTTTATGATGTTTAATATGAATAGTTACTAGAAACACTTTAAAAGAAGATGTTTTTCAAATCTAAAGAAGTATAAAATTGTTTTTGAAAATAAAGATTTTTAACTTAAGAAAAGTTAAATAAATTGAATTGAGTTGGCATTAATAAATATATGGATTTGAAATTTAACTAAAGGAAAGTTAAATAAATTGAGCCGGATTTGATAAATTATTGAGATGGAAATTTAAACTTGAAAGATAAGTGATTATATAATATGAATTGGGAAGTTTAAATTAATAAGTTGTATAACTTATAAAATGAGAAAATTTAAGTAAAATCAGTTGTTAAAATGGTTAAACAGTTTTGTTACGTAAAACAAAATCTGAATTTTGAAATGTGATATGAATTTGACTTTAGTAAAGTTAAATAAAATAGAATTTCAAATAAATTTGAGCCGAACTTAAGCTGTATAGTGAAAATAAGTCAAGTGAAGATAAAATGAAACATGGCTTAAGTAATATTGAATCAAATTGAATTTGATATCAAAATGAATTAATAAAGTGAAGTAATGAATATGAAATTGAGTTATAGAAAGGAAATTCAACTTTAATTGTAAAAGTGAATTAGTGAATATGGTGAGTATAAGAATTCAATCTGAATTAGAATATAAACCAATTGAAATTAAATATGTTAAACCAAATTGAATGTAAGCAAAGTAAATAAAATTTGGTTTTGCTAGTTGACCGTATGGAAATTCATTAAGTGTTAATGAAATTGAATTAATGGAAATTTGAAAGCTATGTAAATTGAATTCAAATTGAAAGATAAGTAAATTTAAAGAGAATCAAATTTGATTTGAATTGAAAGCAAACTAACTTGAGTATAAATTAGTGAAAGTGAACTAATTGAATATGAATGAATGTTAGTAAATAATCCAATGTGAATGAATCAAATGTGATTTAATTGAAAATCAATTCAATGAATGATTTACTAAAGAACTAGTCGATTATCTTGGAAATGGAAAATTGATAAATTTATATAATAGTTTAAAATTGAATTTTTGAATTATTATAAACAGTTGTATAGAAGATATAAAAATGAATTGATGTTGAAAAATAAAAGAATTTATAAGTAATTTACTTATAAATTAAATTTCTGATATAAAACTGAGTTATAGAAGAAATGGTTAATGAAGTAAATTTCTATAAATTGAAGTCTTTATAAATAGGAATGGAATTTTTAACGTTGTTTATAAATTCGAAACCGACTTATTTTGATAAGTAAATTTTTATAGCTTGTTAAATGAAGTATATTCACGATTTTGGACAGTGAATATATTATTGAATAAAATGGACATGTTTTGAGAAAGTGATATTTTAAAACGCAGATAATTGTTTTAAAAGATGTTTTAAAAGGCATTGAATATCGAAACCATAGATTTCAACATTCATTGTTGAAATAGACGTTTTCGAATATAAGGAAATGATGGACTATAACACTGTTGTTATAGTAAATGATTTCCGAAAGGAAATGTTTTGTATAGTATTGGGATTTATATATCTATCTAAATTTCGAATTCCTATACTAGTGATTTTGAGTTGTCGTAACGATGTTTTACGTAACATTCGTTTTGACTCAAATAAATATGTGAAAGAGAATGATTTCCTTAAAGAATGAAATATATACTTAATTTTGATTAAAGTATATCGAATATTTTCAAATGTTGGAAATAAAAATGGATTTGTGAATTACTTATTTTTAAATAAGTATGGAAATGTTTTTCCAAATATGAAATGTTGTGAATATATTCCGTAAGGGATAAATGATTTGAAATTCATTTTCGAAGTCGAAGTTGAAAAGTCAAATGAGAAATTTGAACAATTAGTTCAATTTGAAATTTTTCAAAAAGATTGAATCGTTGAGTTAAAATTGAGTTTAACTTCGACATCAAAGACAATATAAGTTGAGCTTTGAATTTCAGATGATGATTTGGATTGTATGTCTAACATTGTTGATGACATAGCAATTGATCTCTATTAAATATATATCTGTTGGTGGCGGAGAATTTATTCTCTTAGCTTAACACCCTTCTCTGAGACGTACGAGCTCAGAGGTTATATATCGATAGACATCGATTCTGTGTTGAGAATTGACGATGTAGCGTGAAATCCAAATCGAATGTGAAAGTCGATAATAAATGGAATTATGAATATGAATTGGGTTTGAGATAACCTTAAATTTCTAAATCGACTTAGAGGAAAATTTTGAAATCCTCTATTTTGTTATGGATATAGGATATGTAAGTTTTCAGAACTTATATATATGAATGCGGTAAATTTGAAACCGTTAGTTTAGAAAGACATTGTTATGGAAATCTTATGTAAGCTTACATGGGTATGATATGTACGAAATGTGAAATGTAGTACTACATATATATGATATTATGTTTTCTAAATTGAGGATATGGAAAAGTACCTTCCATTTATTATTGGAGAAGGTATTGGAACTCGTGATGAGTGTCCATTTGAAATTCGTAGCTACGTTGAATTTTCCATAAGTTGGAATGTCCATTTGGACTAGAATCCCTCGTGATGGGATCATGTTGATTATGATGTATGTTAGCGTAATTTGAGGGGCGAGATGCCTACAGTTACAAGCGATTCCACTGGGATAGTGGCGCAACCGCCGAGTAAACTGCAATCTAAGCGCCAAGTGAAATTCGAGGGGCGAGATGCCTACGGTTACAAGCGATTCTACTGGGATAGTAGCGTAACCGCCGTGTGGACCGCGATCTATGGCAACAACCATGGCGAAATTCAAGAGAGATGTGAAATCTACGGTTACAAGCGATTCTACTGGGATAGTAGCGTAACCGCCGAGTAAACTGTGATCCATGGGGGAACGTGCTTTCCATATCCATTTTTGAAAAAGAATTTTAAAAGTATTTTCACTGGGAATTGAAGCAAGTATATTTAGTACTTGGAGATTTTTAGACCTGCGCCTGGCCAGCGTATGTCTAATGTCTGTGAGAACGAAGATGGACTTGTTAAATTTCGAGTTAGCAAGTATTTTCAAACTGTAAATAGCAAATCAATAGTTTGAAATTAAAATTTCAAAATTCCTACCTAATAAACTAAGGAAGAGGATCTTTGAAATGTTTTGAAAGTTCACAGCTTTGGAAGAGATATATTATATAAATCTCTAATAAGACGAATTTTAAAGTTTAAATCTGAGTTTTGTAAGTCGAAAATTTGGTAAAGGACTTTTGCATCTTAATTGTAGAAATCAATGAACAAAGGAGATAATAAACAAAATTAGTGAGATTAAACAAATGGAATGAATCCTATATTCATTTATTTGTATTAAGCTTCAAGCTTAGTAAAAAAAAAAATTGTGTAGGGTATAAATATTAATGAAATTTTAACAACCTTTCCTTTTCGTGGATGAAAAGTATTAAGGAGGGGATATTGTAACGACCCTGAATTTTGAACAATATAAATTGAGAATATTTAATTAATTTTAAATATTTGAGTGATGATTTGACTCGAATTTCAAATTATCAGAATAAATTGGCGATTAAATCTTTGAATTTAATCTATTGAAAATTGAATAAAATTTGAATCTTCAATTTTAAGCCGGTTAAAAATAATTTAAAGGCTTAGAAAATTCATATTGATAATACTGAAGATAACAGAATTGAATTTGGAAGCGATTTGTTCAGTTTGAAATTGTATCGTTTAAATTGAATTTAAAAAATAGCCTTCCGAGGCAGAGTCTCGGAATTTGATGAAACCAACTCCATTGGGTCCGTAATATTGAATTATTACTGGATTTC
Organism: Allium fistulosum; assembly: GCA_030737815.1. Classification (NCBI taxonomy): domain Eukaryota; kingdom Viridiplantae; phylum Streptophyta; class Magnoliopsida; order Asparagales; family Amaryllidaceae; genus Allium; species Allium fistulosum. The sequence continues at coordinate 539,227,916 of CM060903.1, forward strand.
AAATTTCGTATTTATCAGAATTGTTGTGTGAACACACGACGTATAAACGCGTAAAGATTTAAATCGAATTCAATTTGAATTTCTTTAACTACCGGGGTTTTTGCATCGATTTGATATCATCGTTAAACGATTTCTCTGCTAGCTAATTGCTTATAGGAGTTTCGATTCGAATTGGAATTCGTTTAATAAAAAAAAATTGTTGTTGAAATTTTTGAATCGGTTAAATTCTTTTGGAAAAAAAAGAAGAAAAGAAAAATTGGTTATGGGTTAAGAGGGCTTTGAAAAATATATACTGGCCCATGGTTCTTTGATACCGTGATAAATCCAAACCCGATCCCCTTTCATTCTCATTTGAAACCCTAAGACAAAAATAAGCGAAAAAATGGTGGCGACTCAAAATCTAGGGCTTCGGCGTTGATTCGATTCTCTGGCGTTTTGGAATTTGGGGCTTCATGAAATCGAAGGCACTGGCTACGATCGATCGATTCGTTTCTTCGTTCTCGCTCGCGACCTCTTCGAAAAAAAGTGAGTAGCCCTTACATCTAATTCAACTGTGTGCTTCGATTTTTGATTTCATTGGTGTTGATTTTGAACTGTTCGTTCCGTGGTTATCATTGCTTCGATTTTGGTTTGAAGTTGAAATCATTTGTTCAAATTTTGTTTCCTTGGACTTTGTTCGAACTGTTATATTCTCGAGAAGATGGGTTTCACAGTTTGGTTTACGTGATCTTCACGTTGTTGAGACTTTCCCTTTTTATGCTCCGATATATTTGGGAATTACTTTCGATTCACGGCTTTGTTTCGAACGTGCGATTTTTGATTTTTATTCCATAAACTTTCCAAAAATAATTTTTGACTGTTTCTGTGATTTTTAAAGAAAAAAAACTTCCTGTTTTCAAACACATGATTTCGGCATTGACATTTTTCTTCTCTGACCTTCTGCCTGTTTATCTGTGATACTTTCCTTTGTGACTTCGAATTGTCTGACCATTTTCAAATTCGTATATTTTCATAAACACTAAGTGATAGTCACGGCTTTGACATTGTCGTGATACTCACTGTTTCATGTTATCACTTCTTGGTCTCTTCCTTCACCTGTGTTCATTTCAGTTGAACTGCAATTCATATTAAGTTGTGCATGTTGTATCTTGTGCTCATCTCTGACTTCATGTATGAACTGTTGCATTTTTGTTGTTGATGTGTTGACCTTGCATTTGAATCTTTGATCTTGAGTCACTGATTTTCACAATGTATTTTAATCTGATCCCTTTGTCACTTTGATGCATTTATTCCAGTATGCATTGATGCTAGTTTGTTTGTTGACTATGGGCTTGATGAGTTTGTTTGTGATGTTGGCATTTCACTGTGTCACTGTCCATATTTGTTTGTGACAGCCTCTGCATCCATGTTGATGTTTCATATGTTGAAGCTTTGCATATATGTGCTGTCCTATATTGATACTCCTTGTCTCTGGTCTGCACTGATGTTCATCTGTTTGTATATATCACTGAGTTGTCATTTCATTGTCATATTTGCTTTATTGTTCACTTGACCATTCTTTGATGTTGTTTACTCATGTAGTTGCAATCACTTGAATTTCCACCGTTGCCCAGTCTGGTTTCACTTTTGTTATGTTGATACTGCCTGCTTGTATATCCAAAATGCATATGTGAGTTGGCATTTTCACTTCTTCACTGTATCTTCTTCTACCTGTAGCCTCACAGTTCCATTTGATTTTTGTCGAGAATTATTATCATACAGGTGTACTGTTTGGGTTATGTGAAGTTGTAGTCTTAGTACATTGTTCATGGCATTAGCTTGCATTAGCTTGTTCACAACCACATGCATGCAGTTAGGTGTACACGCCTGTGACCATTCTTGTAGCTGCATTGGGTAGTACTTCACTGTGTTCATGTAGCCTGTTTCACTTGTACATTCTTGTTTTTGGAGACTATTTGCGCCCAGTTGCATTTTAGTCTTCGTATATATGTATGCAGTCATGTATGTATATACATCATTTTATATGTATATATGTATGTTCGAATTTGCATATATGTTTACGGTTCTGTATTCATTTGAATTAGTCGTTGTTCCATCCTTTTGTTGTCTGCATTATGATATTCTGTTTGGTTTGATGGTTCCTGTTAGTATGTAGTGTTGTTGCACTCCACCTGTTTTAAACTGATACCTGAATCTGGTCCTTGTTAGTATCTCCTTGTAATGTTCATTTTAAGCTGTGCAGTTCCTTTGTCTTTGCTTGTACTACTGATCATGGTAGTCTGGTCTTGTTTGCTTGTGACATGTGTTCCCTGCTGCACATTCCTGGTTCATGTTGGTACTGATGGTCTATATTGTTTTTGAACTTCAAGTCTGCACTTCATATAATCTGTCTACTGTGGCCTTCATGTATTTTGATTGCTGAGGCTTTGTCATGTATTTTGATCTTGGTCGAGCTCACCATATGATTTCGACTTGCTACTTTGTTTCGATCAAGTTCACTTGCTTGAGTACTGGGTTTTAGTCACCTTGGTTTTAGTTTTTGAGCTTGAGCTCACTATGTTGTTTCGACCAGTCCACTTCTTATTTCACTGCATATGTTTTGGTGTCAGCTGGGTTATTGGATTTGCACTTGATTCAGTGCTTCATGTTGTTTATCCATGTACAAACCTCACTGCATCTTCACTTGAATCATTTGAACCTGTTTAGTTTACTTGTACATGCTCTGGTCTTTGATGTATACACTATTGAGTCAGTGGCCTTGGCCAGTTTCATTTGCATGTTGAACTAACTCATGTAGACAGTTGCCTATGTATCCTAGTTTTGATTGTTGAACTTATTTGAACTGGTTGTTGACCATGGCCTTGACATTGATTTATGATGTGTTTTATCCCTGAGCACTTTCTCGACCTGCATTTGTATATGTGTATACATACATTCTTGTATGTATATATATGTATTGTCTTGGCTATTTGGTTTTTGCCTCTATGCACTAATAAACTGGTTTGAATTAGACTGACCTGTGTATTAATTTCTTTTGAATATAATACTCGGGTCAGACCGAGTATTTTACAGCTTGAAGATTTTCGAGCAGCGAAGTTAGAGAGAGAGAGAGTAAAAGAATCACTTAAGTTTTCAGAAGAAAATTGTATTTTAAGATATTCCGCTGTATCAGTATTAAATTGTATAAACTCTGATGTATATAAAAAGATTTATAGTAATGAAATAAATTCTCATTTGTTTTAATTCAGTGTTATTATTCTGTGTTTCTGTGGCTGATTCTGTTTAAACGTTATAAACTAAATAACAATTCGTCTTTTTGAACGTTTCGAGTTGGTTTAACTACCGACTGGAGGCAGTCAGAAGGGGGAATGTTACAGAGTGGTATCAGAGCTTTGGTTTACACAAAGCTTAGTTTATGATGTTTAATATGAATAGTTACTAGAAACACTTTAAAAGAAGATGTTTTTCAAATCTAAAGAAGTATAAAATTGTTTTTGAAAATAAAGATTTTTAACTTAAGAAAAGTTAAATAAATTGAATTGAGTTGGCATTAATAAATATATGGATTTGAAATTTAACTAAAGGAAAGTTAAATAAATTGAACCGGATTTGATAAATTATTGAGATGGAAATTTAAACTTGAAAGATAAGTGATTATACAATATGAATTGGGAAGTTTAAATTAATAAGTTGTATAACTTATAAAATGAGAAAATTTAAGTAAAATCAGTTGTTAAAATGGTTAAACAGTTTTGTTAAGTAAAACAAAATCTGAATTTTGAAATGTGATATGAATTTGACTTTAGTAAAGTTAAATAAAATAGAATTTCAAATAAATTTGAGCCGAACTTAAGCTGTATAGTGAAAATAAGTCAAGTGAAGATAAAATGAAACATGGCTTAAGTAATATTGAATCAAATTGAATTTGATATCAAAATGAATTAATAAAGTGAAGTAATGAATATGAAATTGAGTTATAGAAAGGAAATTCAACTTTAATTGTAAAAGTGAATTAGTGAATATGGTGAGTATAAGAATTCAATCTGAATTAGAATATAAACCAATTGAAATTAAATGTGTTAAACCAAATTGAATGTAAGCAAAGTAAATAAAATTTGGTTTTGCTAGTTGACCGTATGGAAATTCATTAAGTGTTAATGAAATTGAATTAATGGAAATTTGAAAGCTATGTAAATTGAATTCAAATTGAAAGATAAGTAAATTTAAAGAGAATCAAATTTGATTTGAATTGAAAGCAAACTAACTTGAGTATAAATTAGTGAAAGTGAACTAATTGAATATGAATGAATGTTAGTAAATAATCCAATGTGAATGAATCAAATGTGATTTAATTGAAAATCAATTCAATGAATGATTTACTAAAGAACTAGTCGATTATCTTGGAAATGGAAAATTGATAAATTTATATAATAGTTTAAAATTGAATTTTTGAATTATTATAAACAGTTGTATAGAAGATATAAAAATGAATTGATGTTGAAAAATAAAAGAATTTATAAGTAATTTACTTATAAATTAAATTTCTGATATAAAACTGAGTTATAGAAGAAATGGTTAATGAAGTAAATTTCTATAAATTGAAGTCTTTATAAATAGGAATGGAATTTTTAACGTTGTTTATAAATTCGAAACCGACTTATTTTGATAAGTAAATTTTTATAGCTTGTTAAATGAAGTATATTCACGATTTTGGACAGTGAATATATTATTGAATAAAATGGACATGTTTTGAGAAAGTGATATTTTAAAACGCAGATAATTGTTTTAAAAGATGTTTTAAAAGGCATTGAATATCGAAACCATAGATTTCAACATTCATTGTTGAAATAGACGTTTTCGAATATAAGGAAATGATGGACTATAACACTGTTGTTATAGTAAATGATTTCCGAAAGGAAATGTTTTGTATAGTATTGGGATTTATATATCTATCTAAATTTCGAATTCCTATACTAGTGATTTTGAGTTGTCGTAACGATGTTTTACGTAACATTCGTTTTGACTCAAATAAATATGTGAAAGAGAATGATTTCCTTAAAGAATGAAATATATACTTAATTTTGATTAAAGTATATCGAATATTTTCAAATGTTGGAAATAAAAATGGATTTGTGAATTACTTATTTTTAAATAAGTATGGAAATGTTTTTCCAAATATGAAATGTTGTGAATATATTCCGTAAGGGATAAATGATTTGAAATTCATTTTCGAAGTCGAAGTTGAAAAGTTAAATGAGAAATTTGAACAATTAGTTCAATTTGAAATTTTTCAAAAAGATTGAATCGTTGAGTTAAAATTGAGTTTAACTTCGACATCAAAGACAATATAAGTTGAGCTTTGAATTTCAGATGATGATTTGGATTGTATGTCTAACATTGTGAATTGATGACATAGCAATTGATCTCTATTAAATATATATCTGTTGGTGGCGGAGAATTTATTCTCTTAGCTTAACACCCTTCTCTGAGACGTACGAGCTCAAAGGTTATATATCGATAGACATCAATTCTGTGTTGAGAATTGACGATGTAGCGTGAAATCTAAATCGAATGTGAAAGTCGATAATAAATGGAATTATGAATATGAATTGGGTTTGAGATAACCTTAAATTTCTAAATCGACTTAGAGGAAAATTTTGAAATCCTCTATTTTGTTATGGATATAGGATATGTAAGTTTTCAGAACTTATATATATGAATGCGGTAAATTTGAAACCGTTAGTTTAGAAAGACATTGTTATGGAAATCTTATGTAAGCTTACATGGGTATGATATGTACGAAATGTGAAATGTAGTACTACATATATATGATATTATGTTTTCTAAATTGAGGATATGGAAAAGTACCTTCCATTTATTATTGGAGAAGGTATTGGAACTCGTGATGAGTGTCCATTTGAAATTCGTAGCTACGTAGAATTTTCCATAAGTTGGAATGTCCATTTGGACTAGAATCCCTCGTGATGGGATCATGTTGATTATGATGTATGTTAGCGTAATTTGAGGGGCGAGATGCCTACAGTTACAAGCGATTCCACTGGGATAGTGGCGCAACCGCCGAGTAAACTACAATCTAAGCGCCAAGTGAAATTCGAGGGGCGAGATGCCTACGGTTACAAGCGATTCTACTGGGATAGTAGCGTAACCGCCGTGTGGACCGCGATCTATGGCAACAACCATGGCGAAATTCAAGAGAGATGTGAAATCTACGGTTACAAGCGATTCTACTGGGATAGTAGCGTAACCGCCGAGTAAACTGTGATCCATGGGGGAACGTGCTTTCCATGTCCATTTTTGAAAAAGAATTTTAAAAGTATTTTCACTGGGAATTGAAGCAAGTATATTTAGTACTTGGAGATTTTTAGACCTGCGCCTGGCCAGCGTATGTCTAATGTCTGTGAGAACGAAGATGGACTTGTTAAATTTCGAGTTAGCAAGTATTTTCAAACTGTAAATAGCAAATCAATAGTTTGAAATTAAAATTTCAAAATTCCTACCTAATAAACTAAGGAAGAGGATCTTTGAAATGTTTTGAAAGTTCACAGCTTTGGAAGAGATATATTATATAAATCTCTAACATGACGAATTTTAAAGTTTAAATCTGAGTTTTGTAAGTCGAAAATTTGGTAAAGGACTTTTGCATCTTAATTGTAGAAATCAATGAACAAAGGAGATAGTAAACAAAATTAGTGAGATTAAACAAATGGAATGAATCCTATATTCATTTATTTGTATTAAGCTTCAAGCTTAGTAAAAAAAAAAAATTGTGTAGGGTATAAATATTAATGAAATTTTAACAACCTTTCCTTTTCGTGGACGAAAAGTTTTAAGGAGGGGAGATTGTAACGACCCTGAATTTTGAACAATTTAAATTGAGAATATTTAATTAATTTTAAATATTTGAATGATGATTTGACTCGAATTTCAAATTATCAGAATAAATTGGCGATTAAATCTTTGAATTTAATCTATTGAAAATTGAATAAAATTTGAATCTTCAATTTTAAGCCGGTTAAAAATAATTTAAAGGCTTAGAAAATTCATATTGATAATACTGAAGATAATAGAATTGAATTTGGAAGCGATTTGTTCAGTTTGAAATTGTATCGTTTAAATTGAATTTAAAAAATAGCCTTCCGAGGCAGAGTCTCGGAATTTGACGAAACCAACTCCATTGGGTCCGTAATATTGAATTATTACTGGATTTCAAATTTCGTATTTATCAGAATTGTTGTGTGAACACACGACGTATAAACGCGTAAAGATTTAAATCGAATTCAATTTGAATTTCGGTAACAACCGGGGTTTTTGCATCGATTTGATATCATCGTTAAACGATTTCTCTGCTAGCTAATTGCTTATAGGAGTTTCGATTCGAATTGGAATTCGTTTAATAAAAAAAATTGTTGTTGAAATTTTTGAATCGGTTAAATTCTTTTGGAAAAAAAAGAAGAAAAGAAAAATTGGTTAAGGGTTAAGCGGGCTTTGAAAAATATATACTGGCCCATGGTTCTTTGATACCGTGATAAATCCAAACCCGATCCCCTTTCATTCTCATTCGAAACCCTAAGACAAAAATAAGCGAAAAAATGGTGGCGACTCAAAATCTAGGGCTTCGGCGTTGATTATTCTCTGGCGTTTTGGAATTTGGGGCTTCATGAAATCGAAGGCACTGGCTACGATCGATCGATTCGTTTCTTTGTTCTCGCTCGCGACCTCTTCGAAAAAAAGTGAGTAGCCCTCACATCTAATTCAACTGTGTGCTTCGATTTTTGATTTCATTGGTGTTGATTTTGAACTGTTCGTTCCGTGGTTATCATTGCTTCGATTTTGGTTTGAAGTTGAAATCATTTGTTCAAATTTTGTTTCCTTAGACTTTGTTCGAACTCTTATATTCTCGAGAAGATGGGTTTCACAGTTTGGTTTACGTGATCTTCACGTTGTTGAGACTTTCCCTTTTTATGCTCCGATATATTTGGGAATTACTTTCGATTCACGGCTTTGTTTCGAACGTGCGATTTTTGATTTTTATTCCATAAACATTCCAAAAATAATTTTTGACTGTTTCTCTGATTTTTAAAGAAAAAAAACTTTCTGTTTTCAAACACATGATTTCGGCATTGACATTTTTCTTCTCTGACCTTCTGCCTGTTTATCTGTGATACTTTCCTCTGTGACTTCGAATTGTCTGACCATTTTCAAATTCGTATATTTTCATAAACACTAAGTGATAGTCACGGCTTTGACATTGTCGTGATACTCACTGTTTCATGTTATCACTTCTTGGTCTCTGCCTTCACCTGTGTTCATTTCAGTTGAACTGCAATTCATATTAAGTTGTGCATGTTGTATCTTGTGCTCATCTCTGACTTCATGTATGAACTGTTGCATTTTTGTTGTTGATGTGTTGACCTTGCATTTGAATCTTTGATCTTGAGTCATTGATTTTCACAATGTATTTTAATCTGATCCCTTTGTCACTTTGATGCATTTATTCCAGTATGCATTGATGCTAGTTTGTTTGTTGACTATGGGCTTGATGAGTTTGTTTGTGATGTTGGCATTTCACTGTGTCACTGTCCATATTTGTTTGTGACAGCCTGTGCATCCATGTTGATGTTTCATATGTTGAAGCTTTGCATATATGTGCTGTCCTATATTGATACTCCTTGTCTCTGGTCTGCACTGATGTTCATCTGTTTGTATATATCACTGAGTTGTCATTTCATTGTCATATTTGCTTTATTGTTCACTTGACCATTCTTTGATGTTGTTTACTCATGTAGTTGCAATCACTTGAATTTCCACCGTTGCCCAGTCTGGTTTCACTTTTGTTATGTTGATACTGCCTGCTTGTATATCCAAAATGCATATGTGAGTTGGCATTTTCACTTCTTCACTGTATCTTCTTCTACCTGTAGCCTCACAGTTCCATTTGATTTTTGTCGAGAATTATTATCATACAGGTGTACTGTTTGGGTTATGTGAAGTTTTAGTCTTAGTACATTGTTCATGGCATTAGCTTGCATTAGCTTGTTCACAACCACATGCATGCAGTTAGGTGTACACGCCTGTGACCATTCTTGTAGCTGCATTGGGTAGTACTTCACTGTGTTCATGTAGCTTGTTTCACTTGTACATTCTTGTTTTTGGAGATTATTTGCGCCCAGTTGCATTTTAGTCTTCGTATATATGTATGCAGTCATGTATGTATATACATCATTTTATATGTATATATGTATGTTCGAATTTGCATATATGTTTACGGTTCTGTATTCATTTGAATTAGTCGTTGTTCCATCCTTTTGTTGTCTGCATTATGATATTCTGTTTGGTTTGATGGTTCCTGTTAGTATGTAGTGTTGTTGCACTCCACCAGTTTTAAACTGATACCTGAATCTGGTCCTTGTTAGTATCTCCTTGTAATGTTCATTTTAAGCTGTGCAGTTCCTTTGTCTTTGCTTGTACTACTGATCATGGTAGTCTGGTCTTGTTTGCTTGTGACATGTGTTCCCTGCTGCACATTCCTGGTTCATGTTGGTACTGATGGTCTATATTGTTTTTGAACTTCAAGTCTGCACTTCATATAATCTGACTACTGTGGCCTTCATGTATTTTGATTGCTGAGGCTTTGTCATGTATTTTGATCTTGGTCGAGCTCACCATATGATTTCGACTTGCTACTTTGTTTCGATCAAGTTCACTTGCTTGAGTACTGGGTTTTAGTCACCTTGGTTTTAGTTTTTGAGCTTGAGCTCACTATGTTGTTTCGACCAGTCCACTTCTTATTTCACTGCATATGTTTTGGTGTCAGCTGGGTTATTGGATTTGCACTTGATTCAGTGCTTCATGTTGTTTATCCATGTACAAACCTCACTGCATCTTCACTTGAATCATTTGAACCTGTTTAGTTTACTTGTACATGCTCTGGTCTTTGATGTATACACTATTGAGTCAGTGGCCTTGGCCAGTTTCATTTGCATGTTGAACTAACTCATGTAGACAGTTGCCTATGTATCCTAGTTTTGATTGTTGAACTTGTTTGAACTGGTTGTTGACCATGGCCTTGACATTGATTTATGATGTGTTTTATCCCTGAGCACTTTCTCGACCTGCATTTGTATATGTGTATACATACATTCTTGTATGTATATATATGTATTGTCTTGGCTATTTGATTTTTGCCTCTATGCACTAATAAACTGGTTTGAATTAGACTGACCTGTGTATTAATTTCTTTTGAATATAATACTCGGGTCAGACCGAGTATTTTACAGCTTGAAGATTTTCGAGCAGCGAAGTTAGAGAGAGAGAGAGAGTAAAAGAATCACTTAAGTTTTCAAAAGAAAATTGTATTTTAAGATATTCCGCTGTATCAGTATTAAATTGTATAAACTCTGATGTATATAAAAAGATTTATAGTAATGAAATAAATTCTCATTTGTTTTAATTCAGTGTTATTATTCTGTGTTTCTGTGGCTGATTCTGTTTAAACGTTATAAATTAAATAACAATTCGTCTTTTTGAACGTTTCGAGTTGGTTTAACTACCGATTGGAGGCGGTCAGAAGGGGGAATGTTACAAACAATATGTAAATTTGAAAAAAAAATTACCTTCATAAAGTAATAATAATAGTAATAATATTTATTCTCTATTTATATCAAGCTGATTCTTACTCATTCCGTCAATTTTGATTTTCAGCTTTGTTCGTCAAATTCGTGTCCCCTTGCTTTGTTTTGAGATCCGTCAGTTGAATTTTATCGATTGTCGAGTTCGTGATCCAATTCGTAGCTCGTCGTATTCTCTATCCTCTCTAGCCTCAAAAGGTGAGCACTCACTCACAATTAACATTCTTTTATTTATTAAATTTGATATCAATTGAAACGACAATTGAAATATGCTGCTGTTAGTTAATTACACTGTTATATATGATATTGCCTGTATCAGTTCACCTGTGACATCTGACACCATTATCTGTTAATTATTCATGTGATGATAATACAGTTTGGCTGATAATTGATTGATTGTTGATGTTTATATTGGACGTTAAATTGTTAGTGATAAATGATAAATAGTATGGAAAATTGAAATGGATATAGGATAGTTAACAAATTTTAAAACTGATTTATATGTTAAATTTGATTAGTGAATATGACCCCTTTTAATTGTTAATTTAATTGACATGTAGAATAGTGATAATTACACTTTGAACCATCGACGTATGTTGGATTAATTGTTGTAGTATAAAATTGAAATCGAATGACAAGTGAAAAACCGTAATGTAATAATCTTTAATCTACATGAAATGATAGTGTAGATTCTAGAAATAATTATATTAATTCGCGCAAACAACAATGCGAATTAATACGATTATTTCATGATTATTGATTTGATTTTTGGATTGATATTGGTTGTTGTTATTGCTTGTTTATTTACTTTGACACCATCCCAGTTATCACACTGCAAGTTCCCTTTGCTATGTTTTGATTTTGAATTAAATTGGAATCGGGTTGAAATGATAAATACCCAAATTGAACTTTGACTTAGGATAGAGAATTAAATAAAACCGATTGGTCAAATAATTTGATTTAAAATAAAATAAAGATTTATTTGAATAAATGATAAGGTTTTGAAATGAGGTTGGAATTTAAATTTTTATGAAAGGAAATGTCAATATTTAATAATCTGAAACAAAATATTAGCAATGTAATTGATGGAAGAATGTTGTTTAATTTGAGAAATGATTGAATTAAGTTTGAAATGATTTAATAATCAAGTTTGAAATTATAATTAGGTTTGAAATTAATAAACTTTGAAATTATTTAATAATTAAGTTTTGAATTATTTAATGATTGAATTGAATTGAATTCTTTAATAAGCGAAATTGAACTTTTGAATAAGTGAATTTTACTTCGTAAATAATTGAAATTGAGTTTCTTTATTAATTAAGTTTGAAAAATTATTTAAGTAAGTAAATAAATGAAATTGAATTTCTTTAACAAGAAATAAAATGTGATTTATTGAAATAAATGTAAGACTTGAAATTTAAAGAATTTGATTTGATGAATTTAATTTAATTCAAATTGTAAGTTTTGAAATAAGGAAGTTGAATTTAAATAATGGATTTAATGAATTGAAAATTTAATAGAAATTGTTTTGAATGACAAATTTACTTAACGAATATTGAATGAAATAGATAAATGAATTTAAATTGATTTGAATGTTGAATTAAATTAATTTAAATGATTTTCGAAATGAAACTTATATGCGAACCTGAATCAATATTTGAATTGTTTTAAATAAAAATTGAAATGGTAATTTGGAAATTTTGAAACGTAAATTATGGAAATTGGTTTAGAAAGACAAACGAAATGTTGATTTATAAACTCTGATTGAAATTGAAATTGATTTGGTTTTGAAATATATTAAACGACCAATCGGTGTAATAATTACGAAAGTTATTAAAGAGACCGGAATCGGTTATGGATATACTCTCTATCTAAACCGAAAACCACTTTAATAACTATGCGCGGAGTGTGATCCAGAATGAAGTGGTTGGAATGATGTACGTGATGACTGAAGAAAGAGAACGATGATGGATAGCTTGACACTTGTGTCAAATTGGAAATGACTAAAACAGGAGCCATGCCGGGCCAATGGAGGTCAGCTACCTCAAGTGAACGTACTTCTTCGAACTACTCATTACTTGTTGTCGATTGGTGCACCCTTGATTTTTGGGAGTGTTGTTTCACGGTGTTGCGGTCGCTGCGGCGATGCGTTCTCACCAGTCCGGATCAAGCAAACGGTAGTATCACAACCTTGGGTATTGCCTCATGTGCCTTGTCGTACTTGTATTCCCTACTCGCGACCACTACGAATTTGTTTTGTACCTTTAGTATATGGATTGCCCTCTGGTGACTTCCGGTTTTGGGGAAACTACGGTCTTGTATATGCTCTTAGGAATAAAAATGTGTTAAGGGTGGAATGGGCCATGACTTAACACTATTTTGATACCTTATATTACTGATAGACATTATCTACTTATCGTACACTACTACATAGTAGATAGTTTAACGGATCCTTAAAGGATGGTTATTCCAAACATCCTTTGAGTTATTTGTATTTCAATTGCTATTTCACTTGAGTTGGATTTATTGATATAAGAATGTTAATCCTGACTGGAGTGTTTTGTGTTTTCTTTACGCTCGGGTCAGACTGAGTGTACCAGTATTCAAGACTCACCTTTGAAGTTGGAGCTTTGCTTGAAGATCCAGCCATCTATTCTGCTTTCAGTATTCGATGATTCCAGTGATGTATTCTGATTTATATCTGATGTATCATATTACTCTTCCGTTGTATCTGGTTTAACTCTGATGTAACTTATACATTTATATAGTAGCTTCATGAACTACTATCTCTTTTATTTCCGCTGCAATTATTACTCCGTGTCTGTGATCTGTGATTATTTTATTTACTGTATATGTTCAGTTTTTCCAAATTTAAATTAACAACGCGGTATTTTGAATTATTCAAGTCCGACATGTGCGGATGCGAACGGTTGAAAATACCGGGTCGTTACAAATACACTCCCTCACTCGATGATTCCAAAATGGATTTCAAAACAAGGATTGAGATTCAAATTAAGAGAGACCCTAATCAAAGAAAATTCTAACCAGAAAGGGAGATAAGATAATTAAATTGCAAAACAGGAAGATGAATATACTAATATTAATCGCGGGCGACCTTAACCGGGTCAATCGTGACTTTAAGAATAAGATCGATCACAAGAGATAGCAGGATCGTAAACCGAGGACACAGAAATCTCCGGTGGATCAATGCCTATTGTAAAGGTGTTTCACTCCTTTACAAATCATACAGTGGAGCAATGGGATGCTCCAGAATCAAGAAAACAAAAATAGAGAAGATAAGAATGAAATTCTAGAACGAAAGGGAAGGTTCCAAAGTTCAAAGGAAACCGATTTAAAGAGGAAAAAATTTAAGCTGGAATGAAACGTGATTCTGTAATTAAATTTACTCTATATGCTAAGTTTCTCAAAGAACTGCCTTCCCCTTCTCCTGGGCTATTGGCTTGGAAGCGGCAGGCTCCAATGCATACACGTTGCCCTTACCATCTCTCGAAGAACTGCCTTCCCCTTCTCATGGGCTGTTGGCTTGGAAGCGGCAGGCTCCAATGCATACACCTTGCCCTTACCATCTCTAATGGGCTCCTTGCAATGGTTCTTATAATGGCCTATCTAGTAACAGTTGAAACACCTGACATTATTCCCCTTAGCCACATCCTTTGCTTTCCCTGAGCGACACTCATTAGCAAAGTGCCCTTTCTTGTCACATTTATAGCAGACAACTTCAGACTTCGCTTTATTTGCTACTCCACCCTTCTGAGCACTGTTCTTGGGAAAGAACTTCTTCTTCTGGCTCTGCCCAACCTGGACCACTTTTGCCTTGCTCTTCTCTAGAAACTCAAGGACTCTTCCTGCCTCAAAGCCATCTCTATAACAATATCAGAAGGATCTCTAAGATGAGACAAAGTAGCACTTGCCAACTCCGGCTTCAATCCTCTGGTAAACTTCTCATTCCGTTTCAACTCGGTATCTACAGAAGCATAACAATATCGGGCCAACTCTTCGAACTTCCTAGCATACTCAGCAACAGACATTTCTCCCTGCACCTGCTCAGCAAACTGCCTAATCAAAGCTGACTGTTCCATTACTGACATAAACTTCTCCTGTAATCTCCTCTTGAAATCCTCCCAGGATACTGTCTCCTCATCAACTGTTGCTATTACACTATTCCACCAGAACAATGCAGTCCCCTGAAGCTGCCTGGATGCCAACCTCCTCTTCTGCTCATCAGTGAGCCCTAAATCTGAAAAATCCTTTCGCAGTGCAACAATCAATTCTCCACTTCAATTGCATCCTCCGTTCCCATAAACGGCTTCCCTCCTAGCTTCACATAATCACCGCTCATCTTAATGAAATGATTAACCACCGGAACTTCTAGAACCCCTGCTCCTGCGGTATTTCCTCCTACCACTCCGAATGCAACTCCTGCCCACATCATATTCCTGAAAAACTGATACATGGCTTCCATTCCGACCTGCGGGACTTCTGCACCAGTATTCTCCGCCTGACCTTGGCCTCTCCCTACATTAGGTCCGGTGTTCCTTTCGGTGCTTCCCCCTCCTTGGTTAACTCTGCTGCTTCTACTATCCATATCTGTATTCAAACCTCATGAGATACAGAAAGATAATCTAATCAAAGATAGATGAATGGAGATAAAGTGCGTACTTATATATAGCAAATACAGGTATGTTACTATAGCGTTAACCCAACCCCAAATCTTACTCTAATTTCTTCGGATTTTTTTTTCGAAACTAATTTTTTGTTAAATTTTAACCTATGCTCTGATACCAAGCTATAAAATCCCGTATTTGGAGGCTAAAAGCTAAGTGCTATAGATGTTGCAGTCATCCACAATATTAACTTCTACTTACGAACTGCGGCGGTGTTAATGGTATCCATAATATCAGAAGCATTTGAATATGAACAAAATCACAGATTTCCAAAAACAATTATTTCAGTGATTATATTTCAAATAAATCATATCCAAGTTACAAAAATCCAAAACGTAATCCCAAGCATTGATAAAATATAATTTACAATAATACGCCAAGAGCGATATATGAAGATGCCTCCCTGGATGATCAAAGCAATACAGACATAATTGTCTTAATACACAGTGAAAATAATTTTAAAACAGAATCCCTAAATTAGCTATCCGTCAGCCACCTGCTCGTCTTCGGATGCTTTATTCGCCAAAATTTGCTAAAACCTGAAAACCTAAACCCTCAGCCTAGTCAAATCAATTTTTGAGCACCCGAGAGTTTAAGGGGAAACAAAAACTTCGAGTCAGACTTAAAGCCTGGTGTGAATAATATTTGTTACATCTTAGTTTACTACTAACTAATGAGACCACACCGCTTAGCGAAACGGGTTTCCTCTCACTAATGTCTCTTTACAAAACATATATTTTGCAAATCCTTTCCTGCAACCAAACTGGTTAATCAATTGATTTTAATAATAATATAGCAATATCCATTATGCTAAACAGGAAATAAAATAGACTATTTGTCTAAAATCTAAACTATCTGTTCTAAATACCGAGCTATCTGCTCATTTCTGGACTATATGTCCTAAAACTGGTTATACCAAAATAGCAATATCTTTTATGCTAGATAATGGGCTATCTGCCCAAAACAGGAAAAAAGGGTGGACTAACTGTCCTTAAAAATTTAGCAAGATCTGTTTTGTTAATAAATGAACTATTTGTTCATATCAGAGCCGACTGCTCTTTCTGGACTAATGGTCCTGGACTAACTGTCCTATAGGCTGACTGCCCTCAAAATGAACTAACTGTCCAAATTTAAATGAGCTGACTGCTTGAATTTTTCTTCTGGGTTAACTACCCTTCAAATTTTTTTAACTAACTGCTCTACAAGGTAACTGAGCTAACTGCTCTTCAAAATATCTGAGCTAACTGCTCTTTTAATTTTCCTTGAAACCTTTTCAAAATGATTCAATCCGTCAAATCATATATATACAAGGAAAATATATATTTAGCTTTACTCTAAGCTATTTTTGCCATGATATATATATATATATATATATGTTGGGCGTGTTTCCATCTCCTACCGATCCAACACTCTTCCCACACAGAGCCGAACCAGTCCTTGCTCCACTGTCTGCCGAATCAAAGCAACATGCCTCTACCGAACCATCTCCCTCCTCGTGACTACCGAACCAACATCACTCCACCCATTACCGGTCCAAACAACGTACCACCTCCTACCGAACCAAAGCTCCACCGGTCCACTCATCTCCATCCACCGAACCAAGGAAAACCGGACCAACTCCACCAGGCCAGATTACATCAGCCCAGGCCCGCCAGCTGCTATATACATCCAAGACCCCTGCCCCCAACCTCACTCTATAAATAGAGGGGCAGGGGTACAACAATGGGGGACAAGTTTGAGAGCTTAAGCACGGAGAGAACTTTCAAACAACTTTCTTTTACTTGTATCAAAGCTTTGTACTTGTAATCAAAACAAGAGAAGAGAAATAACATATAAAGTGGACGTAGGCACATTCTGGCTGAACCACTATAAATCTGCGTGTCTTTTTACAGTTTAGCCCCTGCTTTTCATATATTTGCATAAATCACCCAAATCACTAAGAACAACATAAGATCTACTAAATCATACGACTTTGAGGTGTTTGTCCATTTTTTGTGCAAACATTTTTGGTGCTTTCATTGAGAGGGTAGAAGCTCGAAGCTTAAGCTTCATCCACTTAACATTTTTCCTAACAGCATCGTTCGCCACTTGGAAAACATGCCTCCCAAACAGAGAAAAGATGTTAACAAAGGAAAAAACATCGCATCCAACAGTCTTCCAGATCCAGCTGTCACGAACCATGTAAATCGTCCTCCTCTAGCAGCAGTACCAA
This sequence comes from Allium fistulosum, assembly GCA_030737815.1. Taxonomy (NCBI): domain Eukaryota; kingdom Viridiplantae; phylum Streptophyta; class Magnoliopsida; order Asparagales; family Amaryllidaceae; genus Allium; species Allium fistulosum. The sequence goes on from CM060903.1 coordinate 539,245,462, forward strand.
ATGAAGGACAGGCAAATCCGACCACTCCAGAACAGCCCGCAGCAATTACCAAGGCAGATCTGGACAGGGTTGTGGTTGAAGTAACTAACCGCTTCACATCCCAACAGGAAGCTTTGGTGGACCATCTCATGTCACGCTTAAGGGATGCTGAAGAGTCCAACCGCAACACTGAATCATGGGGCGAGTCCCAGTCTGGAGGGTCTTAGAGACAACAAAGATCTTCCATCTTCGAAGGAGCTAACGGCAGAAGCAGCCATGGTAGAAGCCGAGGTCGAGCATAGCCCGAAGTTAGGCCTGAGGAAACGCTTGGAACCGAACCCCACGGCGGAGGTACCGGGCGAAGGTCAACTGTAGCTGAGCCTGTCATACTACCTAACCACGGAAACGCCAGTGAGCGGGGCCGAGCTAGAGTCCAGCCCGAAGTTGGACCTGAGGAAGTACTTAGATCAGAGCCCAGCAGGGGAAGATCAAGGCAAGGGCCAACTATGGCTGACCCTAGCATGCTCCCAGAAGACCAAAGGCAGCCACCGGAAAATATAAGGAATGATAGACGATACCATCCCTACAGATCATCTGGACAGGATCAATCCCGCAGAATAGAGCCAAATTCGTTTCTATCTGCTCCAAATTCTAATGAAAGGATGGCACGCTTATTCAGAGAGTGCGTCCAACGGGAGCAAGGAGATCGAGGGATAGGCGCTAGGGTGACCAGCCCTTTCGCCCGCAACATCGAAATTGCTATCACCCCTCGAGAATGGAAGATGCCAACAATGGAACCTTACAAAGGAACCTCCGACCCCATTGTACACTTGCAGAGATACACACAACATATGCTCATGAGTGGAGCGACAGAGGGAGTACTGTGCAAATGCTTTCCACTCTTCTTAGCAGATCTCGCTACCTCCTGGTTTTGTCATCTACCCCAGGGATCCATCAGCTCATGGGAAATGTTGAAAGAAAAATTTATCAGTCAGTTCCGTATTCATGTGGAACAACCTAAGGACGCTTATTCCTTATTCAGTGTCAAACAGAAACCTGGGGAGAAACTGCAGCAATACCTAACCCGATTCAATGCCGCAGCGGCCGTAGTCCAAGATGCCGATGAGAAGCTTATCCTAATGGCCCTCTATAGTGGTGTGCATCCGGACACTAAATTTGCTAGAAGGTTGACAAAAGAAAAACCAGCCACTTTACCCGATTTCTTCCATGAAGCCGGGAAATATATGAGGCTTGAGGATGCTGCCGTCGAGGGGCAGTCAGGACAGCAAAGTAAGGCAACTCACAGCAACGCACCTGCGGCGGCAAGGGACGTTCGAAGAAATGATTCCAGAGACAATGCTGGGGGCAAGAAGGGAGAAAAGCGCCTATATCGGCCAGGACTGAGATTCGATACATACACTCCTTTGAACGAAACTGTCGAGAACATCTTCCTTGCCACCCAAGGCGAAGTTAGATACAAACGCCCACCATACAAGAAGTAATCAGATAACGCGCAGAAGACTGGAAAATTCTGCCGCTTCCACGAATCTCACGGGCATGATACCAATGAATGCCATCATCTCCGAGATTTGATTGAGGAACAATCAGAAGGAAGAAACTGGAACGCTATGTAAAAGGTCAGGACAGGACTCCAGCTCCTGCCAATGAAAACCCAAGGCTACCCTCACCAGACACCGGCAGAGGAAACCGCAACACTAGCAGCTCTAGTCAAGAGAAGATAGTGGTCCATACCATCTCAGGAGGACCGCACATCGCAGACAAAAGCTGGAAAGAGATGGAAAGATACGGAAAGTTGCTTAGAGATAATAAAGACTGTGTCAATACGGTTGTAGAAGAACGCCACCCGAAACGGAAAGAAAGTGATGACATCACATTCGGAAAACGTGACCTAGAAGGAAGGCAATACCCTCACATGGATCCCATGGTTATCTCTGCCCGGCTCGGTCCCGCCGAAGTTTACCGAATCCTAGTAGACACGGGAAGCTCAGTAGACATCCTGTTCAAGCATGCATTCGACAAAATGAAGCTATCAATGAAGGATGTATCTCCCTACGATAAACCACTTCACGGTTTCACTGGGGATGCAAAGATGCCCCTCGGGCAACTGGACCTCTTTGTTGAGATTGGAAGCCATCCCTGCTCCGTTGTACGGAAGCAGACGTTTGTGCTAATAGAAAACCATTCGGCCTACAACGCCTTCTTAGGAAGACCAGCCTTATCTGACTTCCAGATTGTCCTAGCCCCATGGTGCCTAAAGATGAAATTTCCAACGGACAATGGAATAGGGGAAGTAGAAGGGGACCAGGACGTTGCTCGAGACTGCTATGTGACTGAACTTCGCAACAACCACAGGAAGGATAAAGGGAAGGGTGTAGAGGTTGCCCTCTGCACGGAAAGTCTAGAAGCATAGCAACTAAAGAAAGCCCCTCCTCTTCGATATACCAGCGACCCTTTCAATGAATTAGACCCTAGGGACAAAGAGGAGGAGGCCACCGCCGAGCCTGTAGAAGCTATGGAGCTTATATATGTAGACAAGCACGACTCAAGTAGACTATTGAAAATTGGGTCCCAACTAAAAGCAGAATTGAAGGAACAACTCATCGATTTCCTCCGCCACAACTTGGATGTATTCGCATGGTCACACTCTGACATGACCGGAATCTCCCCCGACGTAGCATGCCATGTACTAAACATTGATCCTACCAAAGCACCCGTAAAGCAAAGAAAGAGAAGCATGGGGGCAGAGCGATCAGTAGCCTTAGATGAAGAGGTGAAGAATCTGCTCGCCAATGACTTCATACGAGAAGCCATCTACCCAGAATGGATCGCTAACCTGGTGCTGGTAAAGAAGGCTAATAGGAAGTGGCGGACATGCATTGACTTTTTCAACCTAAACGACGCCTGCCCAAAGGATTGCTTCCCGCTTCCCCGAATTGATCAGCTTGTAGACAGCACAGCCGGGCACGAACTCTTATCCTTTATGGACGCATATTCAGGATATAACCAAATTCCTATGCATGCTCCCGATCAAGACCACACTAGTTTCATCACTGACCGGGGATTGTACTGCTACAAGGTAATGCCTTTCGGACTTAAAAACACAGGAGCCACCTACCAACGCCTCGTCAACAAGATGTTTGCGGGGCTAATAGGGCAAACTATGGAAGTATATGTGGATGACATGCTGGTAAAGTCAAGAAAAGCCGATGATCACGTAAGCCACCTAGGCGAGATGTTCCAGGTACTTCGACGGTATGGAATGAAGTTGAATCCACTAAAATGCTCCTTCGGAGTGTCATCAGGAAAATTCTTAGGATTCATCGTCCATGCCAGAGGGATTGAAGCAAACCCTGAACAAGTCCGAGCGCTAAGGGATGTCAAGATACCTTCCACTCGGAAGGAAATGCAAAGTTTGAACGGAAAGGTGGCCGCCCTAAGCCGATTCATCTCCAGGGCAACGGACAAGTGCGTCCCCTTTTTCGAAGCTCTAAAGAAAGACAAAGGAAAGTTTGAATGGACTGACGAATGCTTAACCGCTTGAAACCACCGGTACTCTCGACTCCAAGCGAAGGCGAAGAATTATACCTATACCTTGCTGTGTCATCTCACGCCCTAAGCGCTGCCTTGGTAAGGGAAGACAACCGCACGCAGTGGCCAGTTTACTTCGTCAGCAAAAGGTTTACGGGGGCAGAAGTCAGATATCCTAAACTTGAGAAGCTAGCATACTGTTTACTAATCACATCACGGAAACTGCGTCACTACTTCCAGTCCCATTCCATCAAAGTTCTGACCGATCAACCACTGAGGCAGGTACTCCATCGTCCCGACACTTCTGGGCGACTACTTAAATGGTGCATTGAACTAAGTCAGTATGATATCACTTATCACCCTCGCACCTCCATCAAGGGACAAGCTATGGCCGATTTCATTGCAGAATTCACTACCAACGAAGATAAGGAGCAATTGGAAATAGCAGAAGATATCAAGTGGAATCTCTTTGTGGATGGTGCATCGAACGAACAAGGCTCGGGGGCAGGTGTGGTAATAATCACTTCCAGGGGAAACAAACTGCACTATGCTATAAGGTTGGAGTTCGCTGCCACCAACAACGATGCAGAATATGAAGCAGTAATAGCCGGACTAGAACTTGCCATAGAAATCGGAGACAATTCTTTGTGTCTTCACAGCGATTCTCAACTTATTGTTAATCAAATACTAGGAGAATTCCAAGCTCGAGAAGAACGACTCATAGCATATTTAAAGAAGACCAAGTTACTTCTCAGCCAATTGGACCACTACTTAGTCAAACACATCCCTCGAGAAGAGAATCAAGAGGCCGACGAATTGGCGAAGCAAGCAAGTGTAAGAGACGTCGCCATCTTCGGGGCAGTAACCATCTCAAAGCAACTGACCCCGAGTTTTGAGCAAGTGAATCTGATAGCTGCAACCGAGGAAGCAACTTGGATGACTCCCATCCGAGACTACCTACAAAGCGGCACGCTACCCAACGGGCGTAAAGAAGTCAAGAAAATCTTGAGGAAAGCATCCCACTACACAATACAAGAAGACATCCTCTATCGACGCGGATTCTCTAACCCGTTATTAAGGTGTGTCGCTGGGAGGGAAGCCAAGGAAATCTTATCCAACATCCATCAGGTAAGCTGTGGAGATCACACCAGAGGGCAAACGTTAGCAAAAAAGATTCTCCGATATGGATATTTCTGGACCACCTTGAGCAAATACGCCTTAGATTTCGTCAAAAAGTGTGACAGATGCCAGAAGTTTGCTAAGATTCTGCAGCTACCAACAACTGAGATTACTCAAATGACCAGCCCTTGGCACTTCGCAATATGGGGAATTGACTTAATCGGCGAGCTACCAATGGGCCGAGGCGGGGCCAAATATGCTATAGTGGCAGTCGACTATTTCACCAAATGGGTGGAAGCGGAACCTCTGAATAAAGTATCTTCAGCAAAAGTTATGAACTTCTTGATCAAAAATGTTCTGTGCAGGTACGGAGTCCTACTCAAAATCATATCAGACAATGGAATTCAATTTGATAGCGAGGAATTCGCCAACTAGTGCCAAGAACACGGAATTCACAAAAGCTTCTCATCCGTAGCGTACCCCAGGCAAACGGACAAGTCGAAGCCGTCAACAAAATTCTGAAAACTCTAATAAAAAAGAAGCTCGAAAAGTCAAAGGGCGCTTGGGTGGATGAACTTCCTACGGCACTATGGGCCTATCGCACATCTTTCAGAACATCAACGGGGCACACTCCTTTCTCTTTGGCATACGGATCGGAGGCTATGCTCCCAGTTGAAACCATTGTGCCTTCCCATCGTAGGATCCACTATAACCCAGAAGAGAACGAAGAACTCCTTCACATGTCTTTGGATCTAGTTGAGGAGAGGAGAAATGATGCAGTCCTCAAAGCAGCAGCCCACAAACAAAAAGTGGCGGCACAATACAACTCCAAAGTCAAGCATCGTACCTTACAGGAAGGGGATCTTGTCCTCAAGCGAATATTCCCTCGCCCTGGAGCACTAGACCCAATCTGGGATGGACCATATGTAATTCATAAAGATCTCCACAATGGAGCTTATATTTTGTCAACAGTGGACGGAGAGGTGTTCCAGAGGGCATGGAACATCCAACACCTCCGTCGATACTTTTCTTAACTTGTACTTCCCATATGAAGTGAATTAACAAAGAGAATCAGTGGACGTAGGCCTTTTCGTGCCGAACCACTTTAAAAAACCTTGTCTTTTTTTTAACTTGTTCCTTTATATCTTGGCTGCTTGTTAACATTATCCTTTTCTGTTGAACAAAATCCTATGCACGTAGCATTTCCACTCAATGCACTCCGCAGCGCAAACTTCACCTGGACAAGACCTAACAGGTACTACGCGAATCTATGCCCTCGCCAATGAGACACTTTTGCTCCGGCATCCCTCAGCTGCGAGTTAACTCATTGCTCGCGACGGCCCTTAAAGCCAACTGTAATGAGCCGATTATAAGCCACCGAGAAGGCCGACTATAGCCGAGGCTGCTCATTACGGTGTTCGGCTCGCCGGCAACTGTGAACCGACTATAAGCCCCAACATAAGGTGTGGCCAGCCAGGGGCAGTTCACAGTTGACGATCGGCACCCACGCTAGCCGGCCACAGTAAATCGAATAATACCCACGATTACGGGCCATAATGGCCCGGGTAGTTACTGTGCGCGATCTCGGCTCCGATGTGTCTTAAGTGCGGCTGTGGTAAAAAAGAATTAACTCCCCGCGGAGGCGTAAGATGGGTGACAAATGTCTCCAAGACCCACAGCTAGGGAAAGTGACTACAAAGCCCGTTTGCCACGAACTTAAGCACATCGAAGGCCTTCCGTGATTGGAAGTTTGACTATTTCACATATTTCAATTTTACTTAAGAAACTTTTCTCCTATCCTCTGTAACAATCCCTGAAGTGCGGGACACAAAACAGGAGACACTCGCTAATAGAAGCGGATACTCACAGCAAGATACTGGACCGCATCCCTTACTCGGTCACACAGGATATTCAAAGCTGCCATCTACAAGCAAAATATAAAGGGCGATATTTCCTTCTTTCATATATGCCTATGATTTGTTCACACCTCACGCTAACACTGCAAGTCATGAAATTATGTTTTAAAACAAGAACCTGACATCAAACACAATTTAATTACAAGAATATGCATAACTATATTTCTTAGGCAACATGTCAAAATAGCAAAAACATTCGAAAGACAACAAGATCAGCTTAAGTTAAAGGATTGCACATCAAGAATAGAGCTATTTATTACAAGTAGCAAGAATTACAACCTAAAAGTTACTCTACTGTTTTAAGACTAACATATACTGCCATGTCAAATCCACAAAAAAGAATTCTCCAGGTCTAATCAGGGAGCCGGATGCGTTGGAGTCTTGTCCTTGTCCTGTTGCCCACCAGTCCGGTCAGAAAAAGAAATCATTACTGATAAGCAACAGAGTTAACAAAAGAAGAAACTAATGAAGTAGAGGTTACCAGCAACTTCCCCTTGATCGTCTTGGTCGTCATCCCCTACTTCCACACCTGCCTCCTCAACTGCGAATAACCGCATCCCCTCTTTCACCGCTGTCTTCTCCTCCTTGGTAAACTGAGCGGTGACCACATCCATCCTAAAAGCCGCTCCACCCTCCTTATCCGCCTCAGCCTTGGCCTCCTCTAGAGCCCTGAGGTAAATCCTAGCCATAACCCGGGGGTAGTCGTCCATCCAAGATAAGCTGCCTTGCTTCCAAGTGCGAAAGTACATGTCCTGCAGCATATCGTCCATCATCCCCTCATTTTCCTCAAACTCCCTCATACGGGCCTCAGAAACCGATAGCCTTGCAATGGCAGCATCCCTTTCCAGTCGGTATCGCGAGCAGTCAGCCTGAAGGGACCTCCTCATCACCTCCATCTCCTCCTTTAGCCTGACCTGAGTAAGCTCTGCGGCTTCAAGCTTCCCCAACAGCTCCTCTACCTGCTCAAGATCCGCCCTCCGAACCTCGTCCACTGTCGATATGGCCATATTTATCTGCTCCTTGCAAGCAGCCTCCATCTTCCGCAATTCCGCCTTACTAGCCTCCTCCATAGTCTTCCTCAACCGCCCGGAGGCAGCCTCATGCTGAGAAATCTGAATGGCCTGATCAGCAAGCTGTTTGGCCCGGTCCGAAACCATTAATCGTAGTTGGATGTTGGCACTCCCAATCTCCTCTCCAGCCTTAACCAGCCGGGCATGATGCCCCATCAGTTTCCTAGTCTCCTCCGCCACCCGATCAATATTAGCCTTGGCCTCGTCTCCCATAGTAACTATCCGAGTGGTAAGTAAATCGAGATCTAAGGACTTAGCCTCATCAAGCACCCGTACCATGGGATTGCGGGGAAGAAGGTGCTCACCGGTAACCTCGTCGAAGGTAATATCATGGGAACCTGGATCCAGATCAGGGTGACCCTCAAATGGATTACAAGCCAAACCAGGACGATCAATCTGCGTAACGGTAGGATTTTCAGACGGGTGCGGAGAGAGTGCAAACTCAGTATCCTCCTCTGTAATATCATAAAGAGGCTGAACTGGGGGCTGAGGACCGAGTGAAGGTTCGGATAAGGGATGACTCCTCTTTCTCTTCTGAATACCCTCTTCAATAACCCCGAGAAGAGGACGGTAGCCGACTACATCCCCGGAATGGTGGGTCAGAGTCTTTGGCTTGGCGGAAGCTTTGGAGAGCTTGTATTGTTCAAGCATGTGCCGAAGATCTGAGGCCTTGGCCGTTTTACCTGCTCCTGATATAAAGAACAAGTGTCACAAGCTTACCTTGATCCATAATTCAAGAAATGCGGTAAACTAAAAGTTAAAAGAAGAAAGGAAACACATCTGTTATACAAACCCTGGGGAGGAGTAGGATACTGCAATAAGTCCTGGATTTCATTCCAGGACGGGAGCGGATCATAAAATATTCCTAAGTCCCTATCACAAATGGAGCCTGCAGGAGTCAAAAGTTCACCTTGAGTCATCGGAGCCACCTTGGCTGGAATAGTCTGAGAAGACTCACTTGCACCGGTCCCGGGCTTGTCAGCTTTCCCGGATTTCTCTACCAAAGCCGATTCTCCGTCCAGCCCCTCAAAAGCCTGACGGAATGCATCATCCGTCTACTCCTGAATCGCGCCTGCCCGCCCAGGAAGCAAGGCCCCGATGCCATCGCCACCATCATCACCTTCCCGGTCATCTCCGCCCTCACCTCTCACCTCCTCTACGTCTTCCTCGTCCTAGGTAAGAGGACAATTGCTGGGGGAAGGACCGTCCGACTTCTTAAGTTTCTTACCTCCGACAGCTGGAGGTTTTGTGAAAGGTTTCCTCTTGCCACTCTCTACTGTGACACCTCCCTTAGCTTGAGCAGCCGCCCTCTCCTCCGCCGTTTCCCTCTGCTTGACTACTGACTACTGAGGAAGGATCAAGTTATTCTCCAGAAGGGTCGCATTTCTGATCAGGTAGGCAGCTGATCTATCTCTCCCGGGGATAGCTTCTATCTCAACCGCCGTCTGAACCAGGCGATCAGTCTCCACAACCGCAAAGCCACCTGTCGCTAGCAAAAATGAAGACGTATGAGAAGAAGCATTGCGACCAGAATGGAAATTATAAATAAAGCGTCGACTTACATCCAGAGGTGAAACGCCGAATAGAAACAGAGTCGTCCCTGAAGAAGAACCACTCCTTCTTGAACATGCTGTACTTAGAATACAGATCCAAGACCGGCTTGAAGGTTACAGCTGACTCCAAGCTGACGTATGGGGACCCCTTCTTATAGCCTCTCAGATTATATAAGTACCGGATCTCCCGGTTGGAAGGAGCACGCCCATACTTCCTCTGGAAGATGACGAAGAGGCTCACCAGTATAGTATAGGAGTTGGGTTGAAGCTGGAATGGGGCCACCTTTAGATATGTAAGGAAGCTGGCTACCCAAGCATTAAGAGGCGGGATGGCACCACACATGCAGTGGTATCTGCTGTAGGCAAAGTACCCTTCAGGAAGGTCATACGGCATAGCTTCTCTCCCTGGCAATAGCATGCGCGCCCTATCAATTCCGAAAGAGCGGGAGATGACATCGAGTTGCTCTTCCTTGAGGGAACTAGGAAAGCAATCGGGCGTAGAGTTCAAAAGCTCCTGAGGGCCGTACCCGTCCACCAGTGATCTCGGGGCAGTTCCGTGACGTTCCACTCCTGGCTGAGCGGGGGGCACTACGGATGATTCTCCTTCGCCCTGAGACTTCTTTTTATCCGATCGAGTTTCTGCTTTGCGAGACATTATCTACAACACCGGAAAAACATATTGTTAGAGCAGAGGATGTAAACAAGTAAGTGTATAATATGAAATTCCACTCATAAAATCAAAATGCTCAAACTCCCGTTGTCGTTCGGTAAAGTGAATGAAAAGTTTCATTCGGTATTCGGAGTCTCGAGACTCGTTCGGCATTCCCCGTATAGGGTTCATTAAACTCCCATTGTCATTCGGTAAAGTGAATGCAAAATTCTCAAGGCCATTCGGTAGTCCTCATGTCCATTCGGCATTCAAAGTCATCGGTTCCATTCGGTACTTAAGGTCCATTGCCCATTCGGCAAATCAAGGTCATCATTCATCCGGTACTTGCTCATTCGGCAAATCAAAATCAAAAGAAAAAAATAGAGGAAGCCATTCGGCGAGGGAAGGCAGAATCACCTGATCCGGTATTCTAACACGGTTCAGCAGTGAGTTTGATTCGGCAAGGAAATCCGATTCGACTATCCCTCTTGGTAAGGAATGAACCATAACTTACAACCCCTACTTATAGACCAATGCCAACAACAGGACCGATGGATTCGGCACACAGGACCGGATAAGGATTCCTCCAAGCTAAGTGGCATCAAACAAAGCGCGACATATGCCGACATATGCCCCACTTTGGGGGGCAAATGTTGGGCGTGTTTCCATCTCCTACCGATCCAACACTCTTCCCACACAGAGCCGAACCAGTCCTTGCTCCACTGTCTGCCGAATCAAAGCAAAATGCCTCTACCGAACCATCTCCCTCCTCGTGACTACCGAACCAACATCACTCCACCCATTACCGGTCCAAACAACCTACCACCTCCTACCGAACCAACATCACTCCACCCATTACCGGTCCAAACACCGAACCACCTCCTACCGAACCAACATCACTCCACCCATTACCAGTCCAAACACCGAACCACCTACTACCGAACCAACATCACTCCGCCCATTACCGGTCTAAACAACGTACCACCTCCTACCGAACCAAAGCTCCACCGGTCCACTCATCTCCCTCCACCGAACCAAGGAAAACCGGACCAACTCCACCAGGCCAGATTACATCAGCTCAGGCCCGCCAGCTGCTATATACATCCAAGACCCCTGCCCCCAACCTCACTCTATAAATAGAGGGGCAGGGGTACAACAATGGGGGACAAGTTTGAGAGCTCAAGCATGGAGAGAACTTTCAAACAACTTTCTTTTACTTGTATCAAAGCTTTGTACTTGTAATCAAAACAAGAGAAGAGAAATAACATATAAAGTGGACGTAGGCACATTCTGGCTAAACCACTATAAATCTGCGTGTCTTTTTACAGTTTAGCCCCTGCTTTTCATATATTTGCATAAATCACCCAAATCACTAAGAACAACATAAGATCTACTAAATCATACGACTTTGAGGTGTTTGTCCATTTTTTGTGCAAACAATATATATACACACTTTACTCAAAATAATGTTGATGATGTTCATAAGGATTATCTATCCTTTTAAAATAAGTTAAAGACCTTTATAACTTTAAACACTTAGGCTATATGCCTAGTCCTTTCATTTGAAACCTTTGTTTAAATCCTTTAAACAACCTTTCGAAAACATTGAAGTCAACTCCTTCAAAACCATTTATAAAACCCTTTGAAAGTATTGAAGGTAACCCCTTCGTATCCTTTAATAAACCTTTCGAAAATTACACTACAACAAAAGGACCCTTCAATAGCGTTTAAAAAACACTAGAAAAGGCTTTTACAGCATTTTTATAAACACTGTAAATCAACATGCTGTAATAAATCAGTGACCTATTATTGCAAGAGAAAAAACGCTATAAAAACATGTTTTTATAGCGTTTTATACATGCTATAAAAATTCTTATTAATGGCGTTCTTAATATGCTATACAAGGCTTTTACAGCGTTTTTATAAACGCTGTAAATCAACATGTTGTAATAAATCAATGTCCTATTATTGCAACAGAAGAAACGCTATAAAAAACATGTATTTATAGCATTTTGAACATGCTATAAAAAGTCTTATTAATGGCGTTCTTAACAGCGTTTTAAAAATCATTTTTGCAGTACGTACATATCCATTATCACATTATAATCGACAAATTTACATAAACACAATGTATCATTCCATACAATCATATAGATCACATCAAACGAAAAATAACTAACCATTCACATAGAATAATGCATAACATATCGTAATATTTAATGAACATTACATTAGAAGTGTAAATAATACAAGTGATAAAAAGATTGTACTACACATGACGATTAAATGTGCAAACCAAAAAAGTAGTTACTTCAAAAGAACTTCAAATCGCTAATATACAACAACATGTTGCCATTTGTATGCACCATAGATGGGTAATTACCTATGAAAAAGAAATTCAACAATTAGCAATTATAACCATACATACATACATATATATGTGTGTGTATGAAACTTAATTATATAAATTTAATTAACTTATATGGAACTTAATTAATTTATATGAAACTTGATTAACTTAGTTAATTTTTATAAAATTAAATTGATTTATATGAACTTTATAAAATTTAGTTAATTTATATAATCATATGGAAACGATATCAATAACATATGGAATTTCTTGAAATGGATGTAAATTTTGTTTATAATACTTTATTCAACAATTGCATGTGTATCGTTATAAACTTATTAATTTTTATAAAACTTAATTAAATTTTATAAACTTATTAAATTTTATAAAAAAAACTGTTGGCTTATTTAATTATTATAAAACTTAATTAACTTAGCTACTTATTTTAAACTTAGTTAATTTTGTTGTTGTTGTTGTTATATTATTATTATTATATTATTCTTCTTCTAAATTTAGTTAATTTTTGTAAAACTTGGATAATTTTTATAAAAATTAGATAATTTTTATAAAACTTAGTCAATTTTTATAACAATTTAACAAAGATTTCAAAATAGAGAACATGATTTTTATAAAACTAATTTTTATAAAAATTAATTAAATTTTGTTAACTTATTTAATTTTAAAAAAATAGTTAGCTTATTTAATTATTATAAAACTTAATTACTTAGTTAATTTATTATTATTATTACTATAATATTATTTTCTTACTACTATTATTATTATATTATATTATTATTCTTCTTTTAAATTTAGTTAGTTTTTATTAACTTAATTAATTTTTATAAAGCTTGGTCATTTTTTATAACAATTTAACAAAGATTCCAAAATAGAGAACATGACTTTTATAAAAATAAATTAATTTTCATAAACTTTAGTTAATTTAATTTAAAAAAATTCAAATTTTGTTGAATTTTATAAAACTCAATTAACTTAGTTAAGTTTTATATAACTTAGTTAAATTTTATATCCTTTAATTAATTTTTATAAAACTCAATTACCTAAATATTTATAAGACTTAGTTTACAAATTAGTTGAATAATTTTAAATAATTTTTATATAACTTAGTTAAATTTTATAAGAATTAGTTAATTTTTATAACTTTTAGTTAGTCTATTTAAATTTGTATAAAACTTGATAACGTAGTTAACTTTTATAAAAATTAGTTAATTTTTATAAATTAAGTAAAAAAATTAATTTTAATTATTTTTTATATAACTTAGTTATCCTAGTTAAATTTTTATGCTTAGTTAATTTTCATAAATTTATTTAAATTTTATAGAATTTTATTAATATTTAGATATTAATTTAATTTTATAAAACTTAGTTAATTTTTAGAAAATTATTTAATTTTTACAAAAATCCGTTAATGTAGTTAATTCTTATAAACTTTGTCGATTTTTATAAACTTATCGGATTTCATGAATTTTCGAAAGCATATCCTTTGCGCGGTTAGTGCTTTCCCGCACACCCCAATTCAATATACATTTACACGATCAAAATAAGATCGGATTTATATCATATATAACAAAATATACTTCATAATAGCATATACATTCAAATGCATAAAAACATACCTTTTATTAGTGACTTTAGCTTGCAATCTTCCATATAGCAAAGGAATGTTTTATGTACCTATATAGCAAAGTAACGGGAATAATTAGGGTGCAAATCTACAAAAGAGTAATGTAATTTGCTCTAGTAAATATAAAGAGACCGTTATTCGCATTGACTAAGTGGTTTTGCAAAAAACGAAGTAGCTTAGTAAAATGCAAAACGAAGTAGCTCGGTAAAATGTTAATAGTGCATAGCCGACATAACGTCCGCATCACCCAATTTTGGTCAATGTAATCTGCCCATGGATTACACTTCGTGGAGTCCAGTTTCCATTCAACTGGAATATCTCTCAAGGACTTCCAAACCGCACTATTATACTTATAAAACCGAACCCGATCTAAAATACACTACATTAGAGAAAACTCTAAGTAGAAAATACTTTATTTAGCATAAAAAAAGAGTTAATATTATTCCCTAAGCAAATATTATGAGTGAATAATCATCTAAGCCATTATTCTAGTACGAATAACAAGTACTCATGTAGGTGTGTTTGTGTGTATAGCTACATATGGTGTTATTCTAATGTGTTTATTTTCTATGGCAAAATCTGATACAATCCTTTTGTTATATTCATAGATAAAATCAAAGGATGTTGAGATATAGTAAGTGCAATAGTAACATTTAAGGATGCCTTATAAGTAACTGTACATCAATTGGATTTGTCAATTATAAGTGTAATACGATTTGGTATTGAAAGTTTGCAAAAGGAATTCATTAGTTGTAGGAATGGTGTCGCAAATTACAAATATCAACAGTAGTAAAGAAGAGGAATTGCAAAAATTGTGAATTCATACCTTAGCCCAAGCATAGAAATGGAGTGAAGTTAATTTTCCAAAGTTTAACTGGTCCATGTGAATATTTAAGCTTTAACTCTGATCTATGTCGCATCCACAATCAACGGCCATATCAACCACAACTCGTTGCTTGATCTCCCATACAGTTCTAAAATTGTCAGAATATTAATATTTAATAGACATAGATTTGATAAAAATAAACAACCTTTAGTCTAATAGCACGTATTTGTATATTGCCTTCAGATTCTTTGGAATCTCAGGAACATTGAGAATAGAACCATTTTTCATACACCATCTTGTTTTTAATGGATGGAGACTAAATTCCCAGTTCAGTCAAGTCGTAAAGTAGGTGTTTGTACGCAACAACAAACTCTTTCCTGAAAATATACATTTAAAGAAATACAAAATCAACACAATAGAAATAGGTTCAATGTGCTTGAATGTAACGACCCGTAAATTTTAGTAGTTTTATTAATATATTTAATTGAAATTTGTGAAATTTTAAACAATAAAATTTTAAAATAAAAATTTGATATTTGGAATGCGTCCATTTAAACATCGCAAATAGTAAATTTTCATCTGAAAATATTGAAATTTATTTTCTTGTGTAATTTTATTTGAATTCAAATCGGTTAAATTTGATGATAACAAAATGTTTCCCAAACTTGAATATCTTTATGCAATAAATTTGTAAATCATCTTCTGAGTGAAACGTCTTCTTTCGTTTCATCAAATTTGGACTTCTATTGCTCCGTTCATCTTCTTTCTGACATTTTAGCAGCATTTCGGTACCGATATTGACTTTTGATCAGATGATCGTATCACTGATATTTGTATACCGTTTTGATCGTCTCGTCGTGTTGATCCCTACGGTATATTCGATTCTGTGTTTGAAGTCCGATACGCCATGGAAGCTGCGAATTGGTCGTACGTGTCGGTACCGCTTTGAACTTTCTGAATTCATTTGTTTATTTGTTGAGCCACTGTGTAAATTCCAATGGTCACTTGTATTTAATTTTCTTGAATTCAACATACAAGACCCTTGTTATTTCCAAGTTCTCAATTTATTTTGCCATTTCATTGTTTACCTTTTCATTTGCCGTTTTGTTTTGCTTTGAAAACTTGTTTCGTTCCCATCTCTATCTCTGCCCATTCTTCAGAAAAAGAAAAAACGTAGGTTGTTTCGTTCTAGCCTGTAGCATGCTCGTCCCATCTTCCCTCTGATCCACCTTGCGGCAACACCCACTCACCACAATCCACCTACCGGCCGTCAGCCACAGCTCACATCCCCATCACCGTAGCCTATCCACGTCCTCAACTCTTCTGCTCCCCCTCATTTTTCGTTTCCGTTCAATGCTCACCGACAACCAAGGCCACACCACAGCCAGTTGTCCCTCGCCTCCGTGCGCCAGATCCACAAAACATAGCTGAGTCAACAGCCCTTCCTCCTGCCCGCGAGCTCCGGCCACCTCTTCTTTTATGTTGCCGAGCATCTTTGTTTAAGGTATATTTATATATATATGGTTATTGTTATACTGTACTTATATATGTATACTAATATATTAAGTTATCTATTTTTTTGTTATATATGTAACAACCCTGGTTTTTGAGATTACCTTGAATATTAAATTTTAATGGTGATTATAATTTAATATTGGAATTAATTGGACTAATAAGTAGAAAATATTATTTATTTTAATAAACAATGGATTTGGGTTAGCTTGGGCTAAATAAAATGATAAACATGAGAGAAATAAAGTTTTACTTTATTTCATGAATGTTGAATGTATTGTTTTGGGTACATTCAATTAAAAATTGATAATGTGTGCAATATTATGATTTTTGCCAATATTGCCATTTTATTAATTTAAATATATGAGAATTGGTTAATATAATAATTATTCACGGGGAATATGATTAATAATGATGCAAAATATTTTATTAGTGTTAGAACATGTATTTACATTCATTGGAATGTAATATAAGTTTATATTTAATCAATTTGTATCATATTGCAATTTATTTTGCAAAAGTGTAGAAATTAGTTAAATTTAGTAATATCAGTAAAATAAATAATAAAAGTGTAAAATTTGGGTTTTTACATTTTTATTTGGAATCTAGGTGTTGAGACGATTCCAACAAGTCCAAGTTTGCTAAATTTGGATTTAAATTGAAGAAGTTATGAAGATTTAAATAAATGACATGAACATAATTTGATAAACTAAAATTTGATTAAGTGTTATTGGGTTGCTATTGCTTTTGGCCCAAACCCATTGCCTAGAGAAGCTTCTGGATGAGAAACATGAAAATGAACGTACAGTTCATTCTCTTCTTTCATCTCCTTCCTCAGAAAACTTCCTGAAGCTTTGCAAATGGCCTCCTCAACTTAGAATTCATCCAAATCTCCATTTTATTGCTCGAATTAGATAGATTTTCAGTCCAAAAACAAGAGAAGGTAATCTCTAATCTATTTATCTCTCCAATTTGAGGAGAAATCCATTTTTCATATACTGTAACTTTTATTTACCCCTCTTTTTGGTTTGCATGGCTTTCTTTTAGCTTCTATAGGTGGAATCGAAGCTCCAGAGCGCTGAAAGCTCAAGTCTTCTTGCAAAAAATCGTCTCCTTTGCTAAGTACAGTAAGTATAAAACTTACAGTAGCTGAATTTTGCCTCTGGTTGAAAAAATTCGTAGCTTATTTCTGTCTATTTTGAAGCTGAAACTAATTTTATCATATCTCTCACGTTTATTATCCAAATTGGATGATCTTTAATGTTCTGGAAAGATTAGGATTTAAGCTAAAAGTTTCATGTTTTTAGTTTTATGAATTTTTGAGTTTAATTTGGTCAAAAATGCACTTCTTTGTCGCTGTCCCGAGAGCAAAAGACAGCGACAATAAATCCATACCTGATAATTGTTTTGGGTATATCTTTTGACTTGTAAGTCCGAATCAGGTGATTCTTTTTTTGAATTCTAGCTATGAAAATGCTCTTCAACTTTTATGTTTTATGATTTCTCAAAATCTATGATCTACAGGGTCAAAATGGCTCTTTAAGTTGCAGCCCTGTTGTTATGCATATTGTTCTCAGTTATGTAATTTTAAACCTGAGCTAGTATTTTGTGCATAACTTTTGCATTTCTTATCCAAATCCTATAATTTTTAAAGTTTTGGAAACTGCAGAAAGAGTGTGACAACTTTAATTTGTATCACTTTCTGAAATTCATTGATTAAAATATTGAAACACCTCTTGCAAACTCGCTGTCCTGTTGTTGTAGTGTACTCAGTGTTTTGTGCAAACCTGAGCTAGTATTTTGTGCATAACTTTTGCATTTCTTATCCAAATCCTATAATTTTTAAAGTTTTGGAAACTGCAGAAAGAGTGTGAAAACTTTTATTTGTATCACTTTTTGAAATTCATTGATTAAAATGTTGAAAAACCTTTTGCAAACTCGCTGACCTGTTGTTGTAGTGTACTCAGTGTTTTGTGCAAACCTGAGCTAGTATTTTGAGCATAACTTTTGTGTTTCTTATCCAAATCCTATAATTTTTAAAGTTTTGAAAACTGCAGAAAGAATGTGACAACTTTCATTTGTATCACTTTATGAAATTCTGTGAATAAAGGATTGAAATAGCTGATGCAAGATCGCTGTCTTGAGCACTTGCATGTAGTCTTGTGTGTTGTATTTGCTTTGGTTGATGAGTTTTCCGATGATTTGTTTTTTTCACTTGATTTGCGAATAGTTTGAGCTTAGTATTTTATACCATATGCCGATGATATGAGGCAAGGTATATGACTTTTGGGAACATCTGAGTTTCTATTTTAATGTGGATTTGACTAACGGTTAGTAAACTGTTTAGTGCGAACGTGTGGTATGGGACACATGTTAACACTTTACAGATTCCTCTCCGAAAGTTAGGGACACATTCTAGAATTACTAGTGCTATGACCTTCGGGTCATCTGAGAATCTGAGAATCTGAGAAATCCGGAAAAGGTGACCTCGGTCGCTTCTGAGATCTCTGTT
The DNA here is from genome assembly GCA_030737815.1 of Allium fistulosum. Classification (NCBI taxonomy): domain Eukaryota; kingdom Viridiplantae; phylum Streptophyta; class Magnoliopsida; order Asparagales; family Amaryllidaceae; genus Allium; species Allium fistulosum. Next base: position 539,264,139 of record CM060903.1, read on the forward strand.
GGGTACCTAACTATATTACTAGCACTAGTCTGAGAACTTTAGCACGTGCAACATGCTTTAGCATGTAATTATTGGCCAATTTGAGATTTATTTTATGAGTTAAGAGAATTTTGATTTCACCATATTTTGATGTGTTTACTTAGCCTTATAGAGATGAATAAGGCGAAATATGAGTTCTTGAGGATTTTGGTGATTTCAATTTTATGGTTTTATACTTGGGTTTCATTTACCACTTTGAGAAGTTTATTTATTCATGAATCATATTTGGATGTTTTCTTTATATGCATGAATCCCCTAGTATTAACCCAAGTAAGTGTAGAATTATAACTTCTTAGAGATAGACAATCCTTGATATCAACCTTAGTCATTCTTATCAATTATTGATCCCTTGATGTATGTTTCCCTTATACCTTATCGTATTTCCTTTCTAACGATAAGATTCAGTTGCCTGACCCGTGTGTTTATCACTCGGGTCAGACCGAGTTATTTCAGGTTAGCTATCAGTTTCAGGACTTAGCTTTGATGCATCTGCTTGGATATCAGCCTAGCATTTTTGTGTAGTTTATATTTCTTTCCGTTTGACTCTGATGTGTATTTTGATTCGATGTATATAGTGTGGTCTTTGAACCACTTTTGTATATCGTTTTGTATTGTACTGGGATGTATCGGTGTATATGTATTTATATATATGATGATTACTATTCTGTGATGTGATATGCACACTGTTATTGTATGTTGTTCTGATAGATCCATTAGCCACCTATAGTTTTGTATTAAGCATTTATTGGATATGTCGATCCACTTAAAATAGAAAAAAAAAATATAAAGCATTTATCGACGTATGCAGTAGATGTTTAAGACAAGATTATAGATGGTCGCTCCTAACCAGCCCTATTCTCCGCATTAATAGACAGAATTACCCAGTAATTCTCTTTGTTAATGTGGGTCTCGGGGTGGGGCGTCACAATATATATATTTTCTGTTGGATTTTCTAAACATACATATATAAGTTTGATATATTATGCGGTCCTTGTTTGTTGATTTCAAGTTACATAAATATATATATATATATATATATATATATTATTTGAATATAATGGTTAGCTGTAAGCATGCTATATTACATGTTTGTATTATGCTACCTTACTGTTATTTGCATGACACAGCTTATACATATATATATCTGAATATATATATTTATAGTATCAGAGTTGCATGATATTTTGTTTAGACATCGAAATGTTTCAGATATGTTATATAAACTGTTGTGGGTTAATATGACAGTCAATATATGTTTAAAATATGTAAATTTTATATTGAATGAGTAAGTATATTTTAAAGAAAGTTCAGGTTATATGTTTATATATATTAATTATATGCATGTTCTGTTTGCGTTATATAATGAAGATCGGTTCACTTATATATGTTGTTGTTTAATTTATATATACTATGTTATATTTACTTTTATATTAGCATTTGATCTCAATTTATTGGTTTAAATGCTATATTTATATACTGTTATTTAAACTAAAAGTTTTATTTGTTCTCGCATCTATGGTTGCATTTGTTATTGAGTAAACTTATATATGTTGGTTCATCCACTAGCCTGTATATAGGTCTGTTTAATGATTATATATATTTTACATATATATTGGTTAATGAATATTCTGTAGAGTTTTGTAATTTGCATATGTTTATAGTATGAGGTTGTATATATATACATAAAGTATATATATTGGTTATATACTAGTCTACATAAGTATATAGTTAATTATAAGTTATAAACTAGGTTGTTTGCATTTGGTTGTCTGCATAGATTGTATTTCTACTTGTTTGTATGTATATATGAAGTCTGCATAAATTTTGGTAGTATGAATATACATTGTTTGTAGATGCTATATATACAGTTTATATATATATATAAGTATCTTGCATTTTAAATATGTATATGTATTTTATTATATATATGGTTATGGGTATTGCTTAAAGATATAATAAATTGTTATGGTGATTTGATAATAAATATTGATTTTATTTATAACCTACGTGTAAGTTTGTATATAAGTGTATATACATTAGTTACATATATGTGTGTGTGAATTTGGTTTCCAATTTTTTATATAAATATTGTATGTGTTGGGATTTAATATCGATTTTTTTTGAAATACATATATATTTTATTTAATATGTGTTTAAATTTAGGATATGATTTTATATATATAATTTTATATGCATTCACTAATACCAATTTATCTTCATCAATCCAGTTCTGATTTGAATTCGCCAATTCCTATTTATCAGCTTTGCTCGTCAAATTCGTGTTCAATCTAGCTTTGCTTTGGATTTGTAACTCATTTCCTTCTCGTTCATCTCTAGCCTCGAAAGGTGAGCAATCACTCATGATTAACATTCTTATATTTATTAAAATTGACTTCAATTGAAACGACAATTGAAATATGTTGTTGTTAGTTATTTACATTGCCATATATATGTTATTATATGTATCTGTTCACTTGTGACATCTGCCATCATTATCTATTATTTATATTGATGATATATGCCTGTTATATTTTATCATATCTGTTATCACTCTGCAAGTTCCCTGTTAGTATATAATTCACTATGGGTTGAAATGATATATACCCGAACGATCTGTAGAATAGGAGAAAATCGTTATGGGTTGAAATGATAAACCCAAGCGATTTTCATTTGAATTGAATTTGGGATTGCGGGTTGAAAAGATATATCCCCGTAGATATTTAAATTACGGATTGAAATGATAAATATCCGTATCACTTGACCATAGGATAGAAAATTATATACGGACACCGTTGGTCTATATATAAATATCTTGAAAATGATTTCTATGGTTTTTGGAAAGAAATATATGGTTTAATAAATATTGATTTTAAAAGATTTATTAAAGTTGATTTAATAAAGTTGATATAATATGTTTAAGTATTTATTTAACATATATATATATATATTAAATATAGAGTTTATAATGATTCAGGTTGGAAGGATAATTTGAAATTTGTTTGAAATTATATTTATTTAAGAATTATACTTAAATAAGTTTGATTTGAAATTTATTAAAAATTGAAATTTTAAAGATATGATTTTTATAACTTGGATTTGATAAAAAGTGACTTAAATGAATATTTCAAATTTATATAAATTTAAATGGGATATTTTGTTTATTTGAATTGAAGTTTATTTAAATGATACTGAAATGATTAAGTAAATATTTCAAACTAAATAATAGTAAAGTGAATTTGATATATATATATATATGAAATTATCAAATTTAGTTTTGAAATGTTGAATATTTAAAGCTTTGAAATATATATTGAAATTAAATGTCTTATTTTATGGTTCAAATATGTATTTGAAATCGATAATTTGAAATGGTTTATTGAGAAACTGAATCGAATTGAAATTGATGATTTGAGATTTGATTAAATTTGAATTTTGGAATTCGAGTAGATTTTGAATCGTTTTGTGAAATTTGAGGAAGCTATTTTTATATAAAGTATTTTTTTAACTATATCTAAAACTATTTATATTTAACTTTATAAATTATTTCAATATAAACTATTTCAATATAAATCATTTTTCAATATAAATTATTTTATTTTAAACTATTTTAACTTATAACTACTATATATAAACTAGTTTATTTTATAAACTATTTTAATTATTTATACTAATTTTAATATCTAAACTGTTTAAGAGGAAAGTGTTATGGATTCCAAAATGCTATGATTTCAAAACTATGATTTCAAAGTGTTATGAATTTCAAGATTTTGATTTCCAAGGTGTTTTGATTATTAAAAGGACTTATGATTTTGAAAGCATTATAACTTTGGAAAGTGATATGATTTTGGAAATGGATATATTTGAAGTGAAAATGATATCAGATTTATTTGGGTTTTGAAATGAAAATAATATTTTGGTTTTGAAGTATAAACTATTTTGAAATGACCACGGTGTTATAATAACGTTTGGTTGTTAAAGAGACCGGAATCGGATATGGGCATACTCTCTGTCGATACCGAAAACCACTTTAACAACCGTGTACGTAGTGGAGATTCCAGAATGAAGTAGGATGGTGGCAACGATCCTAAAGGTATATTTATGTGAACCCAACTCCCGTGAGTTGTCATAAGGTGGCTAAAACAGGAGCGATTCCGGGCCAATGAGATAGCTCCTCTTATCGGACACACTCCATCGTATGCCATTCTATTACTTTTTATTGATTTGGTGTGCACCCTTGATTCGGGAGTGTGGCACGAGGTGGGCGATTGATGCGGCTCTGCGTTACCATCAGTCCGGATGCGTAATTGGTATATCTACTCTGGCATTGCCTTGTTGTGCCGTGTCACCTACCCTAGCGTGCTTTACTACGAGTTTGTTTTGTACCATACCTATGCAGTGCCCTCTGACGACGCCCATTACGGGGGAGACTACGGTACTGTATAGACTATGGGAATATATAAAATGTGTTAAGGTGGAAAATGTAAAGCCTTAAAGCTACTTTGATAGTTTACTTTACTTTAGACATATTATAATAGCGTACATTACTACATAGTAGATAGTTTAACGGATCCTTAGAGGATGGTTATCCCAAACATCCTCTGAGTTACTTCTATTTCAGTTGATATTTCACTTGAGTTGGATTTATTGATATAAGAATGTTAATCCTGACTCGAGTGTTTTGTGTTTTGCTTTATGCTCGGGTCAGACTGAGTTATACAACATTTGAGACTCACCTTTGGAGTTGGAGCTTCGCTTGGGGATCCAGCTATCTATCGATTCTGCTTTCAGTTATTCATTTGATTCCAGTGATGTATTCAGATCATGTATTTGACTATTGTATTGAGACATCTATGTATTTGTGACCTCTGTTGTATCTTATTTAATTCTGTTATATATATATAGTAGCTTCATGAACTACTATTCTTTTGTTTCCGCTGCTTATTTTTATATTACTCTGTGGCTATGATTCTGTGATTATTTATTTACCATATATGCTGAGTTTTGCCAAATTTATATTAACAATATGATATTTTGAGCAATTCAAATCCGACATGTATGGATGCGAATGGTTGAAAATTTCAAGATGTTACATTGAAGATGTATAATGCTTTAGAAGGTTATTAAAGAAAACCTTAGAACTCTACGGCCATACATGTTTGATGTGTAGGGCTCAAAGTATTCATTGTTTCCTAGTATTTGACTTATTGAGGCAGTAGGTGTTTGCACCAAAATTGGTTACAAACACCCGATAGTCGTCGAAAGCACTAGTACGCAATCACAATTCACAGATAACAAATATGTAGAGAAATAAAAATGAAGAACACTCAGAAAATTGAAAAGAATAGCAGTAAACAACACAGATTTTATAGTGGTTCGGCGATCTTGCCTACGTCCACTCTGAAGCTTATGATTTTATTGATTCACTTGATAACTTCGATCTGTTACAGCATATTACAATTGATGATAGCTCTGAAATTCGAATACAACAGTGATCATAAGATGTAGAATTGGATCCGGCAGAGTCTGGACGTTGAATTGCCAAAAGATCCCTTTTCTGTAGGCTTCAGGGGGCTATTTATAGGCGTAGGAGGCTGAGATCGCGCTCAAACTTTGGGAGACTTCTTTTGGCACGTGAGTGGGCCCACGCGACCGGTCCCACCAAGTTTTGACTCGATCTGTGATCGATACGAATTGATTTCGTATCCATCAAGAATTAGTCCAATCGAGCTGAAACTTGGCAGGAACATTCTTTACCTTGTGCGCAAGCTTCTGTGAAAATTTCGTAGCATTTGGACCAGTGGTTTGGGAGATATCATCGATACGAAATGGGATCCTTCGGCATGCTGTCTGGTTCGAATCGACTAATTCGATTCGATGCTTTCGAATCGATCACCTCAAGTGCTCTCGTGGTGATGTGGCGCACATACCTCGCATCGATCCATTCTTTACTCCAAGATGACCGTGTCGACTCCATGAATTTCGCCTTGCTCGTATCGAAGAATAACATGTCACACAGGCTCGTTGAGCTAATAGATACGAACAAGCCTCTGCTCATGGATTCGAACATGGTCCCATGATGGATACGAAGCAGCGAATCTCTGATGGATGCGAAGTTGAAGTTAGGTAATCGTTACGAAGTGGACTACTTACTGATGGATTCGAACAAGGAGCCATGCCGATGGATTCGAACAAGTCTCTATGGCCGAAGGTTGATCGACATGAAGATCATCGATACGAAGACCTGGCCATTCCGATCGATACGAAGCAAACTCTATTGATGGATACGAAGTCCATCGATACGAAGTGTGGCCTACTGATGGATACGAAAATGGAGTTATCTCCTTCAGTTTGCATCGATCGTAACTTGAGCACACGAACTCGGATTGACTTGAAATTTGGAGTGCTGGCTTTCATGAATTTGCTTGCTGTGTCCTATCGATTGTAGCCTGATCCGGGCTCGGACAAAATTCATCAATATCCATGGTGAAACAGTGTATAACAAACTTTTACGACGAACTGTCTTTAGTTTTCCAGTCAACTTTTTGGTGTCACGGCCTTGCCAAAAGGCGGGATGACAGTAGGCATTGGTGCAACAAGATGAGAGTTTCTAACTCCATGTTGAGATATCATTTTTCTAAGTTCAGGCATAAACATGATGCAATGGTATGGATGATAAAATGAGAAAATAATCCTTATTATCTTGAAACAAATAAATTGCACATAAAAAATTTGAGTTCTAATAAGAGGACAGATAAGATGTACATACCTTGCTGACAAGACTTCTTTGATAAGTTTCATAAGTGCCTTCTCTTGCTGCAATTTTTGAAGAAGCTTTTAAAGCATGATAATATATTGTCTTAAAAATATCTCTGTTTAGCTGTTGAGCCTGAACAAACAGTTGAACAGTTAACAACGGATGAGGCTTGTTTGTACGAAAATTGGGCACAACACTCTTCGGAAGTCTTTGAAGAGATAAAGTGAAGAAATTAATTATAAAAGAAGATTTATCTAACAAAATCTCCAAATTTCAGAAATGAGAATAATTAAAGTGCAAGGAGATACAAGAATTTAGAGTGGTTCGGCGTATTGCCTACGTCCACTATGAAGTAGTTTGCTTTATTGATCTTTCTTTGATGTTTACAGTTGATTTAAGCAAATTACAATGAATAACAATGAATTGCAGCAATGAAATTCGTTGGTAGCAGCAGCAATAGAGTTCAGATCTGGATCTGGCGGAGTCCGGGCGTTGGAGATTTCAAAGAGGAAGAAGAACCTCTTTTCTATTGGCTTTGGGGGTCGATTTATAGGTGTAGGAGGATGGTATTTCGCTCAGATCTCGGGAGACCCTCTCTGGCACGTGACCAGGCCCGCACGCCCAAGCCCATGAAGTTTCGGTCCGATCCGTGATCGGCACGAACAGATTTCATATCGATCAAGATTTCATCCAATGGAGTCTTAATTTGGCGTGGACATTCTTTAGTATGCACGTAGTCTTCCGTGAAAATTTCATAGCATTTGGACTTGTAGATTAGGAGATATGATCGATACGAAATGAGGTTTTTGATAGGCTATTTCCTTCGACTCGCTTCTGTTTCGACTCGCTTCCATTCGACTCGGTGATGTGGCACTTGAATCTCACTCTGCCCTTGATGTTGTTTCGAGCGAGTCGAAATGTTCGCCGATTGAGCGAGTCGAAGTGTGCCCAGATCGAGCGAGTCGAAGTATGCACTGGTCGAGCGAGTCGAAATGGAGCGTCCTGAGGGGTTTGAGTGATGGCTTCGCATCGAGTCGAAGTTGATGGAGTCGATCAGTGGTTCGAATGGAGCGAGTCGAAGAAGGCATCTGAGCGAAGCGAGTCGAAATAGGTACTTCTGATGGCTGTGAAGCGATTCGAACCTGAACGACTCGAAGCTGGCCTCTGAGTGAAGCGAGTCGAAGTTGTCACTTCTGAGTGTTGCGAAGCAAGTCGAAGTTGGCATCTGAGGGATATGGAGCGAGTCGACCGGTGATTGGTTTTCATCCAATTTTGCATCGTTCATAACTTGAGCATATGAACTCGGATTGACTTGAGATTTGGAACTCTAACTCTTATGGCTTACCTTGTCATGTCCTACCAATTTTGGCTCGATCCGGACTTGGACAAAATTCGTCGATATCTATAATGAGCCCGCGTATGACTGGTCTCTAGGACGGACCGTCATCGGTTACTAGTCAATTCTTTGGTGTCATGGCCTTGCCAAAAGGCGGGATAACAAGGCACAAGGGAAAAAAATTATTCATACAAGTTAAAGACAACCAAATACTTCTTCTGAATCAAAAGGCATGCCTAGCAACATAAATGCATCTGCCAGGCCTTGTACACCTAAACCAATTGGTCTATGCCTCATATTTGACCTCCTCGCCGTCTCAACTAGGTAATAATTAACATCAATTATCTTGTTGAGGTTTGCAGTAATAATTGCTATTATCTGTCAAAATTATGAGCATATTCAGCAACACTTGACACATGAGTACAAAAAATAACTAAGTATGCATATTAAAATAATATTCTAACCTCAGCTAGCTTGTCAAAATCAAAATATATGTTCTTATATCCAATGCTTCCAACCATTTTAGATGGATGAGATTCTAATGGAACATTCTGAAAAATTCATAATTTTGTTTATAGTTTGCATGTAAGAAGCTAGTACACAAAAGAAGTGTATTATTTGATGTAGGCAGTAGTACCTTCTCTCTAACAAATCTTGGTAGAGCTACTGAAGCCAAATTGCACACATCAGTTTCATCAAGGCTAATTGAAGACAGACATTATCAATAAAGTGAGGCTGAAGGTACCGTAATCAAAGTATGGGGACGAAATTGATTTTCAGTGGAAGGGGAAAAAAGTGACAATAAAATTTCAAATGCATCTTATTATTCAAAGCAAGCTGCATATGGTTGAAAAGTGAAAATAAATTTTTAGTTTGATACAAGTACAAACTGAGGCATTGCCTTTCATAATTATTTTATGAATTGAAGATGTTTTGCTTTTTTGTTTGTTAAACTTCACCAACTTTAACTGAGCTAAGCTCAGTTTTCAAAACCAAGCAAAATGTGGATTGGGCTAGATCATGGTACTAACTGGTCTTGCAAAAGTGAATCGTATTTGTCACTACCCAAACATCAAATATGTTATGACTTTTGTTAGCATAAAGTATGCTAGTTGGTCATGCAATAATCTAAACCAAATCCATAATGGCAGTCAAAGTTTTTAGATCTCTGTAATTGCGCTAGAACTAATGATGTAACAGAGCTTCTGAATTAAGCAGCAAATGAGTCAACAATTATACACAAAAACAAATATAACATAAAAAAACAGGAACATGTGAAATTAATGGCTTAAATAGTAGATTTCAACACTGTAAAAATCAGTCATTTTACTTCTTCTTTTTTAAATGCTTTGAGATTACTTATCCGCATTTCCAAACATTATCTAGTTTGAAACAAAAGTAATCCAAATCTTTATTTGGAAGAACTTTCTAGTTATAAAGAGGGTTTTTTTCAATTCTATTTTAAACAAAATTTATTCAAAGTAACATCAGTTAATCGTGAATGAGTCCTAAATTTTGACCATGCTGAAAGAGGTGCCGTAGGTGACCATGCTGCCAATATATCGACTCCAGGACCAATTAAAACATGCTGCATGTTGATTCAATTATGATGTTATAGTTGCATATTATAAGGAATATAATGTGGATACTTGCATCCCTCATTTAACAGTAATGTGTACATGTATAATTTATGGCATATAGATAAGTAATTTACCTATTTTGACTATTTTTTTTAGAAAACACTGTCTTGTCTAATAATACAAAAAAATCAAGAAAAATGGATCAGTAAATTTCATATTGGTTCAGAAAAGAATATTGGCACTAATGTAGGTTTCCAATTTTCCTGAGTAACTTAGAATTGAATAATATTGCAGGTTAGAGAAATAATTTTAGGATTCATTGCAGATTGTTACTACCATTTTAATTTCTTGATTTTCAGCTTAAACCATCCACTTTTATTTCTGGTTTGATCTTTATTGTGTTGAAATTATCTTATCTAATCTTTTTTATATGTAAAAGAATTCCCCCATATCAAAAACTAATGCAGTTCATCTTCGGTCCTAACTACAATACATTATCTCCTTTGATTTCATTATCAGTTTGAAGTATCATTATACTTTGGTTTCAGGTCAGTTTGGATAAAGCAAAAAACAACCCTTAGTTATAAATTTTGTTAGTAAACTTTATTATCAATTTCTTTCTTAATTTATAACAGATACCGAATGTTTCCCATACCTTATAAACTTTATTATCAATTTGTATATGTTTAATTCCTATGTTATATGTACCGGACTCATCAAACAAATATAACTTTGAGTCTATAGCATGAAGAAGATGACCAATTTATGTAATTATATTCATTCATATACTGATGATAAATGATACTTTCTATGTTTTGTATAGTATAAAATAATTAACTTTTGATTTAAAGCCAGTCATCCAATCTTATTCCTTTCTATATATAACTCTAACATAGAAATTTGCAAATATATGCATATTTTTAATTTTGTTGACAAAAATAAGAGATAAAGCATGCTGCTTTTGAATTAACCTGTTAAGCAAAAAGGTCCAAACATGTATTTCTTGAATAACATGATAAACAACAAGTGGTATATAAAATTTCACTAAATGAAAGATGATAACTAACCTTTTATTTTTGTAAGATTCTTTATGTAGAAGTTGACAATAAAAATACGAATATGAAGCAAATCGTTTGCCCTTCTGTTTTGGTCACTTCTTGTCCATGAAAGGTTGTTTCTGAAGCAACATTATTACCTAAAAATACAAAGAGAAAAATATACCGAAACAACACAATAATGAAATAAGAAAACAATGCAAAAATTATTGTTCATGTTTCAAGATTGTATAACCAAACAGTTAAAACACTTATTCCAGCAACAACTATTTTTTGCCAATAAAAATCCATTGACAGCAAATATAGATCTCATAGTGCAAGGCATTGGGTTAACATCTAGGGATTCGAATGTTATCGAGCAACTGCAAAAAAAATACCTAACCATGCATTGAAATCAACTCAAATTGATAAATCAATATTTACATAAATTGAAATCAACTCAAATATACCTTACTGATCCAAATCAATTTCTAGATAAATTGAAATCAACTCAAATTTATAATACTTACCAATAAGAAATAAATTACCTATAGATTTATGTGGCAGAAAACTATGGAATAGATGGGGATTGACATGCAAGTAGAAGGTGGAAGTTCCTACATAGTCGACGATTGAAGTACGTCCATGGAAGTGCGGTAGGATTGTTGCGGATAGCTAGGGTTATCAGCAACGGAGAGAGACTAGATAAAGAGAAAATTGTAGGGATTAGTTAGGGTTCATATTTTTTTGGGGTAGACGAGAAAGGAAAATAATAACAAGTGGCGAATGAAAATAAGATTTAAGCGGGAATGCAAAAATCTGAGCGGCCCTAAAAAATTATTAGACATAGCGAGTATGACCGCCGTAGGTGTAGTCCCCGTGTGAAACACGCTGTATTTATTTTAATCAAGCCAAAGTTGCAGCATCCAGCTTTGAAACGCTGTTTTCCATTGCAATAAAAATGGATTTTTCTTGTAGTGAAACATTGAAGATAACTCCTTCAAAACCATTTATAAAACCCTTCGAAAGTATTGAAGGTAACCTCTTCGTATCCTTTAATAAACCTTTCGAAAACATTGAAGGTAACTCCTTCAAAACCATATATAAAGCCTTCCTTTTACAAGCTTTAAAACATATGACATCCGCCTTATAAATCCTTTAAACCATAGCCCTTTGAAAACATTACAAAACAATACCTTACGACCTTGCCGAAAGGTCCTACATTTTGAACTTGTCGGAAGGTTTCCTTTTCACCTAGTCAAAAGGTTTCACCTTTCGACTTTGTCGAAAGCCTGGGGTACCTCCCCTATAAATCATTTACAAACCTTTCGAAAGTATTGTAACTCAAAACCTTTCGAAGACATTGGGTTCAATTTAAAACAAAAGAAAAACCTTTCGAAACCATTCAAAGTTAACTACTTTGAACTTTTTAAAACATTTTGACTTAAAACATTTGGATTATGCAAAAGGATCGAAAAAACAATGGAGTCGAAAGCAACTGCTTCGAGACCTAAAACCTTTTGAAACTGTTCAAAAACAATGAAGTGTTAGTGTTGGAACCAACCCTTCGAAATCAATGGAGAGAGGTAGCAATTTTTTAGAAAACAAAAGATAACCTTTGACTCCATCTGTATCGAAAGGTTAGGAAGCGGCAAATATGCTTCCGACCTAGCCGAAAGCTATACCTTTCGACTTTGCTGAAAGGTTTCAATTAAAACAAGAAGCATGTGTATTTTTTTAAAACCAAAACAAGATTTCATCTCCTTTGAAAGCTATAACCTTTCGTCCTTAAACCTTTCGACTCCATCCAATCCACTATGTACCAGTTGCTGATAACTTATGCATAGGTATTTGACCTAGCCGAAAGGTTTGAAACCTTTCGACCTTGTCGGAAGGTCTGCAATGAAGGCGGAAGCTCTGTCGAAGGGTTGAAATAGAAGAAAAACTATTTATTTCTACTTTAATAGGGTTCTTTTGTACCCTACCTGCCTTGTTGGTCTAATTTTGATTGGTTGCCAGAATTTTATATTCAAAAATGCTGCTGACTTCCCCTATTTGGAAATTTGAATAATTTTGAAAATGCCCCTTTCTCCTTTATAATTATATAAAACATTTAAGTCCCATACCTTAAATAAATTTATATAACTATTAAAACAACTTCAAAAATTCTGGAAAAATTCCAAAAAATCAAATAATATGTCCTCTTCAACATATAAAATTTTCGAATCCAAACTATAATTATTTTTCCCGTAAATACTTTTATATTCCAAATAAACCTTTTCTTCCTTAGAAAATTCATAACAATACCACAAAAATTCTGAAAATTGAAACCCATTTCAAAAATAACTTTTTAGATCAACATATAAATTCGCAAGGCTAATAGATGTCATTAATAAAGTTTTCATCTTAAAACATGTCATAAAATTTATATGAACATACATAAATCATCAACATGTATATATAATCTTTTATCATTCAAAAACATGGCAAACATTTGCAAAATCATTCAGAATTAACCTTAAAACCAAAACAAAAAATATTTTGAGATGTAAACGTTATTCACCTTTTGCTTTAATGATTAAGGAGCTTGAGATTTTAATGTGTTTGATTTGAATTTTCTTTCCTTAAGCTTCTCTTTTGTTTTCTCTTCTTCTTCCTTTGTTAACGGTGGCCGGCCAAGCTTTTAATTTTTGAAAGTGAGAATGAACGTGTGTTGAAACACACAGCCTAGGGAAGATAATATAGGAATAGCCTCTTTCCCGTAATACCCCTCCTCTAATTTATCAGTTAAAAGGAACGACTACCTTAATTAAATCAAATCTCAATAACCTTATCAATGTTTTACATCCAGCGCACATCCCTTTTCCCAAGGATCCAATGGTTGGAGATGTCTCACATCAGTATTAAGTATACATAATTGCAAGTAGCCTCTAAGTGAAGGGTAGACTTCTATTGTGTAACTATACTGACCTTGCACCCAAACCCACTAAGTCCAATTAATTATTCTAAGCTTTATTGTTGGACGAAGCCTACTAATCACTATTTGCATCTTGAAGGCTACGTAATTTTCAATAATGGAAATTATCATGCCTTATGATATTTAATTACCACTTAGCATGTTTATTGATTATCTCTATAAAAGTCCCTTTTGTCCCTAATATACGATTATTAACTTAACGGACGTTTCCTAAAGACATTTATTTACTTGTTCAAAATTTACCATTATTTCTTTCTTATCCTTTTCATATTTAACCTACAAATTTCATTAATCGGTCTCGTTTCATCTATTTATAACCTATTTAAATTCCTATAACTCTTAATTTTTAGCATATTTATTGCATATCATTTTTTTCTGAGTTACAACCTTCCATCTTAACTTCCTAATCATACCATTTATTATATGATCTATTCTAACATTCAATTTATGGTTAATGAGAACATTTATGTATAGTTCACTGTATGAATCGTATTTTTACTTTGAATTTTTTTGCGTGGTTATATATGTTTATAAATTTACTATTACTTTACCAGTTATTAATCTTAACTAGAATATTTCATTCTATGTTTTAATTAGTTAGAATTATCCTTCCAAAATGGTTTCCTGGTATAACCTTCCACAAATTAACCTAAATTAAAGAGATTTGCTTAGTTTGAAATTAAAAGAAATTGCTTATTTCCTCTTTATTGAAATAGATAGTGTAAACTATGGAAAGAGAATCCATACTTTACACATCTCTTTCTTCATTTGATATATATTCCTTGTCAAAACAAACGTTGCACTTTTTTTATGAAAATAAAATATTAGACAAATTCATGGAGGTTAAACAAACAGTACTTCCAACAAATTAAAATACAGAATTCACACTCTAATAGAATCAGAACAAATCTAAATAATACTAATATTTCTACAATCCAATTATAGATTTAGAACAAATTTTACATTTGATTAATATTCAACTTTTAATAAATTGGGTACTGATTTCCAGATCTGGATGTAAACAACATTACTATTCATTTACGGACTATGTAGGCAGTGTTTTGTGCGCTTAATTCAAGCATACAACTCTTTGGATCTTAATTAGTCATAAACATCAAATAAAATTCCAACGAAATAAATTCCAATGTTATAAGTAAATTACATAATTTCTCACTCACCTTTAGAAGCTTTCAAATTCCCAGATTTGAATCTGATTCCTTTAATCAACTCCGTTTCCATTTTAATCCCAAGAAATATGTGTAAAAGTGTATACAAATATCATTAAAATTACAGATCTGAGAAGAGATTTGGGAAAAAGAGGAATATTGATTTATAATATTGAAATTTACCTTTTTATTGCACAATGCTGATCCGCTCCTTCTCTTCTTATATTTATTTTCTACTCTTCTTCAATTTATATAAATACAAATTATTTTAAAGTTAGGAGGAATAGTGGAAAAGAGGAATTGGTAGAGCTTCGCTACCCTTAACCAGAAAATATGAGAAGAGAAGGTAGGGTTTATGACTATACTTATCGCTCTCGAATTACTTGTATCCATTAGATTAAAATTAATAAATCTGGGCCATTGACCAAAGTTCAAACCACAACCGAAATGCCTCGACTGGTCGACCAGTCCCCTTTGAGTGGTCGACCACTAGTGTAACGACCCACAAATTCGCATAATTAAAGCTGACAATAAACCACACATGTCCAACACAAATTGAACAAAAAGACGGATAATTATGGGAAAGAAAGAAGAAAGAGGAAGAGAAGAGAAGAAGAGGAGAAAAAGAAACTAAAACGACAAAGAATCTCACAATCGCAACGGAACAACATATAATATAATATCAATAACCTTTACAAAAGAGAAACTGTAATATACATACATTCCACAGAGTACAAAAAAAATCACTAATCATCAGCCTGGACAGTTATAACAATATGTTCTCACAAATGCTAATAATTTCAAAAACAATGCAGTGGAAAAATAAACATATATGTGAATATCACCTGAAGAGCTCTAGCTCGTCTGCTAAAGCTACAAAGCATCCAAATCTAAATCTGTAAATATGCTCTTTCTGACCCAAGCATTGAAAGGGAAGAACGTCTGGATCAATCCGGTAAACCAGTGTGAGAAAACACATCTCAATTGAATTTTGAATTTATTAAAACCTTTCAAAACAATGGCATCTTGTAAGACCATGTCGCACATAAACACAGACGGGTTTTTACCTTACGATAACCAAAACATTTCATATCAAATTCTGCTATATTATACTAGTGTCTAGTATATAAATAAAATTAATCATAGCCGAAATTGTTACCATTATTAAATTCCACCATACTAGGATCTATAACTAAAATCACAAGCTCGTATTGGAGAATGGATTTCCATGAAATGACCCTGTAAGAGATTTCCTTCCGGCCGTACATCTCTAGAGGAATGTAACGAGGTCCAACTAATGATCCTCTCCCAACACAAGAACAACCTACCTCTAAATAGATAGTGTTGAATATGTCATCACCTCGGTCATTACCAACATATCCGAGACCTACCTTTGCATACACCACAATAATTTAAAACCCGACGTCATAGCGGGAATAAATATATCTAGAAGGGGATGATCATATCCTAATGGTTGCGAACCACATATGTAACAACCCTATTGTTATCTACTTAATTAATTAAATTTAATTAGGGAAAATTAATGCTAAATTTTGATTTGTGAAATTTAATTATGAAATTAAATCAAGTTTTTGAGAATAGTTGAATTAATTTAATTAATAAATGAGTTTCATTTCTTAAAGAGAATTTAATATTTAAAATTCGAGATATTATTAAATCAACTAATGAATTTGATTTTTTTTATGCAGTGTTAATGTTGTGAATTATTGTTTAAAATGAGGTTTTATAAATTATAGTTTATGTTTATAAAAATACAATGAGGATAACTTTTGTTTTCAAAAGTATGTTTAAAGTGGTATAATAACTCAATATTATTAGAAATGAGATATATAAAAAAATTGTTTTAGTTAGAGATATCGATAAATGGTGAATTAGTAATATGGAATTTAGGTATTTATTTGGAGGTGAGATTTCAATTTGAGCTTTGTTTTGGTTTAGATAATAATTTGGGTTAGGATTTTGTTTAAATATTTTGTTAAGAATAATTAGGCTAAAGCAAATAATTTGATTATATTGCTTAGTGAACATTGGGCCTTGGTTTCAAGTCCATTTGCCATTACTTAACTTAATACCCTAAATCCTTTAGTCTAACCCAAACCAAAACCTCCTGGACATCAAAAAAAATTCACGTTCTTTCTTCATAGACTAAGCAAATGGTGACAAAGGGAAATTAATTCAGCCCTAAATAAAATCATAGCAATTTGAAGAAAAATCAATAAATCATAAGGAAAGAAGGTATGAGATCCTAGTCTTCTTCTCTATTTGATGCTATCATCAATTTAAGGTTTTATTTGATGTTTGATTTCTGAAACTATTGGGTTAGGGCTGTTTAGAGGTGAAATCAAATTGAAGAAGATTTTGTAGTGGTTAAGAAGAGAAGTAGAGATCACCTTCAAACTTCTCTTCATCTTGTGCAATAAAAGGTGAGTTAATCACTCACACTTCTACCACTAATACATGAGAATAATTATTAGTTGCTATTTGAATTGAATTAGATTGTTTGTTGATTTAATTGCTTTCAAATTGATTGTGAATTTGTTGCTTGAATTTGATGATTTTAGATTGTTTTCTGAAAATAGATTGTGAAAATCTCTATTGTAAAATAATGATATCTTAGTGTATAATGAACCAAATTGGTTCAATCTTTTTGTGGTAGAAAGATATATAAATAAGCTATAAGTTCTCTTTTGGTCATTTTTCGAAATATTGTGTTTAAAAGGGTCTAAATTAAGTTTGAAACTGATGTTATAGCACAGCCATTTCTAATTTCCTAAGTTGATATCTGACAATAAAATGACCATAACTTTTTAACCATAAATCCGAATTAAGTATACGCTTTTTTTAGAAAGCTAAGACATTAAGGAACAACTTTCATGTTGGAAGTTTCTGCAAATTCTATGATTTAAAGGGTCGAAATTGGGTTTGAAACTAAGATACATGCTCCGCTCTGTCGATTTTCAGAATTGAAACCTAAAACTAAAATTGCCATAACTTTGTAACCGTAAATCCAAATTGTACAAAACTTATTCTGGTGGAAATATAAGACTTTAAGGAACAACTTTCATGTTGTGAGTTTTTGAAAATTATTAGAAAAAATGGGTCGAAATGGTGCTTCAAAACTAAAAATCTATTGTGATCTATGATATGTTGTTATGTTTGTGATATTGTTAAATGTACTTTGAATGTTCGGTCGTGATCGTTTTGATATATATATATTTCCATTGGTTTGTTAAATTATAAATTGCGTTGAAAATCAAACCTTATGG
This sequence comes from Allium fistulosum, assembly GCA_030737815.1. NCBI lineage: Eukaryota > Viridiplantae > Streptophyta > Magnoliopsida > Asparagales > Amaryllidaceae > Allium > Allium fistulosum. The sequence goes on from CM060903.1 coordinate 539,282,312, forward strand.
AACTATGGTCGTTACAATCTTGTGATATGTTATAGTGAATTTCTTGTGCTTTATGGACTTTGAATCATTTTTGATTCAAAGATTTGGAAATTATAAATTTAAATCTACGTATTTTGCAAATGTATATAGGTGCTTTGTTTTGTATACAAATAATATCGCAAAGAGAGTTTATTAAACTTCTAAATATCAAACATGTTTTCTTAAGTAGTCTAATTACTTTTATAAATGATTTGTGGGTTTGAAATTTAAATTTTTGAAAATATAAGTGTACGAGGTTTTAACTAATTATTAGAACACTAAATTGGTTTTGAAAATGGATTAATGGATTTATAAATAAATGAATTCTTTTATAAGTGGCTTTTGAAATTGATGTGTAAACATTATACCCTTATGGAATTTAAAGACTTAATGTGATTTTGGAAAATGGAAAAAAAATCTTGTTTCATAAAACAAATACTCTTGGAACAATTTGGATTAACGATATATTTTGATAAGTGATAAATTAAATAAATGTTTTAGGAACCTTAATTCTATAATTTGGGGAGCACTAATAATTAAATTAGTGTCATTGATTGGTTTAAATGCTTTCGAATAATGCTTTGTCGAATATGGTATAACTCATTGAATAGAATGTTTGTGTGGAATTTACTAACTTATTAACGAATACTTGAATTTCACCGTAGTATGGGATGCCTTGGTTAAATTCTTTTGATCGTATTTGGGAAAGCACGTAACACTTTAGAGTTGTATTCTCTTTTGGTGTGCAACGAGTGGTTGCTAGATCCTTAAGAGAATATGGTTCAGGTTTTCCAGTGGTATCCGTAATAAGTGATATTTACTAGCTTTTAGTAAATACTTGAATTTCACCCTACGGTATGGGACGTATTGGTTAAATTCTAGTGATTATTGAAGGTGATAGTATCTGGCACTTTAGAGTTTACTCTCTTTTGGTGTGCGGCAAGTGGCTGCTAGATCCTTAAGAAGTTTATTCCTGGATTTCTTTTCAAAAGTAATAATTTAATAATATTAAATAAATGTGGAATTATCGAGTCATGGTTTCTAGGATCACCTTGATCGATATGGACTATCCTTGAGATCATTTTGTGATTCTGTGATTTTGTGTTCCCGATCTGAGTACGATCCTTGGTATCGGATCGGTTTGAGTGATACCAATTTGTTTGTTTGTTTGCCACGGGTTTTGAGTACAATCATTGCGATTGTTTTGGACGATCATTACGATCGGTTTGGACTAAGATCTCTTGGATTCTGGATATTTTGATTCTGTGACTGTTCTGTGTTCGTGAAATAAGTATATATACTTGTGTCTTGTGTTTGTGAAATAAACATATATTCTTGTGTCATGTGTTCTGAAATAAATATATGTTCTTATGTCTTGTGATGGATGTTAAGTTAATTCTGTTATTTTGTGTTTAGTGACTAGTTCGTGTTTGTGATGTAAACTAATAACCCTTCACTGAGTTAATCACTGATATTTGCATGCTTGGAGATATTGTGTTTTGTTCTGTGAATTCAATCCTAAACATCTGTATTTACTTATATGTTGTTTGTCCTTGTGCTATATCTTGTTCTCACCCTATTGGATATTTAGAGATAGTCTGACTCGGGTGTTATTTTGCTTGGGTCAAGCTGAGACTTTTCAGGTTACAGGACAGGTTGACCTTTGAATGATTGAGCTAGAAGAAGTTGGATCTTTATATTTAATTATATCACTTAGGAATTTTTGTTTGAAATTGAGATGTATAATTAAGATTAGAAAGCCATAACTTGTATATTAATTGAATTTAGTATTTCATTTTGTAAACTAAATAATTTGTATATGTATAAGTTGAGATTTATTCCGCTGTGATCTATGACTGTTATTTATATGATATATTGTTCTGGTTCTGAGAAATCGGTGTGTCTATTACTGTGACGCCCCACCTCTATACCCACGCTAGCCAAGGACACTACGGGGTAATGCCGTCAACTAGCACGGAGAATAAGGCTGTTGAGGAGCGACCATCTGTATAATTGCTTTGTGCGAGTACCGATATGCCAGATAAAAATATAATTTTTCATCTCAAGAGGAAATCCGACATACAAATACAAACTCAAAGCTACTACACAGTGGCTATATGGACCTCGGAAACAAATATAGAAATAAACATAACACAAATCAGTCACAGACAATTCATATCACAAAGGCGGAAATAGATATGAATATAACACATGAAAGTGTACATCAGAGTAGTGGTCAAATAAGATCCACAATAACTCAAAAGAATAGATACAAGTGCAAGGCAAAAGAATATGTATACATCAAGGAGTCTAAATCTCAAATGTATACAACAAAAACTACTAAACGAGAGTAGTTAGCCAAAAGTCAGAAGATGGCTCCAGATAAGAAGTCATGAGGAAGCACCTGTAAAACCTCAGTCTGACCCGAGTATTATTTAAGAAGAAAATAATAAACGGATCAGTCTAGCTATAAATATCAGATAAAGTGATATAGAATAAGAGATATGACAAAAATGTATCATAACCATAATACCATACTGTGATAAGCACGTAATTGAAAATCAACAAGAGATTAATCAATATCACAAGAATCTTCTCAAAGATTAAAAAGAATGTCATATTCTTTATTTAATTCACCAAGCCACAATAATGACATACATATCAACGCCAATTGTAAAAGTTGGTGAAACATTAAATCCAGAAATCAACACACGAAATCCAGAAATCACTAAAAGGGGGAAGTCCGAGCACACGGACGAGAAGCAATCTCATGGAAGCTATCCATTTAATTTTCCGAACACACGGATGAGAAGCTATCTCATGGAAGCTATCCATTTAATTTTCCGAACACACGGATAAAGAGACATCGCACATTGCTAGTCTAAACCATAAAATGATCATCATCGATCATAAAGAAGTGTCGATTACACTAAGTTAGTAAATATAAGAGTTTAACTTCCATTTAATTTTCCGAACACATGGATGGGATGCTATCCATTTAATTTTCCGAACACACGGATGAGAAGCTTTCTCATGGAAGCTATCCATTTAATTTTCCGAACACACGGATAAAGAGACATCGCACATTGCTAGTCTAAACCATAAAAATGATCGTCATGATCATAAGGAAGTGTCAATCACACCAAGCTAGTAAATATATGAGTTTAGCTTCATGTCCCATAACCACTTGCTTAACTTAAATATTTACGAACAAGCTGTAAATCTCCACTAGGAAATTGTCACAAGAGTTTCAATATGTGTGAATCGAAATCACACCAATGAGGTATGGACTAACCTTGAAGATAAAGAGATATGTGTGAATCGAAATCACACAAATGGTGTCTAGTCTAACCTCGCAAACAAAGAGACATCGCTCAATCGCTAGTCTAAATCACAAGAATGATCGTCATGATCATAAGGAAGTGTCAATTACACTAAGCTAGTAAATATATGAGTTTAGCTTCATGTCCCATAACCACTAGCTTAACTTAAATATTTACGAACAAACTGTAGATCTCCACTAGGAAATTGTCACAAAAAGGGTTCAATCGAACAAGTCCAAGAGCTAACCGACGAAGTGAACGCAAGCGTTTCATACCACTCGTTTTACTAAGTCGTTTAAGTCGATTTCTCATCCGAGTGAAGTAAAGGCTTGTATATACTAGTAGATTGGAAATCGGTTTGAGAAAACGAACTTTTGATATTTAAAATAGTGTTGAAATCGCTTTGATGAAAGAGTTTTGATATTTACTACTAGTATTGAAACCTTCATATCTTTAAAGTGACAAGTCACAAAACGATTGTTGAAATGAATCGAATTACATAAAATTCACGTTCAAAGACGTGAGTAAAGTCCAAAGAAATCAATCCCAAAACCATCATAGTAGAAATTCTGATGAATGTTTTTCAGATAAGATCCCCTACGAAGGGGGGTACGGGGTTCGACCGGAGCCTGTAACCTGCACTTCCAAACAGAGGCAGGGATGTGCCTGGGAAGCAGGTCGGTCGACCGGACCCTGAGTTCGGTCGACCGGAGCCTGTTGCCAGCACTCCCATGCCTATTTTATGAATGCCAATCCCTTCCAAATTTCAATCGGTCGAGCAATGGCACTAAGGGTTTACGCCAATCGACTACCCGGCCATATACGCTCTTCGATTCATCACCAAAAACATGATCAAACATCAAAGTTAGGATTTTCAAAGAATTGAACTCAAAACACTAAAAATTGGAATATTCACCAAATCAATCCAAACCAAAAGCAATTGCACAAGAATAAGTTTTAGGAATTCATACCTAACAATCGAAGATAAATATAGTTTAAGATGTGAGATAAAAATCTCACCTTTGAACCCAAATCAATGAAGAAGAAGCTTGAAAGCAATGGCAAGGGCGATCACTCTTCAATTCCAACTCAACAAGCTTGAATCAAAGCTTTAAAGAAGGACATTCCCAAAGTTAGGTTTAGGAATAAACTGAAATTGAAGAGGAGAAGAAGATAGAGAAGATGAAGAGGAGACTTACCAATGGGTTCTCTTTGAATTTGGAGCTAGAAGTTGGAGTTTGCAAGAGGGACTAGGGTTTTGAATTTCTATTTCCCATTCTCTTCCACCATTGTTGCTTTAGAACTGAAAAAAGGAGGAAGTGAGAGTGAATGGGGAGGAGTGGTTCAGATTTGAGTATAAGTTGGCTAGTGGGCTGAACCAAACCCAAAGTCCAAAGTGAAAAAGTAGCAAAATTCTACTAACTCCAAACACATCGAAGCTTATACTCAAAAAGGTCGCAAACGGCATTTCGAACTCAATGGAAGTGGTCTCGAGTCCCAATTCGACCGTATGCAAAAAGTAGCTTTCGGACCAAGATCCGACGAACGACGAAATATTTAAATAAAATATTTAAATATAAAATCGATAAATATGCGGGTTGTTACAATTACTTTGTATTAATACTGTACACGTCAAGTTCAGTTCATATATTAAGTGAAAAACGTAAATGACGTGTCAGTGTTAGTAGAAAGATATATTCACATTCGATCGCCCCTAACAAGTCGTATTCTCCAGATTAGCAGACGACGATACTTGTAATGTTCTTTGCTAAACTGGGCATCGCAGTGGGGTCGTTACAACATAGCCTTTCCGAATCCACCCTGTATTGGCCATTTTCGGATGTAAGGCTTGAGGTAACAATTACCTTTCACATACCACATCAACTTTCCACTTTGAATGTCACATTGCCATTCCATAATCACACAAATGATTTCTGCAAAACGTATAACTCCTAAGCTCGTACGTCTCAGGAAAGGGTGTTAAGCTAAGAGAAGTTGCCTTCTCCCCACCAAACAGATGATATGTTTATAGAGATCAATCAATGTGATCTAGAATGCACGTCAGACATTCGTCCATACAACTTGTTCAGGAACAGGACAAACCAGAGGAACTCTCCTATCACATCCTGTCAAGAATCAACCCTGGGATTAGTAGCGAGAAGACCTTGCATATTGAAGACTTTTATAACAAAGCACTACTGCCACCATATATATAACATGCATCGTGGGTCTAATGGCAAGTAGCTCTGCATCATGAAGATCTCCGTCTTCAAAATCATAATCATAAACCTGCACTTTCGAACGCAGACGTTGGTCCGAAGTGGTTTTCGAATAAATCTGATCCCGATCTCTCTAGATCAACAATGCTAAAGAGGTCCTCAACATCATACGAAAACCAAGTCTCATAGACTTATTACTTTTCCAACTCTCAACTTGCTATCCTTCGGCCAAGAAGGAAGCCCAATAGATTGGAGTACCATAGTCACTCTACACCACTCGAATCAACATTCTTAACCCAAATAATGATCAAGTGTACACAATTGGCTTTGTGCTAAGTGCACGACTAAACAATTCCCACATTAAGTCAAGGAACCAAAACTGGCCAAATTTGATATTCTGTTATTCAACTATCAAAGTAACAGATAAAATCTAGCACATAAGAAATCACTACACCCATTTAAACAATCTTTTATTAATTAAATCAATTTCCAAATATTAACTCAAAATATCTTTCAAAGGTATATTCTCAAAACCGTTTCAACTATTCGATATTTGGAAAACACTTCTATATACTTCTAAATATTTAATAACAATACCTTTTTGGAGACACACTAAATAGATTTTTATAACTGTACAATTCCTGAGTTCATACGCCTCAGAACGGGTGTTAAGTATAAGAAGCAATGCCATATATACCACTAAGCCTTTAGGACGATTATAAGAACCAATTCGTGTATTTCACAATGGATGGTCCAAACACAATTTACTAGGTCAAAACAAATGTTGCGTAAAACATCATTACGACAACCCAAAAACACTAGTATAGGGATTCGATTAATTAATTATATATATATATCCCGTATACTATATAAAACATTTCCTTTTGGAAATCATTTACTATAACAATAGTGTTATAGTCCATGCCTTCCTCACTTTCACGAAAACATCTATTACAACAATAATGTTGAAATCTATGTTTTCATCACTTAACACAATTTAAATCACTTTTAAAAACCATTTAAACTCCATTTGGAAATAATACTTTCAAACATTCATTTAAAAGATTATCGTTTTTTAAAAAACCATTAATCTCCATGTTAAATTTCAACATAAATCATTTCTATGTTTATAAAACCGTTATTTTTGTAAAATACCTTCATTTATAGAATTCTATTAATAACTCCATTCTTTTCTAAATCCCATTTATTATAAAAATCCATTTATAAATTTTTTTCTTTATAAATCTAATTTATTTATAAAATTATATTTATAAATACATTCACCATATATCAGTTACAAATCCAATTTTGTATATATTTGTAAAACACCACTCATAAATTTAATACTTCATTTATAAAATATCCTTTTATAAAAACCCTTCAGAAATCTTTATTTAACATATTTCATAAAAACAGTTAATTTAAAATACCAAAAATCATACTTTTATTTTATTTAAAACAAATTCCTTCCTTTTTATAATTTAAAAAATTATTAAAACATATATACTTTCAAAATCACTTTGAAATCCCTTTTAAATCAAAATCATTATTTTATACTATTTTAAAATACCAAAAATAAGGCCAAGTGCCAGTAAAGCACTAAATAAGGGTAATAATATCATTGTCATCAAATATGGCATCCAAAACATCATATATCAAAATATATGAAAAGTAAATCAACAGGAATCCTAATGGATCCCTACAACCCGTCCCCCTGCATCACATACAGTATATAATCAAATAATATAAATCGACTGCTTCGAGGTAGGATCGTATACAAAGGGTCATCCGCTCATACACGAGAACGTAATAGGGTCTCATCCGCTCCAAGGATGGAAATATATCCAAACCAACTGATTAAATAGTAAATCATCCAAACAGTCAACAAACAATCAATAATAAAATTTGTCCTCACTTATATAGAAATATTAGTTGGCCAGAGAGTTGAGTTAACTCACATTGATTCCAGTTATCGCCAAAACATTCTGGTTTGAATTAAAATCGAATAGACGTTCAATTTTAACACAAATTTCTATTAGCTCCAAATCCATCCAATCAAACTCCATAACGTAGTATTCGTTGATATGGTCGCAACACAACTTGTCACGTTCAAGTTCGACCTCGTATGAATAGGATATGAATTAATGAACGTTGAGATTATTTAAATTATAATTAACATAAATTACTTAAGTTTTTTAAACCTTTAAATTACCCTTCCCTTTACCCTCATATGCTCGTTTCAAGGCACCCACTCGACCATGACTTCTCATCATTTGCTACGCCGCCTCGCGTCGTCGTTCGCTACTGCACCCACGCTGGAGATCGCCCTAACCTCGAGCTCCCCCATGCCACTGCTCCCATGCCTTGCAACCTTGCCAATCACCGAAAATCGGGCTCAAAGCTACCATGAAGGTGGCCATTTTGCCATTGCCTCGCCATGCCAAGTCCCATCACAGCTATTGGATCGCTTCATCGTGTCGTCGCGCACATTTTTCCTTTAGGTGTCGAAGGCCAGATCGGCATGTGGTGGTCGGAATGAATAGTGGCCATTGGATTTGGTTTTATTTTAATGGTGGCTAGGTTTTAATATTAGGGATTGAGCAAAAAGTGAATGTTGAGGTGCTTATATAAAAAAAATTTATGGCACTATTCACACGCTAATTTTTCGAACTCCAAAAAAGGCGTGTTGTCTGGCGTTCTATATGTAATACCCTTATTCCGAACATAATGGAACTAGTAGCAGGACCTAATTCTATCATATACCGAAGTTAGCTTTTCAAAATTGAATTATATTAAGTTAAATTCCTTTAATTAATTACTACGCATTTCGAACTCGCACTACCAAATGATACCTCCGATCGCTATGAAATTCGATGGCATACTATAATTTACTATCAAGGATCCAATGAAACTGGTTTCGTTGGAATCCGAGATAGTGTTCCCAAAAGGTATTTTCACACGTTAATTAAAATGAATTACTATTTAAAACCAATTCAAATCACTTTAATTTCAAATCCAAAAGTTTACTATCTTAATTCTGTTGTTTCATGGGTTTTGATTCATGACACAAGCTTCAGAGATCATAAGACGAACTACAAAGAGAATACTATACAAAGGCGACAAAAAGAGAATAAACGTATATTGTGCACTACAAAGGAGACAAGACTACAATCCAGAGATTAGTATGAATATTTTATTATATTGAGTCTTAGAATATTGTTAAAATCATTCCTCAAGTAGTCACACACACATACAAATAGTTGTATATTGTTTTATACTTGAAAAAATGTGATCTGTAAACACAACAGCAAGTCGGTCGACCGACCAGTAAACTCGGCTGACCGTACCTGTGTTAGTACACAGATATGCACTGTTTTGTGCACGATTTTAAACTCAGCTGACCGGCCAGAATTTTTAGTCTACCGACCTGGAAATAACGGCTATTTTTTTGAAGAGTTGCAATCGTTCGTGAAGAGGAATCACCTTCAATCCAAGAGATATGGTCACAACTTTTGATTGAAACTCTTCATGAAAGATTGTAACTATTCTACAACTATATAAACATGTTTAATTCACATCTACAATCACCAATTTCTTGTTTATAATTCTGAAATCTATTCTCTATTTATTTCTACAAATAAAAGCATTCATTCTCATTCAATATCACTAGAATCCTTGAATTAATTCATATACTTCGACTCTACGCGATTATCCTCCTTCTAAATCTTCACACACACTATATGTTCTTGAGGATTTGATTATAGGAGAATTGTACTATCAAAAGACAATCCGTGTTATTTAGAACACATTCATCAACAAGTTATTTGTATTAAGTTGAAGTCCTCTTCGGCTGTTGAGGTGGAAAAATTCCTGTTCGGTTGCTCAGGTGTTGTATACCTATTCCTCCGGGTTAAGTGATGGGTTTAGTCAAAGTTAAATCCAGAGGGTATTCTGGGACTGGACGTAGAACGGGAAGTTCGAACCAGTATAAAAATTCCTGGTGTGCTTACTTTAATTTTTATTTTACTGTTATTATCAGTTTCCGCATTCATATACCATATTACACGATCCTTAGTACTGCACGTACATTTTCATTTGGTATCTATGCAAGGAAATCCTATAACTGTCACAAAGTTTTTTGATATCTATTTCTAGTAATATGGCAACGACACAAACTAACGATGTTGGCACTAACACTAATACTAGTTTCACGGAGGGTCAATCAACTTCACGACCTCCACTTTTTAATGGTATAAATTATAATTATTGGTCAACTAGAATGAGAATCTATATGCAATCTAGTGGATTCGATATCTAGAATGTTATAAAAAGAGAGTACACAACTCCTACTGGAGAATACTCAGCTTGGAGTAACACACAAAAACTAGATGCTACATCAAATGCAAAGGCTATGAATATCTTATTTGGTGCATTAGATAGAAATGAATACAATAGAGTTAGCATGTGCACTTCTGGTTATGAAATTTGGAGAACACTTAAGGTAACACATGAAGGAACGAACAAGGTTAAATTAAGAAAAATCTCTATGTTGAAAAATGAATTTGAAAATTTCAAAATGAGGCCAAATGAATCTATAAATGATATGTACTCTAGATTCCAGGATATTTATCATGCTCTACTATCATTAGAACTAACATTTATTGATTTTGGTGTTGTCACAAAAATCTTAAATTCTTTAACGGACGAATGGGAAAGAAAAGTCCTAGCCATTGAAGAAGCAAGTGATTTGTCAACATTAAAACCAGAAGAATTGATATGTAATTTAATGTCCTATGAAGTAAATTTGCAGGTAAAGAGAAATGGAGCACAAGAAAAGAAGAATGTGGCATTTCAAGCAGGAAAAGATGACTCCGACTCAGAGAATGAAGATATGGCAATGATTGCTAAAAATTTCAAAAAGTTTCTGAAATTCAAAAGAAATAAATTCAGGGGAAACAAAAATAATTCCAACAACAATACCAACAGTAGAAAACCATCATCTTCAGCAATGGAATGTTATGAATGTCACAAGAAAGGTCACATGAAAAAGGATTGTCCAGAACGTAAAAAGAGCAATTTTAAGAAGGACAGAACCAAACGAAGAGCTTTTTCAGTCACTTGGGACGACATAGACTCATCATCCTCATCAGAGAGTGAAAGTGACAATGAAAATAAACAAGCAAATGTGTGCTTCATGGCTTCGTCAGACGATGTAAGTGATCTTAGTTTTGCAGATTTAATTGAAATTAATTCTGAATTAGTAGACTTAGCAAAGCAACTTAAAAAGAAAAATAAAGATTTACAAATAAAATTAGATAGCACAGTCTTAGAAGTAGATATGCTGAAAGATGAGAAGAAAATATTAGAAGAAGAACTTGAAATTTCTCAACAATCAAATTCTAACTTATCTTCTCAAATTTCTTCAATATCTGAAGAACTAGAAATTCAGAAAAATAAAAATGATGTTTTATTTTTGGAAAATAATAGTTTAAATTCTAAAATTAAAGATTTAGATTTAGAAAAATCTAGTCTAAAAATAAAATTTGATGACATTTCTAAAAATGTCTCTAATTTCAATAAAGGAAGAGAAAATCTTTCTAAAATACTTGAAAATTCTCAATCCACTAACAATAATTCTGGACTAGGATATAAGAAACAGAATAATTTTGCTAAAAGTAGGATTAATAATAATATTAAAAAGTATATTAAGAAAACAGTTTGTTCAAATAATAAAACCATTAAGATATGGATTCCAAAATCAAATAATGTTTTGATAAGGAATAAACATATCAAAATGTTCATGGAAACTGTTCATAATAACAAAAACTATGTTTATAAAGAGAATTCTGAACCCGTATGGGTTTGGCTTCCTAAGATCTAACTCTTAGGACCCTAAAAAGAAATGGGTAACAACTTTTTATAAATTTTTGCAGGTACCACATAAAAGGAGAGGAAAATGGATTTTAGATAGCGGTTGCTCAAAACACATGACTGGAAACAAAGAAATGTTGTCAAATATTATCTACTCAAATGGAGGATCAGTCACTTTTGGAGATAACTCTAAAGGATATATCATCGGTAAAGGCGATGTCAGCAGCAACGGTACCACTAATTTACCTCTCATTACTGATGTTTTATTAGTTAAAAATTTAAAACATAATTTATTGAGTATTAGTCAGCTATGTGATAAAGGTTTTAATATAACTTTTTGAGAAAATAAATGTAATATTTTCGATAAAAATCATAACACTATTTTTGAAGGAATAAGAGATAAAAACATTTATATTTTAAATATTAACGTTAATAATGATTCAAATTTGTGTTTAGTAGCTAAGGAAAATGATTCCTGTCTTTGGCACAAAAGATTTTGTCACATCAATTTTAATACCATCAACAAATTAGCTAAAAATAAATTAGTTAAAGGATTACCTGACATGAGATTCAAAACTAATTTATTTTTTGATGCATGTAAATTAGGAAAATTAACAAAATCTTCTTTTAAATCTAAAAAGGTAATTTCTACAGAACAACCACTTGAACTTTTACACATGGATCTTTTTGGTCCAACTCAAGTTTAGTCTATTAATCATAATAGATATGTGTTAGTTATTGTAGATGATTTTTCTAGATACACTTGGTCTTTCTTTTTGAAAAATAAAAGTGATACTTTTGATAATTTTAAAGTTTTTGTTAAAAGAATACAAAATATTAAAAGTTTGAAAATTAAAAATATCAGAAGTGATCATGGAGGAGAATTTGAAAATGTAGTTTTTGAACAATTTTGTAACAAGAAAGGTATTAACCATAATTTTTCATTTCCTAGAACACCACAACAAAATGGCGTTGTAAAAAAAAAAGAAAGTTACAAGAATGTGCAAGAACTTTATTAAATGGAACCACTTTATCAAAACATTTTTTGGGCAGAAGCTATAGCTACTGCTTGTTATGTATTGAATCGTGTTTCCATTCAACTGTTAACTAAAAATACTCCATATGAACTTCTAAATGGAAGAAAACCAAATATTTCATATCTTAAAGTTTTTGGTTCTAAATGTTTTATTTTGAATACTAAAGATCAGCTAGGCAAATTCGATCCAAAATCCGATGAAGGAATATTCGTAGGATATTCGGAACGAAGTAAAGCTTATCGAATTTTTAATAAAAGAACTAAAATTATTGAAGAAAGTTTACATGTTTCATTTGACGAAAATTTTAAAATTATAAATCCAAATATTACTATCGATTCTGATGATGAAACTATTCAGAATAAAAACAGTAATGCTAGTGAAAATTTTGATAATAATCATGAATTTACCGAAAATAAAAACATTACTCCTAATATAATAAAATCTCCACCTAGAATTTTACGGGATCATCATGTACAAAATATAATTGGAGAAGTAAATAGGAATGTTAAAACTAGACATCAATTAAATCAAGTTGGTCATGTAGCTTTTCTCTCTAACATAGAACCTAAGAATATAAAAGAAGCCTCAACCGATGACTACTGGATTCTTGCCATGCAAGAAGAACTAAAGCAATTCGAACGAAACGAAGTTTGGGAACTTGTTCCTAGACCAAGTGATCAATCAGTCATTGGTACAAAATGGGTCTTCAAAAATAAAGCAGATGAACTAGGATATAAAACTAGGAATAAAGCTAGATTAGTTGCACAAGGACATAATCAAGAAGAGGGAATTGACTACAAAGAAACGTTTGCTCCAGTCACCCAACTTGAAGCAATACGAATCTTATTGGCGTTTGCATGTTTTCATAATTTTAAACTTTATCAAATGGATGTTAAAAGTGCATTTTTAAATGGTTACATAAAAGAAAATGTTTTCGTCGAACAACCACCTCTTTTTTTATCATGAAAACCGGATCATGTTTATAAACTCAAAAAGGCTTTATACGGTTTAAAACAAGCACCACGTGCTTGGTATGATCGTCTTAAAAGCTATTTATTAGAATCTGGTTTTGAAATTGGTAAATTAGATAAAAGTCTTTTTATTAAGAAAACTAAGAAAGATATTTTGATAATTCAAATTTATGTTGATGATATTATTTTTGGATCGACAAATGAAAAGTTATGTCAGGAATTTTCGACTATAATGACAAATGAATTTAAAATGTCTCATATGGGAGAATTGTCATATTTTCTTGGATTACAAATTAAACAAGTTGAAAATGGAATTTTTATTAATCAAGAAAAATATTGTTATAATTTAATTAAACGATTTGGTCTGGAAAACACTTCTGCCAAACCAACTCCTATGAGCACAACGATTCATCTTGATAGAGACGAGGAGGGCAAAACTGTTGATCAAAAAATATATCGTAGTATGATTGGATCTTTATTATATTTAACAGCTAGTCGACCTAATATAATGATGAGTGTTTGTTTATGTGCTAGATTTCAAGCAAATCCCAAAAAATCACATATGCGAGCAGTTAAACGCATTATTCGTTATCTAACTAAAACCAAAGATTTCGGACTATTTTATCCAAAAGAATGTCCTTTCGAATTAGTTTCCTATAGTGAAGCTGATTTCGGAGGAAGTCGGACGGATAGAAAAAGTACTAGCGGAACATGTCACTTCATTGGACGTTCCTTAGTCTCTTGGTTCAGTAAGAAACAAAACTGCGTTTCTTTATCGACATGTGAAGCAGAATATATATCTACTGCTTTGGCATGTGCACAAGTCATTTACATGCAACAAACACTTCAGGATTTTAATTGTCATCTCGAAAAGTCTATAATTTATTGTGATAATACTAGTGCAATAAATCTTTCTAAAAATCCTGTCAATCACTCACGAACAAAACACATAGATTTCGTCATCATTTTCTTCGTGATTGTGTGGAAAAAGGATTGATAAATTTAGAGTTTATTAATACTGAAAATCAGATTGCTGACATTTTTACTAAACCATTAAATGAAAATATTTTTATCAAACTTAGACGAGATTTAGGAATAATGTCTCTAAAAGAGTTATAACTAAAAATATGCAAAATGTTTCTCTTACTTGCTTGTTAAATGGTGTATTATAGCCACTTGAGTTATAGTTGTTTCTTGTCTCAATCTCCTTTTTAGTTTAAATTGTATTTTCAAAAATCTATTTTTAGTTTTAAAATTTGTTATCATCCATTTACAAACCGTTTTGCTATTAATTACATGTGATAAGAATTAAATAATAATTCTTATCCACTTGTTTTTTAGTAAGCAAATACTTATATAAACTATGTTTAGTTTTCAAACAAATACTAAGAAAGTTTATATTCAAAATTATTTGAAAATGTCATTCAACAATGATTTTTACAATTCTGAAAACTCTCGTTTATCGTATACATCTTCGGACGATGATTCCGATCGTATTCCTGAAAACGGACCCTATCCTATTTTTCCCTTACCTAATCTTGTCCTTAACTTCTCTTCTTCCCCGGATAAAGACCCCCGACATGGCTGGAAACCATGGGAGAACACTCATACCGGTTATACACCGGAAAGGAAGAAAGGCAAGAATGCTATGGTCATATCTCCTTCAACTAAACAGAAAATAGATGAGATACACCACTATCAACAGCAACAAATGGATCTACAAAAGGAGTTATACTATGAACAAAAAATTACGGCAAGACGTTTGAGCTTTCTAGAACGGATGGCCATAAAAACTTGTTCGTTGAAAAAGGAAGATATTATTGAACCCACATCTAGACCCTCAACCTCCTCAAATCCTGCTCAATCTCCAGTAGCTCCTACGTGGTCACCTATAGAGAACGCTCCATCTCCAAATTCTTGGGAACGTTGATATTAACAACCGGTAGCTAAGCATTTTTTAATATATATATATATATATATATATATATATATATGTTGCTGATTTTCTATAAGTTGTATTAATATCATGCAAAAATAATAAAATTTCTCTTTATACAATTTTTTAAACAGAAACAGCAAAACTGGGCAAAACAACAGGGTCGGTCGACCGAAATACTGAGTCGGTCAACCAAATCCCTTCCCGAAAGTTTCATATGTTTCAGTTAACAGAGTCGGTCAGCCGACCAGACATTTCGGTCGATCGAACGACAAAAATCTGCTGCTGCCTCTTCAAATATTTAACCCACCTACTCACTTTTTTTACTACCTCTTCATTTTAACTTTCCCAATGCCAAATTTTTACCCCAAACACCATTAAAATTTTCTCAAATTTTATATTTTTCCTCAAAATCAATGGCTCCTAGAAAGAAAACTAAAACTACCGGCGCTTCTTCATCAACTCCAGTGGATTCTCAAATAGCCTCATGGCTTGTGAGTGATAGAGCACTCGAAAGATGGATAAAGCTTCAAGATGCCAAGATCTTTGAGGAATCCTTCATAAGTTACCCCGATTTCTCTTCTTACGGTATTGAAAATGTCGCAATTGAAAGTGGGCTTGACACTTTCCTTGACCATAGAAAGAACAATTTGAAAATTAACCACATTATTGTCAAATTATTTCTTGCTAACCTAAACCTTGTTAATCCTCCTAGAAACACTGAAAAATGTGTTCGGACGTCGGTATGTGGTACGGCAATTTTCCTTTCACTAGATAGAATAAATCATATTTTGAATGCTCGACCGGGTGGAATATCGTTACATGATTTGGATTGTAATGTAATTAGACGCGACCAAATAAGCCATCTCTTTTTCGAAGATGATGCTATAGATTTCAGACAAACATCATCTCTTCGACCAAAAGCTAGACTTTTTCCTCGGTTCATGATGAAATCCATTGTTCCAAGAGGCGGCTCTTATCACTTAGTGTATCCTGAAAATTTTAAAGCATTATATGCTATATGTGGGAATGTTCGAGTCAATTGGGCACAATTACTTATGGATGAGTTTCTCTCATTTAACCAAGGCAAGATGCTTCATATTTACTATGGAGAATATATAATGAGATTAATCAATGACTTAGTCGTACATGCTCCAGAATCCGAAACTACCAAAGTTCATCATTTTGATTCAAGGACCATTAAATTAATGAAGTTGCCTAATGCTCCACCAAGATTTATAAAATTTGACCAATGGCGTGCTACTCCTAGAGATCAACTACACCATAGCCATTCCACACCACAACCAACCACTCATTCTACGGAACGCTTAACTCGCCAGTCCACAATTCAAAGACCAACACCCGGACTTGGTACAGAAGCGGCTATTGATCTTTTGGCTCGAAATCAATTAGCTTTAGATGCCTGTCTACGGAAAATAGATGGAAGATTCAAGAAAATCAAAGGCTTCTTTGTTAATCTTTGGGATGCTTTGTCATGCACTTTTGAAGCCGGTACCTCTCATCTTGCTCCCGAAAAAAGACCAGCACCTAATTTCTCTTGGTCAACTTCGGAGAATACAAGTTTTGGAACATCACGAACTCATACTTCTCATACTCAGCGTCGTGATAAAGAACATGCTCCTCCTAATGAAAATATTCGTCCAGAATATTGGGATACCGACGAGGATGAGGAGTGATCTTGTTGTTTTTTGTCCTGCTATTGGATTATTTCAAGTATTATGTTTTTATTGTGAACTATATTTCTATTTTATGACGTTTTAAGTAATGGTATCATTAACATTTTATTTGGTTTCGGTATGTAAATTTAATTCTATGTTCCTAAATTTGATACATGTTCCGTATTGTTTTTTACATTTTATGTATCATAAGTATTCCTTTTTGTCGATGACAAAGGGGGAGAAATATATGAAAGCTAACAAGTTTTTGTAGAAAAGTCGCCATATATTCAAGGGGAGAATTACAATATATATATGTATATACTACTTCGTCACATAAGTATTGTCATCAATCAAAAAGGGGGAGAATGTTGATTCATGGGTTTTGATTCATGACACAAGCTTCAGAGATCATAAGACGAACTACAAAGAGAATACTATACAAAGGCGACAAAAAGAGAATAAATGTATGTTGTGCACTACAAAGGAGACAAGATTACAATCCAGAGATTAGTATGAATATTTTATTATGTTGAGTCTTAGAATATTGTTAAAATCATTCCTCAAGTAGTCACACACACATACAAATAGTTGTATATTGTTTTATACTTGAAAAAATGTGATCTGTGCACATAACAGCATGTCAGTCGACCGACCAGTAAACTCGGCTGATCGAACCTGTGTTAGTACACAGATATGCACTGTTTTGTGCATGATTTTAAACTCAGCTGACCAGCCAGAATTTTCAGTCAACCGACTTGGAAATAACGGCTATTTTTCTGAAGAGTTGCGATCGTTCGTTAAGAGGAATCACCTTCAATCCAAGAGATATGGTCACAACTTTTGATTGAAACTCTTCATGAAAGATTGTAACTATTCTACAACTATATAAACATGTTTAATTCACATCTACAATCACCAATTTCTTGTTTATAATTCTGAAATCTATTCTCTATTTATTTCTACAAATAAAAGCATTCATTCTCATTCAATATCGCTAGAATCCCTGAATTAATTCATATACTTTGATTCTACGCGATTATCCTCCTTCTAAATCTTCACACACACTATATATTCTTGAGGATTTGATTATATGAGATTTGTACTATCAAAAGACAATCCGTGTTATTTAGAACACATTCGTCAACAAGTTATTTGTATTAAGTTGAAGTCCTCTTCGGCTGTTGAGGCGGAAAAATTCCTGTTCGGCTGCTCAAGTGTTGTATACCTATTCCTCCGGGTTAAGTGATGGGTTTAGTCAAAGTTAAATCCAGAGGGTATTCTGGGACTGGACGTAGAACGGGAAGTTCGAACCAGTATAAAAATTCCTGGTGTGCATACTTTAATTTTTATTTTACTGCTATTATCAGTTTCCGCATTTATATACCATATTACACGATCCTTAGTACTGCACGTACATTTTCAAATTCTTATTTAAATAGAATTTAAATCAGCTTTCGAAATCATTTTTAATCATATTAAATTCAAGATTTGATAATTTAAAAATTCCAATTATTCAAATAACCCTTATATTTGAAATTTCAAGTTATTTAACTTATAAAATTAACTTTTGAATATTTAAAAACAATTAAATATTCCAAATTCGAATGACTGAAATTCTAGACCATTACATTCACCCCGTTAAAACAATTTCGTCCTGGAATTAGCAAGTAAGAAAAATGCCCTAAACCCATTATCTTTTAAAAACAAGTTAGTTGAAAATAGATTACCAAATTCTTTTAAGCCTTTAACTTTTCAAAACAATTTGTTGAAATTTTGTTATCACCTTTTCCAAGTCTCTAAATTTATTTATAGTTACTAATTAATCTCATTCCAAGTTATAACATAAAAATCAAATTTTAGTTATCAATTTTTTTTTTCAAAATTCTCAAAAAATTTCTAACGCCTTAAATTTACAGAAAATTTCGCCAGCGTCTCCTTTGCGCGGTTCGATCGGAAAAAATTATAATATATTTATAATCTTAAATATACATCTCATCTTCAAGGATGAGTCATCCTATAGGGAAAATTATGAAAGTACGATATGTAATCCGAGATGTGTACCTTTTCATAGTGTTAGCAAGCAAATACAATCAACATAATGCGAAAGCGAGCTCCAAATGTGAAGCATTTGCCATCCGCATGTACTAAACACTCAACAACCAATAAGAACAAGCATTGGGAAGTAATATCAATATATAACATGTACTAATACAATAACTATATGCAAATGTAACAAATGTAATCAAAGAAACCATCAAACAAATAATATCCATCTAATTAATTTATAACCATTTCAATTTACATTTTCCAATTTTAGCATTTAATTTATTAAGGCCATGCGATGTACATATACAATCCATACGCAAAACCATACCTAATCGCTCGCTTAACCATACAATTTCACTTCCGTACTAGTATCGTTCACACAACCACTCTAGTGCGGACTCAGATCCAGTTCCTTGATTAGAAACCGACATTCTCCTTGCATAGCCATATACTATGACAGAGAATATCAGAATCAATCAAAAATCCATATCCAGTGTTCACCGTCGAGAATCGAGTGAAAAATCCTAACTCGGACCGATGTAAATCATCTCGAAATCGTATATTCAAATCTTGGTCAAATAGTTATGCAAATAAAATGATCTACGTACAACTTATGTATTTATTTCAATTGGTTTCTTGTTATATCCCATTCTTTTTTTACCGATTCTTTTTTTACATTCATTTGTTCATAACCATTATTCACATTGCTTTTATTCACATTCATTTATTTACTTTCATTTTTCATATTAATTTTCATTTACATTAATTTTATTTTTAACAACATTTCACTCAATACTAAATTCATTTATGAATCATGTAATGACTCGTAATTTTTAGTCTTCAAATTTGAATATTTAATTTATTTAATTATTCCGACTTGAATTAAATTATAATAAATATATGTTTCAAATTAAGACCTGATTTTTGATGACGTATTTTTAGTTTAATTTATAGAATTTTTTCATAATTTTTAATTTGAAAAATAATTAAATTTTCGTTTGACACTTTTTATGTCAAACGTCGGCACCTTTTAAACTTTACGGAATAAGTTAACTTGTCTATTCTATTGTTGTTTTATGACTATTTCACATTGTTGTGCACGATCATATTTTTAATTCTGTCGTTTGCGGCTAGTATGCGAACGTGATTTTATGTAGCAGGGTACCCTAGAACTTTTTCAAAACTCATATATTTTTACAAACTCATGTATGCATGTTTCTTGGGTTAAAATATGTGTGGAGCCTTGTCTTTGGAAAGTTGTTTATAAAACTTAAATATTTTTTATAAAAGAAGGAAAGTGGACAAAGTTTGAACACTGTTTACATTTTACATATATATATATTAATGCATGTACAATATTTTCCATACCTGCATATTTCTTTCTGACTTTGAGATTGCTTTGCATTTAAGTATATGTCCTTACATTCCTTAGCTCCTAAGTATGTTCTTATACATACATACATACATACACACACGCGCACATATACATACATACATACATACCTACATACATACCTACATACATATATATATATATATATATATATATATATATATATATATATATCATGCACTCACACAATAGAGGGTGGAAAAACAAAAATATTCACAGAGACACTTTCATTTTCCTATTTTCTCACTGCATCATAAACGTTTACATTTTTTCTTCTCTGTAAACAAAACCACACAGCAAAACATTTTGTTTCCATTTATTTTCTTACTTGATTCAAATGAAACACACAAATATGGGTGTGAGTGGTATGCAAGTGTGCGCGCACTGTATGGGCTTGCATGAGTGAGTATTTGCATGTAAGGTGTGTATACATGCATGGGAGAAGAAGGACGTATGCATGGAAGTGGTAGGGGAAGAAAGGAGGATGTATACATGATGGTGGCGGGGGCATTCCAACACGCATGGAAGAAAAGTGAGAGAGCAAGCATGGAGGAAGGAAAAATATGAACATGCATGTAGACAAAAATATTTTGTACACTCTATTTTTCACGCATGGAGGAAGAAAAGCGTAAGGGAGGTCTCGCATGCGTATTAGGCTGATGGGCGCGGGTTTGATGTTTTTAACCTTGGTTGTATAGAGTATGGAGTAGGAGCTTGCTTCAGAGAGTAAACATGTGGAGTGCTAGCAGGCATGAGGAACTTTAGTGTATAAAGCATGTGCAGAAACAAATGAATGAAGAGCAGGTGAAGAAAGAGGGACGTTTGCATGCATGAGTGAAGAAAGTGAGCAGATGGGCTCGGGTTTGGGTAAGTGGGGTACGCAAGTGGGCTTTGGGTTCTTTATGGGTTTGTTTTTATATTTAAGGAGTAAATAATGTATTATTCTTATTGGAAAATTTTTGAAGCCAAATTCATTTGATAGCTAGTTGAACGAAATGCAAAAATTTATAGCGTAATAGTCGCTATAGGTGCAGTTCGATCGTTTTCAGAAAATTCTCTAAAATAATTAGAAGTAATTCTTTGGAATTTTTCTTCATGGTTTTTAGGTATCCAAAGTATACCAACTAATGTAAAAGAATGGATTAAAAATCATTTGTTAAGACGTCAAAATCTGGGCGCAAAGTTGTAGCAAATTCACCTTAAATGACAGCCCAGGACTTTTGTAGCAATTCTGAAGTGCTGTCTTTGCTTCTGAAACACTTTGAGCTACGAATTATTTTGAAGCATTTGCAGAAATGCTACCTTTACTGTTAGAAACTATAATTTGTTTAAAAATGATATCAAAATTATGTATTTTTCTCTAATCATTTTAGAGTTGTTTTCTAACTTATAATATAGTGTTTTAAAATTAGTTTCAAGTTTAAATATATTTTTAACAATTAACTATGAATTTTTAAATTAATTGGCACGAAGCTCCAAGGGGTGGTGACTGATGCGAAGAGGATGCAGAGTGTAGTTCATCAGGTAAGACGACACGTGTTTTCATCGAAAGAAGAAGGAGATATGGGGAAGAGAAGAATCGTGTAGGGTGATGGTATGCATGGCCGTGAGTATGGCAGGTGGGAACATGAATGGAGGAATATGTATGGGTTTGGGTAACTGTTTGGGCCTTGGGCCATTGAGTTTGGGTAAGGTTTGGTTTAAATAATTTAGTTAAAGTAATTTAGTTAGTAAAATTTAAGTTAGTTGTTTAAAGTATTTGATTTGGGAAGGTGAAGGCTGTTGCTTGCGGTAAGTATGGAGCCGTGTTGGGCTTCAATGCTTGGGTAGGTAAGATTTTATATTAGTGTAGTAAACTAATTTGGTTAAGTTATTTTAGTTAATTTAAATAATTAACTTAGTTTAAATTAGTTAGTTAAGTTAGTTTAATTAATTTGGAAGATGGTTGTTGATGATTGGGTTTTGGGTTTGAACATATAGGTGGGTAGGCATTGCAATAGTTTTGGGTAAGATGATATATATATATATATATATGTATGTATGTATAATATATATATATAATAGTTAAATTAATTTTGTTTAGTTAATGATTAAATGAAATAGTTTTGGGTTGTTGTAGACGGTGTTTTTAGCAACACTTGTTTTGAACCCTTTTTATTAACTATACGAGGAATATAATTAGATATTTACTAATGGATATTCAGTAGAAAAATACAAGTAAATGGTTTTGGGTTTGTTGTGACAATTGATTTTAGAAACATTTATCTTTAACCCATGAATATAATTGAAATTTTAAAAAGGGAGTTTTACAAAGGAATGTTTTCAAAGTGTTAAATGTTTGGGTTTGTTGTGACAATTGTTTTTAGCAACACTTGCATTTAACCCTTATATGTAATTAAACCTTTAATAGGAGAGTTTTAAAGATAATGATAAATGAAGGTGTGTACTATTTATTTTTGTTATAGGTTGAAATGCGCTTGACCAGTTTATGACCATTGAATATTGTATATTGGTTGTTGATTTTGCTCAACTAGTTTATGAGCAATTAAAGATCTATATGCATGGGTTAGGTAGATACGAACACCTTGTGACTAGAGTCTCACAGTTTGACTATAAGGTGTTCGTTGAAAATATTTTACTAAGTAATTGTTATAATAAAAGGTGTTTATTATAATTTTAAAGATGTTATCTTTTAAATGAAATGGTTTCTTTAAAAAGAAATAGAAATATTTAAAAAGGAATATTTTTAAGTTATATTGTATAAAAGTGATTTATATAAAAATATTTATAAAATGTGTTTTACAAATAAAGAATTTCGAGAACTTAAAACCCCGGTGGTTTAAAATTTGTCTCAAAAAGATTTTAAGGAAATAAACAATACCGTGTTTGAAAGTATTTGTGATTATTAGTGCAAAATGATTTGTCACTTCGGGGAACAAAATGATTTATTATGTTAACGATTATTCAGGTAACCCATAACTAAAAAGTGGACAAAAGGGTGGTTTAACCCTTAGTATAGTCTACTCTTTGTATATAGGGATATACTTTGTTTATTTATCTTGTGAAGGCTGGGACCCAGTTGTCTTGTTATTGGGAGAAACGTCCCGATCTGGTCGCATATATTTTGATATGCTTTTATAGTAGTATTTTGAGATTTTCAAATAAATATTTCAAAAGTTATTTGTTTTAAGATCTCGAAGGAAAGTATGATTTAATATAAAGGATATATATTATTATTTCAAAAGGACTTGAAATAAAACCGGAAATTTATTTCAAAGAGGTTGTTTTGGAATATGTATTTTCAAAGGAGATTATTTTTGAAAATAATAAAGTTAATCAGATTTCATAAATCTAAATGCAAAGATTAAGCCAAAGGGGTAGTTTGGGAATTGCATACTTGTTTGATTGTGCATCATAGGTTCCATGAGTCATATTTGCTATAGGAGAACTACGTTGGCTTGATCTTGTATCTAATTGGGTACCCAATTAGATAGGGGTACGTAGGCAGTCACAAGTAGTAGTGATGCAGCCCCAATAATAACCATTTCCTGTTTATTTGTTTATTGGTTGCTATCTGTCTTGTATTGTTGTAGCTTTCCTGCTTACTATTTTATTCCGCATTTAACATGTTTATTGTGTTTGCAGGAATGACTATTGTTGTCTCTTTCATCAGAGTTGTGCAGCGTTAGATATTTGGATTTGTATTTAGTATGTATTAAAGTACACCTAGTAGATTAAATTGATTACTCTGATAATTTGTACAATTGAAATTGTATCCTATACATTTAATAGTGTTGAATATTTATCAAAATTTGTGTATTATGTTGGTAGTTTTCATTCGTAGTTTTAGAACGGACGGATTTTCGGCATTTTGACTGGTCTGAAAAATACGGATCGATACAGCTAGTATCAGATCATATGTAAGGTGCCTATGTAAAATTCACCTATGGTTAGTAAATCAACCTAGGAATTTCAAAATGAAACTACCTTCAATTAATAAATAAAAATGGATAGGATAATGTGACGACCCACCTCCTCGACACTTAGAAATCAACACTAATACATCCAAGGTATTCACGTGCCGCAAATCCAAGCGCCGGAGAGGTTGATTATCATGGGGTAAAAGAAAATAAAGATAGAAGATAGAACAATAACAGAATCTCACATCGTATTTAACAAGTGGGAATCATAAAGGTAGTACATATAATCACTCTTAAAGTGAGATATTAGAGTCATGATAAGTACTAACCCAACTGGGATAGTTATAACGGCCTATACCTACAGGTGCTGGTAGAAACATATACATAATACAAACATAGCAGAAAGTGGTGGTAATCACAAAACGATCCAAATTGCTTCATGCTTCAAGCTTCATGCTCCATACACTCCAAATACTCCAAAATGCTCCTAATCAACTAACTTCTAGGCTGCCCGGGGAAAATTAGGGCACCCAGAGTTTAAGGGAAAAGAAAATAAACTCCGGATCAGTCATGGGACTGGTGTGAGAAACTCAAAATACGCATTTTGAAACCAAAGGTATATCATAAGACCACGCCGCACATAAACATGGAACAGGTTTTTACCTTATGATAACCAAAACATTTGCAACGCAAAATAATTGGGTATTATTTTTAATGACATCCTTTGAAAAAACTTTTCAAGTAAATATATTCAAATAGCCAAAATTGTTACATTGGTTAAATTTAACGGCCTAATAGGTTTACAAGAAAGTCCGAAGGTACTTATTGGAGAATGAATTTCCATACAATGGAAGGTAAGGAACTACCTTCCGTATAGTACATTTCTAGAACAATGTACCGAGAATACACAAACAATCCTCCGCATCTGGCAAGACCGGCCTATCCCTATTCGGCACTCACACATGGCCTGGATAGAACCGAATATGAAATCACCCCGGTCGTAACCGACCTATCTAGGATCCTATAGAATACACCACATACTTGACTTATTAAGAGTAATCTAGAAAGGTGATGACCATACCCTAATGGTTGCAAACCACAAAGCCTTACGGCGTACCCTGTTTAATCCATTACCGGGTGATGAGGTCTGAGGTAGTGATTACCTTTCACATAGCATATTCCACTTTGAATGCCACATTGCCATCCCATAGTCACACAACTTATTTCTACAAACGTATAACTCCTGAGCTCGTACATCTCAGGAAAAGGTGTTAAGCTAAGAGAAGTTGCCTTCTCCGCCACCAAACAGATGATATGTTCATAGAGATCAATTATGTAACTAGAAATGCAACGTCAAGCATTCGTCCATAACAAGTTGCCCAAGAATAGGACAAACCGAAGGCACTCTCCTACCACATCCTATCGAGAGTTACCCCTAGGATTAGTAGCGAGAAGTCCTTGCATCGAAGATCTTAAATGAAGAACTACTTCCATATAATTATGATATGGGAAATTTCCCTGAGGGTTAGTGATAAGCAGCCCTACATTCCATCTTCCAAATCATATCTATGTCTTCACATCGAATACGTAAATTGGTTCGAAGTGGTCTTCGGATAGGAATCACAAAAATCCGACCTCGGTTCCTTCGAACCAATCATCGATAAAAAGATGTTAAGTAAACAGGGAATTATTCTTTGATTGATTTATTTCTTTTATCAAAATATCTTCTAGAGATACAAATTTTTAAAACATTCTTTTCGGTATATTCAGAATCATTAAACCTCTCTTATCAAATTATTTGATTACTTAAAACCCTTTTAAACCTTGGAATAATTTCAAATGATTTCATTTAAATCTTAACATAGATTTCTTAATTCAAAACCTAAAATTTTGATTGAGTTAAAACCATGTTATCTAGGATGTTAATCCAAAACAAGTAAAAAGTGAGCAGTATCTATAGGAATTATCTAATTCAACTTAATATAAATTCCCATATTCATCAAGTACTATGGGCGGAATAATGGAAAAATCACCTTTTAAATTCCACGAATAGTACGAGTTCGCTCTTGGGCTTTAACACCGAGCACAAGAAGATTATCCCCATAAAATCCAAGTTATTTATATTTGGAAAATTATATCATTTATACTTTGAATTTTTTTGATCCAAGTAATTCAAATTTACTATCACGACCGTCAGGCCAGTCCGGATAGCCAGGGAGAGCAGGAAGCTGGTTTTCCAAACCCAAGCATACCCTTAAGGAGGTCAAGTTATTTGATCGACTCTAAATCATTAATCATTTAACCATTCCATAAATTCTTGAAATCAACTTTAAAATAATTTATAAATCATTTGAAAACATTTACAAAATATTTGGAAAAGAATGGTTGCGTTTAAGACTATATTTCAAAAGTTACACAAAGGTGCTGCGGAAAAGTGTTGCAGAAAGTGCTTTTTAAGCTATATTGATCAAAACAACTTTTTATCATTTGGAAATTTATTTTTATAACTCAAATCACTTTTAAAACATTTTAAAATATTTTTTAGAATTTATTTCATATTTCTAAACAATTTTAAAATATCATTTTTAAAGAAATCCTTTTCTGCATTCCGAATTGCAAAACTGTGATTTTTCTAAAAACTTGTTTTCCTCATATTTCAAAATCTACTTTCATGAAATCTCATTTTTATTTCTTTGTTGGAAAACTATAGATATAATAGTTTAGAAAATTCTTATCTCGAAGAATTTCGAGCTATATTTACTTCTATACACTCGTTTGATCTCTATGGCGCGAAATCGCGAACTGCTATTACGCGACACGCCTAATTTTGACTAAACTTTCATTTACCTTTCAAACTTCACCAAAACATTTTCATATGTTTATAAAACTTTTCCAACTCATTTTAAAACCTTTTTGAAGAGGTTTAACATCCCATATACACCAATTCATTTAATAAGGAAAGTGATTTCCTTTATGCTTATCGACGTGTATTTCTATGACTTGCATCAAATAGTATAGTTTAGGAGTTTCTCACCTTGGGTTTAAACGATTAACTAGAAATTTTCTATAACTCTATTATCTGGATTTTGAAGCTCACGATCACTTGGGTTCTTGACTTTAGAGGGCTTGTCCTTGACTAGGAGGCTCACGGCCTAGGGTTGGAGAAGAGGAGGGCTCGGCGTTTTGATGGAAGAAGAGAGGCCGTGGATGGTAGAGAGGAAGAGTGGAGTTTTGGAATAGTTTTGAGATGCTTACGTATATATATGTATATATTATAATTAAATTTCTTTTGAGAAATATTTTGGCATTATTTTGTTAACATGAGAAGACATGAAAGAGGAGAGAAAAGAGCTTAGAAATGAAGAAGAAGTGTTGTGAAATGGAAGAAAAGAGGTGTGGTATTTATAGGCCAAGAAGAGGTAGAAAATATCTACATATACATCACATCTACATCACCTTCACATGCACCACTATTATTCCATCTACATCACCTTAACAAGTTTTTCCTTCCTCCCTATGTGATCCATCACTTCATTTCGCTTCCAAGCCATGTGCATTGACTTAAGGAAGCTTAAGGATGAAGTTTGTGAAAATATCTTAGGTATTTTGTTATATATGTCCGTTTACAATAGTATATATGTTATATGTGTGTGTGTATATATTAATGAGTTCATGTGACATGTATATACATGTGCACGTATGCACACAAGAGAATAAAAACATTTCAACGACTTTGAACAACTTTTGTTCGTCAAACCGTTGAAAATCGGGAAATCGATTCCCAGTCACATTTCTACCTATAAACTAATTTACATATAAATGTAAATAAAATTTGAAAATAAATTTCTCATCATTATTAATTAATTAAAATGATCATATTTTATTAATAAAACCGTATAAATTAATATTAATAATCATTTACCAAAATTGTTCTTACACCGATAAAGCGAAACGAGTTCTTTTATTTCCTTTTCTTTTCTTATGATTTTAAATCAAGTGTATATATATAATTAATGACAGATTATTAATTTATAACTATTTAAGATGAGTTATCAAAATTATTAAAATAATTATTAAATCTTTTTAATCTCCAATAAATTTATTAAAGTGATATATTTGCTGGTCGTTACAGACTTCCCCCCTTAAACAATTTCGTCCTCGAAATTAAGGATAAGAAGAAGGTCACTCGAAAATAAATATATATAACAAAGTGATACATATATATAAGATATAGAAAGTGACATCACCATAGACCGGTGACTACACTATACAGCATACAACTATATATCCATTCTAAACTCAAGATAGGCTTTACGCATTCTCTCTTTTGTCTCTCATGTGCAATTTGCTGCTTCACCACTCCATTGGACTTTAACAAGTCTTACTACTTTCCTCCTTAATCGCTTCTCATCGCCATCCCCAATTCGCATAGGTTGCCTGATAACGGCCAAATTAGGCTCGGCTTCCAAATCTTCTTGAACGGTTGTTTCTATAATCTGCTCTGGATCATGCACAAATTTTCGTAGTTAAGATATGTGAAAGACACTATGCACACCCGACAATCTTTTGGGAAATTCCAGCTTATAAGCCAATGGGCCAATCCTCTCGAAAATGGGAAAAGGTCCAATAAATCGAGGTGCCAATTTTCCAATTCTTCCAAATCTCACCACTCCTCTCATTGGGGAAACCTTCAGGAATACATAATCTCCTACCGAGAATTCCAAATTTCTACGCCTCCTGTCCACATAAATCGTTTGCCTGCTCTAGGATTCTCTTTTATTTCCTAATCTTATGAACCTTTTCTGAAGCTTCTCTAATCATGTCAGGGCCAAGTACCAATCGGTCTTCGGTCTTGATCCAGCATACTAGGGATCTACACGGATGACCATTAGCTTTGTATGGGGCCATGCCAATACTAGCATGATAACTATTATTATAAGAGAATTCTATCAGATGAAGTTAGCTTTCCCATGAACCTCCAAAATCTAAGATATAAGCTCTTTGAAGATCCTCCAACACCCGATTTACCCTATCAGTTTGTCCATCGGTCTAGGGGGTGATATGCGGTACTAATGTTTAGCTTTGTTCCCAAAGTTGACTGCAATGCTTCCCAAAACTTACTGGTAAATATTGGGTCTCTATCACTAACTATGCTACTAGGGACACCATGCAATCAAACTATTTCCTTCACATATATTTCCACAAGGCTTGCAGCAGTTCATGTTGGCTTAACAGGGATGAAGTGCGCGCTTTTGGTTCGACGATCTATGATGACCCAAATGCTTTCATTCCCCTTTCTTGATCGAGGCAAACCGTCTATGAAATCTATTGATATTTGATCCCATTTCCAAGTGGGAATTTCAAGAGGTTGGAGTAACCCAGCAGTCTTTTGTTGATCACTCTTGATCTGTTAACAATTTGCACATTTACTTACGTGGATGGAAATGTCTCTCTTGATAACTCCCCACTAGAAAGCCTTTTTATGTCCCTATACATCTTTGTCACTCCGGGATGTATTGCAAGTGTAGAGTAGTGACATTCAGTTAAAACTTCTTGTCTAATCCCATCGACATTGGGGACACATATCCTCCCATTCATCCTCAAGATTCCTTGCTCATCCAATTTGAAAACTTCCCATCTTCCGGGTATCATATTCTTTTGTACTTCCCTTGCTATTTTTGCCATGATCTGGTCCTTGAGCTGACTCTCCTTTATTCGACAAATCAATGCTAGACGCATCACTAAATGAGCTATAACGGCCTGCTTTCTACTCAGAGCATCGGCCACAACATTGGCCTTTCTTGGTGTATATAGAATATCCAAATCATACGATGCGAAGAAATCCAACCAAAGTTGCTGCCTCATATATATGTCCTTCTTAGTGAAAAGATATTTCAAATATTTGTGGTCTGTGAAAAGCTCAAACTTTGCACCTATTTAAAGAAGGAATATTATTTACTAGGGTCAATCAAAGTCTATTTAAAATAAACTATAATGAATTCTTACCTAGTAGATAATGTCTCCACATTTTTAATGCAAACACAACGGCTAATAGCTCTAAGTCATGTGTTGCATAATTCATTTCGAGGATCTTCAGTTGTTTACTTGCATAAGCAATGGCCTTTCCATACTGCATTAGAACCGCACCAACTCCCTCCCCACAAGCATCTGTATATACAGTAAATCCGCCATTTTCATCTGCTACTGCTAATACGGGAGCAGTAGTTAATCTTTTCTTGAGCTCTTGAAAAGCTTCTTCACATTTTTGTGTCCACTCAAACTTGACATCTTTCATGGTCAGCTTTGTTAAGTGAGAGGAAATCTTGGAGAAGTCTTGAATAAATCTTCGATAGCATCCTGCTAATCCCAAAAAACTGCGAACGTCCTTAGGAGTTTGGGGTTGTTTCCAGTCTAGAATAGTCGTAATCTTTATTGGATCAACTATAATTCCCTCTCTTGACAGCACGTGTCCAAGGAACCTTATTCTTTTTCCCAGAAGTGGCATTCTGAGAATTTAGCTTTCAACACATTTCTCCTAAATATTTCTAATACAATTTCAAGATGCCCTTCATGTTCTTCCTCATTCTTTGAATATATCAAAATGTCATCCATAAAGACTAATACGAATTTATTGAGTACTTTTCTAAATACCCTATTCATAAGGTCAACGAAATAGGCGGGAGCATTTGCTAGCCCAAAGGGCATAACCAGCCATTCGTAGAATTCATTTGAGCTTCTGAATGCGGTTAAAGGAATGTAATCTTCTGTTATCCTTAGTTGATG
Organism: Allium fistulosum; assembly: GCA_030737815.1. Lineage (NCBI taxonomy): Eukaryota > Viridiplantae > Streptophyta > Magnoliopsida > Asparagales > Amaryllidaceae > Allium > Allium fistulosum. The sequence goes on from CM060903.1 coordinate 539,313,508, forward strand.
GATTCCGGTGGCTAAGTCCATTTTTGGGAATACCCTAGCCCCATGTAATTGCTCAAACATATCATCTATGCGGGTAGAGGATACTTGTTTTTTTATTGTTCGTTTGTTTAGATCTCTATAGTCCATACACAACCTTAGCGAGCCATAGGAATTTGCAACAAAGAACACTGCTGCCCCCAAACTTGAGCGACTGGTCTTATCAATCCCTTCTTCAACAACTCATCGGTTTTTTTCTTAATTCTTCCATCTCTTTACAAGCCATTTTCCGAATTGGGTGAACAACTGGACTTGTGTTGGGAAGTAAATCTATGCAGAATTCAATTTCTCGATGGGTTGGTAGGCTTTTTACTTCTTCAGAAACATCACAAAACTCCCTTACTATGGGTATTTCTTCTAGATGTTTTTGGAATAAATTAAGCGCGTATATATAATTCCGCTTTATGGAACTAGGGTTCTCGCATTTTATCACAAAAGGTCTACCTCTTCTATTTGGTAATAGTAATGTCCTTTTATTATATTCACGAAAAGCTTTATATTTGGATAAGCAATCCATACCGAGTAAAATTTCAAATTCATCAAAGTTAAGAACTATTGGATTGCATGGAAAAATCTGGGATAGGTAGGTAACTTGGATTCCTTCACAAATCATAATGAGATTAGCCGTTTTTCTTATTGGGTTAGACACACATATGGGAATATCTAATATTTGTGATTTAAGTTTAAGTCTATCAACTAGTTTCTTGGGAATAAAGCTGCGGGAAGCCCTAGTATCAAACAATACTCTAACTAATATGGCATTAATATCAATTTTACCTTCCAATACTCCCTTTCCCTTTGCATCTGTTGAGGTTGAAGGTTCGTCTTTAATAACAAATACTCTAGCTTACTCTCCTTTCTTTATTAAGGGACATTCTGTTATCCTGTGTTCTGGCTTGTGGCAGTTGTAGCAGGTTCCCCTTTGTCCCTTGGGATTTTTGTAGGATATGGAAAGGTGACCTTTTTGCTGGCAAATATAACAGGTTACATCTTTCAAACGATCTACCTTCGGCTTGGCTTTCTCTGGCTTCTTCCCTTGATAGTTAAATTTTCTTTTCTTCCAATAGTTGTTGCCATTACTTTGGGTCGTGGGTGGGTCTTTCTCATCTAGGGTTTCATATCGGAAACCCATATCCAACAAATCCATGAAAGTCCCCTTCAAATGCAACGTCATTCTGTCTTGATATTATTTCTTCATTATAGAATTAAACATTTCATTCTTTTTCAGAGGAGTGTTAATTAGACCAGGTCCAAATCATGACAATTCATTAAATTGTTAGTATATTCTTCTACTGACATCTCCCCATGTTTCAAATCCATAAAGCTTCGGTAAAGGCATGCTTTTCCATATGCAGGCATATATTGCTCTTGCAATACCTTCTTGAATTTTGCCCAAGAAAAATTATCTTCTGATTCAGTCATAGTAATGGACTCCCACCAGGCGAGAGCTCCATCCTATAATTGCCAAGAGGCCAAGAATCTCTTCTGCTCCTCTGTAATATTTAGCCCTTTGAAAATCCTTTCACATGAAAGGATCCATGCTTGTACTTCTATGATGGATTTCGTGCCCTTGAACGGTTTTCCTTCCAAACTGGTATAGTTCCTGCATAAAGTGGCAAAGTTAATTTGGGATTGCACCCGAATTGTTGCTTCCTCGATTATTGTGGCTGCGGGAGTTCGACCATTTGTATTTATGATACTGCTACCTCCCCTTCCCCTACCTCGTCCTCTTCTTCCACTCATTTCCTACTATCTGCGTATAGTAAGGAAATATCTTTTTAGAATATATAGACGAGATATCTTAGGAAATTGTCATAAAGTTTGAATATACATTTTTTGGAATATTTTTTTAAGTGTGCGCTCTCTCAGACTAAACTCATTCTAGGGCATTACTAACCGTATCTGTAATGAGTTGACCCCATTAAGGCTTAGGTATTCACTAAACCATAAGCTCTGATACCAAATGTGACGACCCACCTCCTCGACCCTTAGAAATCGACACTAATACATCCTCGGTATTCACGTGCCGCAAACCCTAGCGCTGGAGAGGTAGATTATCGTGGGGTAAAAGAAAATAAAGATAGAAGATAGAACAATAACAGAATCTCACGTCGTATTTAACAAGTGGAAATCATAATGGTAGTACATATAATCACTCTCAATTTGAGATATCAGAGTCATGATAAGTACAAATGTAACATCCTAAAATTTTCAACCATTCGCATCCATACATGTCGAATTGGAATTGCTCAAAATATGAGATTGTTAATTTAAATATGGCAAAACTCAGTATATAAAGTAAATAAATAATCATAGAATCATAGATACAGAGTAATATAACAATAATGCAGCGGAAACCAAAGGAATAGTAGTTCATGAAGCTATTATATATATAACAGAGTTAAACAACATACAACATGAGTCACAAATACATGGATGTCTCAATACAATAGTCAAATACAAGATCAGAATACATGACTGGAATCAACTGAATTACTGCAAGTTGGATAGATAGTTGGATCTCCAAGCGAAGCTCCAACTCCAAAGGTGAGTCTCAAATGCTGTATCACTCAGTCTGACCCGAGCGTAAAGCAAAACACAAAACACTCGAGTCAGGATTAACATTCTTTTATCAATAAATCCAACTCAAGTGAAATATCAACTGAAATACAAGTAACTCAAAGGATGTTTGGGATAACCATCCTCTAAGGATCCGTTAAACTATCTATTATGTAGTACAATACGCTATTATAATATGTCTATAGTAAAGTAAACTATTAAAATAGCGTTAAGGCTTTACATTTTCCACCTTAACACATTTTATATATTCCCATAGTCTATACAGTACCGTAATCTCCCCCGTAATGGGCGTCGTCAGAGGGCCCTCCATAGGTATGGTACAAAACAAACTCGTAAAAGGCGCGCTAGGGTAGGTGACACGGCACAGCTAGGCAATGCCAGGGTAGATATACCAATTACACTTCCTGGCCGGTGGTAACGCAGAGCCACAGCAATCGCCCACCTCGAGCCACACTCTCGAAAATCGGATAAATTCTATTACATTTTATGTATATATATTTATTTACCTAGAATTGTCTGAAGTTAATCGGAAATTCAATTCTTAAATTTTATCTTAAAGGATGATTCCAAATAAAGCCAAGATTTTGAATAAATAGTTAAACTTGAAATAAGTTGAATGAGAAAATTTTACTTGTATAATACTTAATTACATTTCAATATAACTTACCTAAATTATTCAGATGTTAAAAATGTAATTGGATAATATACAATATAAAATGACTTTATAAGGAAAGATTTGAGTGTTATAATAAATGTTATACACTTAAATTTTATTATAAAGATGTTAATAGAGATAAATAGAATAGTAAGTTAATTGAAAAATAGATGAGACAAATAAATTTGTTTTAAAAGAATTAATAAATTGAAATTAGATCAACTTATGGAAATACCTTGAATTTAAAATCAATTATTGAACATAAATTAATTTAAATTGAAATTTATATGGTTTAAATTAATTAAATTATATGGTTTAAATATATGTAATAAGATATATTAAGTGGAATAAACTTAATAATAATTTGGAATAAAGAGAATTAAATTTGTTGAATAAAATATGAGTATAATAAATGATTATACAAATTGATGATTTAGAAATGGTTAATTGAGGATGACTAGATAATAAGATAATGAATTTAGAAATAGATAGATTGATTTAACTTAAGTGAACTCAAATGGATTAAAATTAATTAGTTTAATTTGAAACTTATATGGTTTTAATTTAATTGTTTTATTTGAATTTCAATCAATTTCTTTCTGGTTGTTTCTATTCTCCTACCTCCTTCCTTTTCGGGGATGAAAAGTTTTGAGTGGGGGAGAGTGTAACGACCCGTAAATTTCAGTGGTTTTATTTATTTAATTAGTTAAATTTTGTGAAATTTTAAACAATAAAATTTTGAAATTTATATTTGATATTTGAAATGCGTCTGTTTTAACATAGCAATTGGTAAATTTTCATCAAATAATTTGGAAGTTTATTTTCGTGTGTAATTTTATTTCAATCTATATCAGTTAAAAATTAATGATAATAAAAGTGTTCAGAACCCTAAATATGTCAACATGAGAAAATTTATTTAGAACACTCTGAATAAGACTGCGTAATCCGTTTCGCAAAATTCGGACGTTTCAAGCTCTGTTTGGATTTTTCGTACGGAATAGCAACGTATATCAGTGTCTGTATCGACTTTTGATAGGATGGTCATACCACTGATATTTGTATACCGTTTTGATCGTCTCGTCGTGCTGATCTCTACGATATAGTTATTTCTGTATTTTAAGGTCCGGTACGTGATGAAAATAATAAACTGTTCGTGGTAACGGTACTAGTGACTTTACAATTTCCTTCGGTTTCAAAATTTGAAACGTACAAGATGGACCACACTATTAAATTGTTTAATGAGGCGGCTGAATCTTAGCATGACCGTTGACATTCCTAGCATTCAAATTATTTATAGTGGTTCATTCTCTTACGTTATTCTTTCCTATTCTTTTCCATATTTGTGAAGCCTGCTCCTATAGCAATTCATCTTCTCCAGATTCCACTTGCATGGTCACACAAGAGCCAAAGCCCACGCCCACACCCTGCTTCCACCTTCCCCGTAGCCGATCATCCTCTGCACCTTGTTTCTCATCTCCACCTCAACCGAGAACCCATCAACCTGTGCTCCAGCCGACAGCCATCATTCCATGCGTGCAACTACAGACTGTTCTCCTTCCTCCTTTTCCTATTTTTCCTTTTACTCGAACCTACCTTGTTGTGCTTTTCTTCCTAGACTTGCATGTTATTCAAGGTATTTTATCTATATATTGTAAAGCTATGATAGCCTATATAAAATTTATATACTATGTTAGTTTTCTATCATATAAATATGGTTATATGAACGTATATACTCAAATTTGAGCCAAGTTAATTTACACATAGTATATATATATATATATATATATATATATTGTTTGCACAAAAAATGGACAAACACCTCAAAGTTGTATGATTTAGTAAATCTTATGTTGTTCTTAGCGATTTTGGAGGTTTATGCAAATATGTAAAAAACAGGGACTAAGCTGTAAAAAGACACGCAAGTTTATAGTGGTTCAGCCAGAATGTGCCTACGTCCACTTTATATGTTATTTCACTTCTCTAGTTTTGATTACAAGTACAAAGCTTTGATACGAATAAAAGAAAGTTGTTTTAAGAGTTCCTTCCGTGCTTGAGCTCTCAAAACTTGTCCCCATTGTTGTACCCCTGCCCCTCTATTTATAGAGTGAGGTTGGGGGCAGGGGTCTCGGATGTATACAGCTGCTGGTGGGCCTGGGCTGAAGTGATCTGGCCTGGCAGTCTGGTTCGGCATCTTCTTGGTTCGGTCATGAGGTGGTTCGGTGATGGGTGGAGAGGTTTTGGTCCGGTTGTATTTGGTTCGGTGGTAGCTTGGATCGGTGGTGGCTTGGATCGGTGGTAGCTTGGATCGGTGGTAGCTTGGATCGGTGGTAGCTTGGATCGGTGAAGTGTGGATCGGTCTTGGTTTGGTCCGGTGAAGTATGGAGTTGGCTCGGTGGTGAAGTGTGGATCGGTCTTGGTTTGGTCCGGTTGTATTTGGTTCGGTGGTAGCTTGGATCGGTGGTGGCTTGGATCGGTGGTAGCTTGGATCGGTGGTAGCTTGGATGTGGCTGGTTCGGTCGAAATCATATACAACACTTGCCCCCCAAAGTAGGGCGTGTGCGTGTGCATGTCCTGCTTTGTTTTTCGACAATCCCTTTTTACCATCTTCATCCGGTTCCCACTACCGAACCATCTGATCCGGTATTCTGCTTTCCCTTATAAGTAGGGGACTAGGACCTCCGTTTTTTCTATCTGCCGAATCGCTTCGAAAGTATTAGCCGAATCAAACCTCTAGCCAAATCAAGTGAGAGTTTTAGCCGAACCAAGTCCTTAGCCGAATCAAGTGAGAGTTTTAGCCGAACCAAGTCCTTAGCCGAATCACCCAAGGTTTTTAGCCGAATCAGGTACTACTCCTTTTGCCGAATGAAACCGAAAGGTTGTTAATGCCGAATGTTTCTTCATATCATACTACCGAATGGACTATTGACTTGTTGCATCTGCCCGCCGAATGAACTGTTGTATCGAGTGAACATGTGTTTCATACTTTGAATTTTTAAGCGAAATTCCAGATTACGCTGCTGGTATATTCTAACGATATACTTTTCCCATGTTTGCAGATAAATGTCTCGAAAAGTTGAAACTCGATCAGATAAGAGGAGATCCGGGGGTGAAGGAGAACCCTCGGCCGTGCCCCCAGCTCAATCAGGATCGGAGCGTCATGGGCCCGCCCCGAGGTCATTAGTGGATGGATATGGTCCCCAGGAGCTGCTGGATTCCCCGCCTGACTGCTTTCCTAGCTCTCTCAAAGAGGAGCAGCTCGATGTTATATCTCGTTCCTTTGGGATCGATAGAGCCCTCATGCTGCTGTCGGGCCCAGGAGTCATGCCATATAGTCCTCCCGAAGGATACTTTGCTTATAGTAGGTACCATTGCATGTGTGGTGCTATCCCGCCTCTCAATGCTTGGGTAGTCAGCTTCCTCACGTATCTGAAGGTGGCCCCATTCCAGCTTCAGCCCAACTCTTATGCCATACTGGTGAGCCTTTTCGTTATTTTTCGGAGGAAGTATGGTCGCGCTCCCTCCAACCGGGAGATCCGGTACTTGTATAATTTAAGGGGCTATAAGAAGGGGTCCCCATATATTAGCTTGGAGTCCGCTGTGACCTTCAAGCCGGTCCTGGACCTGTACTCTAAATTCAACATGTTCAAGAAAGAGTGGTTCTTTGTTAGGGACGACTCCGTCTCCATCCGACGCTTTACCTCTGGATGTAAGTTGATGCTTTTACTTATAATTTCCATTCCGATTGCGATGCTTCTTCTCATACTTTCTCATTTTTGCTAGCGACAGGTGGCTTTCCGGTTGTGGAGACTGACCGCTTGGTTCAGACGGCGGCTGAGATAGAAGCCATTCTTGGGAAATACAAATCATCTGCCTTCTTGATTAGAAATGCGATTCTTCTGGAATATAACTTGATCCTTCCGCAGCAGTCTGTAGTTAAGTTGAGGGAAACGGCGGAAGAGAGGGCGGCTGCTCAGGCTAAGGGAGGCGTTGCGGCAGAGGGTGGAAAGAGAAAACCATTCACGAAACCTCCAGCCGTCGGAGGTAAGAAACTTAAGAGGTCGGACGGTCCTTCTCCCAGCAATTGTCCACTTACTCAGGGGGAGATAGATGCGGAGGAAGAAAGAGGTGAGGCGGAGGGCGGAAGTGACGTTGAGCGTCTTGGTGATGATGGTGGCGATGGACAGGGTGGTGATGGTTCCAGGGCTCTGTCTTCTGGGCAAGTAGGCGAAATGCAAGAGTGGACGGATGATGCTTTCCGCCGAGCTTTTGAGGGGTTGGATGATGATCCGGCTTTGGTAGAGAAGACCGGGAAGGCGGACAAAGCCGGGACTGGTGCAAGTGAGTCTTCTTCGACCATTCCGGCCAAGGTGGCTCCGACGATTCAAGGTGAACTCTTGACTCCTGCATGCTTCACTAATGATAGGGACTTAGGAATATTTTATGACCCGCTCCCGTCCTGGAATGAAATCCAGGACTTATTGCAGTATCCCACTCCTCCCCAGGGTTTGTACAATCACAGCTGTGTTTCTTCCCCCCCCCCTTTTTTTTTAACTTGTAATTTACCGCGTTTCTCGAATCGTATAGTAATGTAAGATTGTGACACTTGTTCTTTATATCAGGAGCAGGCAAGACGCCCAAAGCTTCAGATCTCCGACACAGGCTTGAGCAATATAAACTTTCCAAAATTTCTGCTAAGCCGAAGCCCTCAACCCAACGCTCTGGGGATGTAGTCGGATACCGTCCTCTTCTTGGGGTCATCGAAGAGGGTATTCAGCAGAGGAAGAGGAGTCATCCTTTATCCGAAACTTCGCCCGATCCTCAGCCTCCGGCTCAGCCTATTCATGATATTACTGAGGAGGGTAGCGAGTTTGTACCTTCTCCACACCCGTCCGGAAACCCTTCTGTTATTCATATCGACCGTCCCGACTTGGCCCGTAATCCATTTGCGGGTCATCCTGATCTGGATCCAGGTTCTCATGATATTACTTTTGACGAAGTCACTGGTGAACACCTTCTCCCCCGTAACCCCATGGTACGAGTACTTGATGAAGCCAAGTCCTTAGATCTCGATCTACTCACTACTCGTATAGTCACTATGGGAGACGAGGCCAAAGCTAATATTGATCGGGTGGCAGAGGAGACCAAGAAGCTGATGGGGCATCATGCTCGGCTGGTTAAGGCCGGTGAGGAGATTGGGAGCGCCAATATCCGACTTCGATTGGTGGTTTCGGATCAGGCCAAACAGCTTGCGGATCAGGCTATCCAGATTTCTCAGCATGAGGCTGCTACCGGGCGACTAAGGAAAACCATGGAAGAGGCCAGTCGGGCCGAATTGCGGAAAATGGAAGCTGCTTGCAAAGAGCGGATTGACATGGCTATTGCCACGGTGGATGAGGTTCGGAGAGCGGATCTCGAGCAGGTGGAGGAATTGTCCGAGAAACTTGAGGCTGCAGAGCTTGCTCAAGCTAAGTTGAGGGAAGAGATGGAGGTGATGCGGAGGTCCCTTCAGGCTGATTGCTCGAGATACAGACTGGAGAGAGATGCTGCCGTCGAAAGGTTGTCGGCTTCCGATGCCCGGATGAGGGAGTTTGAGGAGAATGAGGGAATGATGGATGACATGCTCCAGGACATGTATTCCCGGACTTGGAAGCAGGGCAATCTCTCTTGGATGGATGATTATCCCAGGGTCATGGCCAAGATCTATCTTCGGGCTTTGGAGGAGGCTCAGGCTGACGCAGATAAAGAGGGTGGGACGGTCTTCAGTATGGATGTGGTCACTGCCCAGTTCACCAAGGAGGAGAAAGTGGCGGTAAAGGAGGGTATGCGGCTGCTTGCTGCTGAAGAGGCAGGTGTGCAGGTAGAGGATGACGACCAGGATGGTCAAGAAGCAGGTGCTGGTAAGTCTTCCTTTCTAGTCTTTCCGTTAACTTGGTTACTCATCCCTAATGAATCCTTTTTATGACCGGACAGGCGGGCAAAAGAGCAAGGACAAGACTTCGACGCAACCGGCTCCCTGATTGGACCTGGAAAATTCTTTTCGTAGGCTTGGCATCGTTGTATCTGTTAGTCTTAAGACAGTAGAGTAACTTCTAAGTTGTAATTCTTGCTACTTGTAATAACATTATTCTTGACGTGTAATTTTTTAGCTTAAGCTGATTTTGTCGTTTCTTGAATATTTGTTGCTATTTCGACATATCGTATGAGAAATGTAGCTATGTATAATTCTTGTAATTAAATTGTGTTTGATGTCAGATTCTGGTTTTAAATCATAATCTCATGACTTGCAATGTTAGCGTGTGGTGTGAAAAAATTAAATTACAGTCATGCATCTGCACATAAAGGAAGAAAATACCGCCTTTCATGTTCTGTTTGTAAATGGCAGTTTCGAATATCTTGTATGACCAAGCATGGAAAGCAGTTGAATGCCCTGCCATCTGATTGTGAATCTCTGCACCCATTGGCGGGTATCTCTTACCCTGCATCCTGTACTTTATGGTTTGTTATAGAGGATAGGAGGAAAGTTTTTTAAGTAAAATTGAAATATGTGAAATAGTAAAACTTCCAGTCACGGAAGGCCTTCGATGTGCTTAAGTTCGTGGCAAACGGGTTTTGTAGTCACTTTCCCTAGCTGTGGGTCTTGGAGACATTTGTCACCCATCTTACGCCTCCGCGGGGAGTTAATTCTTTTTTACCACAGCCGCACTTAAGACACACCGGAGCCGAGATCGCGCACAGTAACTACCCGGGCCATTATGGCCCGTACTCATGGGTATTATTCGACTTACTGTGGCCGGCTAGCGTGGGTGCCGATCGTCAACTGTGAACTGCCCCTGGCTGGCTACACCTTATGTTGGGGCTTACAATCGGTTCACAGTTGCCGGCGAGCCTAACGCCGTAATGAGCTGCCTCGGCTATAGTCGGCCTTCTCGGTGGCTTATGATCGGCTCATTACAGTTGGCTTTAAGGGCCGTCGCGAGCAATGAGTTAACCCGCAGCAGAGGGATGCTGGAGCAAAAGTGTCTCATTGACGAGGGCATAGATTCGCATAGTACCTGTTGGGTCTTGTCCACGTGAAGTTGCATCGTGGAGTGCTTTGAATAGAAATGCTATATGCTCAGGATTTTGTTCAACAGAAAAGGATAAAGTTAACAAGCGGCCAAGATACAAAGGAACAAGTTAAAAAAGAGACAAGGCTTTTTTAAAGTGGTTCGGCACGAAAAAATGCCTACGTCCACTGATTCTCTTTGTTAATTCACTTCATATGGGCAATACAAGTTAAGAAAAGTATCGACGGAGGTGTTGGATGTTCCATGCCCTCTGGAACACCTCTCCGTCCACTGTTGACAAAATATAGGCTCCGTTGTGGAGATCTTTATGAATTACATATGGTCCATCCCAGATTGGGTCTAGTGCTCCGGGGCGAGGGAAGATTCGCTTGAGGACAAGATCCCCTTCTCGTAAGGTACGATGCTTGACTTTGGAGTTGTATTGTGCTGCCACCTTTTGCTTGTGGGCTGCTGTTTTTAGGACTGCATCATTCCTTCTCTCCTCGATTAGATCCAAAGACATGTTGAGGAGCTCTTCGTTCTCTTCTGGGTTATAGTGGATCCTACGGTGGGAAGGCACAATGGTTTCAACTGGGAGCATAGCCTCCGATCCGTATGCCAAAGAGAAAGGAGTGTGTCCTGTTGATGTTCTGAAAGATGTGCGGTAGGCCCATAGTGCCGTAGGGAGTTCATCCACCCAAGCGCCCTTTGACTTTTCGAGCTTCTTTTTTATCAGAGTTTTCAGAATTTTGTTGACTGCTTCGACTTGTCCGTTTGCTTGGGGATATGCTACGGATGAGAAGCTTTTGTGAATTCCGTGTTCTTGGCACCAGTTCGCGAATTCCTCGCTGTCAAACTGAAGTCCATTGTCCGATATGATTTTTTGTGGGACTCCGTACCTGCACAGAACATTTTTGATTAAGAAGTTGATAACTTTCGCTGAAGATACTTTATTTAGAGGTTCTGCTTCCACCCATTTGGTGAAATAGTCGACTGCTACTATAGCATATTTGGCGCCGCCTCGACCCATTGGCAGTTCACCGATTAAGTCAATTCCCCATACTGCAAAGGGCCAAGGGCTGGTCATCTGAGTAATCTCGGTTGTTGGTAGCCGAGGGATCTTAGCAAATTTTTGGCATCTGTCACACTTCTTGACGAAATCTAAGGCGTCCTTGCTTAAGGTGGGCCAGAAATATCCGTATCGGAGTATCTTTTTTGCTAACGTTTGCCCTCCGGTGTGATCTCCGCAGCTTCCTTGATGAATGTTGGATAAGATTTCCTTGGCTTCCCTTCCAGCGACACACCTTAACAATGGGTTAGAGAACCCGCGTCGATAGAGGATGTCTCCTTGTATTGTGTAGCGGGACGCTTTCCTCAAGATTTTCTTGACTTCGTTACGCCCGTCGGGTAGTGTGCCATTTTGTAGGTAGTCTCGGATGGGAGTCATCCAAGTTGCTTCTTCGGTTGCAGCTAGCAGATTCACTTGCTCAAAACTTGGGATCGTTTGCCTTGAGACAGTTACTGCCCCGAAGATGGCGACGTCTCTTATACTTGCTTGCTTTGCCAATTCGTCGGCCTCTTGGTTCTCTTCCCGAGGGATGTGTTTGACTAAGTAGTGGTCCAATCGGCTGAGAAGTGACTTGGTCTTCTTTAGATATGCTATGAGTCGCTCTTCTCGAGCTTGGAATTCCCCTAGTATTTGATTAACAATAAGCTGAGAATTGCTGTGAAGACACAAAGAATTGGCTCCGATCTCGATAGCAATTTCTAATCCGGCTATTACGGCTTCATATTCTGCATCGTTGTTGGTGGCAGCGAACTCCAACCTTATAGCATAGTGCAGTTTATTTCCCCTGGGAGTGATTATTACCACGCCTGCCCCCGAGCCTTGTTCGTTAGATGCACCGTCCACAAAGAGATTCCACTTGATATCTTCTGTTATTTCCAGTTGCTCCTTATCCTCGTTGGTAGTGAATTCTGCAATGAAATCAGCCATGGCTTGTCCCTTGATGGCGGTGCGAGGGTGATAGGTGATATCATATTGACTCAGCTCAATACACCATTTAAGTAGTCGCCCGGAAGTGTCGGGACGATGGAGTACCTGCCTCAGTGGCTGATCGGTCAGAACTTTGATGGAATGGGATTGGAAGTAGTGACGTAGCTTTCGTGAAGTGATTAGTAAACAGTATGCTAACTTTTCAAGCTTAGGATATCTGACTTCTGCCCCAGTAAACCTTTTACTGACGAAGTAAACTGGTCGTTGCGTGCGGTTGTCTTCCCTTACCAAGGCAGCGCTTAGAGCGTGAGATGACACAGCAAGGTATAGGTATAATTCTTCGCCTTCGCTTGGGGTCGAGAGTACCGGTGGTTTCTGGAGGTGTTTGATTAGGTTAAGGAAAGCGGTTAAGCATTCGTCCGTCCATTCGAACTTTCCTTTATCTTTCTTTAGAGCTTCGAAAAAGGGGACGCACTTGTCCGTTGCTTTGGAGATGAATCGGCTTAGGGCAGCCACTTTTCCATTTAGGCTTTGCATTTCCTTTCGGGTGGAAGGTATCTTGATGTCCCTTAATGCTCGGACTTGTTCAGGGTTTGCTTCTATCCCTCGGGCATGGACGATGAATCCTAAGAATTTTCCCGATGACACTCCGAAGGAGCACTTTAGTGGATTCAACTTCATTCCATACTGTCGAAGTACCTGGAACATTTCGCCTAGGTGGCTTACGTGATCTTTGGCTTTCCGTGATTTTACCAGCATGTCGTCTACATATACTTCCATTGTTCGTCCTATTAGCCCTGCAAACATCTTGTTGACGAGGCGCTGGTAGGTGGCTCCTGCATTTTTAAGTCCGAAGGGCATCACTTTGTAGCAGTATAAACCCCGGTCGGTGATGAAACTAGTGTGGTCTTGGTCGGGAGCATGCATAGGAATTTGGTTATATCCTGAGTATGCATCCATAAAAGACAGGAGTTCGTGCCCGGCTGTGCTGTCTACAAGTTGATCGATTCTGGGAAGCGGGAAGCAATCCTTTGGGCAGGCGTCGTTTAGGTTGGAGAAGTCAATGCAGGTTCGCCACTTCCCATTAGCCTTCTTTACTAGTACCGGGTTGGCGATCCATTCTGGGTAAATAGCTTCTCGTATGAAGTCATTGGCGAGTAGATTCTTTACTTCTTCATCGAGGGCTGCTGATCGCTCTGCCCCCATACTTCTCTTTTTTTGTTTTACAGGCGCCTTGGTAGGATCAATTTTTAATACGTGGCACGCTATGTCGGGGGAGATTCCGGTCATGTCAGCGTGTGACCAAGCGAATACATCCAAGTTGTGGCGGAGAAAATCAATGAGTTGTTCCTTCAATTCAGCTTTCAGCTGGGACCCAATTTTAAGTAGCCTACTTGAGTCGTGCTTGTCTACAGATATAAATTCCATAGCCTCTGCAGGCTCGGCGGTGGCCTCCTCCTCTTTGTCCCTAGGGTCTAATTCATTGAAAGGGTCGCTGGTGTATCGAAGAGGAGGGGCTTTCTTTAGTTGCTATGCTTCAAGGCTTTTTGTGCAGAGGGCAATCTCTACACCTTTCCCTTTATCTCTCCTGTGGTTGTTGCGAAGTTCGGTTACATAGCAGTCTCGTGCAATATCTTGGTCTCCTTCCACTTCCCCTACCCCATTGTTTGTTGGAAATTTCATTTTCAGGCACCATGGGGCTAGGACAATCTGGAAGTCAGACAGGGCTGGTCTTCCTAAGAAGGCGTTGTAGGCCGAATGGTTCTCTACCAGCACAAACGTCTGTTTCCTTACCACGGAGCGGGGATGACTTCCAATCTCAACAAAGAGGTCCAGCTGCCCGAGGGGCATCTTCGCATCTCCAGTGAAACCGTGTAGTGGTTTATCGCAGGGAGATACATCCTTTATTGATAGCTTCATTTTTTCGAATGCGTGTTTGAACAGGATATTTACAGAGCTTCCAGTGTCTACCAGGATTCGGTAAACTTCGGTGGGACCGAGTCAGGCAGAGATAACCATGGGATCCATGTGAGGGTACTGTCTTCCTTCTAGGTCGCGTTTACTGAATGTGATGTCATCACTTTCTTTCCGCTTTGGGTGGCGCTCTTCTATAACCGTATTGACACAGTCTCTATTGTCTCTAAGCGACTTTCCATATCTTTCCATCTCTCTCCAACTTCTGTCTGCGATGTGCGGACCTCCTGAGATGGTATGGACCACTATCTTCTCTTGACTAGAGCTGCTAGCGTTGCGGTCGCCTCTGCCGGTCCCTGGTGAGGGTAGCCTTGGGTTTTCATTGGCAGGAGCTGGAGTCCTGTCTTGACTTTTTACATAGCGTTCCAGTTTCTTCCTTCTGATGTGTTCCTCAATCAGATCTCGGAGATGATGGCATTCGTTGGTATCATGTCCGTGAGATTCGTGGAAGCGGCAGAATTTTCCAGACTTCTGTGCGTTATCTGATTCCTTCTTGTATGGAGGGCATTTGTATCTAACTTCGCCTTGGGTGGCAAGGAAGATATTTTCGACGGTCTCGTTCAAAGGGGTGTAAGAGTCGAATCTTGGTCCTGGCCGATATAGGCGTTTTTCTACCTTCTTGCCCCCAGCATTGTCTCTGGAGTCATTTCTTCGAACGTCCCTCGCCACAGCAGGGGCGTTGCCATGGGTCGTCTTACTTTGCTGTCCTGACTGCCCCTCAATGGCAGCATCCTCAAGCCTCATGTATTTCCCGGCTTCATGGAAGAAATCGGGTAAAGTAGCTGGTTTTTCTTTTGTCAATCTTCTAGCAAATTTAGTGTCCGGATGCACCCCACTGCAGAGGGCCATTAGGATAAGCTTCTCATCGGCATCTTGAACTGCGGCTGCTGCGGCGTTGAATCTGGTTAGGTATTGCTGCAGCTTTTCTCCAGGTTTCTGTTTGACGCTGGATAAGGAATAAGCGTCCTTAGGTTGCTCCACATGAATGCGGAACTGACTGATGAATTTTTCTTTCAACATTTCCCATGAGCTGATGGATCCTTGGGGTAGATGACAGAACCAGGAGGTAGCAAGATCTGCTAAGAAGAGCGGAAAGCATTTGCACAGTACTCCCTCTGTTGCTCCACTCATGAGCATATGCTGTGTGTACCTCTGTAAGTGTACAACGGGATCGGAGGTTCCTTTGTAGGGTTCCATTGTCGGCATCTTCCATTCTCGGGGGGTGATAGCGATTTCGATATTGCGGGCGAAAGGGCTGGTTACCCTAGCGCCTATCCCTCGATCTCTTTGCTCCCGTTGGACACACTCTCTGAATAAGCGTGCCATCCTTTCATCAGAACTTGGAGCAGATAGAAATGAGTTTGGTTCTGTTCTGTGGGATTGATTCCGTCCAGATAACCTGTAGGGATGGTATCGTCTATCATTCCTCATATTTTCCAGTGGCTGCCTTTGATCTTCTGGGAGCATGCTTGGGTCAGCTACAGTTGGCCCTTGCCTTGATCTCCCCCTGTTGGGTTCTGATCTAAGCACTTCCTCGGGTCCAACTTCGGGCTGAACTCTAGCTCGGCCCCGTTCACTGATGTTTCTGTGGTTAGGCAGCATGACAGGCTCAGCTACAGTTGACCTTCGTCCGGTACCTTCCCTGTTGGGTTCGGTACCAAACGTTTCCTCAGGCCTAACTTCGGGCTGTGCTCGGTCTCGGCTCCTACCACGGCTACTTCTGCCGTTAGCTCCTTCGAAGAAGGAAGATCTTTGCTGTCTCTGAGATCCTCCAGACTGGGACTCGCCCCATGATTCAGTGTTGCGGTTGGATTCTTCAGCGTCCCTCAAGCGTGACATGAGATGGTCCACCAAGGCTTCCTGCTGGGACGTGAAGCGGTTAGTTACTTCAACAACAACTCTGTCCAAATCTGCCCTAGTAATTGCTGCAGGCTGTTCTGTGGAAGGAGTGGTTGGGTTAGCCTGTCCTTCATTTGTTACCGTTGCTGGAGGAGGACGATTTACTTGATTCGCGGCAGCTGGATCAGGAAGACTGCTGGATGCGATGTTTTTTCCTTTGTTAACATCTTTTCTCTGTTTGGGAGGCATGTTTTCCAAGTGGCGAACGATGCTGTCAGGAAAACTTGTTAAGCGGATGAAGCTGAAGCTTCGAGCCTTCCTCTCAATGAAAGCACCAAAAATGTTTGCACAAAAAATGGACAAACACCTCAAAGTTGTATGATTTAGTAAATCTTATGTTGTTCTTAGCGATTTTGGAGGTTTATGCAAATATGTAAAAAACAGGGACTAAGCTGTAAAAAGACACGCAAGTTTATAGTGGTTCAGCCAGAATGTGCCTACGTCCACTTTATATGTTATTTCACTTCTCTAGTTTTGATTACAAGTACAAAGCTTTGATACGAATAAAAGAAAGTTGTTTTAAGAGTTCCTTCCGTGCTTGAGCTCTCAAAACTTGTCCCCATTGTTGTACCCCTGCCCCTCTATTTATAGAGTGAGGTTGGGGGCAGGGGTCTCGGATGTATACAGCTGCTGGTGGGCCTGGGCTAAAGTGATCTGGCCTGGCAGTCTGGTTCAGCATCTTCTTGGTTCGGTCATGAGGTGGTTCGGTGATGGGTGGAGAGGTTTTGGTCCGGTTGTATTTGGTTCGGTGGTAGCTTGGATCGGTGGTGGCTTGGATCGGTGGTAGCTTGGATCGGTGGTAGCTTGGATCGGTGGTAGCTTGGATCGGTGAAGTGTGGATCGGTCTTGGTTTGGTCCGGTGAAGTATGGAGTTGGCTCGGTGGTGAAGTGTGGATCGGTCTTGGTTTGGTCCGGTTGTATTTGGTTCGGTGGTAGCTTGGATCGGTGGTGGCTTGGATCGGTGGTAGCTTGGATCGGTGGTAGCTTGGATGTGGCTGGTTCGGTCGAAATCATATACAACATATATATAAAAGTTTGGGTTGCATGAATTTATGTATTTATTTGGCTACTGTTTATATGTATATTAGTAAGTTTGAAAGCAGTATTTTGTAAAGAAGTATGGGTTTGTTATAAATTGTTTTAGATACGTTGAGATCTGGAATAGTTTTATAATAGTTTGATATATAAATATACTTTTGAGTCTCGTATATATTTTATAGTATATAGGATAGTAGTTTGTACAAGATTGGTAGTTTATATGTTGAGTTGATGGGTCTAAGTAAGTTTATATTTAAGTTGCAGTAGCTTGATGAATACGTATATATAAGTTGAGATATGGTTGCTTTTCCTATTACTTTGTATTATATTTTATATATAAAGTACGCATGTACATATTATAGGTTATATTGGCTCTTAGTTCGTTTACAGTATATATATATATTAAAGTGCATTATGTTAGTAATAGCTTGCCAGAGTTGTATAAGTGTTAGTTATATAAACTGTATATACAATGTTATATATCTATATATAAAGTTAGTCAGGTTGAATAGAATTTGTTATTATTTACATAAGTTTATATAAGGGTAACTGGCTGATTTAAATTTATTTATATACTATAGCAAGCTTTAAGTTTATACATTAGTTTGTATATAGAGTTTGTAAGTTTAAATATATATATGTTTTACAATAACTGTACCTTTATAGTAAATTTTGAGGTGTTTAAATTTTATGGGTTTGGTTTCAAACATATATATATAGAGAGAGAGAGAATTTATTTTATGTGTGTTTAAAATTTAATATTGGTTTAAGGAAATATATATAAAATAGTATAGATATATTTTGTTTCAGGCTACATCAAGTAGATTCTGATTTATTTTCATCGATTCCTTGTTATCAGCTTGTCCGTCGAATTCGTGCCAATCTAACTTTGATTTGGAACTCGTGTTTGGATTCATAACTCATTCCATTCCTCGTTCATCTCCAGCCTCGAAGGTGAGTAATCACTCAGATTAACGTTCTTATATTTATTAAATTTGATTTCAATTGAAACGAAAATTGAAATATGCTGCTTTTAGTTAGTTACATTGCTTTATATATACTATTATTTGTATATGTTCACCTGTGACATCTGACACCATTATTTGTTATTTATATTGATGATATATACATGTTATATTATTATCATATCTGTTATCAGTCTGCAAGTTCCCTGTTAGTATAGAATCACTATGGGTTGAAATGATACATACCCGAACGATCTGTAGAATAGGAGAAAATCGTTATGGGTTGAAATGATAGACCCAAGCGATTTTCATTGAATTGAATTTGGGATTGCGGGTTAAAAAGATATATACCCATATATATATTTAAATTGCGGATTGAAATGATAAATATCCATATCACTTGACCATAGGGTAGAAAATTTTATACAGACACCGTTGGTCTATATATATATATAAATATTTTGAAAATGATTTCTATGGTTTTGAAAACAAATGTATAAGTTTTAATAAATATTAATTTTGAAGATTTATTAAAGTTGATTTAATAAAGTTGATATATAATATGTTTAAGTATTTATTTAAATTTATATTTTCAAATATAGAGTTTGAAATGATTTAAGTTGAAAGGATAATTTGAAATTGATTTGAAAATCTATATGTATTTAAGAATCATACTTAAATAAGTTTGGGTTGAAATTTATTAAATTTGAAATTGTAAAGATATGTATATAACTTGAATTTAATTAAAAGTGACTTAAGTGAATATTTCAAATTTATATAATTTTAAATGGCATATTCTGTTTACTTAAATTTGTAAATTGAAGTTGTATTTAGATGTTATTGAAATGATTAAGTAAATATTCCAAAACTAAATAATAGTAAAGTGAATTTGATATGTAGATAATTATCGAATTTAGTTTTGGAAATGTGGGATATTTAAACTTTGAAATATATTGAAATTAAATGGTTTATTTTGTGGTTCAAATCTGTATTTGAAATCGATATAATTTAGAATGATTTATTGAGAAATTGAATTGAGTTGAAATTTATGAATTGAGATTGAATTAAATATGAATTTTGGAATTCAAGTTGATTTGAATTGATTTATGAATTTGTGGAAACTATTTTATTTTATAAAGTATTTTAAATTATATTTAAAGCTATTATTAACTATTTTTATTTATAAACTATTTTAACATTATAACTATTTATATAAACTATTTTATTTATAAACAATTTTATTATATATACAAATTTTAATATCTTAACTATTTAAGAGGAAAGTGTTATAATTTCCAAAATGCTATAATTTCAAAGTGTTATGATTTCCAAAATGCTATAATATCAAAGTGTTATGATTTCCAAAATGCTATGATTTCAAAGCTACGATTTCCAAAGTGTTTTGATTTTAAAAGACTATGATTTCGATAGCGTTATAACTTTGGAAAGTGATATGATTTTAGAAATGATATATTGAATTGAAATGATATCGTTTTGATATGGTTTAAAAATGGAAATGATATTTTGGTTTTGAAGTATAAACTATTTTGCAATGACCACGGTGTTATAATAACGATTGGTTGTTAAAGAGACCGGGATCGGATATGGACATACTCTCTGTCGATACCAAAAACCACTTTAACAACTATGTACGTGGTGGAATTCCAAAATGAAGTAGGATGGTGGCGACGATCCTAAAGGTATATACGTGGACCCGACTCTCTTGAGTTGGCATAAGGTGGCTTAAACAGGAGCGATCGACGAGCCAATGAGGTAGCACCTCTGATCGGACGCATTTCTTCGATACCATTCTATTACTTTGTGATTGATTTGGTGGCCACCCTTTGATTTTGATTGGGAGTGTGTTCCGAGGTGGGCGGTAGTGGCTGCTATGCATTTCCACCAGCCCGGATGCGTAATTGGTATATCTACCCTGGCATTGCCTAGTTGTGCCGTGTCACCTACCATATCGAGCTTTACTACGAGTTTCTATTTGTGTCGTACCTATGGAGTATCTTCTCGTAGCCTCTCGAGGTATGCAGGTAACGTATAGACTATTGGCACTATTTTGTGTTAAGGGCTATATGGGTAACCCCTTAACGCTATTTAAAAGTAAGTTTATTTTATATTATACATTATTATAATAGCGTATATTAGTACATACTAGATAGTTTAACGGATCCTTAGAGGATGGTTATCCCAAACGTCCTTTAAGTTACTTGTATTTCAGTTGATATTTCACTTGAGTTGGATTTATTGATATAAGAATGTTAATCCTGACTCGAGTGTTTTGTGTTTTGCTTTACGCTCGGGTCAGACTGAGTGATACAGTATTCGAGACTCACCTTTGGAGTTAGAGCTTCTCTTGGAGATCTAGCTATCTATCTTGCTTTAAGTTGTTCAGTTGATTCCAGTGATGTATTCAGATCTTGTATTTGATTATTATATTGAGACATCTATGTACTTGTCACTTCTGCTGTATCTTGTTTAACTCTGTTATTTATATATATAGTAACTTCATGAACTACTATTCTTTTGTTTCCGCTGCATTATTGTTATATTACTCCGTGTTTGTGATCTGTGATTATTTATTTACTGTATATGCTGAGTATTGCCAAATTTAATTTAACAATCCATTGTTTTGAATTATTCAAGTCCGGCATGTGTGGAATTATTGTCGATTTGAATGGTCCAAAATACTGGGTAGTCACATAACCTAAGAGATGTTCGGGATTCCATCTCATAAGGATCTGTTAAACTATCTACATATATAATACAATGCGCTATTATAATATGTCTACAGTAAAATAAAGTATTAAAATAGCATTAAGACGTTACCCATATCCCCCTTAACACATTTTATAAAATGTTTTAGTCTATACAGTACTATAAACTCCATCGTAAACCGGTGGGCTATTAGGTAGCACTCGATAGGCACAACCCAACCAAAATCGTAGTGGACTCAATAAGGCAGATGACAAGGCACAACGAGGCAATGCCAAGGTAGGATTCTACCGTTTGCACTTCCGGACTAGTGGTAATGCATAGCCGCAGCTACCGCCCACCTTGATACAACACTTCCATAATCAAATCAAAGGTGGCCACTAAGTCAATCACAAAGTAACAGATATGGTATCGAAGAAGTGTGTCCGATCGGAGGAGCAGCCCCACTTGGCTCGTCAATTGCTCTTGTTTTAGTCATCTCAAGCTGACCCGAGGGTCAGGGATGCGTTCTTACCTTATACCAGTAGCATTCTCCAAACCATCCTACTTCATTCTGGATTCTCCACCACATACATAGTTGTTAAAGTGGTTCCAGTATTGACAGAGAGTATGTCAATAGTCGGCCCCGGTCACTTTAACAAACAATCATTATTTCACACCATGGTCATTTTATAAAACATTTTCAATAATAAATCTAGAAAACAGTTTATACCTTTATGTCAAGATATCCATATACTTATTCCAAAAGTATAAATATATATTCATAATTACCGAGGAAGATTTCTTTCAATCAATTTCGAAATTAATTTATAAATCTCTTCTAAACCATTTATAAACTATTTATAAGCTTTAGAACCATTTATAAAGCTATTACAAATTCCAAACAGTTTATAATTCTTCCCTTTCAAAGCCCTTATAATTCCTTTATAAAAGCATTTTAAAATCTTTTATAAAAATCTTTTATAAAATCTTTTTTGTAGAATCCATCATAAAATTACTTACCAAACTTTTATAAATCCCATACAAAACCTTTTGCAAATCTTTTATCTATTAAAGTTATTATAAAAGTCTATGTTTATTATCTTAAATCGAAACTATATTTATTATATTAAATTAAAAATATATTTATTATATAAATTAATTTTAAATTATATTAAATTAAAACTATATTTATTATATTAAATTAAATTTAAAATAAATATTTTAAAACTATATTAAATACTTTATTAAATTTAATTTTAAAATATTTTAAAAATATTTTAAATACTAAATAAAGTTATAAGTTAAAAATCTTATAATTACATTTTTAACATATATTAACTTATAATTTGTAACTTTAAAACATATGAAATAAATTATTTTACAAATATAAATTTTAAATAAATAACATTTAAAAATCAAATTTATAAATCAAACATCCTTTACTATCTAGAAAATAATTTAAAACCGACCAACGGTGTCCGTATATAATTTTCTACCCTATGGTCAAGTGATAAGGTATGTATCATTTCAACCCCAAAATAGTTAAATTTTCCGGGTATATATCATTTCAACCCGTATCCCGAATCAATAATTTCCAAATCAATAAAATCGCTCTGGTTTATCATTTCAACCCATAACGATTTCCCTAATCTATAAGATCATTCAGGTATGTATCATTTCAACCCATAGTGATTTTCCTAACAAAAAACTAAGGGAACTTGCAATGTGATAACAACATATATAATAAACATAACATCCAATCATCCAATGTTAACAAATAAACATCCATCAAAATCAACATCCAAATCAGTCAATAAATCACAACAATTAATTGGTTATCTATATCAGGTATTTAACAATCAATTTAATTTCAATATTAATTTAAATGACAATTTAATTCAAAAAATTTCAATTTCAATTTAAAGTGTCAAATTAAACTACCAAACAACAAACAATAATATTCTTATCACATCATAAATTTAATTCAACTAACATACGAAAGTTTAGTATTTGTGAGTGGGTTAAATCACTCAACTATATACAAATCTGAAAATAATAGACTTCTAATCAATAGTTCCTCTCTATGTTTCCTTAGTCTCCTTCTTGATTACCAACTTTGTTCCTTAATTTTTCTTTTGGTTTGATTTACTTTAATTTTCCTCCTTATTATATTAATATATATGTATGTATGTATGTATTTTTAGAAGGTTTGAAATAAAAGATTTGAAAAAGAAGAATTGAAAAAAGAAAAGGATTAAAATAAGAAGAACTGAAAATGGAAGAGAAGTTCAAGATTTGAAAAGGAAGAAGAAAGTTTGAAAGAGAAGAAGATTTGAAGAAGTAGAATATTTGAAGAGGAAGGAAAAAAATAAAATGAGAGAGAATTAGAAGATTTGAAGAAGAAAAAGAAAAGAAAAAAAGAAGAAGATTAGAATTGAGCTAGGATTTCATTTGCATCATATCTTATTTGTAAGGTTATAGTTAGGTTTAGGGCCAATGAAATTTGAAAAGAGAGGCTGCTATTAATTAGAAATAAATGAAATGAGGTTTCAGGAAATGAAGTTGGAAAAAATGAACAAAAAAATAAAGTAAACATGAACAAACCAGATATTGAAATAAAGTAAATATGGACAGCCTTTTTAAAAGTAGAAAGTATTAAAAAGAGGTAAAAGAAAGAATTAAAAATATGAAAAGTAGTTCATGTTTGCAAAATAGAAAAGCTTCAGACAATGTAAATGGAAATGAGTAATGGAACAAATGAGGAAATAATTAAAAGAATGCGACAATTATTAATTAGAAAGGGAATGAATGGACCAACTCTACACTGTAAACAAACTTTTGGAATTCAAATTTCAAAAACAATTGTTCACTTAATTAATTTTGTTAACCCCAAACATACCAAAATTGACATTCATTAAAGATTTAATTAACACACAATAAATGAAAATAAATTCTCTACACAAATTTATGTCATTAATTAAAAGAAAATACAACATTAAGAACTTTTCATTTCTCTCTCTCTTTGATTAGATTGGAAATTTAAACAAACATGTTAACATTTTGATTGAATGTTTTACAAGGAATCCATTAACATACATTCAAAAATATGATAGCATAAATAATGTAATATAAACATGTGTATAATATATATATATGTACATCTTTATCGCCACTTATAGTTTACATTCATAAATAAAAGGTATGAAAATAATCCACATAAGGAGGCAATGAATGTAAGAGTAAATTAGAAGAGTGAAGATGGAAAGATAAATTATGTTGCAATTAAAATATAATCAAGTATAATTGAAAAGGAAATAGTCAAGTGTAAATCGATTTTACCCCCTTTATCATCTCGTATTAACATTTAATTTAATACCATATGAGATTTCAAACCTAAATAATCCTTTTTTATATGATATAATTAGATCTAAAACATAAGTTTACATTTAGGTTTAAACATATATGCAGTAAACTAACATTAAATTTTGAAGCATGAACTGAATTAATTGGAAATAAATCACCCAATTTAAATTTATTTCAATATATGTTATAATTAACGTCTTCCCTCTTTTTAATTAAAAGATTCCAATAAATTCTTTTATTTTGATTCTCACTCTTATTATTGAATCAACTATTACCTTATGAATATAATTAACATTAATTTACATTTTATTACATACATATTCTACAGTTATCACCTTAACACATATTAACTGCAATATTTAATTACATAAAATTTCATTGATTTCCAAATTAATTCCAAACTGATTTAATCAATGAGATGCTAATAAATTAATTGTTACAGCTTAGTAACTCATATCTATTAGTTCATTGTTTACAACCAACGGTTATAAATTACTTACCCTAATCGATTTATTTTCTATATGAACTAATCTCAATTTAATACATATAATTTCACCATTAATATAACATTTAATTCATTCCTTATTGACTTACAATTATTTCCCATTTAAGCTCTACAATTACATTCCCAATTAGCTTTACTATTACAGTTGATTGAAATCACATAAACAATTGTCAATTTCTTTCAATCAACATTATTAAATTAGATTTAATTTTTTTTCCCATTTATAAATTATAAATTTTAATTTCTCACAATATTAAATTCCAAGATCTTATTTAATTTAATATTTTTAATTATCAAAAATGCGGGTCGTTACAACTAACCCTACTGGGATAGTTATAGCGGCCTATCCCTATAGGTGCTGGTAGAAACATATACATAATACAAACATAGCGGAAAGTAGTGGTAATAACAAAAGGATCCAAATTGCTTCATGCTTTAGGCTTCATGCTCCATATGCTCCAAATACTCCAAAATGCTCCTAATCAGCTGACTACTAGGCTGCCTGGGGAAAATTAGGGCACCTAGTGTTTAAGGGAATATAAAATAAACTTCAGGTCAGTCGTGGGACTGGTGTGAGAAACTCAAAATATGCATTTTGAAACCAAAGGTATATCATAAGACCATGTTGCATATAAAAACAGAATAGGTTTTTTCCTTATGATAACCTAGACATTTGCTATGTAAAATAATTGGGTATTATTTTTAATATCATTTTTTGAAAAACACTTTTCAAGTAAATATATTCAAATAGCCGAAATTGTTACATTGGTTAAATTTAACGGCCTAGTAGGTTTACAATCAAGTCCAAACATACTTATTGGAGAATGGATTTCCATACAATGGCAGGTAAGGGACTACCTTCTCTACAATACATCTCTAGAGCAATGTACCGAGGATACACAAATAATCCTCCGCATCTAGCAAGACCGGCCTATCCCTATTTGGCACTCATACATGGCCTCGATAGAACCGAGTATGACATCACCCTGGTCGTAACCGACCTATCTGGGATCCCATAGCATACACTACATACTCAACATATAGAGAGTAATCTAGAAAGGTGATGACCATACCCTAATGGTTACAAACCACATAGCCTTGCGGCGTACCCTGTTTAAGCCATTACCGGGTAATGAGATCTGAAGTAGCGATTACCTTTCACATAGCAGATTCCACTTTGAATGCCACATTGCCATCCCATAGTCACACAACTGATTTCTACTAACGTATAACTCTTGAGCTCGTACATCTCAGGAAATTGTGTTAAGCTAAGAGAAGTTGCCTTCTCCATCACCAAATAGATGATACGTTCATAGAGATCAATTTATGTAACTAGAAATGCAACATCAGGCATTCGTCCATACAAGTTGCCCAGGAACAAGACAAACCGAAGGCACTCTCCTACCATATCCTGTCGGGAGATACCCATAAGATTAGTAGCGAGAAGTCCTTGCATTGAAGATCTTAAATGTAGAACTACTGCCACATAATATGATATGGGAAATTTCCCCGAGGGTTAGTGACAAACAGCCTTACATTCCATCTTCCAAATCATATCCATGTCTTCACTTCGAATAAGTAAATTGGTTCGAAGTGTTTTTCGGATCGGAATCGCCTAAATCTGACCCCGGTTCCTTCGAACCAATCATCGATAAAAAGATGTTAAGTGAATAGGGAATTATTCTTTGATTGATTTATTTCTTTTATCAAAATATCTTATGGAGATATAAATTTCTAATACATTCTTTCCGTTATATATAGAATCTTTAAACCTCTCTTATCAAATTCTTTAATTACTTAAAACCTTTTTAAATCTTGGAATAATTTCAAATGATTTCATTTAAATCTTAACATAGATTTCTTAATTCAAAGTTTAAAATTTTGATTGAGTTAAAACCAAGTTATCTAGGACGTTTATCCAAAACAAGTAATAAGTGAGCAGTATCCAGAGGAATTATCTAATTCTACTAAATATAAATTCACTTATTCAACAAGTACTATGGGCGGAATAATGGCAAAATCAGCTTTTAAATTACACGAATAGTACGAGTTCCCTCTTCGGGCTTTAACACCAAGCACAAGAAGATTATCCCCATAAAATCCAAGTTATTTATATTTGGAAACTTATATCCTTTATACTTTGAAAATTTTGATCCGAGTAAACCAAATTTATTATCACATCCATCGGGCCAGTCTGGATAGTTAGAGAGAAACTGGTTTTCCAAACCCAAGCCTAGACACTATATCTTTGACAACCATAAGGTGGTCAAGTTATTTGATCGACTCTAAATCATTAATCATTTAACCATTCCGTAAATTCTTCAAATAATCTTTAAAATAATTTATAAATCATTTGAAATTTTTTACAAAAGATTTGGAAAAGAACGGTTGCGTTTAAGACTATATTTCAAAAGTTACACAAAAGTGCTGCGGAAAAGTGCTGCGAAAAGTGCTTTTTAAGCTATATTGATCAAAACCACTTTTTATCATTGGAAATTTATTTTTATAACTCAAATAACTATTAAAACATTTTAAAATATTTTTTAGAATTTATTTTATATTTTTAAACAATTTTAAAATATCATTTTTAAAGAAATCCTTTTTTGGATTCCTAACTGCAAAACCGCGATTTTTCTAAAAAAATGTTTTCCTCATATTTCAAAATCTACTTACACGAAATCTCAATTTTATTTCTTTGTTGAAAAACTGTGGATATAATAGTTCTGAAAATTCTTATCTCGAAGAATTCTGAGCTATATTCCCTTCTATACACTCGTTTGACCTTTATGGCGCGAAATTGCGAACTACCGTTACGCGACGCGCCTAATTTTGACTAAATTTTCATTTACCTTTCAAACTTCACCAAAACATTTTCATATGCTTATAAAACTTTTCTATCTCATTTTAAAACCTTTTTAAAGAGGTTTAACATCCCATATACAACAATTCATTTAATAAAGGAATGTGATTTCCTTTATGCTTATTGACGTGTATTTCTGTGACTTGCATATATATTCAACATTCATATTAAACAACCATCATCAACAATCAAAATCAAACATATATAACACCCAATAGCATCAAATTGAATAGTTTAGGAGTTTGTCACCTTGGGTTTAAATGATTAACTAATAATTTGCTACAGCTCCATTATTTGGATTTTAAAGCTCATGATCACTTGGATTCTTGACATTGGAGGGCTCAGCCTTGACTAAGAGGCTCACGGCCTAGGGTTTGAGAAGAGGAGGGCTCAGCCTTTTGATGGAAGAACAGAGGCCGTGGATGCTAGAGAGGAAGAGTGGAGTTTTGGAATAGTTTTGAGATGCTTACGTATATATGTGTATATATTATAATTAAATTTTTTTGAGAAATATTTTGGCATTTTTTTAACATGAGAAGCCATGAAAGAGGAGGGAAAAGAGCTTAGAAATTATAAAAACCTAGATTTTTGGTTGTTTACATTTAGAATATTTATTTGAATTTAAATATTGAAAACTAAATTTTGTAAGTTGATTAACTTATATGTAAAAACCCAAAAATTTAACCCATAATAATTAATTTGTTAATTAATTAAATAATAAAATAACTTTGTGAAATTGTCAGAATTGAGCCACGGGAGTTGCACCATTGTGTCCGTGGTAATTTTTTGGTCAATTTCCATATATATAACGTCAGAATCCAAGTTAATATGAGCAAAGAACGAAATAATCAAAGAAACGAAAGAAAATATATATATATATATATATAATACAGGTCGACCGGCCGGTCAACCTGGGTAAGCGGGCGGTCAACCGCTCGTTCGACCCGCCAAGCCTTTTGGCAAGCGAACGAATGTATTTCGTTCGAACGATTCAACAACGGTTGAACACATATTTTGCATCGTTTAAACTGATCTGGTCCTTCCGTTTCTGCATCCGATGGCCCCTATTCAGCCTATGATGCGGTTGCATCCTATTCACTCCCTAAATCCAACATTCCGAGATCCACTTCTCCCCCTATAAATAGACCCCTAGACCTAACACTTTTCCTAATTCTAGGTTTTCTCCAATTGGGTTCACCTTTCTAGGAAGGACCCTAAACAGAATAATTTTTCAAAGGAGAAAATCATTATAAATTAAATTATTTTACAACTCCAAGTGGATCTGGGAAGACCATAGAAAGAGCTTAGGACCAGAGGTGAGTGATTGTAATTATTTTAAGATTTCTTTAAGTAATTTAAAATAATAGGGTTTCCAATAATTGTAGTTTTACTATGATTTTTGGAATAGCCTTTTTATCAGTATTAGATCTATTTTCTAGTCTATTCCTTTTTAGTTATTCTTTTTCAGTTAATTATAGTTTATTACTGTTAAGCATAGCTTTGTATTTACAGTTTATTTATAGTATTTAAGTTTATACACTATTACTTATTTCTTTATTTACATCTTTTTCTACATTTTGGATTTTATGCAAGCGTCTATTCTCTTCTTCCTCCTTTTCTTCGCATATGGATTAGAATAAGTTAAACACGAATATGGATTATATAAGTGTGAATATTGAATGAAGAAAATAAGATGTAAATTATAAAGACTGTAACAAATAATGGAATTGGACTGAAATAAATAATGGAATTGGACTGTAATATAAATGGAATTGGACTGAAATTATACCTAATTATGATTAGAATCGGACTAATTATTTAGCTTAGTTATAACTTAGAATTATAACTAAGAAGAGTAAAAGATGAAAGAAACTTATTTTACACTTAGACCTTAGGTTAAGTAATAAGCATGATTATAACGTAGGTTATAATAAGAAAAAGAATAGAATAAGGCTTATTTTAAGACTGAGGATAAATTAATAAGCATAGAAAGTAGAGATGATAATAAAAGCTTATTTAAATAATTTGTCTAAGTTAATAAGCAAAAATGTTAGTAGGACCTGTACCAAATAGCATTCCCCTATATTTTATATGGATACGGTGGTTCACATACCCTGAAGCGAGACGAAGGGCACACTTATGCTAATAGTGGTAGTAATTGGTCAATAAGTAGATGTTCAAATCACGGGGGATTTGGAGGAGGGGCGCTATTAATATTGTTTGGATGAAGGGAAGAATACTGTGTAGGGAGCTATATATGTCGTCTAGTCCACAACAACCTTCTGTGTAGGGTGTTATATAGTATCTAGTCCACAGTAATTAATGCCTTATGTGTAGGGAGCTATATATGTCGTCTAGTCCACAGTAACCTTCTGTGTAGGGAGTTATATAGTATCTAGTCCATAGTCAATTAATGCCTTTTGTGTAGGGAGCTATATATGTCGTCTAGTCCACGGTAACCTTCTGTGTAGGGAGTTATATTGCATCTAGTCCACAGTAAATTAATGCCTTCTATGTAGGGAGCTATATATGTCGTCTAGTCCACAGTGAGTGCTTTGTGTATCTTTCGTAGTTACCATTAGCATTCTGTGTATGGAGTTATATAGCATCTAGTGCGTAGAAAGGTACTATAGAGTAGCAGGCCGATCAAAAGTGTAGAATTAGGGTTACAGCCTAATTACAAGATTAGGGATTCAGCCTAATCAAAGTAGCAATCTAGGACAAGTGCAAACAATCAAAGTTAACCTGTCTTATAAATTGAGCGATATTTACTCGTACTTATTTCCAGTTTATCCCTTTCATATTTCCTATGTTTTCCATATTTATGTTAGAACTATTGTAGAGTCTATTATTTTACCTTGCTTAAAGACCCTATTAATTACTATCATTCACTAGACCTTTAGTCTGACCCACTCCTCTATTTTTCCCCTTTCCCCCCATAGGCAATCAAGGGAGTGGACAGTAGACGTGCGGTTGCTTGGAGATTTTCTTGGAGGAGTTTTCTCTCATGTATTTCTTTTATTTCAGCTTTAGTCCTTTTTGTGTATTGGCTTATTATGAGAGATATTATGTACTCTGATTTGGAGACTATGAATTTTTATTTAACAAGACATGATGGGTTTTGAGATATGGATGTTGTATTTGGTATTTGACTTATTTATGAAGCAATTATGAAAGTGCTATTTTAAATAAGTTATTATTTTAGTTTCCATTGTTTTTTTTACCTATTTTTGTCTTGTGAATCTTAGTCTCTATTAGTTTTATTTATACCTACAACGCATC
This sequence comes from Allium fistulosum, assembly GCA_030737815.1. NCBI lineage: Eukaryota > Viridiplantae > Streptophyta > Magnoliopsida > Asparagales > Amaryllidaceae > Allium > Allium fistulosum. Next base: position 539,344,413 of record CM060903.1, read on the forward strand.
ATGCCTTTTAATGTGTCCTTTTGGGTATATTAAGGGGTGTGGGGTGTTTCATTATATTTCGAATACAATGGTTTATTTGGATAATTAAATTGTTTAATTTAATATTTGAAATTGCAGAAATAATTGAAATTTGAATTTAATATGAATGGAAATGATTTATAAAGTTTTTTAAATCCTATTTGAATTAGAATGAAGTTAGGGAACTTTTAAAATTGATTTAAAAGTTAATTTATAGAAATTGGAAATTTTAATATTTAATTAACATGTAGAAATAGTTATTTTTCACAATTTCTCGGATTTTTATGAAACCAATTTCATCGGATCCATAATAGTGAATTATTATAGGATTTCAAATTTCGTGTCAATCAGACTTACGGTTTGGTCGTGCGAAGCTGAAACGCGTAGAAATTTATTTAAGTAAATTTTAATTAAAATAATTTGATTCGAAAACCTATCTTTCAAATATGACGAAATTCGCCTCCGATATATATTCCATTGTGTTCGGAATAGGGGTAAAACATTATAAACGCTGGGCGGCACGCCTCGATTGGAGTTCGGAAAATTTTCGGATGAATAGTGCACGAAATTTTTCTATAAAAGGACCTCAATTTTTTCATTTGTTCACAATTCTAAGGTTTTAAACCCTAGCCGCCAATTTGATTTCAATGGCCAAGAATGTTCGAATCTTTCCCCTCCGATCTCTCTCAATCCGTAGGTTATTAGCAAAAAGCTTCAACTACAAAAACGTAGAGCTCCTCGAGCTCGACGAATCTATACTGTTGCGATCGCTTGAAGCTCATCGAAGACGACGACGAATTTTGGCCGCGTTCGCTTGCGTTTTTTGCACGATTTTAAAGGGCATAGGGCAGCCGAGCTTCAAGGGGTCGATGGCGTGGGTGTGTGGAGACTAGGGCTTCGAAATGGCATTAGTCGATCGTCGTATCGATCGAAGGTTTGGCCGCGGCAATTAGGGTTTAACGGTGGCTAATTGGGTTTCTTTGTGCGTGATTTTGTCTGCGGGGAACGCGATGAGGGGAGAAGCAAAGATGAGTGGCCCGGATTCAATCAAGGTATAAATAAAAAAATAAAAAAAAGAGTTGTAAATTATATTATATAAAACCGTGTAAACTTTAAAAATTCATATCTTTGTCATACAAGGTCGAAATTTCACGAAACAAATTGCGTTGGGTTCGTATTGATGAGCACTATATTTTAGAGCTGGATTGGATTTATTTAAGCAAGTGAAATTTTGGGTTAAAATTAAACGCACATTTAATTTTATCGGAATAAAACGCTATCGCGACGACTGCAACCAAAGTGAGTACAACTCACTATCTCTGTCTCGCTTATATTTTTATATAAGTGAGAATAAATCTTATTTATGATGATTGGTGATTGTTTGGATGAGATATGATATTATATATATATATATATATTGATTGGTTTGGATATATTCCCGCATATTTTAGCGGATGAGACCCTATATGTTCCCGTGTATGAGCGGATGACCTTTTGTACGCACGTCTGCCTCAAAGCGGACATTGTACATATTTTTCTCATATGTATATTTGTTGCAGGTGATAGGTTGGAGTGATCCAATTGCATTCCTCACCGTTGTTGATTTTTATTTACAGATATTGTTATATTTGCTGTTATCATGTGATATATAATGTTTGGATGCCATGATGGATATGATTGATGTGAATCCCTTTATCTAGTACTTTTGCAGCATTGGGCCATATTTTGGAAATTTAAAATGTTAAAATGATGATTTCAATTTAAAAGGGATTTCAAAGTGATTTTGAAAATATATATGTTTTTAATAATTTTTGAATTGTTAAAGAAATGGATTTATTTTAAATAAATCAAAAGTTATGATTTTTATATTGTAAAAATTATGGTTTTGTGAAATATAATCAGAATATGATTTTTGAAATATGAAGTTAACTATTTTGTTAAAATAAGTTAAATTGAGATTTTTGGACTTATTAAAAATGGTTTATATATAAGGTTTATAAAATTGTTATTTTATAAACAAAAGTAATGGAATTATAAACGGTATTTTATAAATATTAGAAATGGAATTGCAATCAAATTTGTATATGGATTGGCAATGAGATTTAGAAATGAATTTATATTGTATTTTATAAATAAAGAGATTTGAAAAGAATGAATTGGTAAATAAGGGATTTATAAGTAAATTAACTTATAATTGGATTTTGACATATAAATGAGATATAAATGGAATTTGTTAGTAAAGGAATTTTGTATATGGAAGTTTATAAAATATAAATGGAATTTATAAATATTGTTTTATAAATCTGAAATCAATTTAATTTGATATGTTAAATATGAAAGTATATTAAAGGAATTATATTCATGATTTTAGACAGTGAATATTCCTTTTAATTAAACGTGTAGAAGTAATGGATTTGGTAAAGGAATTATATTCACGATTTTGGACATTAAATAATCCTTTAAATTAAATATGTAGAAGTAATGGATTTGGTAAAGGAATCATATTCACGATTTTGGATAGTGAATAATCTTTTAAATAAAATGAATATTTTGGAAAGTGATATTATAAAAAGGGAATTTAAATGGTTTGAAAATAAGATGATTTGTGAATTTACATATTATTAAAGTAAGTATATGGAAATGTTTTCCAAATAACCAATAAGTGAATGGTTTTGAATATTACCTTTTTAAAAGATATTTTGAAGTGAATAATTGGAAAGTGATTTAATTTATAAACGGTTAATAAAAATCAGGCCCAGTGATTACTTTTGGGCTAGATTTTGTTTGTTGCTTTGATAGTTAAATAACCGACTATCAAATTTGGCCATTTTAGTTTCTCAACTTGATGTAGAAACTAATTAGTCATACACTTAGTACGTAATTGGCTGTGTAGGCTTGATTATCGTTTGTGTTGAGAATGTTGATTCGTGTAGTGCGGAGTGATTACTCCAATCTATCGAGCTTCCTTCTTGGCCGAAGGATAGCAAGTTGAAAGTGGAGACGTGATAAGTCTATGAGACTTAGTTTCTGTGTGAGGTTGAGAAACGCTTTTGTGTTTTTGGTGCGAAGAGACCGGGATCGGATTTATCTGAAAACCACTTCGGACCAACATATATATGACGATTGTGCAGGTTGGTCGATGATATTGATATGTAGGATTATCATAGTGAAGGACTGCTTGTTGATCATTTGGGGTTAAAATTCCAATATACATATAGTAGCAGTAGTCTCTTCGTTATGAAATATCCAATGCAAGAACTATTCACTACTAATCCCAGGGATTTCCCAACAGGATGTGGTAGAAAAGTACCTTCGGTTTGTCCTGTTCTTGGAGAACTTGTATGGACAAGTGTCCGACATTGCATTTCTATGATTACATACATTGGTTTTTACAAACGTGCATAATGTGGTGGCGGAGAAGGAAACTTCTCTTAGCTTAACACCCTTTATTGAGACGTACGAGCTCAAGGGTTGTACTTTGTGGAAGGCAATTAGTAGTCAAAGGAAATGGCAATGTGGCATTTAAAGTTGATGTGATTTGTGATATGTGAAAGGTAATCGATACCTCTTTGGCCTCCTCCCCAGAAAATGACTGAAACAGGGATAGAAGCAGTAAGGCTAAGTGGGTCGCTCCCAATTAGGAGATGTCATCACTCTTCTAGATATATCTTTACACGCTATGACGTCGTGTATCTGATTATTGTTATGTATGCTTGTGGCCACGGATTTTAGGTCGGTAACGACCGGAGTGATGACATATTCAGTACTATCCAAGTAAGGGTAGGCCAGTCTTGTGTTGGTTTAGGCGAGCTGTATCTGCTCCCTATGTACATCCCTCTAGAGGTGTATTGTGTTGGTTCAGAAAGGTAGTTCCTTTACCCAGTCATTTGTATGGAAATCCAAAATCCAATACGTGCCTGCCATTTTCTATTGTAGAAAGCCTTGTATTACAAGGTGTATGCTTAAATTTAATAATGTAACAATTTCAGCTATTTTAATATTATTTGTATAATGGACACTATTATAATATAAGAGAATTTGATATGAGATGTTTTGGTTATCGTAAGGTAAAAACCTTGTAGGTATTTATTTGTGACTCGGTGTTACGAGATACCTTTTGTTTTGATGAAGGAAAAGTTTTTGATAACTTAATAAATTCAGTTGAGGTGTGTTTTCTCACGCTGGTTTACCAGACTGATCCGGGCATTCTTCCTTTTCAATGCTCGTGTCATACCGAGTATATTTACAGGTTCAGATTTGGTGCTTTGGAGTTTCAACAAGCGAGTTGGAGATCTTCATGTCGTATACACGTATCTGTTTATTATTCCACTGCATTGCATTGTTGTTGTTGTTGTAAATTATCAGCATTTGTGAGGATAGGTTATTATAACTGTCCAAGCTGATGATTACTTATTGTGTACTCTGATATTGACTTATGTATATTACAGTTTCTCTTTGTTAAGATTATTGATTTATATTATACGTTATTCCGCTACGATGTGAGATTCTGTATTGTTTTTGGTTTTGCTTCTCTCTTCTTCTTCTCTTCTCTTCTTCTTTCTTCTCTCTTTCTTCTCACCCTCTCTTTTCTTTCTCATGATTATCTGCAATTGGTGTGCTTTGGGTCGGATACATGTGGTTTAGTGTCGGATTTAGAGGGTGTCGAGTGCGGGTCGTCACAGAAATGAAGAAGAAGTGTTGTGAAATGGAAGAAAAGTGGTGTGGTATTTATAGGCCAAGAAGAGGTAGAGAATATCTACATATACATCATCTTCTACATCACCTTCGCATGCACCACCATTATTACCATATACATCACCTTACACACGTTTGTCCTTCCCCCCATGTGATCTATCACTTCATTTCACTTCCAAGCCATGTGCATTGACTTAAGGAAGCTTAAGGATGAAGTTTGTGAAAATATATTAGATATTTTGTTATATATGTCCATTTATAAAAGTATGTATGTTATATGTGTGTGTATATATGTTCATGAGTGCATGTGACATGTAAATACATGTGCATGTATGCATACAAGAGAATAAACAACGTTTCAACGACTTTGAACAACTTTTGTTCGTCAAACCGTTGAAAATCGGGAAACCGATTCCCGGTCACATTTTTACTTATAAACTAGTTTACATATAAATGTAATTAAAATTTGAAAATAAATTTCTCGTCATTATTAATTAATTAAAATGATCATATTTTATTAATAAAACCATATAAATTAATATTGTTATTATACTGATAAAGCGAAACGAATTCTTTTTTTTCTTTTCTTTTCTTATGAATTCAAATCAAGTATACATATAAAAATTAATGATAGATTATTACTTTATAACTATTTAAAATGAGTTATCAAAATTATTAAAATAATTATTAAATATTTTTAATCTCCAATAAATTTATTAAAGTGATATATTTGCGCGTCGTTACAGATAAGCACCATACCTCCGACCGAGATTATGGGCAGTTATATTTTTTGTGTGCTTAGCTTTTGTTAATTGTTTTTTTGTTATATTTTTCCATCCTTGGAATTTCGGGGAAGAATTCTTTTAAGGGTGAAAAAATGTAACGACCCATAATTTTTGGTCTTCAAACTAAAATATTTAATTAATTTAAATATTTAGATTTGAATTGAATTATAATAAAATATATATTTCAAATTAAGACCTGATTTTTGATGACATGTTTTAATTTAATTTATAGAATTCTTTCATAATCTGTAATTTGGAAAATAATTAAATTTTCATTTGACGCTTTTTACGTCAAACATCGACACTTTTGAAACTTTATAGAATAAGTTAACTTGTCTATTTTATTGTTGTTTTATGATCGTCTCACATTGTTGTGCATGATCAAATTTTTATTTCTGTTGTTTATGGCTCGTCCACGAACGTGATTTTGTGTAGCAGGGTACCCCAAAACATTTTCAAAACTCATATATTTTTACATACTCAAGTATGCATGTTTCTTGGGTTAAAATATGTGTGGTGCCTTGCCTTTGGAAAGTTGTCTATAAAGCTTAAATATTTTTTTTATAAAAGTAGTGGACAAAGTTGGAACACTATTTACATTTGACACACACACACATATATATATATATATATATTTATGCACATACAATATTTTCTATACATGCATGTTTCTTACTGAGTTTGAGATGGCTTTGCATTTAAGTATATGTCCTTGCATTCCTTAGCTCCTATGTATGATGTTATATATATATCATACACTCACGTAGAAGGGGGGGTGGAAAAACAAAAATATGCACAGAGACACTTTCATTTTCCTATTTTCTCACTCCATTCACAAACGTTTACATTTTTCCTCCTTGTAAACAAAACCACACAGCAACACATTTTTCTTCCATTTATTTTCTTACTAGATTCAAGTGAAACACACAAATATGGGTGTGAGTGGGTATGCAAGTGTGCGCGCGCACTATGTGGGCTTGCGCGAGTGAGCATGTGCATGTAAGGTGTGTATACATGCATGGGTGTAACGACCCACTTTTCCGTACAGTTTAAGTTGAAAATAAGCCACACATGTCCCACCAAAATTTAATGGAAAGGCAGTTAGTTGGGGAAATAGAAAGAAGAAACTAAACAACATAGAATCTCACCGCGGAACTGATAATATATAATATATAACAAAACATCACACAAAAACAAAAGTGTAATGTATGTATATATTTAGACATCAATCAGAGTATACTAACCTATTTCAGCCCAGAATGTTATAACAACCTGTCCAAACAATTGCTGACAAATATAACAATGAATGCAACGAAAGAAAAATAATCATCTACATGAATACGTCTTTGGGCCTCCAGCTCATCTCTAGAAGCTCCAAAACGTCCAACTAAACCTGGAAATATGCTCGGTCTGACCCGAGCATTATAGGAAAACAACGCCTAGGTCAGTTTGGTAAAATCAGAGTGAGAAACTCAAATCACAAGGAATTTTATTTGTTATAGCTTGTAAAATCCTTTAAAATCAAAAGTATATCGTAAGACCACGCCGCAAATAAACACGGACGGGTTTTTACCTTCCAATAACCAAAACCTTTTTATAGAAAAATCTAGTGATATTATAATAATGTCCAGGATACAAATAGTTATTAATCATAGCCGAAATTGTCACATTATTAAATTCCAGCATAATAGGTTTACAATCAAGTCCACACGAAGCTTATTGGAGAATGGATTCCAACAATGGCAAGGTAAGGGACTGTCGTTCATACAGTACACCTCTAGATAAAATGTACCTGGGTTCGGACCCTGAACTTGGTCTTCCCCTACCAACACAGGACCGGCCTACCCCTGAAGTTGGATAGTACCGAATATGTCATCACCCCGGTTGCTTTCCAACCTTAATTGAGAGCCCTCATGCACAACCAAATCCATAATATGATGACTAGAAAGGTGATGACACACCGTAATAGAAGCGAACCATATAGCCCTGCTGCATCTACCCTGTTTTAGCCATTTCTTAGTTGTGAGGCTTGAGGCTATGATTACCTTTTATATAGAAATTCTCCTTGGAATGCTAGCACTGCCCTCCAGGCAGCAATACTGTGCCAGCATTCATCCATACAAGTTCATTCTGGGTCTAAACGAAACCGAAGTGTAATATCCCGCCATTTTGGACCATTCAAATCGACAGTAAAACCACACATGTTAGACTTGAATAATTCAAAACAACAGATTGTTAATAAAATTTGGGGCAAATAAAATCAATTAGAGAATCACAGACATAGAATATCAGAATAACTCGCAGCAGAATAAAATAAACATAGGAGTTCATGAAGCTCTTAGATAAATAGTCTCAAACTAATACATAATACCCAAGTCTGAAAACAAATACAATGGAAAGTTTAGATACATAAGTTCTCCACTACAAAAGCAAAAGTTGAGTGGAAATAACTAGAATGGAAATGTCAGGTAGACAGCTAAATCTCTGGCGGATCTCTAGCTCCAAAAAGGATGAAACCAAAGTTGTGAAACTCTGGCTGACCCAAGCGTAAAGCAAAAACACAAAACACTCGAGTCAGGACATACATACTTATAAAATGTAAATCAACTCAAGTGAACTGTAAAAGAAATGCATCAGTAACTTAAAGGATGCTTGGGATCGACCTCCTTTAAGGATCCGTTAAACTATCTACTATGTAGTAATATACGCTATTATAATAACGTCTAAAGTAAAGTAAACTATTAAAATAGCGTTAAGGCGTTACCCATTTCCCCCTTAACACATTTTATAATGCCAATAGTCTATACAGTATCGTAACCCCCGTAAACTGGGGCCGCCAGAGGATACCCATAGGTACGACATAAAACAAACTCATAGAAGGCGCGCTAGGGTAGGTGACACGGCACAACTAGGCAATGCTAGGGTAGATATACCAATTACACTTTCGGACTGTTGGTAACGCATAGCCGCAACTACCGCCCAACTCGATCCACACTCCCGAATCAAAGTTGCGCACCAAATCGATCACAAAGTAATAGAATGGTTAACGATGAATTGTGTCTGATCGGAGGAGCAACCTCACTTAGCCTGTCAATTGCTCCTATTTTAGCCACCTTATGCTAACTCACGGGAGTTAGGTCCACGTATGTATACATTTAGGATCGTCGCCACCATCCTACTTCATTCTAGAATCTCCACTGCGTACACAGTTGTTAAAGTGGTTTTCGGTATCGACAGAGAGTATGCCCATATCCGATCCCGGTCTCTTTAACAACCAATCGTTATTATAACCCGTGGTTATTTCAATTCAAATGTTTTATATTTCATATTAAACATATTCATTTCAAAACCATATAAATTCCATATCATTATTCTTTAAAATATCATTCATTTTTCCAAAGTTGTAACACTTCCAAATTCATTTAATTACAACCCCTTTGAAACGTAAAAATTTAGAAATCATAGCACTTTTAAAATGTCACCTTTAGAACCATACATTCGGGACCATAACCCTTTAGAAAATTTTGTAGCATTCAGGAAATGTCACTTTTAAGAAAAGGCAGCAGTATAGAAATGCTACTGTAAGAATTCGCAGCAGTGCAGAAATGCTACTGTAAGAATTCACAACGGTGCAGAATTGCTACTATAAGAATCCGCAACAGTGCAGAATTGTTACAGTAAGGAATCGCAGCAGTTTTGAATTGTTACCGTAACAAATCACAGTAGTTTTGAATTGTTACTGTAATACTTCATACTACAATAGTTTATATAATCAAATAGTACATATATTTGCAGTTTTTATCATAGTCATTATATCATTCTTATTATATTACTCTAATTTTAGCTATTTGGTCATTAAAGAAACCACACCTTTAGTTAAATAACTTTGTTACTATAATGTCAAAATTTAAAGCTGAAATCCTTAGGCTAAGTTAAAAGTACGTTATTAACTTACACTTTATTTTCTTTTTAGTAAATAACATTTATCATTTTTATTACCCAAGTTATACCATTTACATTAGTTAAAACTTACATGTCAAATGTACGTTTTAACTTACATTTTTTTCCCACAAAAAAACCATTTATCATTTTAATCACTATTACATGAATTAAAACTTACAATTTGTAAGTTAGAATAAAATACCATTATTAAGTCAAATCGGATTATTAAATTTCAATTAACCTTCATTCTGTAAATTAGATTCCAAAATTTACATTTCCAACTATTCATTTCTTATAAAAAATTTAACTCATGTAAAAAAATTCACAGAAATTTTTACATTAAATTTTAGTTGAGATTCATTTATATAAATCCAAAATACTTAATAATTTTTAGAAATCCTTTTAAATCAACCACGGAGTCTGTATAAAATTCTCTACCCTAGGGTCAACTAAATACGGACATATATCATTTCAATCCGAAATTTATTAATATTCCGGGTTTTATATCATTTCAAACCCGCAATCCCAAGTCAAATAAAATTGCTTAGGCCTATCATTTCAACCCATAACAATTTTCCTTAATCTAAAGATCATTCGGGTATGTATCATTTCAACCCATAGTGAAGGAACTTGCAGTGTGATAACAGAATATTAAACAAACATAACAATATTCAATATATCATGGCATATAATCATAACAGGTAAAATATGATATGAAATAACATAATATAAACATAAGTGAAATTCTCAACTTGCATATACAAATCCATACAATTCCATTGTCATCAATTCACCAAAATATAAGTACGTTGTCAAGAGTGATTACTCACCTTTCTTTGGTTAGAGAAGTGATTCAAAATGCAACACAACGACTACGACAAGAACAACAAATTACAGACAAGCTTGAGTGAGAGGAGAATCCAAATCCGACGCTTTGAAAAATAAAATAAATTCCATACGTAAACAAATAATTCACATAGAAAAATAAAAGTAGAAAAATTATATATTTGTAAACATGTGAAGAGAGCTTGTCTAAGGGTGCATAGGCTTAGTCTAGAGGTTGTTTGGGTTCGGCCATAGGGTTAGGGTTTGGGTTTGGGTTCGGCCATAGGCTAGGGTTAGGGTTTTGGTTCGGTCTAGGCTAGGGTTAGGGTTTGGGTTCGGTCTAGGCTAGGGTTAGGGTTTGGGTTTGGTCTAGGCTAGGGTTAGGTGGTGGTGATAGTCGTCACAGCCAAGGCAAAAGCAAGGGAAAGGGGGTGAGATGGTTCGGCTATAGGGTTTTGGTTGGAGGAAGAGGAGGTGGAGGCCGAAATTTGTGAAGAGGAAAGGGGAAAAGGAAGGAGAAGAGGTGGTTTTGGCTAGGATTTCTGGTTGGAGGAAGAGGAGATGGGTGTAGAGACAAGAATGGCCGAAATTTGTTGAGGAGAGGAGGAGGAAAATTATAGAGGAAAACAAAATCTTAGAGAAGAAGAAGGCAAGGAAGAAGAAGAAAACTTACATCAAATTTTGCAGAGGCACAAATGAAAAGATGAGGAGTCTAGGAAACTCTATGATATTATATAGTCATCTCAACAGGTGGCTTCTCATCTAACTAAAGAATTTCCTAGCCCAATAGTATAAGCCCAAACAAATCAAAATATAAATAAGATAAAAGTTATAGGGAAAATAATTGCGTGTAATACGCCAAAAGTTGTAAATTTTAAAAAGTAGGAATCAAAATTTAACAAAACGAAAAACAAGGAAAATGTTAGAATTCAATCCATCGTCATAAAAAAAAGTAAAAGTTCAAAATTCAAATTTTTTAAATTTTCACAGAAAGTCAAACTTTGACCAAAGTTGACTAAAATTTGCATTGTAAGAAAAATCCTTATTTTATTAAATTTGGAAGAACATTTCACATCAAATCCCAAAATATTACATTAAATTTCCAAATTTATCAAATTTTAAAATAATTATATTCAAAGTTTCAAATAAATTTTTCATGTAAAATATTTCAAAATTTGCGAGTTGTCACACGAAGGCTCTACCTACACTACATCCATTTTGGAAACACCCTCAGGATTAGTAGCAGGTAGCCTTTGCACTTCAAAAGCCCTATCTTCGATTCCATATCCTTCAGGATCTCTTCAATTTGAAACGCTTGAGTTGGATTTAAGTGGTTTTAAGTTAATTTACACTTATCTGATCCCGGTCCCTTTGAAATAACATCGATAGTTTTCGATAAACTCAACCCCAGTTCTTTAACAAATACGCAGTCAAAGATAAGAGCGGAGATCACCTCCTAACCGTTAGTAGACGAATTTCCTTATCATTATCCTAAGAGAATGAAAGGTTATTTACACACACATTACAACATGACTATGCCATATAACTCACGTGTTTCTCCTAGATATTTCCAAAGTTATATTTTGTTCCATATTTGATAGTCGGTTATTTAACTATCAAATAAAATAACATCTAACATAGATTATATTTCCCATGGAAAGTCACTAAGCCTCATTTAATTAAGTTTCCATTACTTAAAATCACCTTTCGGTACTTTGAAAATCATTTCCATGTACTTATGTCAATGATATTAGTATATTCACAAACCATTTCACTTTCAAAACATAGAAACTTGAAAACTCTTAAACATAGATTTTTGAAATTATCGTTCAGTATCAATCATGAATCGTAGTTTACATAATGGTTATGTCGCTATCCCAGCGAATCCATAGTAAACTGTAGGCAATCCCTGCCCCTCGAATTACGCAATGAATATCAACCATTTCTTTCCAGATCTCTTATTTTATAAATATCCAAATCTATTTATAAAAGTTTCTTTGTAAATCTCCAATCTATTTATAAACATTCTTTATAAATCTCAAAACCCCATTTATAAAACTTCTCCTTTTAGATCTTTAAAACTCATTTATAAATCCTTTTATAAATATCCAAAGCCATATATAAAACTCTTCCCATATTTAATTCAACTTATTAATAGACTGATTTAAGTCAATAAGGTCCTCTTGATAAACCATAAGTTATTTAAAATCTTTAAATAATAAGTTATTATTTAAACCTTCATCTATTTCATTTAAATTAAATATCATTTAAAATAATAACTTAAAAATCAAATTAATAATATATTAAATTAATTTTTAAAACACTAGTATTGTATTAATAAGTTAACTTCAAAATAATATTAATATAATAATAATTAATTTACTTTAAAACGTTATTAATACAATAATTAATCAACTTTAAACTAATATTAATATGATAATTAATTAACCTATGAATATAATTATATACCTTAAATCAAGATAATTAAATAACTTTAATTAAAAATTAAAGTATAATTTAATCATTTTAAATTAAAATTAAATTTAAACATTTTTAACCAATAACTAAATAAGCTTTAATATAATAATTAAACATTCATAAATAACATTTAAGAAATAATTTTTAAGAATCGTATTAATAAAATAATTAACTTTAATCATTATTAAAAACAATTATTAATTATCTTTAAAACATTATTACTAAATAATTTTACTTTTCAAAATCTTATTACTAAATAATAATTAGTCTTAAAATAAATTTCAAATCAAAATTTAACTTTTCAAATTTGAAGGAGGCTTAAAGATCACCATGGTACTTAAACAAGCTACCATGTTATTCAATTTAACTTTCCAAGTTAATAACATATATTTACATAATGCATGACTATGTAAATAAATCTAATACTTAACTATCACTAGTTAATATATCACTTATTCAAAATGGAATATCAATTAACGATATAAAATCAAATGTCCAAATCCATAAAATAGCAGAACGGGAATTTGTTCCGCTGATTAATTGCCAAATTAGTCTAATTAGCGGAATGGTGTTTTATTCCGCTAAACAGGTGTCCAAGTACCATATTCAATCCAATTTAACTCAACAATAATTTATTTGGCCAAATAAACATCAATAATTAAGGTATACAAAATTTAAACGACGTTATTATTTAAAATAACGTGATTTAAATATGTCTGTTTTCATATGTCATAAATTTATACTTTACCGAGGCTATCAATAAATAACACAATAATATTTGTACTTGTCAATACGAGTACAATGCAAAAACCCGCATGTCAATCGGATAAAATATGAGCAAGATATAACATTTTGAACTTCATATTTATATAAATAAATTTGAAACAAAATAAACTAAATTCTTGCCCAATAGCACAATTGGCTTGGCTCAAATCAATAAGACCCACACCCACACTGCATAGTTCTTCTTTTTCCCCATCTTTTTTTATTTCGTTTCCAAACCCATCGTGCACCTCGTGCACATGCACAGCGCTCCGACGTCATCAATCACCCCGACGACCTCACAATCAAACTCCACTCACCAAGCTCACCGCGTTCGTCCATAAGCCACCACCTCCGGCCAACTAAAACAAAATCCGTTCCTCTATCCACCCTCGACCTGTAGTACTCCAAATCGCATCTAAGCCAAGATCATTGTAAGGAACCGATTCTTCGACTTCCGAATATCGACATCGATACGTCCACTGTATCAACTGCCGAGCCATTGAATGCCGGAAAACCGAATTCTTAAGGTTATTAGAAAGAAGAGGTAGAAGAAAAGATAGAAGAAAAAGAAAGAAGAACAACAGAACAACATCAGAAACAGAAACAATATCAGAATCTCACATTCGCAGCGGAACAACATATAATAGATAAATGAATAATCTTTAAATCAGAGAATTATATCATTTTATACATTACATCATCATCAGAGTTTACAACAACAATATAACAATGGACAGTTATATAAACTTGTCCTCATAACAGAATACACAGCGGAATAATACATAGTATAGGTGATACGTCTCGCCATCCAGCTCGCCACTAAGCTCCGCAGCATCCCGAATCCAGAATGACCTGATAACCTGACTCTAGACTGCCCGTGTGGAAATTGGTGGGCACCCAGAGTTTAGGAAGGAAACAATAAACTCCAGGTCAGTCATGGTGACTGGTGAGAGAACTAAAACAGTTTATCTTTAAAACAAACGAGAGGAAGATTTTAAAGTCAATTTCGTAATGCTTTTGGAAAATGAGACTACCATAAGACCTCCCGCCACACACACAATGCAAACGCAGAATTGGAGTAGATTTCTTCTTACGATAGTCAAAGATGCTTACTACGCAAAATCAAATCCTTTTTGATATTATTATTAGTGCATAGTGTAGAAAACATTTCAAAAGTATAATATAAATCTTAGCCAGCATAGGCATTCCGCACTTATGCCTACTATAGCTACCGTCTAAACAGTGGTGACCACCATAAGTAAATGGCAGGTTCTACAACTAAAACCATACAAGGTGCGTATTGGAGTTTGGATTTCCAACAAATGGTCAGGCCAAGGAACTTCCCATTGCCACATGGAAATGCCTCTGGAATGACGTCCCGAGAACCTAACCGGATCTCTGCCAACACAAGGTCGGGTTACCCCTAACTGGGTAACTACTGACACGAATATGTCATCCCCCGATCGTAACCGATCTATATCCGAGGATCCTCGATTTCCAACAACCACATAAGAATAATAATGCAGCAACCACATAGGTTAAGTATCTGGGCTCCATACCATGATACCACCTCTATCTAGAAGGAATGGCATACACTAAAGGGGCGCTACCCCCTAATAACCTTGCCGCATCTTTCTTGTTTTGACCATTTCCGGGGTGTGAGGTCCGACGAAGTCTCGTCCACAAAGCTATGCTTTGTCACAAAGCCATGCTTTGGGTCAAACAAATGATCAAAGAAATGATCACAAAGGTAAATGATCAAACAAACGATCATATCACAAATGATCAAACAATGATCATTTCAGAGCAACACTCAGCATGCCACGTTACCAAATTGGGAGTATATTGCTGATAAATTTCAACTACATAACCTCTGAGCTCGTACGTCTCAGAGAAGGGTGTTAAGCTAAGAGAATAAATTCTCCGCCACCAAATAGAAATGTATTTGAAAGAAATCAGCTTTATATCTTAATTTGTAACGTCAGACATACAACCATACAAGTCTGTTCCGGGATCGAATAGAACCGAAGGCACTTCTCATGAAGCCCTTGCAAATCCGGATAATTTTCTAATCACGTCCGGACTTCCCGTCACTAAGGGTGATAAAACCTCTATATCGGAGATCAGCCGATGTAGAGTAACTCGACGGTAATCCTTCCGTTTTCAAAAATATCCGGTCTTCAACACCGGTCATCAAATGCAATCCATTTCGACGTATCACATATTCGGAATGGGTTATACGACCCCATGGTCCTTTCCCGGCTAACCCGAATAGTGAGCGCTTATTCAAAAATAAGTGTGGCATTCAAATTCATCCAATTCACAACAAATACCCATTCAAGGTAATTATTGATAGTCGGTTATTTAACTATCAATAAAGATGCGCAACATCATCAGATTCCAAATAATTTTCCAAATTATTTAATTTCCAAAAATATCTTTACAAGATATATAATTTTCCACACTTAACCATTTGAAAACAAATTTCAATTATTCACTTTCAATTTATCTTTACCAAGATAAATTCTAAAAAAAAAACGTTTCATTTCACATTGGAAAAACATTTCCATACTTATTTAATAATAAGTAATTCACAAATCATTTATTTTCAACACTTGGAAAATATTCGATATACTTAAATCAAAATTAAGTATATATTTCGTTCTTTTAAGGAAACATTCTCTTTCACAAATTTTATTTGAGTCAAAATGAATGTTACGTAAAACATCGTTACGACGACTCAAAATCACTAGTATAGGGATTCGAAATTTAGATAGATATATAAATCCCAATACTACACAAAAATTTCCTTTCGGAAACCATTTACTATAACAACAGTGTTATAGTCCACCATTTCCTTATTTCTCGAAACCTCTACTTTAACAATGAATGTTGAAATCTATGTTTCGATACTTAACACGTTTTAAAACATCTTTTAAAACAATTACTTCATTTCGCAATATCACTTCCCCAAAACATATCCATTTTATTTAATAATATATTTACTGTCCAAAATCGTAAATATACTTCGTTAACACATTTAACGTTTCTACACATTTTACTTAAAAGATTATCCACTGTCCAAAATCGTGGATAAAATTCCCAACCAAACTCTTATTATTACAACATTTAACTTAAAGGATAATTCGCTGTCCAAAATCACGAATATATCTCCTTTATTAAACTTCTATGTTTAATTTATCAAATTCAATTGATTTCGAATTTATAAAACAATGTTTATAAATCCCATTACTATTTATAAAACTTCGATTTATAAATCTCCTTTATTATCCAATTCAATTTATATAACTCAATTATATACCAAAAATCTAATTTATAAGTTAATTACTTATAAATTTTATTTTACAAAAATCTATTCATTTTATGACTTCCCAAATTATAAGTCCATAAATTTCGTTCACTTATGAAATCCATTTTTTCATTTTAACACTTATAAAAACTCGTTTTATAATTCCAGTATTCTTAGTTTATAAAAATATCAATTTTATACCTCTTTTATATAAATCGTTCATAATAATTCAAAAATCCCAATTTAAAATCAAAATCGTTATTTTTAAACTTCAAAAATGGATCCGATGATGCAACAGCACCAATCATCAATCACGACAAATCAAACATCACATATCATCATATGATAACAGAATATATCACAATATCTGTAAATAAATCAATACGGTGAGGAATCCAGTCGGATCCCTCCAACCTGTTTCCCTGCATCCACAGATGTTAGCACAATACCAATTCCGCTCCAGTACGGAATATCGCGGTATATGGGTTTAATAAATATTATCCGCTATTATGCGGCGCAATAGGGTCTCATCCGCTATACAATGCGGGAAATCACAACTGCAATATATACATATGCCAATATATATATATTGCAATATACATATATAATACCAATTCCACATCAATGTGAAATTATCGCGGTATATGTTTTTAATAAATAACCTCCGCTTACTAACGGCGTATAATGTCTATTTTAACAATACAAATAGCAATATATCATCCAATCACACAATTTACACTATCAACAATTTTAAATCTCAACTATTTAAAATATAAATCGAACAACTTCGATTGAGTGAGAAGTTCTCACCGTGGGTTTTCGACGAGCGTTCAAATTTAAATTAAATCGAACGGCGTTCGATTTAACCTAAATTTTTCGCTTGCTCAGAATAATTCCGGAACTGCACCACTACGTAGTATTCCTCGTTGTGGTTCCGATGCCGCAAATTTCGTTGAATTCTGACAAGGTATGCAACAGTTACAGAGTTTTAAAGATTTGAACCAATTATTATATAATTAATTTACATTTTTATTTCAAATTTTAAACCTAGATCTTAATCCAGCCGTTGATTTTCCCAAAACCAAATCCAAGCCGCTGTTGCTTTCTTCCCCGTTGCCCAGATATGCACGCACCCAATTAACCCATGCCGCCACCCCTAGGGTTTAATTTTACCTCCACTATGATCACTTTCAAGTCGATCCACTACCACCAAAACACTTGCCAACTCGAGCTTCACCCACGGCATGACCACCATCAAACTCGGCCACCCCTATTGCACGTGATTTGATGACGAACGACTGGCCATCGCGGCCCTGTAGCTCTCACCTCGATGCTCCAAATCAAATCACCACCGTTCACATCGAAGTCCTCCCTCCCCTCTCCAATTTTGTAGTTGAAGATTCGTGATGAAAGTCGACGGATTGAGAGATCGAAGGGGATGAAATGGGTGCGTTTCTTGCCTTTGAATTTGGAGATGGCGGCCAGGGTTTTAAAACCCTAATTTGTTTTATTTTGCCAAAAAAAAAAAATGAAGTGCTTTTATAGAAAAAAAACGACAAACACTATTCATTTTGGGTTTTTTGAACTCCGATTTACGCACGGTGACTGGCGTTTCTAGGGTTTATCCCATGTTCCGGACACAATGGAATAGGTTTCGGAAGCTAATTCGATCGTATGTGTGAGATATGACAATAAACGATCAATATAAATTAAACCGATTTAAATCGATTTCGAGGCGTTTTGGCTTGCTTCGGACAAACGGTAAATCCAATTGACACGAAATTTGAAATATTACAATAATATAACATTACGGATCCGATGAAACTAGTTTCGTCGAAATCCGAGACTTTTTGAAAAATAACTATTTTAACTCGCCGAATTAATATTAAAACGATATCGATGCGTTTTGAGCTACCACGGTCAAACGACAACTCCGATTGCTATGAAAATTGAAATCCGATACTAACAAACTATTACGGATCCAATGGAACTGGTCTCGTTCAATTCTGAGACTGTTCGAAAATTGGCTATTTTTCAGTCGATAATTAAATATTAGAATATTCAATTTTCACAAATTAACTTTTAATTCAATTTTAAAAGTTCTATAACGTCACTATAACTCCAACATGATTTAATATAACTTTATAAATCATTTTCATTCACATTTAAACTGAATTTTTCAAGTAAGTCTGGAATTTCACTATTTAATTTATCGATTTAATTATCTAATAAAATCCAGTTATTCGAATTTTAAATTACTCGACTTATAAATTTCACTTGTTAATATTTAAAATCGATTAAATATTCAAGTTTTAATTAATATAAATTCTGGGTCATTACAAACTTCCCCCCTTAAAAGAATTTCGTCCTCGAAATTACCAAGTAAGAAGAAGATACAAAATCTATTAATTTTTCAAAACAAACCATTCAAATTATATTTACAAATCTCTTAAGTGTTTAACTTTTCCAAAATTCATAGTTAAACTTTTTACAACAACTTTACTAAGTTTTTCAAACCATACTTAGTTTTCAAATTTTCCAAATTTCTCAAAAATATTCTAACGCCTTAAATTTTCGGAAAATTTCGCCATAGCCTCCTTTGCGAGGCTCGATCCGAAAAAAAATTGACAGTGTATATATATCACAAATATACATCTCATCAAGTGATGAGGCATCCCGTAGGGAAAAAAGTGTAAAAGTACGATATTTAATCCGAGATATGTACCTTATTATATTTTTAGCGAGCGTATACGGCTAATATAGCGCGAAAGCAAGCTCCAAATGCGAAGCAAATGCCATCCGCACCTACTAAACACTCAATCAAACAAATGAGAACATGTATATAGAAAATAATATTGATATACAACATATAGCAACATAACAACTACATATGTGTCAATATAGCAAATGCAACCATCATCCAATAAACATTCAACAACTTCATAACCAAATCAATATACATTCACTTTTCATTAATATTCAATGAATTGGTTTCCAATTTAATCACATTTGATTGTTAACATTGGATTTTACTAATATTCATTCGTTCAAATTCAATTAGTTTACATTCACATTAGTTCACTCCCAAATTAAATCAAATTCAGTTCATATTCATTTACTTTCAATTTGGATTCAATTACTTTAGCTCCAAATTTTATCAATTCAACTTCATTAACATTTAATGAATTTATATACAATCAACCAACATCCATATAACAACCAATGTACATCCATTACAACCAAATTTATTCAATTTACATTTCTTTACATTCAATTTGGTTCAACACTTTTAATTTCAATTGGTTGATATTAAATTGACTTCCATTCAATTATTCAACTTTCAATTTCATTTGCTTTTAATGAATTAACACTTACATCTATTGGTTCATATCAATTTATTTACATTCAATTGATTAACATCCAATCCATTTATTCAATTCAATCGCTACTTCATTTTACAAATAAAATTGAATTTCATTTATATAACTCAAGTTCACATTCATCACTTCATTTCATTAATTAATTTTGATACCCAAAATCAAATTCATTCACCATTACTTAAGTTATATCCCATTTCAAATTTCCAATTACATTTGCTTTCACTATACAACTTAAGCCCATTTCTAATTTACTTTAAATTTAATTTCATTTAACTTTTCCTTAAAGTCAAATTCATTACTTAATCAAAATCAAATTTTATTTTGCTTACGTTTACTCATTTTATAAGTTATACAACTTATATATTTAAACTTCCAAATATGATTTAATCTATTTGACTTTCTTTTAGTTAAATTTCACATCATATTTCATTATACTACTCAAATTCATTAACTTTACCAAAGTTAAATCTATTATCTCATATCATAAGTATAAATCTTATTTCACTTATATTTATCACTTTACAACTTGGATTTTAAATCAAATTTGTTTATCACAACAAAACTTCAATTTCAATTTACTATGGGTAGCAAATCAATCACACAGAAACTCGAAAATGATACTGATGATGCTGCAGTCGTCACCCTTATTATTTTCCAGCAACATAGTGAATTCAGTGCTTTAAATTCTTTCCAAAAATTTCATTTTATTTTATAAATCACATTACAAATCTTTTACTTATAAAAATTCACTTCTTATATATAAGATTATTTTACCATTGTAAATCATTTTAATTATAACTTCATACTTATAATTCATTTGCTTTTATACAATTTATTCTTTTTCCAATTGTAGTATTTACTTGGATTATTCAAACAACTTTCATCAACTTATATATATTTACATTTTTAAACAATCAAACAATCAATTATATACTCTTTAATAATTCTAAAAAATTATTTCCTTATATGCAAAATATAATCGAGGTAAAATTATTTCATTTACCCAATTTAAAACAATATCGTGCCGAATTGTTCTATATAAGTGTTTAGAGATCCCTATCGATAGAGTTGTACGAACAATACCGACCAGAATCCATATACCACTCAACAAACCAATCATCACAATATAAAACAATTTCATATTCACTAACAAATACGTGCTCGTATCTATTATTACACTCAACTCATTCTAGAGCACTACTGACTCTATCTCTAATGAGTAACACCCAACAGAGCAGGGTTGTCGCTTAACCATATGCTCTGATACCACGTTGTAAGGACCCGATTCTTCGACTTCTGAATATCGACATCGATACGTCCACTGTATCACCTGCCGAGCCAACGAATGCCGAAAAACCGAATTCTTAGGGTTTTTAGAAAGAAGAGGTAGAAGAAAAGATAGAAGAAAAAGAAAGAAGAACAACAGAACAACATCAGAAACAGAAACAATATCAGAATCTCACATTCGCAGCGGAACAACATATAATAGATAAATGAATAATCTTTAAATCAGAGAATTATATCATTTTATACATTACATCATCATCAGAGTTTACAACAACAATACAACAATGGACAGTTATATAAACTTGTCCTCATAACAGAATACACAGCGGAATAATACATAGTAAAGGTGATACGTCTCGCCATCCAGCTCGCCACTAAGCTCCACAGCATCCTGAATCCAGAATGACCTGATAACCTGACTCTAGACTGCCCATGTGGAAATTGGTGGGCACCCAGAGTTTAGGAAGGAAACAATACACTCCAGGTCAGTCATGGTGACTGGTGTGAGAACTAAAACAGTTTATCTTTAAAACAAACAACAGGAAGATTTTAAAGTCAATTTCGCAATGCTTTTGGAAAATGAGACTACCATAAGACCTCCCGCCACACACACAATGCAAACGCAGAATTGGAGGAGATTTATTCTTATGATAGTCAAAGATGCTTACTACGCAAAATCAAATCCTTTTTGATATTATTA
This sequence comes from Allium fistulosum, assembly GCA_030737815.1. Taxonomy (NCBI): domain Eukaryota; kingdom Viridiplantae; phylum Streptophyta; class Magnoliopsida; order Asparagales; family Amaryllidaceae; genus Allium; species Allium fistulosum. Next base: position 539,366,598 of record CM060903.1, read on the forward strand.
TTAGTGCATAGTGTAGAAAACATTTCAAAAGTATAATATAAATCTTAGCCAGCATAGGCATTCCGCACTTATGCCTACTATAGCTACCATCTAAACAGTGGTGACCACCATAAGTAAATGGCAGGTTCTACAACTAAAACCGTACAAGGTGCGTATTGGAGTTTGGATTTCCAACAAATGGTCAGGCCAAGGAACTTCCCATTGCCACATGGAAACGCCTCTGGAATGGCGTCCCGAGAACCTAACCGGATCTCTGCCAACACAAGGTCGGGTTACCCATAACTGGGTAACTACTGACACGAATATGTCATCCCCCGATCGTAACCGATCTATATCCGAGGATCCTCGATTTCCAACAACCACATAAGAATAATAATGCAGCAACCACATAGGTTAAGTATTTGGGCTCCATACCATGATACCACCTCTATCTAGAAGGAATGACATACACTAAAGGGGCGCTACCCCCTAATAACCTTGCCGCATCATTCTTGTTTTGACCATTTCCGGGGTGTGAGGTCCGACGAAGTCTCGTCCACAAAGCTACGCTTTGTCACAAAGCCATGCTTTGGGTCAAACAAATGATCAAAGAAATGATCACAAAGGTAAATGATCAAACAAACGATCATATCACAAATGATCAAACAATGATCATTTCAGAGCAACACTCAGCATGCCACGTTACCAAATTGGGAGTATATTGCTGATAAATTTCAACTACATAACCTCTGAGCTCGTACGTCTCAGAGAAGGGTGTTAAGCTAAGAGAATAAATTCTCCGCCACCAAACAGAAATGTATTTGAAAGAAATCAGCTTTATATCACAATTTGTAACGTCAGACATACAACCATACAAGTCTGTTCCGGGATCAAACAGAACCGAAGGCACTTCTCACGAAGCCCTTGCAAATCCGGATAATTTTCTAATCACGTCCGGACTTCCCATCACTAAGGGTGATAAAACCTCTATATCGGAGATCAGCTGATGTAGAGTAACTCGACGGTAATCCTTCCGTTTTCAAAAATATCCGGTCTTCAACACCGGTCATCAAATGCAATCCATTTCGACGTATCACATATTCGAAATGGGTTATACAACCCCATGGTCCTTTCCCGGCTAACCCGAATAGTGAGCGCTTATTCAAAAATAAGTGTGGCATTCAAATTCATCCAATTCACAACAAATACCCATTCAAGGTAATTATTGATAGTCGATTATTTAACTATCAATAAAGATATGCAACATCATCAGATTCCAAATAATTTTCCAAATTATTTAATTTCCAAAAATATCTTTACAAGATATATAATTTTCCACACTTAACCATTTGAAAACAAATTTCAATTATTCACTTTCAATTTATCTTTACCAAGATAAATTCTCAAAAAAACGTTTCATTTCACATTGGAAAAACATTTCCATACTTATTTAAAAATAAGTAATTCACAAATCATTTATTTTCAACACTTGGAAAATATTCGATATACTTAAATCAAAATTAAGTATATATTTCGTTCATTTAAGGAAACATTCTCTTTCACAAATTTTATTTGAGTCAAAACGAATGTTACGTAAAACATCGTTACGACGACTCAAAATCACTAGTATAGGGATTCTAAATTTAGATAGATATATAAATCCTAATACTAGACAAAAATTTCCTTTCAGAAACCATTTACTATAACAACAGTGTTATAGCCCACCATTTCCTTATTTCTCGAAACGTCTACTTCAACAATGAATGTTGAAATCTATGTTTCGATACTTAACACGTTTTAAAACATCTTTTAAAACAATTACTTCATTTTGCAATATCACTTCCCCAAAACATATCCATTTTATTTAATAATATATTTACTGTCCAAAATCGTAAATATACTTCGTTAACACATTTAACGTTTCTACACATTTTACTTAAAAGATTATCCACTGTCCAAAATCGTGGATAAAATTCCCAACCAAACTCTTATTATTACAACATTTAACTTAAAGGATAATTCGCTGTCCAAAATTACGAATATATCTCCTTTATTAAACTTCTATGTTTAATTTATCAAATTCAATTGATTTCGAATTTATAAAACAATGTTTATAAATCCCATTACTATTTATAAAACTTCGATTTATAAATCTCCTTTATTATCCAATTCAATTTATATAACTCAATTATATACCAAAAATCTAATTTATAAGTTAATTACTTATAAATTTTATTTTACAAAAATCTATTCATTTTATGACTTCCCAAATTATAAGTCCATAAATTTCGTTCACTTATGAAATCCATTTTTTCATTTCAACACTTATAAAAACTCGTTTTATAATTCCAGTATTCTTAGTTTATAAAAATATCAATTTTATACATCTTTTATATAAATCGTTCATAATAATTCAAAAATCCCAATTTAAAATCAAAATCGTTATTTTTAAACTTCAAAAATGGATCCGATGATGCAACAGCACCAATCATCAATCACGACAAATCAAACATCACATATCATCATATGATAACAGAATATATCACAATATCTGTAAATAAATCAATACGGTGAGGAATCCAGTCGGATCCGTCCAACCTGTTTCCCTGCATCCACAGATGTTAGCACAATACCAATTCCGCTCCAGTACGGAATATCGCGGTATATGGGTTTAATAAATATTATCCGCTATTATGCGGCGCAATAGGGTCTCATCCGCTATACAATGCGGGAAATCATAACTGCAATATATACATATGCCAATATATATATATTGCTATATACATATATAATACCAATTCCACATCAATGTGAAATTATCGCGGTATATGTTTTTAATAAATAACCTCCGCTTACTAACGGCGTATAATGTCTATTTTAACAATACAGATAGCAATTCTGAGAATTAAAACAAATGAAAATTCTATATCTTTCCTTAATTTAAAAATCTGATTCCCATATTGTAGCGATCCATAATCATCGACAAGGAGGAAGGCTTAGATCATCAGATGCAAGTTCATCTCGATTGGAAACTAGAGAAGAAATTAACGATACTTCTTTATCTTTTGAGTTGTTCTGCCGGATTGGTCGCTCAAGATCTTTGGTCTTCACCCGGACCCGGATCCGGTGAAAAAAATAGGATCACTTCTTATGGATTCGTTGAGAATGCTTCTGACCTAACGATTTTCTACAAAGTGGTGATGAAACGTGGAGAATGCGCATTTGCTTGAAATATTTTCAAGATAATTGAGAGAGAATAGTTTCAAATGACCTACTAGGTTTATATTTAAATATGAACCTAGTAGGTCATTTGAAACTATTCTCTCTAGAGAGAATAGTTTCAAATGACCTACTAGGTTTATATTTAAATATGAACCTAGTAGGTCATTTGAAACTATTCTCTCTAATTGGTATATTTATTTATGCATCAATGACGATAGATGCATTCGCCATAGTTCCAGCATTACGGCAAACCCGTGTCAAATATATAGTGGATTTGGGCGCTCTAGCCAAAACGAATCCTATTTCGGCTATGACCTTCTCCATTACAATGTTCTCATACGCAGGAATACCCCCGTTAGCCGGCTTTTGTAGCAAATTCTATTTGTTCTTCGCCGCTTTAGAGAGAATAGTTTCAAATGACCTACTAGGTTCATATTTAAATATAAACCTAGTAGGTCATTTGAAACTATTCGATTACGATAAATTGGATCGGATTTTGCAGTTTTTTCTTCTGCAGTACCTCGACGTTTCAGCTTGCGCTTTATAAATAGCTTCAGCACAAAATAAGAAACGGTCTCTCCAACGCATAAAAGGTTGGGAGTTCACATTTTTATCATCCGTCACCATCTTCGAATAAAGTCTTTTCTACGGTAGCACCATGACACATTTCACATTTGTTTTAAACTTCTAGAAATTATACTTAAGCATCCCTAGTGGTACGCAAAGAGAGGTCTATAATTTCGCACGTGAGGGGTTATTTCTTGGTTTCGTCCAGTCATTAATAACTTGATTATTTTCGAAATCTCACTTATCAGAGTCCATTGTGGAAGAATCCTCTGAGGAATTGGCCATGATATATGGCTTGACATGCCGCGAATCCTCTTGAAAGAGAGGGGTGCCTTCGGGAACGCGGAAAGTCTTTCGTTTAGTGCGGGAAAGTACTAAGGGTAGGTTGATAACCCACTGCAGAAGGCATTCTCCCTAATAAGGCAGATACTTCTGATCCCGCTTGAACGAAACGAAAGATATTGTCGATGAATAAAAGTACATCTTGTTCATTAATATCCCGGAAATATTGTATAATTGTTCGATTTTCCGCTATTTTTCTCCCTTACCATGGCAAGTCTTTGTGAAATAACTCCGATGGGTTCTGAAACACGGAAAAAAATCATTGGCTTATCAAATTAATTAATTTGAATGAAACTTTAATTCTCAGTTCTTAGCAGTTCAATTCGAATCACAAAAAAATAACTTAACAAAGTGGAATTGCAACTTGCATTTTTCCTCCTGGAACAAAAAACCGATCTTCCTCCCCAATCTGATATTATAGTGCTGGTATAAACAGCATTTCCGTTATGATCCAATTCTGAACGATAGTAAATACCGGGACTTTGCAATATTTGATTGTGATCAATCAAATATTGAAACTATTCTCTCTTAACTTATAGACCTTATAGATAGGTAATTGCTCGACATTCTCGCTTCCGCTTCGTCCACACCTGCTTGCGCGGGTGCTTCCCTCTAAGGCGGAACGCTCCCCTACCGATGCATTTTGACATCCCACAGCTTCGGCAGATCGCTTAGCCCCGTTCATCTTCGGCGCAAGAGCGATAAAAAGCCATTACACATCACTTGCTGACCAAGACCGATACGCCCCGTTAGTCTGTCCTGCTCTTTCAGAGCGCTTCGCAACCCAACGATTGACTGACTCTAACCTTAGTGGATTCTAAACGATTGATCCGGGCATCTGGAACACATCGAAATTGGCCACTTTTTTTTTCATTTTGATTGAAAAAAAAGTGGAAATGGATTAAGAATTAAATTAATGCATTTTATATTTGTATTTTTATATCAATAAATCCCATTACCTCATCAGATTTGAAGTCAATTCCTTAACCGGCCGCATTTAGAATTCATTTCTAATGATCGCTGTCTTCCTGATTTCTTTGTACCATTCTGTCATCGACCTTGAAGCATCAATGTCACACTCAAGCCGAAACCCTGCTAGCTTATGTTCGAAAACCTGGCACAGTTTGCTTTGTGCGCCAGTATATTAATTGGCGACCCCGATCAATTGGGGGAGGAGCAAGATGAAAAAGAAAGTAAAAGGTACTCCATGAAAGTCACTCGTCTTCCCAATTCTTGTGCGGCTGGATCACCTCCTTTTCAGGGAGAGCTAATGCTTATGCTTGTTGGGTATTTTGGTTTGACACTGCTTCACACCCAAAAAGAAGCAAGCTACGTCTGAGCTAAGCTTGGATATTGAAGTCTTCTTTCGTTTCTCGACGGTGAAGTAAGACCAAGCTCATGGATTTTTGCGATTATTCTTTAACAGGAATTGTTGAATATCAAAAACTTATTACGCGTAATCCTATTTTTTTGGAACGCGTTGAAGGAGTGGCAAATTTTTCATTAACTTATGTATTTATTTACAACAAAAACTAGAGCAAACATGTAATAGCAGATTCGGAATTGTTTGATTTTTTGTTCTTATTTTTTTAGCCCTCAACGAAGTCTTACGAGAAAAAGACGCAGTTCGGAATATAAAGAACCAAATTATTGAAATAAAGTTACGACATTGTCTAACCAAATCCAATTCTCTCTCGATACGTTCCTCAAAAACTTTGTTGTTCAGCATCTTGGACTAACCATCCCTTAGAAGGTATTGTTAAAAAGAGAGAATAGTTTCAAATGACCTACTAGGTTCATATTTAAATATAAACCTAGTAGGTCATTTGAAACTATTCTCTCTAGAGAGAATAGTTTCAAATGACCTACTAGGTTCATATTTAAATATAAACCTAGTAGGTCATTTGAAACTATTCTCTCCGTTCCATGCCTCATTTCATAGGGAACCTCAAAGTGGCTCTATTTCATTATATTCCATCTATATCCCAATTCCATTCATTTAATATTTCTTTGGTGTGATTGACATAAGAGATGTCATTCAATCGAAGAAGATGGTATCGTTGACATAAGAGATGTCATTTCTAGTCTATCTCTTTCTATATATGGAAAGTTAAGAAATCATCATATAATAATCGAGAAATTGAAATAGAAAAAAAAAGGGAGGTTTGTGAATAAATCGGATCATAACGGAATAGTATCCGTTAAGTTATTTTTTTGTTCATATATAGAAAATTTTAAATCATACAATCACACAATTTACACTATCAACAATTTTAAATCTCAACTATTTAAAATATAAATCGAACAACTTCGATTGAGTGAGAAGTTCTCACCGTGGGTTTTCGACGAGCGTTCAAATTTAAATTAAATCGAACGGCGTTCGATTTAACCTAAATTTTTCGCTTGCTCAAAATAATTCTGGAACTGCACCACTGCGTAGTATTCCTCGTAGTGGTTCCGATGCCGCAAATTTCGTTGAATTCTGACAAGGTATGCAACAGTTACAGAGTTTTAAAGATTTGAACCAATTATTATATAATTAATTTACATTTTTATTTCAAATTTTAAACCTAGATCTTAATCCAGCCATTGATTTTCCCAAAACCAAATCCGAGCCGTTGTTGCTTTCTTCCCCGTTGCCCAGATATGCACGCACCCAATTAACCCATGCCGCCACCCATAGGGTTTAATTTTACCTCCACTATGATCACTTTCAAGTCGATCCACTACCACCAAAACGCTTGCCAACTCGAGCTTCACCCACGACATGACCACCATCAAACTCGGCCACCCCTATTGCATGCGATTTGATGACGAACGGCCGGCCATCGCGGCCCCGTAGCTCCCACCTCGATGCTCCAAATCAAATCACCACCATTCACATCGAAGTCCTCCCTCCCCTCTCCAATTTTGTAGTTGAAGATTCGTGATGAAAGTTGACGGATTGAGAGATCGGAGGGGATGAATTGGGTGCGTTTCTGGCCTTCGAATTTGGAGATGGCGGCCAGGGTTTTAAAACCCTAATTTGTTTTATTTTGCCAAAAAAAAGAAAAATGAAGTGCTTTTATAGAAAAAAACGACAAACACTATTCATTCCGGGTTTTCCGAACTCCGATTTACGCATGGTGACTGGCGTTTCTAGGGTTTATCCCGCGTTCCGGACACAATGGAACAGGTTTCGGAAGCTAATTCGATCGTATGTGTGAGATATGACAATAAACGATCAATTTAAATTAAACCGATTTAAATCGATTTCGAGGCGTTTTGGCTTGCCCCGGACAAACGTTAAATCCAATTGACACGAAATTTGAAACCATACAATAATATCACATTATGGATCCGATGAAACTGGTTTCGTCAAAATCCGAGACTTTTTGAAAAATGACTATTTTAACTCGCCGAATTAATATTAAAACGATATCGATGCGTTTCGAGCTGCCACAGTCAAACGACAACTCCGATTGCTATGAAAATTGAAATCCGATAATAACAAACTATTATGGATCCAATGGAACTGGTCTCGTTCAATTCTGAGACTGTTCGAAAATTGGCTATTTTTCAGTCGATAATTAAATATTAGAATATTCAATTTTCACAAATTAACTTTTAATTCAATTTTAAAAGTTCTATAACATCACTATAACTCCAACATGATTTAATATAACTTTTTAAATCATTTTCATTCACATTTAAACAGAATTTTTCAAGTAAGTCTGGAATTTCACTATTTAATTTATCGATTTAATTATCTAATAAAATCCAGTTATTCGAATTTTAAATTACTCGACTTATTAATTTCACTTGTTAATATTTAAAATCAATTAAATATTCAAGTTTTAATTAATATAAATTCTGGGTCGTTACAATCGTAGCCCTCTAACCTCCACTGCAACCGCCCAAACTCCATCCATCGAAGCTCCATACGACGAGAAACACGATACCATCCACCGCAGGCCTCCCTGTTGACTAAATCTCGCCCAAGGCCTAACCCTAATTTCCGATCACCTATGACCACCAACGCCAAACTCTGCCGAAACCTCCATAAAAATACAACGTTGCCCTACGACTCTAACGATGCAAGCGACGTTGATCAATTCTCATTAGATATAGAAAAATTAAATTTTGAAATTATGAACTCAATTTCCTTGATTACTGATTTTTAATGATTTCTCGGTCGTTTCTCGATGAAATCTCAAGCGACCTTTTTCTTAAAATACTAGACACCAAGACGACCAACTTTCTTCTTGGATGATTATGCTAATTGTGAGTGATTTGCGAGTTCTTGATTTTAGAATGATGAAAACTGTTTGGTTTTGGTTTTCTTGAACATGTACAGAGCAAAATGAAAAGGATAGAAAAGATCCAACTTTCTCTACATATGCCTATGTAAATATATATGCTTGATCATCTTTATCGGTGGACAATGAGGCAAAATGGCTGCTATGATGAAGGAAGAGAAGAGTGGACAGTGGCGGCTGAGGAGACAAAATGGTTGCTAGGGGAAAAATGAAGGTACTGTGATTTGAAGAAAAGGGGCAGTATGTACTGTGTATGATTTTTGAATAGATTTTGGTGCCCGGCTACCCTACATCGCGTCCGAGCTATGAACGACAAAAGATAAAGTACGATCGCATATAACAATGTTACACGATCAAAAAACAAAAATAAAATAGACAAGTTGTTAAATTCTGTAAAACCTCAAATGCCAACGTTTTGCCGTAAAATACGTCAAACGAAAATTTATTTATTTTCCAAATTAAAAATTATGGAAAAATTCCAGAAATTAAATTAAAAATACGTCATTAAAATCTGGTCCAAATTTGGAACATATAATTTATTATAATTTAATTCAAATCTGAATATTTAAACAAATTAAATATTCAAATTCGAAGACCCAAAAATACGGGTCGTTACACTCTCCTCTCTTAAAAAGAATTTCGTCCCCGAAATTCTAGCATAGGAACACTCAATACTATTCATAAGCCGCATGATGTTCATAGATCATTTATATACAGAATCTGATTCGATCACTACTCGAATAAAAAACTTCACTTCCAAACTAGCATCGCTCACCCGATTTACTAGTATGAACTCTGATCAGGCACCTTGATTAGGAACCTCTGTTCTCCTTACATAGCCATATACTATGATAGAAAACTTTAGCTCCATATCAAGATCCCTCATCAAGTGCTTGCCGTCAAAATTGAGTAATAGATCCTTATTTGTAACGGTGTGAAACACCTCAAGTCATATACTCGAATATTAAATCAAAACTATATGAAGAAAGAAATGATCTACATCCATTCTACATACTTGTTTAAATTGGTTATTCCTAATACCAATTCTATTATCATTTAAATATTTATGAAAACATTTCATAAAGCATATCATAAGTTGTAAAACTTATAATGTTCCCTATCATACCCTAAGGGTATACAAAACTATAATTCAAACTTTTATTTTGAATTTACTTAAGAATTTTAAACACTCGGGGTTTTTTTTTCAGAACCCCTTTTTGAGAGATACTAAAATTTTAATCCCTAGAAAAAAATATATAGCCCGAGTAACCCCAAAATTATACCAAGGATCTGGGTACTACCAAACAGTATTATACATTCCTTCCAAGAAGGATAATACTCAAGTGAAACATTTACCACTCGAACGTATCTCTTACCCATTTTTAGTTATTTTTGAGCCACTTGTACTAGTTAACTTAAAATCCAATTTTCAATTCTCAAAATCCCCTTTTTGAATCCATACCAAATATATTTCCAAATAAATAGTTTTCATCAAATAACCAGTTTCCAAATTACTTTGGATTCGTCTGGATTCAAACTCGTCCCAACTGTACATTGACAAAGAAAATAATTTACTAAGTGCACAATACCGTTAGCCTAAGAAAACATTCGATCGTCACTTAGAAGATTATTCCGATCATCACAAAACAAATCGAAACTCGTTCCCCCAAACAAAACCAAGAAAACACACCCTTCTATAAAATTCCTTTTCAAAGATATTTATACTTAAATATACTTCTAAGAAACTATTTCCAAAATGTTGGTACACCCAAAAACCCTTTTAAGAGAACTATTACTACCATTTCCAAAATCATTTATACCCCAAACTATCTTTACTAAAATTTTTTTTTCCACTAATCATTTAAAATGATTATATACATATTTACTCTATGGTAAATCAATTTAAACGACCGAAGTGAGTTCAATGCTTATATCCCCTTGAAAATCGTTAGAACAATTTTTTATCTTCAAAATTTTCAAATACTATTATTAAATTATAAATCTTGAAAACCATTTTCCCAAATACTGGGATTTAAATTCTCAAATTACTTTTATTTATACACCCATTTTAATGAATCAAATTTATAAAATATCTCCCTTTAAAGGAAATCATTCTCAAAAATTTATTTCGAAAATATTCTAGCTTCGTTATATAAATCATTTTTCAAGTATTATTTCAAAAATATTTAAGTTTCCTTTTAATAAACTTCTTTTATAAAACCCCAATTTAAAATAACCAACTTTTATATTTAATCATTTCCAAAATATTTGTTTCAAATATTCCCTATTTCTTTTAATAAGACAACATTTATTAAAAATTAATTTTATCAAATTAACTTTCATATAAAATCATATCTAAATATTCATTCCAAAATATTCAAAATTTTCCATTAAATAAACAACCTTTAAAAATCATTTTTTTAACCCAACATTATCAATGAACACCTTATATTCAAATTGTGAAACTTAATTCAAGGTATTCATTTCAATGTTCCCAAAATTCCTATCTATCCAACCCATATTTCAAAAGAAAGATTGAAGATAGATTAATGGATAATGGTCAATGCTTAGAACTGGCGAGCATGGCTAATCAAATTCTAGATGATAATGATGAAATATTATAATTTCTATCAACCAAGCACAACCAAGAATAACTATATTAAATTTTTGAAAAATTATCCTTTTATGTATATAAAATATATTTCTAGGTAACATTATTTCATTTACCCATTTTTAAAACTAATATCTTGTCAGTTGGTATTGTTCGAGTGTTTAGGAAATCCTTATCTATAACGTTGGACAAACGCAACGACCGGAATTCTTAAGCTACTCAACAAATCAAACAACACAATATAAATTTTTTTATATCACTAACAAATACGCACTCTGATATATATATATATACACACACATACACACACACACACTCTCAAACTCATCCCAGGGTCTCACTTACCTAATCTCAAATGAGTGAACCCCGCTAAAGCCCAGGTGTTCGCTCAACCTAAGCTCTAATACCACGTTGTAACAACCCACTTTTACGCACAGTTTTAGCTGACAATAAGGCATACATGTCCAACCCAAATTGAAGGAAAAGGCGAAAAGTTAGGGAAAAAGAAAGAAGACAAGAAGAAACAAAACAACCGTTCGAACAGCTAAATGTCTATCGAGTTAGAAAATAGCCGAACGAATTTTGTAATAAAATTTAACCACAAGCGCACGGCGTACACTTGTAGTACGTGGCGAATACGGGTCGATCCGCAGGGAATTGATGATTTTAAAAATCTATTCAATCAAATTAAACGAAAGTCGAGTGAAAGTTAAGCAAGAGAATTAGAAAATTAGCTAACTAACTAAAAGAAAAGAGATGCAAATATAAGGGTTAAATGACAATTTAGAGAATAAATCCACTCTCTAGATTATGCAACACATATGAAATCATAATCTCTCTTTTATGGTCATTGGTGCTTTAATTGATGTGCTTATCATAAGTATGGCATATTTGTGCTATTGATTAGCCAACATAAGCCATCAAACTATAACACACCCCTTAAACCACTTACTAACTTTTATGAAACTTGACAATGAAAATGAAATCTATTTTAAGTATGGCCTATTAACTATTGATTAGAAATATAGACCATCAAATTTTAATTTCAAATCACTTTCTTATGCCATAATCATATTTTGATGAAGAGGCATTTGTGTTAGTGATTGTTTAAGCATAGCTTATTTGGTCTCAACAATATAGGCTATCAAATTCAAGGCAAAAACAACAATTAAACCACTTCAATCATTCTTCATTAAGCACAAAAAGAGAGCATGAATTAACAAATAGTTGAAGCTACATAATTAGAGAGCTTCATTGCCCATAAATTGAAGGGGTTTAGCCTCTCATATTTGTCATTTGATTAACAAATGTAGCTAGCAACATGAAAGCAAAATGAAAGGAAAATGAAAGCTTAATGAAAAAGAGAGCTAATTAACAAGAATTAGAACTATTCTACTTGCATGAAAGTAAATCTACACTACAACATGAAAGGAAATAAACAAGAAAGGGAAAAGATCATATATTAAATTGCATAAAAAAAGGAATTACATAAGAGAAGAAATGGCTAAGTAGCCATGAAAAGAAAGAGAGCTTTGATTTATTTTCTAAGCTAAAAACTAACTAAAGAGAGACTAAGGAAGGAGGGTTACATGAAACATAAGGAGATTTTATACATGTGTTAAACCCTAATTCATATTTTTGGGGAATGCCCAAAATACCCTTGAGAAAGTGTGGAGGCCAAGTAATCATTAGCTTCTACTAATCATCATTTAAGTGTACATGAAGCCATTAATTCCATAAGCATGTACATTAGCCTCTAATTTGTACATTAAAGTAGGTGGGTAGGTGGGGTCCTCCATTATCTTCACTTTGAATTATTTCCATCTTCATTTGTTCTCTTTACTCTTGTGCATGCATATGTGATCATGAAACCACTTGTATATGAATTTAAATTCCTACAAAATAATATTGAAATTTTCAATTAAATTTTAGAAAATTAATATATGCACAAAAATGACCATTTTGCCCTTGGATGAAGATGAATATGTGACGATTTAAAAATAATATGAATTTTGGTTTAAACAAGTTAAAATGCCCGATATGATCATTTATTAAATTTAAATAGATTAAATATGGTGGTAAAATTATGCATATTTACGTGCACATCAAATACCCCCACACTTATCTTTTTATTCGTCCTCGAATAAAGGAAAAACTAAGATAAATCCATTTTCGTAGGGAGCACAATTGCATTGAGCGTATGCAACAAGTCGTTAAACCTCTGGGTGTCCCCAGTAGGACGAGTGTTGTCTCGTGAGGATTTTCAGCGGATACTACTCACAAAATCCGAATGCGATATGAAAATATTTACAAAATGCAAGATTTATTTACAAAGACATGAATGCGGGTTTTTGAAAATACTTACGAATGAAGGATTTACTTTTAAATTAACAGAAATAAGTTAAATATAGTTTTGGTTATTATCTTGAAAATTTATGTCATTTACTCGTCAAAATTTCCAACAAAAAGCAAGTTATCATAACAAATATACAATGGTTTAACTCGTTGTTTTGGTTGATAACAAAGTGTAACTACGAAATGGATCCTTATTTGATTATCAAAGTTTATCAAAGTGGTAATTTTATTTCTTTTCAATAATAAGTCAAATCAAATAAGTTAAAATAGTGCTTGGATTTCAATTGCTTACTCTCTCTATTTTTTATTTGAAAATTTTATTAATATTAACAATATTTACATATGCCTAACTCAAATAAACTGAGGCCAGATATATTACCCGTGCACTGCCTTGCCGACTGATGTTAGGGTAATACAGAGCGTGGCGAGTGAACACAGGAGTGTGAACACCTATTGAATGTAGGCGTTATTAAAAGGAATTTTTATATATATACACCTAACTCAGATAAACTGAGGCCAGATATACCGATCGTGCACTGCCTTTCAAGCTTACGTGAGAAGGGTACAGAGCACGGCAAGTGAACAAATAAGTGTGAACACATGACTATAGGTGTTTTTTAAAAATATATATATATACATATATACAAGAAATATTATTTTGTATTTTGTATTTTTTTTGTTTTTGTTTTGTTTTTTTTGTTTTTGTTTTGTTTTGTTTTTTTTGAAGAGAGCTTTGTAAAATCATCTTAGCACCATTTAACTTAGAAGACAAAAAAATGTTATATCATTTACTTTAAATTCGCCACTCTTTTAAACCAAGATTTTCAATTAGGATGTATTTCACAATTAACACATATGAATCTTCCTATATACTAGTTAAACCATTGATATTTGTAATCAAACCTCATTTTTATTTTTGTTAAGACAAATAAATTTTCAAAAATTTCAATTTAATTATCCAAAACCATATATTTATCCTATAGTGTTTCTTTCAGAATAAATCAAATTGCTTTTAACAAAAATAAAATTGTTTTTTTTGTTTTTGAGATTTTTTTATTTTGGAAAGAACATAAAAATAAACCATGAAAAATTGAAAAATGATAATGAGTCTCCCCCACATGTAACAACCCTGTATTTTACAATTATTTTTAAATTGATATTTCCAGATTTAAAAAGCTTTATTTATGAAAAAGAATAAATTTTGTTATTTTAAATATAAACTTTGATTTTGATATGGATTAGAATTACAAATATGACTGAATAGAATAATTTTCCAAAAAGTGAATTTTGGTTAAAATAGTCAAACTTTGACTTTTAAATTTATATTTTAAATATTTGAAATTATAAATTTTATCTTTTATTATGAAAATAGATTTAATAACATGAATACTGCTTTCCGTTTCGTTGAAAACGGAGTTAAACTGCAAAAGATGTGTACATTTCAATTTTGAGTATAAATTGTTTATTTTGCAATTTTGTTATTTTAAATTGTATAAATTATATTTTTCTTTGTCATATTTTATTTTAATATGTGTTAATATGTTATTTTATTTTTATTTTTGTCTTTTTATATTTTTAAAATGATAATAGAATTTTTCCAAAATTTACTGTATTTATTCTTCATTTTTAAAGGCGGTTTTCATATTTTCTGCTATTTTCTTCATTAAAAATTATATGTAAATTAAATTTTAAATATTTATTTTGTAAATATATTTTTATTTTATGTTTTTATTTATGTTTAAAAATATATTACAAGCTCATATGAATTTTCTAAAATTTATTCTATTCAATTTCAAATTTTCTAGTCTAGTTCACTATTTTAGCTATTTTCCTTAATTTAACTTTATATAATTAATAAATATTATATAAATTTTTATATTTTGATAAATTTTCGAAATTTTATCTGGGATTATTATTATTTCCAGAAATATAAAGTTATATAATTAAAATAAAGAAATTTGAAAGGTTTTATAACTTTGTAACTCCAATGTCCTTTTATCTACCGACCTTTCATTTCTCAACCTCCTCTTTATTGATTTTTGGCCGTACCTTTACTCCATCTTTCAGCCACATTCCTCACTCTTTCTAACGAAAATTTTATCATCTTTCTTGAGAAAAAAACTCACGGCCATTTGTTTTACAAAAATTTGGTAAATTCTATCATCTTTCTTCTTGTTTTTATGATTTTTCTATTGATTGTTGCATTGATCCTTCTTGTGTTTTGCTAGGCCTAGCCTCTACTGTAACATTCCCCCTTCTGACCGCCTCCAGTCGGTAATTAAACCAACTAGAAACGTTCAAAAAGACGAATTGTTATTTAGTTTATAACGTTTAAACAGAATCAGCCACAGAAACACAGAATAGTAACAATGAATTTAAAACAAATAAAAATTTATTTCATTACTATAAATCTTTTTATATACATCAGAGTTTATACAATTTTAATACTGATACAGCGGAATATCTTAAAATACAATTTTCTTCTGAAAACTAAAGTGATTCTTTTCTCTCTCTCTAACTTCGCTGCTCGAAAATCTTCAAGCTGTAAAATACTCGGTCTGACCCGAGTATTATATTCAAAAGAAAATAATACACAGGTCAGTCTAATTCAAACCAGTTTATTAGTGCATAGAGGCAGTAATAATTTAAATAGACGACAGTCACAATAATTCCCGTCTATCCGACTCTTTAAACAAAGAAATCGGATAACGAAAATATAACACTTAACAGTGTTTAACAATAAATCAGCAGATTTAAATCATCAACAGAGATGAATAAACAATTTATCAAATCGAGTAAATCAATTTAAAACAATCAAAATTGTCACTTTAGAACCATCAAAAATTTGATTGGCTGCCGTACACACGTGTGCATTCGTACCCGTGTGCACTGCCCCGCCAACTCGTGTGCATAGATAAAGGTGCAACATGCAACTGCTACAAATACACAGAGGCAACATCACATAAACATACTGCAACATGAATACAAGTGCAGAAAGAAGACAGTGATACCCCAGAATCAAAGTAAACAAATGGTGGCAACTGTAGATCAGACTTGATGCCATCAAGTGATACAATGCATATACAACTAGACTCGACAATGTCCACAAATGAAACTCACTGACCATATGCAAACTCAAAATGGAAGTGAGACACCAAACCACAAACCAGCAACATACATAGTTAGTGCACCACAACAATGCAGACAGTATTCAAACTCGAAGAACCAGACTCAAACTACATACATGAAGATCAAATGAAACTGCAAGCTACAGACTCATGTATAAAATGATCAAGGGTCAAACATGTGGATTATGGAACCAACTATGCAAGTGCAGACTACAATGATCATAATGCAACTAGAATTGTCTCGAAATAAGTGATTCAAGGAGACATGAAAAATCGATGTGCACAGGAAAATGTACACAGTGTAGTATATATATATATATGAAATCAGACTACACTATACATAGATGAGTTCAACTACATGTGAAGACATGCACCTGTAAATGAAACCAAAGCTTGCAAATACCAATAGACAATGCAGACGACAAAATGGTTGCATGTACATGAAGTAAAGGGATGAAATAAACATATACACGAATCATAAAACGAATCGAGTCGAAACCAAAGCATCAACTCAACTCACAGCCAAAAATATCAAGTGCCAATACCAACCGCGTAAATAATTGACAAGCCAAAGTCAATTCGAACAATATCAAGAACCCATCATAAACAAATGCAGACAACAGCTACAAGAGAGCAACAGTGAATCAAGACTAGAGTATCATTACACATGAACACAGTGAGATACGACAATGCAAACACAATAGTGAAGCTTGTACACAGTACAAACATGGAATGGGTATGCAACAAGGCCAATGAACAAACTCAACCAAGTTCAAGTTTAACTACAAAATGGATAAACATGGATACAAATTCAAGTTCAATGTCACAAGTATAACCAATGTGTCACCAGTGCAGACACAACAGCTACAACAACACTACAGGCACCAGGTCAAAGAGACCATAGTGACAAACTCAATTGTACAAAAGCAACAACAATTATAGGTGCAATATAATGCAACAGTGGACAAGGACTGGGCCACAGCAACAAGATGAACCAGTCAGTGATTTAAGAAATATCACAGTCAAGTATGCTACAAAAACACTAACTGATGAACAAAGATAAATCCAACAGACTTTAAAATGAAGACCACTTCATATAAAAGAAGACTCCAAATAATACAATTTGGCAACAGTTAGGGTACCACCAAAGCAATGCAAACATGAAGTACAGGTAAACAAAATTATGCAACAGATAGCCTGAACTAAATCATTTACATCAAAACTTTATATGGCAAAACAAATTGAATTCCACTATATAGGAAACCACACTCACGTGTATAATAATGCACTAACTCTTTTAAAAATGTGACGACTTCTACAATCTCAAGTGAACAGGAATGCAACTACAAGGTGGACACAGGAAGGCCATAGTAATCAGATTATATGAAGTGCAGTACAACCTCTATAGTGATGTAAGTTCACATAAAATCAAACAGTTTGCTCACCTGTCTGTTTTGACAAAGCAGAGAACAGGGATTTAAAAGTTTGAATTTTCCACTTAAGTACAATCTAAAGCTGAAGTTTATGACTTAACAAACAAATTTCATTTGAAACTTGGATTCAATAATGTTAAGATCAAAGGTTTGAATGCCTGTAAACTAGGAACAAGGAATTTTGAAAATGTGTATTCCCAGGCATGCATACAGTTTACTATATACAAATATATATACATGCAGGCATTTTGAAACGAGCATAATTCAAATTTCAACCACAACATCAAATCATATAAATTAGATACAAGTGTAACATAACAGAGGTGGGTATATGCATTTATACAACAGAACAGCATTTATTATTACATGTAACATAGATTTTTTCCTTTTTTTTTATCAACTCGAAGTCCAGATAAAATCAAAGAAACAATTTCCAAGAAAATCAAGTTTTCAATCAAGCCCAATGCAACTGTAGTTTGAATTAAAGCTAAAGGGAATTTCAAAACATTCGATAGTTGAAACCAATTCGGGCCGAAGTCCTAAAGCGACAAGTAAAAATCCAACAACATACAAAATTTTCAGGTTAAAGATCAATTACCAGCATCAAAACAAAATCGAATGGCCGAAGCCAACAAAACCCAAAATCCAACAATTCATGAAATTGGAAATACCAGAGATCCAAAATCGCAAGCATCAATATATAAAGAAGCCGATTAAACATTTTAATGTGAACAAAAACCCCGTAATTCGAATTAGATGTGAGTAGGGGGATTTACTCACCTTAGCTATCGGAGCAGTCGCGCGAACGAGAAAAATGGAAGTCGTAGCCCTAATTTGAAGACGATGCGGGAGAACGCGAAACGAACCTGAAGTCCTTAGCTTGAATCCCTCGCGAGTTGAAGCCGTAAAAATCGAAGTAGTTTTTGTGGAGGAGAACGAAAAATAACGAGCCGCCATTTTTATCTTCTCGCCTATTTTTTTCCTTAGGGTTTCGAATGAGAATGAAAGGGGATCGGGTTTGGGTTTTAACCGAGACAAGGGGTATAGGCTGGTATTGGTATATTTTTTCCTTTTATTTTATTTTCAATTTTCTTTTAATTAATAACTTATGTTATTTGTTTTATAAATAAAATTCACTCAATTTTTAAAACCATCATCTTAAACTTGCAAAATTCTAACACATTCACAATTTAAATCAAAATTTAAATTCAATTATCAATTTAAATAGTTCAAAAATTCGGGATCGTTACAATCTCCCCTCCTTAAAAACTTTTCGTCCACGAAAAGGAAAGGTTGTCAAAATTTCATTAATATTTATACTCTACTAAATTTTTCAAGCTCGATACTTATTTAAAAATAAATAAATATAGAGTTCATTCCATTTGTTTAACCTCACTAGTTTTGTTCATTGGTTTCTACAATCAAAACACAAAAGTCTTTTACCAAAAAAAAAATTCGACTTACAACTCACATTCAAACTAAAAATTCTTCACGTTAGAGATTTATATAATATATCTCTTCCAAAGCTGTGGACTTTCAAAACATTACAAAGATCCTCTTCCTTAGTTCATTAAGTCGGAATTATGTAATTTTAATTTCAAACTATTGATTTGCTATTTACAGTTTGAAAATACTTGCTAACTCGAAATTTAACAAGTCCATCTTCGTTCTCACAGACATTAGGCATACGCTGGCCAGGCGCAGGTCTAAAAATCTCCAAGTACTAAACATACTTGCTTCAATTCCCAGTGAAAATACTTTTAAAAATTCTTTTTCAAAAATGGATATGGAAAGCACGTTCCCCCATGGATCACAGTTTACCCGGCAGTTACGCTACTATCCCAGTAGAATCACTTGTAACCGTAGATTTCACATCTCTCTTGAATTACGCAATGGTTGTTGCCATAGATCGCGGTCCACACGGCGGTTACGCTACTATCCCAGTAGAATCGCTTGTAACCGTAGGCATCTCGCCCCTCGAATTTCGCTTTGGCGCTTAGATTGCAGTTTACTCGGCGGTTGCGCCACTATCCCAGTGGAATCGCTTGTAACTGTAGGCATCCCGCCCCTCAAATTACGCTAACATACATCATAATCAACATGATCCCATCACGAGGGATTCTAGTCCGAATGGACATTCCAACTTATGGAAAATTCTACGTAGCTACGAATTTCAAATGGACACTCTTCACGAGTTCCAATACCTTCTCCAATAATAAATGGAAGGTACTTTTCCATATCCTCAGTTTAGAAAACATAATATCATATATATGTAGTACTTCATTTCACATTTCGTACATATCATATCCATGTAAACCTACATAAGATTTCCATAACAATGTCTTTCTAAACTAACGGTTTCAAATTTACCGCATTCATATATATAAGTTCTGAAAACTTACATATTCCATATTCATAACAAAATAGAGGATTTCAAAATTTTCCTCTAAGTCGATTTGGAAATTTAAGGTTATCTCAAACCTAATTCATATTCATAATTCCATTTATCATCGACTTTCACATTCGATTTGAATTACACGTTACATCGTCAATTCTCAACACAGAATTGATGTCTATCGATATATAACCTCTGAGCTCGTACGTCTCAGAGAAGGGTGTTAAGCTAAGAGAATAAATTCTCCGCCACCAACAGATATATATTTAATAGAGATCAATTGCTATGTCATCAATTCACAATGTTAGACATACAATCCAAATCATCATCTGAAATTCAAAGCTCAACTTATATTGTCTTTGATGTCGAAGTTAAACTCAATTTAACTTAACGATTCAATCTTTTTGAAAAATTTCAAATTGAACTAATTGTTCAAATTTCTCATTTAACTTTTCAACTTCGACTTCAAAAATGAATTTCAAATCATTTATCCCTTACGGAATATATTCACAACATTTCATATTTGGAAAAACATTTCCATACTTATTTAAAAATAAGTAATTCACAAATCTAATTTATTTTCAACATTTGAAAATATTCGATATACTTTAATCAAAATTAAGTATATATTTCATCTTTAAGGAAATCATTCTCTTTCACACATTTATTTGAGTCAAAACGAATGTTACGTAAAACATCGTTACGACAACTCAAAATCACTAGTATAGAGATTCGAAATTTAGATAGATGTATAAATCCTAATACTATACAAAACATTTCCTTTCGGAAATCATTTACTATAACAATAATGTTATAGTCCACCATTTCCTTATTTCTCGAAAACGTCTATTTCAACAATGAATGTTGAAATCTATGGTTTCGATATTCAATGCCTTTGAAAATATCTTTAAAACAATTAACTTCGTTTTAAAATATCACTTTCTCAAACATGTCCATTTTATTCAATGACATATTCACGGTCCAAAATTGTGAATATACATCTTTTAACAAGCTATAAGAATTTACTTATCAAAATAAGTCAGTTTCGGATTTATAAACATCGTTTATAAATTCCATTTCTATTTATAAAGACTTCAATTTATAGTTTGAATTCCGCATACTACTAAGTTTTCCACTTAACTTAATTCTCTGCAAGTTCAAATTTAAATTCATCACTGAATCTATTAAATTTATTATGGATTGTCATGTTGACAACTTCTAAATTTTCAAATCTAATTCCCATTTGAACTTTGCATCCACTTCCTATTTCCAAAATAATCAACTAGTTCTTTAGTAAATCATTCATCGAATTGATTTTCAATCTAATCGCATTTGATTTATTCACATTGGATTTTACTAACATTCATTCATATTCAATTAGTTCACTTTCACTAATTTACATTTAAGTTAGTTTGCTTTCAGTTCAAATCAAAATTGATTCTATTTAAATTTACTTACCTTTCAATTTGAATCCAATTACTTAGCTTCCAATTTTCATTAATTCAATTTCATTAACACTTAATGAATTTCTATACAATCAACTAGCAAAACCAAATTTATTTACTTTGCTTACATTCAATTTGGTTTAACACATTTAATTTCAATTGGTTTATATTCTAATTCAGATTGAATTCTTATACTCACCATATTCACAACTTCTTAACTTAAGTTTTATTCAACTCTTAACAACAACATTTCTAATCCATGTTTATTCACTATTTCACTTTTACAATTAAAGTTGAATTTCCTTTCTATAACTCAATTTCATATTCATTAACTTCACTTTATTAATTCATTTTGATATCAAATCCAATTTGATTCAATATTACTTAAGCCATGTTTCATTTTATCTTCACTTGACTTATTTTCACCATACAACTTAAGTTCGCCTCAAATTTATTTGAAATTCTATTTTACTTAACTTTACTAAAGTCAAATTCATATCACTATTCAAAATTCAGATTTTGTTTTACTTAACAAAACTGTTTAACCATTTTAACAATTGGTTTTACTTAAATTTTCTCATTTTTATAAGTTATACAACTTATTAATTTAAACTTCCCAATTCATATTATATAATCACTTATCCTTTAAGTTTAAACTTCCATCTCCATAATTTATCAAATCAAATTCATTTTATTTAACTTACTTAGTTAAACTTCAAATCATATATTTATTAATGCTAATTCAATTCAATTTAACTTTTCTTAAGTTAAAAATCTTTATTTTCAAACATAATTTTATACTTCTTTAGATTTGAAAAACATTCTCCTTTAAAATGTTTCTAGTAACTATTCATATTAAACATCATAAACTAAGCTTTGTGTAAACCAAAGCTCTGATACCACTCTGTAACATTCCCCCTTCTGACCGCCTCCAGTCGGTAATTAAACCAACTAGAAACGTTCAAAAAGACGAATTGTTATTTAGTTTATAACGTTTAAACAGAATCAGCCACAGAAACACAGAATAGTAACAATGAATTTAAAACAAATGAAAATTTATTTCATTACTATAAATCTTTTTATATACATCAGAGTTTATACAATTTTAATACTGATACAGCGGAATATCTTAAAATACAATTTTCTTCTGAAAACTAAAGTGATTCTTTTCTCTCTCTCTAACTTCGCTGCTCGAAAATCTTCAAGCTGTAAAATACTCGGTCTGACCCGAGTATTATATTCAAAAGAAAATAATACACAGGTCAGTCTAATTCAAACCAGTTTATTAGTGCATAGAGGCAGTAATAATTTAAATAGACGACAGTCACAATAATTCCCGTCTATCCGACTCTTTAAACAAAGAAATCGGATAACGAAAATATAACACTTAACAGTGTTTAACAATAAATCAGCAGATTTAACTCATCAACAGAGATGAATAAACAATTTATCAAATCGAGTAAATCAATTTAAAACAATCAAAACTGTCACTTTAGAACCATCAAAAATTTGATTGGCTGCCGTACACACGTGTGCATTCGTACCCGTGTGCACTGCCCCGCCAACTCGTGTGCATAGATAAAGGTGCAACATGCAACTGCTACAAATACACAGAGGCAACATCACATAAACATACTGCAACATGAATACAAGTGCAGAAAGAAGACAGTGACACCCCAGAATCAAAGTAAACAAATGGTGGCAACTGTAGATCAGACTTGATGCCATCAAGTGATACAATGCATATACAACTAGACTCGACAATGTCCACAAATGAAACTCACTGACCATATGCAAACTCAAAATGGAAGTGAGACACCAAACCACAAACCAGCAACATACATAGTTAGTGCACCACAACAATGCAGACAGTATTCAAACTCGAAGAACCAGACTCAAACTACATACATGAAGATCAAATGAAACTGCAAGCTACAGACTCATGTATAAAATGATCAAGGGTCAAACATGTGGATTATGGAACCAACTATGCAAGTGCAGACTACAATGATCACAATGCAACTAGAATTGTCTCGAAACAAGTGATTCAAGGAGACATGAAAAATCGATGTGCATAGGAAAATGTACACAGTGTAGTATATATATATGAAATCAGACTACACTATACATAGATGAGTTCAACTACATGTGAAGACATGCACCTGTAAATGAAACCAAAGCTTGCAAATACCAATAGACAATGCAGACGACAAAATGGTTGCATGTACATGAAGTACAGGGATGAAATAAACATATACACGAATCATAAAACGAATCGAGTCGAAACCAAAGCATCAACTCAACTCACAGCCAAAAATATCAAGTGCCAATACCAGCCGCGTAAATAATTGACAAGCCAAAGTCAATTCGAACAATATCAAGAACCCATCATAAACAAATGCAGACAACAGCTACAAGAGAGCAACAGTGAATCAAGACTAGAGTATCAATACACATGAACACAGTGAGATACGACAATGCAAACACAATAGTGAAGCATGTACACAGTACAAACATGGAATGGGTATGCAACAAGGCCAATGAACAAACTCAACCAAGTTCAAGTTTAACTACAAAATGGATAAACATGGATACAAATTCAAGTTCAATGTCACAAGTATAACCAATGTGTCACCAGTGCAGACACAACAGCTACAACAACACTACAGGCACCAGGTCAAAGAGACCATAGTGACAAACTCAATTGTACAAAAGCAACAACAATTATAGGTGCAATATAATGCAACAGTGGACAAGGACTGGGCCACAGCAACAAGATGAACCAGTTAGTGATTTAAGAAATATCACAGTCAAGTATGCTACAGAAACACTAACTGATGAACAAAGATAAATGCAACAGACTTTAAAATGAAGACCACTTCATATAAAAGAAGACTCCAAATAATACAATTTGGCAACAGTTAGGGTACCACCAAAGCAATGCAAACATGAAGTATAGGTAAACAAAATTATGCAACAGATAGCCTGAACTAAATCATTTACATCAAAACTTTATATGGCAAAACAAATTGAATTCCACTATATAGGAAACCACACTCACGTGTATAATAATGCACTAACTCTTTTAAAAATGTGACGATTTCTACAATCTCAAGTGAACAGGAATGCAACTACAAGGTGGACACAGGAAGGCCATAGTAATTAGATTATATGAAGTGCAGTACAACCTCTATAGTGATGTAAGTTCACATAAAATCAAATAGTTTGCTCACCTGTCTGTTTTGACAAAGCAGAGAACAGGGATTTAAAAGTTTGAATTTTCCACTTAAGTACAATCTAAAGCTGAAGTTTATGACTTAACAAACAAATTTCATTTGAAACTTGGATTCAATAATGTTAAGATCAAAGGTTTGAAAGCCTGTAAACTAGGAACAAGGAATTTTGAAAATGTGTATTCCCAGGCATGCATACAGTTTACTATATACAAATATATATACATGCAGGCATTTTGAAATGAGCATAATTCAAATTTCAACAACAACATCAAATCATATAAATTAGATACAAGTGTAACATAACAGAGGTGGGTATATGCATTTATACAATAGAACAGCATTTATTATTACATGTAACATAGATTTTTTCCTTTTTTTTATCAACTCGAAGTCCAGATAAAATCAAAGAAACAATTTCCAACAAAATCAAGTTTTCAATCAAGCCCAATGCAACTGCAGTTTGAATTAAAGCTAAAGGGAATTTCAAAACATTCGATAGTTGAAACCAATTCGGGCCGAAGTCCTAAAGCGACAAGTAAAAATCCAACAACATACGAAATTTTCGAGGTTAAAGATCAATGACCAGCATCAAAACAAAATCGAATGGCCGAAGCCAACAAAACCCAAAATCCAACAATTCATGAAATTGGAAATACCAGAGATCCAAAATCGCAAGCATCAATATATAAAGCAGCCGATTAAACATTTTAATGTGAACAAAAACCCCGTAATTCGAATTAGATGTGAGTAGGGGGATTTACTCACCTTACCTATCGGAGCAGTCGCGCGAATGAGAAAAATGGAAGTCGTAGCCCTAATTTGAAGACGATGCGGGAGAACGCGAAACGAAGCTGAAGTCCTTAGCTTGAATCCCTCGCGAGTTGAAGCCGTAAAAATCAAAGTAGTTTTTGTGGAGGAGAACGAAAAATAACGAGCCGCCATTTTTATCTTCTCGCCTATTTTTTTCCTTAGGGTTTCGAATTAGAATGAAAGGGGATCGGGTTTGGGTTTTAACCGAGACAAGGGGTATAGGCTGGTATTGGTATATTTTTTCCTTTTATTTTATTTTCAATTTCTTTTAATTAATAACTTATGTTATTTGTTTTATAAATAAAATTCACTCAATTTTTAAAACCATCATCTTAAACTTGCAAAATTCTAACACATTCACAATTTAAATCAAAATTTAAATTCAATTATCAATTTAAATAGTTCAAAAATTCGGGATCGTTACATCTACCACCACCACCACCATCCTCTCCACCATCATTTGCAGCAGCTCCTCCTCCTAATCCTCTGCCATGATCATGCCATACCATTCCCTTGACCAAAATCCCACAAAAACTTGCACAAAACTCCTTAAAACATTACCTAGACCACACATATCATCACCTACCCTCCATATCTTGCTTTGGCCGCCACCTACTCCACCTCCACCACCAACAGACGACCTGAAACCCACTACCACACCTGTACCTAAACCCCTACAGATCTGGCCGTGCCTAAGGTTGCCTTGGCCGTGGCCTTTGGTGTGACGACCGCTCATGACCCCTGCACCGAATCTAAAGATAGAGCGCTGTAAAGTGTGCCAGGCGACCATGGATGATTGTCAAGGTAAGATTTAAAACAAAAGAACCTATCGTATTACTCACAGCGCATGGACAAAATACAATAGAACATATGTATAGTGAAGCTTTACAGAACAAAATGACATCATATAAAACTCCATAATAGTTGAATACAAGCATCCACATAGTCAATACATCAAGCCTCACTACATATCTCTCGGAGAATACAAAACAGCGGAATATCCAGTACATATAATAAGAAGATAATATGCAACCCTCCAGCTCGTCTTCGATATCAGCATCGTGAGAAGAGAACAGCACCTGTCACCTGCTACCTAGTCTGCCCATCCCAAAATGGACGAACAGCCCAAGGCAATAAGAATTAAAAACATAAAGCCTTGAGTCAGACAACAGTCTTAGTGAACAGTAAATTAACTAACAACATACCAAAAGAGCATAAAGGAAAAGGAATAGGAATACAACCCTCCCACTCCAACCTCATTCTACAGTGATAGCTCCCAGACACACACTAAGCAGAAGCAAACATAGCAGAGCATACAATTTAAAGTAAAGCTACTATCACTCGAGTCAAGGGCGATGTTTTCCAAGTACCAAGGCCTAAATCAGATAAGCACCCAGAAAATACCGCTCTTGAGTCCGAATGACGATACAACCAAACATCCATGACTCTGGCTACCACTGTTATCATTGCTTCGATATCACCGTTAATTGAATGACCGGCACATTCTTTCAGCCGTCCGTCAAGGGCTAATGGAAACCCCGGTTCTAGACATAACTCCCGCACGTCGTCGCAGCCCGTGCCTAGGACTATCGAATCTGCCCAGAGTACTCGACCATCAATAGTTGGTCGTTGGGACTATCGAATCTGCCCAAACGTACTCTTGCTTAGAGCATGCTAGAACCTTCAACAACGATGCTATCCAAGCCTCCTAGTCATCCTCCTCGACGACTATTCTCATATCCATTCATTATCCTCAACTCGAATCATATCACCGAGTTATCAACATGCTTGGAATGATCCCGTCTGGATTAGACCAAGTCTTCATCATATGATGCCTCGCTTCATTACATCCTTGCAAAGCCTCATCTCAACTTCACATCATCACATCTATGCATAAGAGCTTCATCATCCCGCTACATATGCCACGAGCAGCTTTCCCAATTCAAGAGCCTTTCCCTTAGCTTTTGAATCATCTTCGATCTAAATCTAATCATCAATCGTCTAGTTCATAACAAGCAATCAAGTCAAACATCAATCCAAGCAATCAAGCATTCAAATATGATCTAAGTAGACAATTATAACAATAATGGCATTTTCGTAATTAAAGAGTTAAAAGTCCAATAAGCATGAAAACATGGATTATATCTCTACAAACTTGATGAATGAACTTGCATAGGTTAACATATGATAGAATGGATGTAACATCATCATGAACAATGGATCTATATGGATCTACACTTAGGATGAAGAAAATGCATGGAAATCTCTATTTAACACCAAATCGGGCCAACAATCCGATATACTCCTTTGGATCCGTGTGAGAGATAATCACCACTCACCAAATCACCTAAACAACCTTAAATCAACACGCTTCAGATCTGGACAGCGAAGGATCAAGCTTGATCTATCACGAATCCGCTTCAAACGATGAAATCTCTCTTGAAAAGATGAAGATCTTCAACTTAAGCTCTTGAATCTTCAATCTTGATCTTTGATTTGGATGGAAGGAAGCACTAGATTAGAGTGGAGAAAAGAAGTGAAGAAGTGTAGAAGTCGAGCTCTCAAAATGGCAGCACTTCGTCGCTTCAAAAATCCGGATCCCAAAAAGTGAGAACAACCCCTCCTATTTATAGCTGAAATTCCTTAAGTCGAAATCTGGCTATCTCCCTAAGTCGCTTCCGACTTACGACCTAAGCCTCTCCGACCTAACCCTTCTGCGCATCCAAACACCCAGCGACCTACGACCTAACGCAACGCGCGCCTTAACACACAGGCTACGACTCAACTCCTCAGCGACCTAACACATCGCGACTTAACAACCCACGACCTAACTTAGGTCGTTGCCGACCTAACACTTAACTGCCTTGCCGACCTACGACATAACGAGGTTACGACTTAATACCTTAGACTCCCACGCGACGTAACACTTAAGCCAACCCGCGACCTAACAACTTACTAAGCTACGACCTAAGACTTACAAAACCCTGCGACCTAACAACTTAGCACCCACGCGACCTACGACTTAGCAAACTCGCGACCTAACACACACGCGACCTAACCATCTTAGGTCGCCTACGACCTAACTCAACACAGATCTAACGACCTAACTACGCTAACACTTAGGTCGGTCAATCCCATAGGTCGCTAACTCTTATAGGTCGTAAACTGCTTATCCCCTAAGTCGTTAACTCTACTAGGTCGCTCACAACATTTCCTTAAGTCTCCTATCTTAGGTCGTCTACAACAACATAAGTCGGTCACTTCCTTAGGTTGTCTATCCCTTAACTCGGCAACGACTTACAACCTACTAACCTAGCCCAGCTACGACTTATTTCCTTAAGTCGCCAAACCCTGGGTCACTCCTATCTCCTAAGTCGTATACGACTCACAACTTATGCTAAGTCGTGAACGACTTAGGACTTAGGCAAAATTTGCCTAAAAGCTGAAATGGCTCAAAAAATGCTAAAACTCCAGATTTGACGAACTTTTCGATCCGTGAAAATACGGGTCGTTACATTCTCTCCCCCTTAGGAATTTCGCCCCCGAAATCCCAAACAATCATAGCAATCAGAACTATTCTGTACGCCTACCATCCATAACAATCAGCAAACCATGCATCCAATTCTAGCTTAGCGTACAGAATTCTAAAATTAGAACAAGTTACAATATCGCGAGATGACACGACACCTTAGGGCCATACCTTGAAGAGTTCAGGATGAGCTGCTTTCATCCTCTCTTCCACCTCCCACGTACAGTCATTATCATCATCACTCCATTGTATCTTGAGCAACTTAACTACCTTCCTCCTAAGCTGTTTCGTGTCGGTTTCCACAACACGAAGTGGCTTACGAGGTCTCCTATCGACTAGATCAACTTCTAAGTCTTCACAGCTACCAGCAGAAACTACCGTACTCGAGTCGTGCACATACTTCCGTAGATATGATACATGAAAAACATTGTGCACACTCGACATCTTCTCTTGTAACTCCAATCTGTAAGCGAGCTTTCCAATTCGCTCGATAATCGGGAATGGTCCAACAAATCTCGGAGTCAATTTTCCTTTCTTCCCGAATCGAATAACATTCTTCAGTGGAGAAATCTTCACAAAAACCATATCTCCAATGTCGAATTCTAAATCCTTACGACGCTTATCGGCATAACTCTTCTGACGGTCTTGGGCTGCCTTCATTCGTTGCCGAATGATTTCCAAACAATCCGAAGTCTGCCGAATCATCTCTGCCCAAGTATCAACTTTTCTCCAGTTTCCAACCAACATGTCGGAGAGTTACACGGTCTTCCATACAATGCCTCATACGGTGCCATACCAATGCTTGACTGGTAACTGTTGTTGTATGCAAACTCCACCAAATGAAGGTGATCTCCCATGATCCTCCGAAGTCCAAAACGCAAGCTCTGAGGAGATCTTTCAAAACTCGGTTGACTCTCTCGGTCTGACCATCTGTTTGAGGGTGATAAGCTGTACTCAAACACAACTCGGTTCCCAAAACTTCCTGGAAGCTCCTCCAAAATCCACTAGTGAACAATGGGTCTCGATCGCTCACTATACTCTTCGGAATACCATGGAAACGAACTATCCACTTAACATACAACTCAGCCAACTTTGATGCAGTCCTAGTCGATCGAACAGGAATGAATCGTGCACTCTTAGTCAGACGGTCCACAATGACCCAAATCCCTTCATTTCCCGTTCTGGTTCTAGGCAATCCATCGATAAAATCCATCGACACTTGTTCCCACTTCCATGTAGGAACTTCTAATGGTTGAAGCAATCTGCTTGGCTTCTTCTGTTCGGCCTTCACCAATTGGCAGTTCATACATTTGGAAATAAAATTTCCAACATCCTTCTTCATACCTTCCCAATAGTAGGTTCTCTTCATATCCCGATACATCTTATTTCCACCTGGATGAATTGTCAGCTTCGAGTGATGACTTTCCTTCAGAACTTCACTCCTCAATTCATCTATATCGGGAACAACTAGTCGTCCTTGCTTCCGAAGCCAACCCTCTCGATCGACCTCGAATCCTTTATCCTTTTCTGGATCCAATCCAGATTCCAATTCACGGATAATCTTGACAAGCTTATCATCTAGCTTTTGGCCCTCGCCAATCCTTTCCACAAGAGTGGGTCTTATCGATAAGTTCGCCAACATCTCAGGTTCCAATTCGCATCTAGGCCTGAAGTCAAATCCAGCTAAATACTCGAGACTCTTCCATTCTGAAAACATGGCTCCCAATCCTGCATGTCTTCGACTTAACGCATCCGCCACTGCGTTACCTTTTCCCGGAGTATAAGCTATACCAAAATCATATGATGCTAAAAACTCTAGCCAACGTTGCTGCCGAAGATTCAAATCCTTTTGGGAGAAAAGATACTTCAACGACTTGTGATCCGTAAACAACTCGAATCGAACTCCCAATAGATAATGTCTCCACATCTTCAGAGCAAATACAATCGCCGCTAACTCCAAATCATGAGTTGGGTAATTCCTTTCATGCGGCTTCAGTTGTCGACTGGCATATGCAACAACTTTATCCCTCTGCATCAGCACTGCTCCAAGTCCAGTACCACATGCGTCGGTGTAAACCACCATCTCATCATTCCCACTTGGAATAGTCAAAACAGGAGCACTCGTCAATCTCTCTTTCAGGATTCCGAAAGCTTGCTCACACTTAGCATCCCAACTGAACACTTGGTTCTTCTTCGTCAATCCTGTTAACGGTGCAGCTATCTTGGAGAAGTCTTTGATGAACCGTCGATAATATCCTGCTAATCCAAGAAAACTTCTCATATCAGATGCATTCTTAGGTCTAACCCAATCCTGGATTGCTGCCACCTTAACGGGATCAACCGCTATTCCATTTCCAGAAATCACATGGCCTAAGAACCTCACTTCACTCTTCCAGAAGTGACACTTCGAAAACTTAGCCTTCAGCTGATGTTTCTTTAAGATCTCCAAAACAATACGCAAGTGCGTCTTGTGCTCTTCTTCCGTTCTGGAATAAATCAGAATATCATCCACGAACACAAGTACAAACTTGTTCAACTGATCTCTGAACACTCTATTCATAAGATCCACAAAATATGCTGGCGCGTTAGTCAATCCAAACGGCATTACCAGCCACTCAAAGAAACCGGATGGTGTCCTAAAAGCAGTCTTCGGCACACTATCCTTAGCCACTCTCAACTGGTGAAATCCCGTTGCCAAATCAATCTGAGAAAACACCTTGGCTTCGTGAAGCTGATCAAACAAGTCATCTATTCTCGGCAATGGGTACTTGTTCTTCTTAGTCACCTTATTCAGCTCACGATAATCGACGCACAATCTTAACGACCCATCTGCCTTGGTTGCAAACACAACTGGTGCACCCCACTCGGACACACTACGCCGAATGAATCCTTTCTGCAAAAGATCATCAACTTGCACCCTCAACTCCTACTGTTCCCTAGGCGCCATCCGCCTAAGAGGCATCACAACAGGTCTGGCTCCTTCAACTAGATCTATACGAAACTCGATCTCTCTATGCGGCGGCAACCCTTTGACTTCGTCAAAGACATCCTCGAATCCATTTGCGATAGGCACTAAAGACAGTCCATCCCGTGGAACAACTAGCGAATACATGAAGCTCATGAAGACGCCTTCCTCATGCTTACATCGTATCACAATCTTTCGCCCTTCCACATTCTCGACTGTCACCTCCAGCCTCTCAAAATCAACCTTAGCCGCATACTTCCTAAGCCAGTCCATACCCAAAATAATTCCGAACCCCGCAAAGTTCAGAACAAAACAATCACAAACAAAAGAGCAACCATGACTCGATACAACTAGACCACGGCATAACATACACAAACAAGACGAACCCCCAACTGGATTAGTCACAACCAATGGCCTATCAACAATATCTGGTTCCAAACCTAACCGGCCTACGAGTTCACTACAAACAAATGAATGCGACGCTCTAGTATCAAACAGAACTCTAACTGGAACACCACATAGGAAAAGAGTACCTTGAACAACCACACTCTTTCCCTTCTCTTCAGCAGTAGGAGCTTTTGAAGACGACGGAACAGCTCCTAAAGCATAGGCTTGCACAATCTGCCTGTCCCTCCTCGGTTCTGGACAATTCTTCCTGATGTGCCCTGGCTTGTCACAGTTGTGACACTTCATCGGTGCCTTCGGATTCTTACAATCCTTAGAGAAATGGCCCTTCCGCTGACAATTGTAGCAAGTCACCTCGCCTTTCAGCTTCTTCTGGCCATCCTTACCCTTCTGCTGCTGCTGCTTCCTCTTCTTGTTTCCACCCTGCTGGGGTTTAGACTCTTCCCTGGTCACAGCAACAACAGATCCTTCCTTAGGAAACAGACTCTCATGCCTAAGAGCTTTCTCCACAAGCTTCTCAAATGAGTCGTCCAAATGATCCACCAACTGTCTCCCAAGATAGCTGTCCAAGCCTGTCACAAACTTCTCATTCTTCTGATAAGCAGACTCAATATATGACCGGGCATACTTGGACAAAGCTTCAAACTCAGAAACATACTCAAGAACAGATCTTCCACCCTGCTTGAGCTCCACAAACTTCTTGAACAGAACAGACTTCTGAGCTGTAGAAATGAACTTAGCTTCAAATCTGACTTGGAATTGCTCCCAAGAAATCTCTTCCTCCGGGGTAGTGATGGTAATAGAATTCCACCAGTCAGAAGCTCTCCCTTGAAGCTGCCTTGATGCCAACTTCCTCTTAGTTGCATCATCAATTCCCAAATCACCAAAGATCCTTCTACAAGCATCTATCCACCTCTGGACCTCGATAGTTGATTCTGTTCCCAAGAAAACCTTCCCTCCAAGAGCAGTATAGTCCTTGCACAACTTAGCAAAATCCACTGGTTTCGGAGTTTGAACTTGAACTCCAACATCAACTGCTGCCCCCGGAACTGGTATCCTTCTCATGATCGAAGTCATCATAGCTTCGAACATGGCTGCATAATCAGCAGTCTCTTCAGTAGCACGGCCTTCCTTAGCAGCTGGTCTCCCTCTTCGACTCATTCTCAATATCTATAAAAAAGAATGATTAGAACATCTAGAGAAACAACTGCACAAAGGACTCAAATTCTACTAAGCTACTATATTATATATAGTAATCATCCATCAAAATTACAATTACGTCTCTCATACGTAGTTACTTCAGCGAGCGTTGGGTAAAATCGATTAACCAATGTTCTGATACCAAATGTGACGACCGCCCATGACCCCTGCACCGAATCTAAAGATAGAGCGCTGTAAAGTGTGCCAGGCGACCATGGTCGATTGTCAAGGTAAGATTTAAAACAAAAGAACCTATCATATTACTCACAGCGCATGGACAAAATACAATAGAACATATGTATAGTGAAGCTTTACAGAACAAAATGACATCATATAAAACTCCATAATAGTTGAATACAAGCATCCACATAGTCAATACATCAAGCCTCACTACATATCTCTCAGAGAATACAAAACAGCGGAATATCCAGTACATATAATAAGAAGATAATATGCAACCCTCCAGCTCGTCTTCGATATCAGCATCGTGAGAAGAGAACAGCGCCTGTCACCTGCTACCTAGTCTGCCCGTCCCAAAATGGACGAACAGCCCAAGGCAATAAGAATTAAAAACATAAAGCCTTGAGTCAGACAACAGTCTTAGTGAACAGTAAATTAACTAACAACATACCAAAAGAGCATAAAGGAAAAGGAATAGGAATACAACCCTCCCACTCCAACCTCATTCTACAGTGATAGCTCCCAGACACACACTAAGCAGAAGCAAACATAGCAGAGCATACAATTTAAAGTAAAGCTACTATCACTCGAGTCAAGGGCGATGTTTTCCAAGTACCAAGGCCTAAATCAGATAAGCACCCAGAAAATACCGCTCTTGAGTCCGAATGACGATACAACCAAACATCCATGACTCTGGCTACCACTGTTATCATTGCTTCGATATCACCGTTAATTGAATGACCGGCACATTCTTTCAGCCGTCCGTCAAGGGCTAATGGAAACCCCGGTTCTAGACATAACTCCCACACGTCGTCGCAGCCCGTGCCTAGGACTATCGAATCTGCCCAGAGTACTCGACCATCAACAGTTGGTCGTTGGGACTATCGAATCTGCCCAAACGTACTCTTGCTTAGAGCATGCTAGAACCTTCAACAACGATGCTATCCAAGCCTCCTAGTCATCCTCCTCGACGACTATTCTCATATCCATTCATTATCCTCAACTCGAATCATATCACCGAGTTATCAACATGCTTGGAATGATCCCGTCTGGATTAGACCAAGTCTTCATCATATGATGCCTCGCTTCATTACATCCTTGCAAAGCCTCATCTCAACTTCACATCATCACATCTATGCATAAGAGCTTCATCATCCCGCTACATATGCCACGAGCAGCTTTCCCAATTCAAGAGCCTTTCCCTTAGCTTTTGAATCATCTTCGATCTAAATCTAATCATCAATCATCTAGTTCATAACAAGCAATCAAGTCAAACATCAATCCAAGCAATCAAGCATTCAAATATGATCTAAGTAGACAATTATAACAATAATGGCATTTTCGTAATTAAAGAGTTAAAAGTCCAATAAGCATGAAAACATGGATTATATCTCTACAAACTTGATGAATGAACTTGCATAGGTTAACATATGATAGAATGGATGTAACATCATCATGAACAATGGATCTATATGGATCTACACTTAGGATGAAGAAAATGCATG
This sequence comes from Allium fistulosum, assembly GCA_030737815.1. Classification (NCBI taxonomy): domain Eukaryota; kingdom Viridiplantae; phylum Streptophyta; class Magnoliopsida; order Asparagales; family Amaryllidaceae; genus Allium; species Allium fistulosum. The sequence continues at coordinate 539,402,203 of CM060903.1, forward strand.
GAAATCTCTATTTAACACCAAATTGGGCCAACAATCCGATATACTCCTTTGGATCCGTGTGAGAGATAATCACCACTCACCAAATCACCTAAACAACCTTAAATCAACACGCTTCAGATCTGGACAGCGAAGGATCAAGCTTGATCTATCACGAATCCGCTTCAAACGATGAAATCTCTCTTGAAAAGATGAAGATCTTCAACTTAAGCTCTTGAATCTTCAATCTTGATCTTTGATTTGGATGGAAGGAAGCACTAGATTAGAGTGGAGAAAAGAAGTGAAGAAGTGTAGAAGTCGAGCTCTCAAAATGGCAGCACTTCGTCGCTTCAAAAATCCGGATCCCAAAAAGTGAGAACAACCCCTCCTATTTATAGCTGAAATTCCTTAAGTCGAAATCTGGCTATCTCCCTAAGTCGCTTCCGACTTACGACCTAAGCCTCTCCGACCTAACCCTTCTGCGCATCCAAACACCCAGCGACCTACGACCTAACGCAACGCGCGACTTAACACACAGGCTACGACTCAACTCCTCAGCGACCTAACACATCGCGACTTAACAACCCACGATCTAACTTAGGTCGTTGCCGACCTAACACTTAACTGCCTTGCCGACCTACGACATAACGAGGTTACGACTTAATACCTTAGACTCCCACGCGACCTAACACTTAAGCCAACCCGCGACCTAACAACTTACTAAGCTACGACCTAAGACTTACAAAACCCTGCGACCTAACAACTTAGCACCCACGCGACCTACGACTTAGCAAACTCGCGACCTAACACACACGCGACCTAACCATCTTAGGTCGCCTACGACCTAACTCAACACAGATCTAACGACCTAACTACGCTAACACTTAGTTCGGTCAATCCCATAGGTCGCTAACTCTTATAGGTCGCAAACTGCTTATCCCCTAAGTCGTTAACTCTACTAGGTCGCTCACAACATTTCCTTAAGTCTCCTATCTTAGGTCGTCTACAACAACATAAGTCGGTCACTTCCTTAGGTTGTCTATCCCTTAACTCGGCAACGACTTACAACCTACTAACCTAGCCCAGCTACGACTTATTTCCTTAAGTCGCCAAACCCTGGGTCACTCCTATCTCCTAAGTCGTATACGACTCACGACTTATGCTAAGTCGTGAACGACTTAGGACTTAGGCAAAATTTGCCTAAAAGCTGAAATGGCTCAAAAAATGCTAAAACTCCAGATTTGACGAACTTTTCGATCCGTGAAAATACGGGTCGTTACATTTGGTTGCATGAAATCATGTTTGTTTGCCCTATAGTTGTAGTTCCATGCACACATACCTTTGCATCATCTTTTCCTATGTATGGACGACTTGTTGAACCCAAAACCTGATCCAAACCTGATTCAAAACCCTTCCATTACAGTGCTTTTACAGCCCATTGCTGAAGCATATGAGGTAGAAAGCAAGTGCAAGCATTTCTATTTGATTCTGTGCAGTCTATTCTAGTGTAGTTTTGATCGTAGCTGATTTGAAACTCATCGTTGTTATATTTTTTTGTTTGACTTGTATTCAAGGGATTTGATACTTTGGCTCCTCCACTCTTATTTGAATCGTGTTATCGTGCTTGTTTGGATCTCATTCGTGCATTCGTCGTTGTGTCTCCAGCGCAAAACTGTGAGTTATTCTCACCAGACAATATGTACCTATATAACTGATAAACCGACACCATTTGAATATGTAATGTATATCATCATGTTATATATGTTTATAATATTATCATATGATGTTCACACCTGTTATTACACTTATTATATCATATGTTACAGTTATTTCATGCTATTCTGTTATTTATATCTGTTTATCACACTGCAAGTTCCCTGTAGATTAGAATCACTATCAGTTGAAATGATACATACCCGAACGGACTTTAGAATAGGGAAAAATCGTTATGGGCTGAAATGATAGGCCTGAATGGTTTTTTATTTATTTTATTTAACTTGGGATTGCGGGTTTGAAATGATAGAACCCAGATTTTTCTTTTTAAACTGCGGATTGAAATGATACATATCTGTATCACTTGACCTAGGCTAGAAAACTATATACAGGCCCGTGGTTATTTTATAAAGTGTTTTGGATATTTTTAAGTATTTTAAAAATATAAATTTAGGAAATTTGATTTAAAATGATTTTGAAATATTTTGAATTAAAGAAATTATGATTTTTCTATGTGTTAAAAATGAAATTAATGAATGGTTTAACTGGATTTTTGAAATATAATTTAAGTGGAAATTTGGAATTTTGGTTAAAAATGATATTTAAGTTATATAAATAAAATGGATATTAAATTTTATTTGGAAATGGTAAATATGATAATTTGATTAAATTTGAATTTAAGTGATTTATTAAAATATTATTGATTTTTCTGTGAATTTAAGTTGTTAAATAAATGAATGTTTAAAAGTGATCTTTTAAAATATAACTTGACTAGGAAATGTGAAATTTGGTTTTAATTAAAGGTTTAAGTTAATTAAATAAAATTGGAAATTTAGTTAAATTTGTGAAATGGTAATTAATCTCTAAATTTGATTTGACAGCATTTTTGAAATGTATGTAAAAGATATTACAGCATTTTGTAATTGTTGTAGTTGTTTAAATGAACTAAAGAGTTAATTTGGAATAAAGGCTATTATAGCACTTTGTAAGTGCTGTAGTGGTTAAACTTAACATTTAAGTTTATTTTAATTTTAATGGAAATATATTACAGCATTTAAGTGCTGTCGTTTTGTTAAATGAACTATTTTAAACTATAACTTTACATAGCATTTTGTAAGTGCTACGGAAACTATATTTTGTTGTTTTAATAAATTTTAATGAAAAATAATCTTTGGAAAATGATATAATTTTGGAAATAAAATGTTAAAAATGCTAAAGATAATGAAGAGACATTTAAATGGTTTTAAATGGAAGAATTTGATTTTTATGTGAGTTTAAAATGGTATTTAAATTTAATAAAAAGAATGGATTCAAATGGTATTTAAATGAAATATAAATGAATGATGTTTTGAATAATATTTTGATATTTTGAAATGTATATATATGATTTTGAATTTATGAAATGTGGGATATTTAAGCTTTGAAATATACTAAAGATTGAATATTGTATTTTGTGAATTAAACCTATATTTGAAATTTATAAGATTTGAAATGGTTTGTTAGTAAACTAAATTTGAGTTGAAAATGATGGTTTGAAATAAAAATTAAAATTTGGAATTTGGGTTTAATTTAATAAATTTGTAAATTTGTAGAATTAAAAGATGATTTCAAATATATGTTTTCGAAATGTTGTGATTTTTAAAGTATAATGATTTCAAATGTTTTAGTTTCAAAAGAATTATAACTTTGAAAGTATAGACTATTTGAAAGGTGAATATATGTTTGAAATGGAAATGATATTGTTTTGAAATGGGTATAGTTTTGAAATAAAAATGATTTTTGGTTTCGAAGTATAACTATCAAAGATATGATATTTTGATATTGAGATGATTTGAAATTTAAGTTTTGGAAGATATGATATTTTGATATATTGAAATGATTTGAAAAGAAGTTTAAAAGGATACGATATTTTGGAATATTGAAATGATTTGGAAATGATAAATCTTTATTTTGATAAAGATATGGTTTGAAATGATATTTTATTTTGAAGTAAAGTATTGTATTTAAAAGTTATAACCACGGGTTATAATAACGATTGGTTGGCAAAGAGACCGGGATCGGACATGGACATACTCTCTGTCGATACCGAAAACCACTTTGACAACCGTGTACGCGGTGGAGATTCCAGAATGAAGTAGGATGGTGATGACGATCCTAAGGTATATACGTGGACCCAACTCCCGTGAGTTGGCATAAGGTGGCTAAAACATGAGCGATTGACGGACCAATGAGGTAGCACCTCTGATCGGACACACTTCTTCGATACCATTCTATTACTTGTGATTGATTTGGTGGCCACCCTTGATTGGGAGTGTTGTTCGAGGTGGGCGGTAGTGGCTGCTATGCATCACCACTAGTCTGGATGCGTAATTGGTATATCTACCCTGGCATTGCCTAGTTGTGCCGTGTCACCTACCATATCGAGCTTTACTACGATTATGATTTTAAGATCCGACCGCGTTAAGGTTCTCCATCCCCTTAGCGCTATTTTCTATATGATTATACTTTACTAATTAGACACTACTGTATATAGCATATATTACTACATAGTAAATAGTTTAATGGATCCTTAAAGAATGGGCGATCCCAAGCATTCTTTAAGTTACTTGTACCTTTATTACAGTTCACTTGAGTTGGTTTATATTATATAAGTATATATTGTCCTGACTCGAGTGTTTTGTGTTTTGCTTTACGCTCGGGTCAGCCTGAGTATTCATAGATTTGGATTTCCACCTTCTCGAGATTTGAATCGCTGGAGATTATCTGCTAGTCTTGTTCTATCTACTTCAGTTATGTTGCTCTGTTCAGCTTGTACTTGGTTATCTTATTTATACTTCTGTTGTACTCTATTTCTTCTATTGTATCTTATGTACTCTGATATATTTATATAGTAGCTTCATGAACTACTATTTCTTTTACTTCCGCTGCATTATTTTACTGTGTCTGTGATCTGTGATTATATTTATTTACTGCATATTCTGAGATTTGCCAAATTTTATTTACAACGCGGTATTTTGAGCAATTCAATTCCGGCATGAGTGTCTACCTATACACTTATAATGGATGCGAATGGTTGAAAATATCGGGTCGTTACAGTTGGTATCAGAGCTTTGGCTTTGAGGAAAAACTTAGAATGTATGGTAAATTTATTTACAGAATCACTTTCGTTCGAGTTTGAATCTCTTCCTTTTGATTCGTTTTCCTTTGAATTTTGGAACGTTCCCTGCGGTTTCGAAATTCATTCATGTCCCTCACTATTCATCATCTTTTGATTCTGGAGTATCTCATGACTCCACTTCCAATGATCTTTATAGTGAATTGGCGGTCTCGCCAATATTCTAATTTTCTTGTAAAAGGGTGAAAATCCTTTATAATCAGCATCGATTCACCAGAGATTTATATTTATCCTTGGTTTAGATGCTAATATCTTTTATTATTCCAAACTCTATCTCTTGAGATCGAAGGTAGATTTACCCTAGAAAATCCACATTTGATCTTATCCATTAAGTCACAGTTGACCCGGTTAAGGTTGTCCGCGATTTATCTAAGCTTACCCATCTCTCTACTCTATTTAACCATCTTGTCTTTTGTTTCTAAACTATCTCCAAACATTTTGAATTGTACTGGTAAATCTATGTTTTGTTTTATATGTTGTGTTGTTTGGGTTGTTGATGTTGATTTTGGTTTCCGATCGATTCGTCTGATCAACGCTATCGATAGGATTTCTAAAACACTTTGACAGAACAAACTGACACAATATTATTTTAAAATTTGGTTAATGAAATAAATTTGGATATATAATTTTATGGAACTTAATAAATTGATTTAAATTGATAATTTGAAATGATAATACTTGATTTATCATTTATTGTTCTACAAATGAATTTATAAATAGTTGTTTATAAATTTATTTGGGAACTGAAATGAATTTAAAAACAAGAAATTTAAAGAATTTAATTTCCGATGGTTTCAAACCTTGTGTTTAAAATTTTTAAAAGGATATTATTTAAAGTATTTTGAATAAAAATTTGTATCTAAAGGATTTTAAAGTTTAAAAAATTAAGTTCTCTTCTCTTTGTCGTTGGAAAATAATTTCGGTGATGACTGCAGCATCATTGACGTTCATTTTCGAGTTTCGAAGTGAAGAGACCGTTCTGTAGTCTTGCTACAGCTTTGTTTTGGAAAATCTAATTGATTTTAATTTCTAAATATGACTGGATTATAATATATATAGATATATGATTTAAATTTGATTTGACATATTATATACATATATTTATTTATCTCTTAATGGTTTGAAGGGAATCGGAAATTTAATTATTACATTTTATCTTAAAGAATAATTTCAGTTATAAGAAGAAAATCAAAAATTTGAATAAATGATTCAAACTTGAGATAATTGAATTGGAAAGTTTTACTTGTATAACACACAATTTCATTCCAATATAACTTACCTAAATTATACAGAAGTTGAATATGAAATTGGATAATATACAATATAGAAAGGATTTTTTTTGAGTGGTTATGATAAATGTTATACACTTAAATTTTAGTTATAAAAGATTAATAGAGGTAAATAGTGAAAAGGGAATTTAAAGAGATTTTATTTAAATAACTTAATAATCAAATTTGATTTACTATGGAACATTAAGTCTAACCTAGGAATTTTAATAAAGGTTATTTCCTAAATGAATATGTTGTATAATAAATAATGTATCTTTGAATAGATAAAATAAAATACATTTGAATTAGACATTTTGTAATAAAGTTTATTTAACTTGAATTCATAGTTTAATTGATGTCTAAATGAATAAATGTGTAAAGAAATTTGATTGTTATATTTGCTATATAAATATTTTATTTATGAAATAGATATGTCTTGAAAAATGAATGATTATGATTTAAATAGTTAAAATGTATTTTAACATCACTAAAAATTGATAATTGAGAATTTGGTTTTCAAATAGAATTTTAAGTGTAACTTATTAAAGGAATATCTATTTGTGAAATGGGTATTTTAAATAAAGTGTTAGGTTATGTGTTAAATTAAGAGCTAACTAAAATAGTGAACTTTTAACTTAATAAACGAAGTATAGTATAATTTGGATATTCCATTCATAAAAGTTTGTTTTAATAAGTCATAAGTTAAATGATATCCAAATAAATATTTTTGGAACTAAACTGATTTGAAATATTAATATATCTACTTAGCATTTTATAAGTGCTGCTATTTTTGAAAAGACAATGTTTTGGAAATTTTTATAATTGAATGAACTTAGAAATGTTACAACTTTAAAATGAATATTATTTAACCTTGAATTAAAATGGTTTAAATGAAGTTTATTTTTTTTTAAAAGTGTTATGATTTTCTAAGTGTTATGTTTTTTTTAGAACAACATTTCCAAAGTGTTATGATTTTTAGTAGTATGATTTCCAAATGATAACATCTCTAAATTATTATGATTTCAAAACATTATGGTTACAAATCTATTATCTTATTTTGTTTTTTTTTTCAAACTATCTTTTGTTTGTCCTTATTTCTCTTATCTTGTTATAGAATGGGAAGGCTATTGCTTATACCAGTCTATTTAGAAATCTTTCTGTAATCTTTGAAAATTTTTGGTACTCATTTTAACCCTGAGCACTGTTTTTCCATTCATAGACCGTCGGTCAAGTGAAAAGGGAGATTCAGACTCTAGAGGATCTTTTTCGTGCTTATATTCTTTATTTGATCACCTCCATCTTGTTAAACTTACCTATAACAATAGTTATCAGGTGTAATTCCAATCTTCTTATCATCTTGTCTTATTCTATTTCATTCTATCTTTTTCTGTGCTTTCCCGTACCTCGTTCCTTTTCGGGGACGAAAAGCTTTGAGTGGGGGAGAGTGTAACAACCCTGTATTTTACCATTATTTTTAAATTGATATTTCCAGATTTAAAAAGCTTTATTTATGAAAAATAATAAATTTTGTTATTTTAAATATAAACTTTGATTTTGATATGGATTAGAATTACAAATATGACTGAATAGAATAATTTTCCAAAAAGTGAATTTTGGTTAAAATAGTCAAACTTTGACTTTTTAATTTAAATTTTAAATATTTGAAATTATAAATTTTATCTTTTATTATGAAAATAGATTTAATAACATGAATACTGCTTTCCGTTTCGTTGAAAACGGAGTTAAACTGCAAAAGATGTGTACATTTCAATTTTGAGTATAAATTGTTTATTTTGCAATTTTGTTATTTTAAATTGTATAAATTATATTTTTCTTTGTCATATTTTATTTTAATATGTGTTAATATGTTATTTTATTTTTATTTTTGTCTTTTTATATTTTTAAAATGATAATAGAATTTTTCCAAAATTTACTGTATTTATTCTTCATTTTTAAAGGCTGTTTTCATATTTTCTGCTATTTCTTCATGAAAAATTATATGTAAATTAAATTTTAAATATTTATTTTGTAAATATATTTTTATTTTATGTTATTATTTATGTTTAAAAATATATTACAAGCTCATATGAATTTTCTAAAATTTATTCTATTCAATTTCAAATTTTCTAGTCTAGTTCACTATTTTAGCTATTTTCCTTAATTTAACTTTATATAATTAATAAATATTATATAAATTTTTATATTTTGATAAGTTTTCGAAATTTTATCTGGGATTATTATTATTTCCAGAAATATAAATTTATATAATTAAAATAAAGAAATTTGAAAGGTTTTATAACTCTTGTAACTCCAATGTCCTTTTATCTACCGACCTTTCATTTCTCAACCTCCTCTTTATTGATTTTTGGCCGTACCTTTACTCCATCTTTCAGCCACATTCCTCACTCTTTCTCACGAAAATTTTATCATCTTTCTTGAGAAAAAAACTCACGGCCATTTGTTTTACAAAAATTTGGTAAATTCTATCATCTTTCTTCTTGTTTTTATGATTTTTCTATTGATTGTTGCATTGATCCTTCTTGTGTTTTGCTAGGCCTAGCCTCTACCACCACCACCACCATCCTCTCCACCATCATTTGCAGCAGATCCTCCTCCTATTCCTCTGCCATGATCATGCGATACCATTCCCTTGACCAAAATCCCACAAAAACTTGCACAAAACTCCTTAAAACATTGCCTAGACCACACATATCATCACCTACCCTCCATATCTTGCTTTGGCCGCCACCTACTCCACCTCCACCACCAATAGACAACCTGAAACCCACTACCACACCTGTACCTAACCCCCTACAGATCTGGCCATGCCTAAGGTTGCCTTGGCCGTGGCCTTTGGTTGCATGAAATCATGTTTGTTTGCCCTATAGTTGTAGTTCCATGCACACATACCTTTGCATCATCTTTTCCTATGTATGGACGACTTGTTGAACCCAAAACCTGATCCAAACCTGATCCAAAACCCTTCCATTACAGTGCTTTTACAGCCCATTGCTGAAGCATATGAGGTAGAAAGCAAGTGCAAGCATTTCTATTTGATTCTGTGCAGTCTATTCTAGTGTAGTTTTGATCGTAGCTGATTTGAAACTCATCGTTGTTATATTTTTTTGTTTGACTTGTATTCAAGGGATTTGATACTTTGGCTCCTCCACTCTTATTTGAATCGTGTTATCGTGCTTGTTTGGATCTCATTCGTGCATTCGTCGTTGTGTCTCCAGCGCAAAACTGTGAGTTATTCTCACCAGACAATATGTACCTATATAACTGATAAACCGACACCATTTGAATATGTAATGTATATCATCATGTTATATATGTTTATAATATTATCATATGATGTTCACACCTGTTATTACACTTATTATATCATATGTTACTGTTATTTCATGCTATTCTGTTATTTATATCTGTTTATCACACTGCAAGTTCCCTGTAGATTAGAATCACTATGGGTTGAAATGATACATACCCGAACGGACTTTAGAATAGGGAAAAATCGTTATGGGCTGAAATGATAGGCTTGAATGGTTTTTTATTTATTTTATTTAACTTGGGATTGCGGGTTTGAAATGATAGAACCCAGATTTTTCTTTTTAAACTGCGGATTGAAATGATACATATATGTATCACTTGACCTAGGCTAGAAAACTATATACAGGCCCGTGGTTATTTTATAAAGTGTTTTGCATATTTTTAAGTATTTTAAAAATATAAATTTAGGAAATTTGATTTAAAATGATTTTGAAATATTTTGAATTAAAGAAATTATGATTTTTCTATGTGTTAAAAATGAAATTAATGAATGGTTTAACTGGATTTTTGAAATATAATTTAAGTGGAAATTTGGAATTTTGGTTAAAAATGATATTTAAGTTATATAAATAAAATGTATATTAAATTTTATTTGGAAATGGTAAATATGATAATTTGATTAAATTTGAATTTAAGTGATTTATTAAAGTATTATTGATTTTTCTATGAATTTAAGTGGTTAAATAAATGAATGTTTAAAAGTGATCTTTTAAAATATAACTTGACTAGGAAATGTGAAATTTGGTTTTAATTAAAGGTTTAAGTTAATTAAATAAAATTGGAAATTTAGTTAAATTTGTGAAATGGTAATTAAGCTCTAAATTTAATTTGACAGCATTTTTGAAATGTATGTAAAAGATATTACAGCATTTTGTAATTGTTGTAGTTGTTTAAATGAACTAAAGAGTTAATTTGGAATAAAGGCTATTATAGCACTTTGTAAGTGCTGTAGTGGTTAAACTTAACATTTAAGTTTATTTTAATTTTAATGGAAATATATTACAGCATTTAAGTGCTGTCGTTTTGTTAAATGAACTATTTTAAACTATAACTTTACATAGCATTTTGTAAGTGCTACGGAAACTATATTTTGTTGTTTTAATAAATTTTAATGAAAAATAATCTTTGGAAAATGATATAATTTTGGAAATAAAATGTTAAAAATGCTAAAGATAATGAAGAGACATTTAAATGGTTTTATATGGAAGAATTTGATTTTTATGTGAGTTTAAAATGGTATTTAAATTTAATAAAAAGAATGGTTTCAAATGGTATTTAAATGAAATATAAATGAATGATGTTTTGAATAATATTTTGATATTTTGAAATGTATATATATGATTTTGAATTTATGAAATGTGGGATATTTAAGCTTTGAAATATACTAAAGATTGAATATTGTATTTTGTGAATTAAACCTATATTTGAAATTTATAAGATTTGAAATGGTTTGTTAGTAAACTAAATTTGAGTTGAAAATGATGGTTTGAAATAAAAATTAAAATTTGGAATTTGGGTTTTATTTAATAAATTTGTAAATTTGTAGAATTAAAAGATGATTTCAAATATATGTTTTCGAAATGTTGTGATTTTTAAAGTATAATGATTTCAAATGTTTTAGTTTCAAAAGAATTATAACTTTGAAAGTATAGACTATTTGAAAGGTGAATATATGTTTGAAATGGAAATGATATTGTTTTGAAATGGGTATAGTTTTGAAATAAAAATGATTTTTGGTTTCGAAGTATAACTATCAAAGATATGATATTTTGATATTGAGATGATTTGAAATTTAAGTTTTGGAAGATATGATATTTTGATATATTGAAATGATTTGAAAAGAAGTTTAAAAGGATACGATATTTTGGAATATTGAAATGATTTGGAAATGATAAATCTTTATTTTGATAAAGATATGGTTTGAAATGATATTTTATTTTGAAGTAAAGTATTGTTTTTAAAAGTTATAACCACGGGTTATAATAACGATTGGTTGGCAAAGAGACCGGGATCGGACATGGACATACTCTCTGTCGATACCGAAAACCACTTTGACAACCGTGTACGCGGTGGAGATTCCAGAATGAAGTAGGATGGTGGCGACGATCCTAAGGTATATACGTGGACCCAACTCACGTGAGTTGGCATAAGGTGGCTAAAACAGGAGCGATTGACGGACCAATGAGGTAGCACCTTTGATCGGACACACTTCTTCGATACCATTCTATTACTTGTGATTGATTTGGTGGCCACCCTTGATTGGGAGTGTTGTTCGAGGTGGGCGGTAGTGGTTGCTATGCGTCACCACTAGTCCGGATGCGTAATTGGTATATCTACCCTGGCATTGCCTAGTTGTGCCGTGTCACCTACCATATCGAGCTTTACTACGATTATGATTTTAAGATCCGACCGCGTTAAGGTTCTCCATCCCCTTAGCGCTATTTTCTATATGATTATACTTTACTAATTAGACACTACTGTATATAGCGTATATTACTATATAGTAAATAGTTTAACGGATCCTTAAAGAATGGGCGATCCCAAGCATTCTTTAAGTTACTTGTACCTTTATTACAGTTCACTTGAGTTGGTTTATATTATATAAGTATATATTGTCCTGACTCGAGTGTTTTGTGTTTTGCTTTACGCTCGGGTTAGCCTGAGTATTCACAGATTTGGATTTCCACCTTCTGGAGATTTGAATCGCTGGAGATTATCTGCTAGTCTTGTTCTTTCTACTTCAGTTATGTTGCTCTGTTCAGCTTGTATTTGGTTATCTTATTTATACTTCTGTTGTACTCTATTTCTTCTATTGTATCTTATGTACTCTGATATATTTATATAGTAGCTTCATGAACTACTATTTCTTTTACTTCCGCTACATTATTTTACTCCGTGTCTGTGATCTGTGATTATATTTATTTACTGCATATTCTGAGATTTGCCAAATTTTATTTACAACGTGGTATTTTCAGCAATTCAATTCCGGCATGAGTGTCTACCTATACACTTATAATGGATGCGAATGGTTGAAAATATCGGGTCGTTACACCACACTTGATTTTGACTGTGTCCCCACAGTCAACCCAAGTGGAAGGAGAAAAATAAAAATAAAACATGACCTTTATTTAAATGAAAATTAATGGCATTTACACGAGATCAGAAAGTATATCGTTAAAAAGTAAATGAAACGGTCTTCCAAAGACTGATTCATTTGTCTCGTCAAATGTGCGAGACACAGCTTAAGCACGAAAAACCAAACCATAAATGATTTCAAAGTTGAATGTTGATTTGGGAAAACGAATGTCATTTTATTAAAAATCTTACGAGTTGTTTCCTTATTGATGATTTTTGGGGTCTATAAAACAATTGATTGAAATTCAAGTTCATTTTCACCAATTTGAAATTCAAACTTATCATTGAAAATTTCATCAAAATTATTGATTTCAAAATCAAAGTGGAGATTTAAATCTTCCCCATCAGAGTTTAACAACTCGTTTTCAAAAAGTCCATAAAACTCGTGTTCATTAAATTCGACTTCCTTTGTTGGATTATCAACAACTTTATTGCATAAATCAAGTTCAAAATTCAAGGTTGTTGTATTCAAATTTTCAGAAAAAGGAAGATCGAAATTTAAATCGAGTTTCTCACCCTCAAAAGAATTGAAATCCAACTCAATTACCAAATTTTCAACAACTTCATTAAGATCATCATTTTCCATTTCAAAAGTTGTCATTTGAAAATCAGTGATTTGGGTAAAAGATGGATTATCGTTTGACTCGTCACACGTTGGAATTTGGTTTTGTTTTTCATGTTGTTTCATATATGTTTCAAACAACGAATCCGTGTGATCATTGTAAATTTCGTTTGCTCAACAAAATCCAATTTATAATTATTAACATGAGGATTTTCACTTTGAAATTGTTGAGAACAAAGATTTTCAATCGTAACGTGGTTAAGATTATTCCCATTGTCGAATTTGTTTGAAAAGTTGTTTCCATATTCATTTTGAGTTTGAAATTCATTTTGGAGTTCGAAATTGAATTGGCATGGGTTATAATCGAAATCCTTTGAATTTTGAAGTGAATTAAAATTTTTATTATTTTGAAAACTTTGATTTGAATCATTGCCCAAATATGAATTACACAAATCATTTATCATTTGATTTTGTTGTGTAGAGATTTCAAGTAAAGACGAAATTCTTTTTTCAAGACTTGAGGGTTGGTCATCATTTTGAAAATTTTGTGGTTCAAAATTTGAATCATTTAAGCAATAGTTGTTAAAATATCCATACAAATTTTGGAGTGAAGTCATATGGATTATATTGATTTGCACAACTATTGTAAACACGTAAGTGGGGAAACTCAGACATTTTCAAGAATGTTTTTGTTTTTTTCTTTTTGTAAAGGAAAAATATTTACAAATAAATTTATTTTTCAAAAGGGAAATTGATTTTTTTTTGGTTTTTCAATTTTTTCTTTGTTTTTGAGAAGGTTTTAATTTTTATTTTTTTTTGGAATTTGGTTATTTTTTCTAAATTTTTTTTTGAATTTTTAAAATTTCAAAGAAAAAGGATTTAAAAATTTCAAAGGTAAAGGAATATATACAATTTTTTTAGTTTTGGATTTTGAATTTTTTTTAAATATGCATGAACTAATGCAACTAAATGAATGCAAGGGATAATTACAAAAGATTTATCCTATGTTAACCCAAAATTGTATAATTACTGATGTAGGCCAAGCTATAATTTCCCAAGGCATAAGTCGTAGCCGACTTATCAGAGCAAAGGACATAAGTCGTGACCGACTTAAGAAAGGCGAATGCATAAGTCGTGACCGACTTAAGGAAGGTGAAGGTATAAGTCGTGACCGACTTAAGGAAGATATATGTCGTCTCCGACTTATAGAAACAAGCATGAGTCATGACCGACTCAACTGGAGAGAAGACATAAGTCGTGACCGACTCAACTCGAACGAGCTACGACCTAAAACTACAGGAGGAGCAACACGAGGTGGAAAATGTGAAGGCTTAAGTCGGCAACGACTTAAGGGAAGTGTTTTGAGTAATATACGACTTAAGGAAAGTGTTAGGTCGGCACCGAGTTACGACTTATTTAAGTCGGTCGAAAATTTAAGTCGCGAAAGCCCTGATGCCGTTGGATGATCTGCCGAGTTAATCTCCATCATTGGTTCCTTTGAGTCGCCGCATGTTTTAAGTCGTAGTAGCTGTTGTCGTTGTTTTTCTCTACCGCTTAAATCTGGACCGTTGATGATGAAGTCACTGCTATTGATAAGTTGTGAGAAGATGTTAAGTCGGCAACGACTTAAGTAAGTCATAAGTCGTTTGTAATGCACATGTATGTTGAGTCGCGTCATGTATAAGTCATATGTCGTCTGAATTCATAAGTCGTTCTGTTTGAAGGCAAGTGTTGTATCGGTTGTGCCTTAAGTCGTCACCGAGGTAGGCTAAGTCGTAGGTCGGAAGTTATAACTCGGAACCGACTTAATACTTGTAATTTTTGTTGTTTTTTTGTGTGAGTTGTAAAATGCCTATAAATAGGCCGAGTCTCTCATTTGTAAAAGGTTGTTGAATATTGAATAAAATTCTCTTTTGATTGCTTTGTGCTTTCATTTAAATTGGTAGTTGAGTGTAATCTCCTATCTCCTCTTTCGGATAATCGAGTGCGCTCGATTCAACGATTGTAGAAGCCGATTCGTGGAATCAAGTGCGCTTGATCAACGCTTGAAGAATTGAAGATCTTCGAACCCGGTATCGTGCGCGATCAACGAGTTCAGGATAGCTAGAATTCGGTATCTTCGGATCAACGAATTTGGGCATTTCAGCATCTTCCAATCCACCGATTGCTACATTCAACGATCTACATTGTTTTTGTAATATCCGCTGCGTCAGTTTTGGTATCAGAGCTTGTTCTAGCCAATCATAGCTAGATCGAGACTTGGAGCCTATTCATTTGAAGTTTGAAGAGAAGCCGAGTGCTTGAAGTGTTGAGCCGTGGCCGAGAAGAAGAAGAGTCATCATTTTTTTTGAAGATTGTTTGATCGGATTTGCATTGGAGGCCGAAACTTTGTCCATCGTGTTCATCGCGATTTGCTACAAAGTGGAAGTTTTCGATCCGTTTCATTTTGGATCAAAATCCGGAAAGTGTTTGAATTTGAAGTGTTGAAGAATTTGTGAAGTTTTCAAGTATGCCGCCAAGAAGAGCTAATCGCCACCAAAACGTAGAAGCTTTGTATCGAAGAGAAGAAGCTGATGAGATGGAGCAAAGAATCAATGAGAATTTTAGTGAGAAGCTTAATGAAGGAATTGGCCGGTTAGAGAGGCTTATGACGGAGATGAATCAAAATCGGAGAAGGGTTTCACCTGAATCTAACCATGGGGGTAGTAGAGTCTCACCGCATTCTAATCGAGACCGAAGTGTGGAAAATGATCAAGGGCGTGGAAGGAACGTGAATGATCATGCACGGAGGAACGTTGATAGAAGGGATGATGGTGGAAGGCGCAATGGTAGTAGAGATGTTGGTGGTCAGAATCGACATCGTTATGCATCTGATTTTGAAGAGGAATATGATGGTGGTAGTATTCAAGGAAGAGGTCAAGGAAGAAACTATTCTGAATATGATCACAAGTGGGAGTCGGGGATGAAGACAGAAATTCCTGAATTCAAGGGTGGTATGCAAGCAGAGGAGTTTCTAGATTGGGTAGCTAATGTTGAAGAAATTTTTGATTTCAAAGAAGTTCCAGAACAACGTCGAGTGAAGTTGGTTGCTACGAGGCTGAGGGGTAGAGCTTTGGCATGGTGGCAGCAAACCAAGCTTACACGTGAACGAATGGGAAAGTCAAAAGTTGAATCTTGGGAGAAGATGAAGAAATTGATGAAAGCAACGTTCTTACCTTACAATTATCAATCTTTGATGTATCAACGTTTGCAAAACTTGAGGCAGGGCACGAAGACAGTTAATGACTATGCTGATGAATTTTATCAACTCATTGCCAGGAATGATATTATGGAAACAGAAGAGCAGCTGACATCTAGGTTCATTGGAGGATTGAGAATGCAGATTCAGGATATGGTTAATATGTTCGATCCAAGATCTGTAGCAGAAGCACATCAGAAAGCGTTGGCTTGGGAAAAACAAGGGAGACGAGGAAGTGGTGTGTTTACTAATCCTAACAATCAAGCGAAGGGTGTTGGAGGAAGTTCTAATGTTACTAAACCTATCAGTAGACCAGTGATGAAGGAGGTTGAGAAGACAAGGGTTAACAATGGTTTCAAATGTTACAATTGTCAGGAATTGGGTCATAAAAGCAGTGAGTGTCCAAAGCCAAAGAAGAGAACCATGATTGTAGAGGTCGAAGATGAGGATGTTGATGAGGATTGTTCTAGTCCAGCTGAGGAGGATAAGCAAGATATTGCGTCAGGGGATGAAGGTTGTAACCTAATGCTGAGGAGATCGTGTTTAACACCGAAGCAGGAGGAAGCTAGTTGGTTGAGGAGTAATATCTTTTAGTCAACATGTACTATTCTGGGGAAGGTGTGTAAATTCGTAATTGACGCAGGGAGCTGTGATAATATTATTTCAACCGAAGCTGTGACAAAGTTGAAATTGAAGACAGAGAAACATCCGAGTCCATACAAGTTAGCATGGTTGAGAAAAGGAGGAGAAGTGAAAGTGGATAGACGAGTTCGTGTACCATTCTCTATTGGGAAGAAATACAAAGATGAAATATGGTGTGATGTAGTAGAGATGGATGTTTGTCATTTATTATTGGGAAGACCATGGCAATATGATCGAGCAGTACTACATGACGGTCGGACCAATAGCTACAGTTTTATGTTTAAAGGCACGAAGATTATCTTAGTTCCGAAGAAGAAATCACAAGAAGAAAGTAAGTCCGAAGAAATCGAAGAGCTGAAAACTTTATTATCTTTGAAGGAGTTTGTTAAGGAGGTTGAGGAAGAACCAGAAGTATTCTTGTTGATTGGGCGTGAGAGCAGTGAAGAAGTTGAGATTCCTGAAGAAGTTAAACCAGTTTTGAAAGAATTTGACGATGTGTTTCCAGAGGAATTACCAACGGAGTTGCCACCGTTGAGGGATATACAACATCAGATAGATCTTGTTCCAGGTGCTGTGTTGCCTCACAGACCACATTATCGAATGAGCCCAAAGGAACATGAAGAGTTGCGAAGGCAGGTAGAGGAATTGCTTGAGCAAGGACGTGTGCAGGAGAGTCTGAGTCCTTGTGCTGTACCAGCTTTATTGGTACCCAAGAAGGATGGGACGTGGAGGATGTGCACCGACAGTCGAGCATTGAATAAGATTACCGTGAGATATAGATTTCCAATGCCGAGGTTGGATGACTTGTTGGATCAAATAAGTGGAGCTACTATATTTTCGAAGATTGATTTGAAGAGTGGATATCATCAAATTCGTATCAGACCAGGAGATGAGTGGAAGACTGCTTTTAAAACCAGGGAGGGTCTATACGAGTGGTTGGTCATGCCATTTGGTTTATCCAATGCACCAAGTACGTTCATGAGGGTGATGAATCAGATTTTTCGACCGTTCATTGGGAAATTCGTGGTGGTGTATTTCGATGATATTCTTATTTACAGTGGGAGTCCAGAGGAACATTTGAATCATCTTAGAGAAGTGCTGATGGTATTGAGACAAGAACAATTCTATGCTGCAACGAAGAAATGCGTGTTCATGACGCATAGTGTTTTATTTCTGGGGTATGTTGTTTTAGAGAAAGGAATACAGGTTGACCAAAGTAAAGTTGAGGCGATCAGAAATTGGCCGCAGCCCAAGACGATAACGGAAGTTCGTAGTTTTCATGGGTTGGCTTCATTTTATCGAAGGTTTATTCCACACTTTAGTAGTGTGATGGCGCCTGTTACAGATTGCATGAAAGGTAAACAGTTTGCATGGACAAAGGAAGCAGGGAGTGCTTTTGGGAAGATCAAGGAATTGCTGACGTCTGCACCAATTCTAGTGCTACCTGATTTTCAGTTAGTGTTTGAACTACATACTGATGCATCCAAGGTTGGAATTGGAGGAGTGTTGAGTCAGAAGGGACGTCCTATTGCATATTTCAGTGAGAAGTTGTCTGGAGCGAAGATGCGTTACAGTACGTATGATGTGGAATTCTATGCTGTTGTACAATCCATCAAACACTGGAGACATTATCTATTTCAGAAAGAGTTTGTTCTGTATACTGATCACGAAGCATTGAAGCATTTACAAGGGCAAGACAAGATTTCAGCAAGACATGCATCGTGGATTGCATATCTGCAACAGTTTACTTTCGTTGTGAAACACAAGTCAGGGGTGACGAATCGAGTGGCTGATGCTTTGAGTAGGAGGAGTCATTTGTTGACTACACTAAAGGTTGAAGTGACGGGATTTGAAATATTGCCAGAGTTATTCACTGATGATCCTTACTTTGCAAAATTTGTTGAAAAGGTCAAGGAGGGAGAGACGGATGACTTCGTGATGGTAGATGGTTTTCTTTTTAAAGGAAGTCGATTGTGCATTCCGGAGGGAAGTTTGAGAATGAAGATTATCAAGGAGTTACATGAAGAAGGACATGTTGGAAGAGACCGTACCCTACAGTTGATTTCACAGTCCTACTTTTGGCCATCAATGAGGAAAGAGGTGGAAAGATTTGTTGAGAGATGCCATATCTGTCAAGTTTCGAAAGGAACTGCGACTAATGCGGGTTTATATATGCCGTTACCGGTACCCACTAAACCATGGGTTGATATCAGTATGGACTTTGTGTTGGGTTTGCCGAGAACGCAGCGTGGTAATGATTCCATTTATGTGGTGGTTGACAGATTTTCGAAAATGGCACATTTTATTGCTTGTAAGAAGACGGCGGATGCTGTTCATGTTGCTCAATTGTTTTTCAAGGAAATCTATCGACTTCATGGATTGCCAGAATCTATTGTGTCGGACAGGGATACTCGTTTTCTGAGTCATTTTTGGCTAAGTTTGTGGAAAATGGTGGGAACGAAGCTGAAGTTTAGTAGTGCTTATCACCCACAAACGGATGGACAGACTGAGGTGGTCAACAGATCATTGGGAAACTTGTTGAGGTGTCTTGTTCAAGATAATCTGAAAAGTTGGGATGTGAAGTTATGCCAGGCAGAGTTTTCCCATAATCATGCTGTGAATCGAAGTACTGGGTTCAGTCCATTCCAGATTGTTTATTCAAGTTTACCGAAGGGACCGTTGGATTTGACGGTGGGGCCACAATCAAAGAAGATAGTTAAGAAAGCTGCTGATTTTGTTGAGGGGCTGACGGAATGTCATAAAATCGTTCAAGAACGATTAGAGAAAGCAAATGAGAAGTATAAGCGTTCTGCAGATTTGAAACGAAGGAATGTTGAATTTCGTGAAGGTGATTTGGTTTATGCAGTGTTGACGAAAGATCGTTTTCCGGTGGGGACGTACAATAAATTGAAAGCACGAAAGATTGGTCCAGTTGAAATTTTAAAGAAAATCAATGAAAATGCTTATAAACTGAAGCTGCCAGATGATGTGTACACGTCAGACGTAATCAACGTTAAGCATATCATACCATATCATGGAGAAGAGTTTGTTGTGGATGAAGAAAGTACAAATTTGAGGACGAATTTCTTTCAACCTGGGGAGGATGATGTAGGCCAAGCTATAATTTCCCAAGGCATAAGTCGTAGCCGACTTATCAGAGCAAAGGACATAAGTCGTGACCGACTTAAGAAAGGCGAATGCATAAGTCGTGACCGACTTAAGGAAGGTGAAGGTATAAGTCGTGACCGACTTAAGGAAGATATATGTCGTCTCCGACTTATAGAAACAAGCATGAGTCATGACCGACTCAACTGGAGAGAAGACATAAGTCGTGACCGACTCAACTCGAACGATCTACGACCTAAAACTACAGGAGGAGCAACACGAGGTGGAAAATGTGAAGGCTTAAGTCGGCAACGACTTAAGGGAAGTGTTTTGAGTAATATACGACTTAAGGAAAGTGTTAGGTCGGCACCGAGTTACGACTTATTTAAGTCGGTCGAAAATTTAAGTCGCGAAAGCCCTGATGCCGTTGGATGATCTGCCGAGTTAATCTCCATCATTGGTTCCTTTGAGTCGCCGCATGTTTTAAGTCGTAGTAGCTGTTGCCGTTGTTTTTCTCTGCCGCTTAAATCTGGACCGTTGATGATGAAGTCACTGCTATTGATAAGTTGTGAGAAGATGTTAAGTCGGCAACGACTTAAGTAAGTCATAAGTCGGTTGTAATGCACATGTATGTTGAGTCGCGTCATGTATAAGTCATATGTCGTCTGAATTCATAAGTCGTTCTGTTTGAAGGCAAGTGTTGTATCGGTTGTGCCTTAAGTCGTCACCGAGGTAGGCTAAGTCGTAGGTCGGAAGTTATAACTCGGAATCGACTTAATACTTGTAATTTTTGTTGTTTTTTTGTGTGAGTTGTAAAATGCCTATAAATAGGCCGAGTCTCTCATTTGTAAAAGGTTGTTGAATATTGAATAAAATTCTCTTTTGATTGCTTTGTGCTTTCATTTAAATTGGTAGTTGAGTGTAATCTCCTATCTCCTCTTTCGGATAATCGAGTGCGCTCGATTCAACGATTGTAGAAGCCGATTCGCGGAATCAAGTGCGCTTGATCAACGCTTGAAGAATTGAAGATCTTCGAACCCGGTATCGTGCGCGATCAACGAGTTCAGGATAGCTAGAATTCGGTATCTTCGGATCAACGAATTTGGGCATTTCAGCATCTTCCAATCCACCGATTGCTACATTCAACGATCTACATTGTTTTTGTAATATCCGCTGCGTCAATTACACATTGTCTTAGTTCAACAAGATAGTTCTCAGCCAGGTAACGAGAAGGAGTTATCGGTGCACCACGAATCACCGTAGCAATACAGCCAAAGGTTTAAGTACCTTCAGAGAAACAATTCAGTATAATATTTATGAATCACTGTAATATTTATAACTGATTATTGCTCTGCCGTAGCCTAGACACCAAGAAATTAAATTGTTCAAAGAAGACAACTTGTCAATATACAATTAAAAGTTATCGATGTCTAAACGTTATTATTATTCAAATTCTAGGATGAAATGCAAAATAGAAATTAAACGTGTATTAACAATCCAACTACGAATGGAATTTTTTTTTTCTAAAATGCAAGCAAACAACGATGCAATTCAAATAAAAGTAGAGATGAAAGCAGCAATTTTTTTATAAGCCAGCTGGCAATTAATTTTCGGCAAGCTTAGCACGCAAGCAATTTATTTTAGCAAGCACTTCTGGTCCTTCTGCTATTCTACTTTGGCAACCTGAAATAAAAATAAAATATATATATAGTTTTTTTTTGAAAAGGAAACTTAAAAGTGAAGTTTTACTTTAAAACAAAATATATACAATAACCTAAACACTAAACAAAGCAATTTATACAAACTGACTGACCACAAATCCAACACAGGCCCAATAACAAACCCAATACCCAAATAGCACGTTCTTCCTTTCTCAAAACAAGAATTAGCAATCCTCTTATACTAGAAATCGCAATTCACTAATCAAATAACGGAACCATAATTCACCTTAAACAGAAGAAATCGAAATTCCAGAAATAAAGACATAAAATTTGAAAAGAAAATTATGTCGCAAAAACAAAAGTAGCCAAATCAAATCGCGAATTTCAAGCAGAGGCGGTCGCGAGTATATGGAGGTGAATTTTATTCGAGGTGATCGGGGAAGTCGAGTTGCAGCTTCGGTTTTGCAGCAGCGATGGCTTGCGAGGAGTGTGGTGGCGCTAGAGGTTCTCGATTCAAGGTAAAGTTTGTGACTTTGTAGAGTTGTTGGTTGCAGGGGTCAGGCGATGGAAGAAGTGGTTTGATTTGAGGAATTCGGGTGGAGTGGGAAATCAAGTTGGTTGCAGTTTCTTGAGTGATGGTGAGTCGAGTTCAGGTGTGAGTTCGAGTGGGGATTTTAAGGTGAAGGCGACTGTTCGTTGATGCGGAGGAGATTGCAATTGGGTGGTTGCGTGTTCGTGGAGGTGATGTGGTTACTAAGTTGTGGTTGACAAATTGAAACGATGGGAATATATGCTGGATGTTTTGTGAAGTTGAAGTGATATTTAGGTGGTTGTTGAAATGCGTTTGGTGGGAAGAACTTCTTCAGGTGGTTTGAATTTCAATAGAGGTTCCAATGTAGTTGATATGCCTCTGGTATATGCAGGCTGTCAGTGGATTGATATGTTCACAGTGGTATTTGCAGTAATGAGTAGAGATGATGGGAGGGGACTGTGTTGAAATGCAGTTAGAGTAGTGGTTTGTAAGGGAGAGTGGTCAGTGGATATGTTTTTGTGAAGTAGATCTGTTGTTTGCAAGGTAGATGGATGGATGAAGTCGATGAGCGGTGAGATGTATGCAGAGTTAGAGATGTAGTAGAGGCTGCTGGCAGGAGATTATTGAAGTGTAGGAAGTAAATGTTGTTGAAGTAAGGGGAAATGGAGGTGATGTTGCCAGTGAATTGCAGTGTGTAGTTGGAAGTTTAAGAATCATTTAGAAATGATAGTGAATGTCTGGTGAATGACGGTTTGTGGATGATGGCTATTTGTTTAGTGAATGACAGTGAATGTCGAAGGTGGTGGCAGTCAGTTGGTTCAGGTTGGGTTGTGTAACAACCCGAATATTTTACGATTGAATATTTGAATAGTT
This sequence comes from Allium fistulosum, assembly GCA_030737815.1. Classification (NCBI taxonomy): domain Eukaryota; kingdom Viridiplantae; phylum Streptophyta; class Magnoliopsida; order Asparagales; family Amaryllidaceae; genus Allium; species Allium fistulosum. The sequence continues at coordinate 539,425,413 of CM060903.1, forward strand.
TATTTAAATATAGAATCGTTAACCGGATTAAAGTCCAAAAAGCTAATTTTTGCAAACAGTCGAATTGGGACTCGAGACCACTTCCATTGAGTCTAAAACGGCGTTTGCGACCCTTTTAAGTATAAACATTGATGACAAAGTCGAAAGGTGAGCCCTCACCCTTCCGACTAAGTCGAATGGTAGTGATTTTTTAAAAGGCGGAAGTCTTCTGAAGGGCCTATCTTTGGATGCTTTAATGCTTTCGAAAGGGTTACCTTCAATGATTTCAAAAGGTTTTGAGTTTCATCCCTTTCAAAAAAAAAGTATAAACATTGATATGTTTGGAGCTAGCTAGAATTTCGACCTTTTCACTTAGGGTTTTGGGTTTGGGGTTCATCCCATTTACCCAACATATCAACTCCACTCCTCTTCCTTACTTCATAATATTTCCTACAACTTAAGCTTTAGCAAAAATGGTGGTGGAGATGGGAAATTAAAATCCTAAACCCTAGTTTCTTTAGCAAATACAAATTCTTGCTCCAAATTCAATGAGAAGCTTTGGTAAGTATCTCCATCTTCTTCTCCAACTCAATCTCTCTTTAATTTCAGAAATTTCCTAAACCTAACTTTGGAAATGTTCTTCCTTTGAGCTTAGATTCAAGCTTCTAGGGTTGGAGTTGAAGTGTAGTTGATCTTCCTTTGCATTCAAGCTTCTCCTTCAATTTTTTTGGGTTTAAAGGTGAGTTTTTGAACTCACATCTATTTCTATAGATATTGTTGTTGTTGGGTATGAATTCCTAACACTAATTCATGTTCATTTGCTTTTGATTTGGATTGAATTAGTGAGTTGTTAAATTTTTGGTTTTGGAATCCAATTTGCTAAAAATTCAACCTTTGATGTTTGAACACGTTAGTGGAGCGTTTCGGAGGGCCATACAAGGCTGGGTTGTCGAGTGGCATAAATCCTCAGTCGAAGTTGCTCAATTCGTCGCTTCCGTCGTGTATCGAACTTGGCTAGACCGAACTAGAACATGAAAAATGTTCGTCACCAGACGTCTGCAGGAAAGCTCAGACGTTTGGAGTCTGTTTCAGAGAACTTCCTGAAACTTACTGTAGACGTCTGAGTATATACCGCAGACGTCTGGAGTATGTGACCTGCTCTATTTTGCATGTTTTGCCTATTTAGCTCGAGATTCCAATTTTTATCGATTCGTGATTATCTGATTTATTGTTATAATTTATTATTGACTTTGATGAATTCTTTTTTGGAATTTTTGAGAATATCCATTTTGATGGATTCGGTATCGATTTCTTTGGATTTAATTCACATCTTCGAATGTGGATTTTGTGATTGAATTGTTTCTAATCATTTTGTGATTTGTCACTTTTAAATGCAAAGGTTTCTATACTAATAGTAAATATTCAGAATCTTTTACAAAGATGATTTCAACTCTATTTTTAATACAAAGCTCATTTATAAAACCGTTTTCTAACCTATTAGTATACACAAACCTTTACCTCATTCGTATGAGAAAATATAATTAAACGACTTAGCAAAATAAGTAGTATGAAATGCTTGCGTTAACTTCGCCGGTTAATTTTTTGGACTTGTTCGATTGAAAATCCTATGACAATTTTCGAGTGGGAATCTACAATTTGTTCGTAAATATTTAAGTTAAGCTAGTGGTTATGGGACATGAAGCTAAACTCATATATTTACTAGCTTAGTGTAATCGACACTTTTTGTTGATCAATGATGATCATTTTGTGATTTAGACTAGCGATGTCTATTTGTTTGCGAGGGAGACTAAACCCCGTTTCTGTGGAACTTCGGTTCAATTTGGCGGGGTAGCGACCCGTGGTCTTCAGGCCGTTTGTGGAGCTTCGGCTCAAAATTTATGGTTAGCGACCATGGAATAGCGTTCCGTTTGTGATACACATGTTGGTGAGTTTTCATGCTCCTATTTGTGATAGGCCTCCCCCTTTGTGATTTTTGGATTTCTAATTGATGATTTCTAGAATTTGTGTTTCACCTCTTTATGAGATTGGCAACGATATGTTTGTCAATATTTGTGGTTTGGTGAATAAAATAAAGAATATGATATTCTTTTTGGTGCTTGAGATTCTTGAGATATTTTATGATTTTGATGTTGTTTAAATCATATTTGTTCTTGTATGAAAATATTGTCATCATATGTTCTTATTATATCTCTGCTTATATATCTCATTCCTTTATCTGATATTTATAGCTAGACTGATCCGTTTATTATTTTCTTATTAAATAATACTCGGGTCAGACCGAGATGTTTCAGGTGCTTCTGCTTGACTCCTTATTTGGGATCATCTTCTTACTTTTGTCTAACTACATTACATTTGTAGTTTTTGTTGTTATACATTCGAGATATAGACTCCATGATGTATACTTATTCTTATGTCTAGCACTTGTATCTATTCTTTTGTGATATTGTGGATCTTATTTGACCACTACTCTGATGTACACCTTTTTGTGTTATATATTCATATATGTTTCCGCCTTTGTGATATGAATGTCTGTGACTGATTTATGATTATGCTTGTTTCTATATTTGTTTCCGAGCTCCACTTAGCCACTGTGTGGTAGCTTTGAGTTTGCATCGGTATGTCGGATTTCCTCTTGAAACGAAATGCATGTTATACTATCTGACATATCGGTACTCGTACAAGGCAATTGCACGGATGGTCGCTCCTCAACAGCCTTATTCTTCACGCTAGTTGATGGCATTACTCCATAGTGTCCTTTGCTAGCGTGAGTATAGAGGTGGGGCGTCACAGCATGGTATTAGATCCAAACTTCGGAACAATATAGAATAATCTAGCAAGGATCATTATCCTAAGTCTTTCTTAGGAATCGTGCCATAGGAGTTGATTCGAGTCTTCGTATCGTTCTATCCTATATTCTTTACGATTCCTTGTTTTATCAACCAAGTTTGTTTGATATTCGTTCTGAGATTAACTTTTTTTCTCTTTTCTTTCTTTCTTAAAGAAAAGAAATGGTTAGACCTGGTCGTCCCAACGTCGGTCAATCTAGTGCTACTCCCCAGGATGGAGTATTTATGTCTGCTCAGCAACTTCTTGATCTTGTAAGAAATGCTCAAGCTGTCGGACCTATTCCTGAGCCTACTCACCCTAAATCTGGGTTTGCACGCTTGTGCATTGATTACACCAATTTGGGTGGAAACCCATTTAAAGGTTCCGAGAGCGTTATAGAAGTCCAGGCTTGGCTTCGAACATGCGACCGCATCTTTTATCGCATGAATCTTTTTTATCTTCTTCGAGTCCAAGTGGCTTCTAGTATGCTCCAAGAAAGAGCATTAGACTGGTACGAGCTTCTGATCTCTGAAATTATTGGAGCAGACCTTACTTGGGAGCAATTTCGGGAAAGGTTCGAATTGAAATTCGTGCCGGAAGCTGAGAAAGTATCTCTAGCTAGACGCTTTATCAACCTTGTTCAAGGTGAATCTTCCGTGATGGACTACGTCGCTTCTTTCGAATCTCTATCTAAATATGGGGTCGAGTACATTAATACCCCATTGAAGAAAAATCAGAGATTTGTGTATGGCTTGAATAAGAACCTCAAAAAGCCATTACTTCTGAAATTAGAAGTTTCTTTTGACCAACTTGTTGATATTGCTCTTCGTCTCAAAGAGGTTGATAAAGATAGTGATGTTGAGGTCAAACCAAACATCAACAAGAAGAGACCTTTTAAATTCAAGCCTAATCTCAACAAAAAAGGGAAAGCAAGCAACACCGGTTGCAAATACTCCTAATCCTCGTCGCGGAGAATGTTACAATTGTGGTTCTAAGGACCACTATGCAAACAAGTGCCCGAAGTCTATTTCTTGCCGCTATTGCAAAAGTTCGGGTCATACTATATCTTTTGTGTCCCAAACTTCAAAGCAAGAATGAGGGCAAGCTAAATGTTGTACAAGCCCCTGCTAATACTTCTCGTGGTCAAGGTATTTCTCATCTATCCTTGATGGCATTATTATATTTCGTGAATTTCCTATTCGAGTTCTTTTTGATATAGGTGCATCTCACTCTTTTATATCAAAAGAACTTGTTGATGCTTTGTCTTTAAATGTTATTGGCTTGATGACTTCTTTGAGAATTGCGAATCCGGTCGGTGGATCCGCAACACTCAGTCTATTATATAAAGATGTCGAAATTATTTTATGTGATTACTCTTTCCGTGCCGATTTGCATGTTATGCGTTACCTTGGTTTCGGAATGATTTTGGGAATGGATTGGCTTAACCGTTATGAGGCCCATATCCTATGTCCTGAGCGGACTATTTATCTTCGGCATCCTCAATCTGTTAAGCAGATTTCTCTCGTTCTGAAAGATTCAGATTCCAATTCGAAAGCATCCTTATATTCTCTCAATCCTCATGATGACGATAACGATGATGAGGAAGATGTCATTTCTCTCATTCATATTGTTCGTGAATTTCCTGACGTATTTGAGCCCATTCTAGGATTACCACCTAAGCGAGCAATTGAGTTCCGAATCAATCTAATCCCTAGAGCTCTACCTATTACTCGTCCTCCTTATCGTATGTCCAATAAAGAAAATGAGGAGATGCACAAACAATTATCCGAATTGGAAGCGAAGCAATTTATTCAATCTAGTTCCTCTCCATGGGGAGCTTCAGCTATTTTTGTGAAGAAATCTGATGGTACACTTAGGCTTTGCTTACCGCAAACTTAATGATCTCACCATCAAGAATAAATATCCCTTACCACGGATTGATGATTTATTCAATCAGCTTAGTGGTGCTAAAGTCTTTTCACAGTTAGACTTAGCAACTGGTTTTCATCAGCTCCGTATTGTAGAGGATAGCATTCCTTTGACATCGTTCCGTACTCGTTATGGATCTTATGAATGGCTTGTTATGCCATTTGGCTTGACGAATGCTACAGCTTATTTCGTCGACCTTATGAATCGAGTTTTCAAAGACTTCCTCGATCGATTTGTTCTCATCTTTATCGATGATATTCTTATTTATTCTAAAACTGAAGAGGAGCATGAAAAACATCTTCGGATTGTATTGGATACTCTTCGGAGCAACCAATTGAAAGCAAAGTTTTCTATATGCCACTTTTGGCAATCTTGTGTGAAATTTTTGGGTCATATAATTCTGAATCCGGAATTTCCGTGGATCCTTCAAAGATTGAAGCGATTCAAAATTGGAAGAGACCGGGGAGTGTGACGGAAATCCGTAGCTTTCTCGAATTGGCGGGCTATTACCGTCGGTTCATAAAAGACTTTTCTAAAATTTCCATGCCTCTTACTAGTTTGACAAAGAAGGGAGTTAAATACATTTGGTCAGACAAATGTGAAGCTTCATTTCAAAAATTAAAAGAACTCCTTTCCGATGCTCCTATTCTTGTAATTCCCGATGGGAACCAAGATTTTATTGTTTATACCGATGCTAGTCGTGTTGGTTTAGGTGCCATTCTCATGCAGCGGGAACGTGTTATTGCTTATGCTTCTAGGCAATTAAAGCCAGCCGAGACTAGATATGCCACTCATGATTTAGAGCTCACGGCTATTGTTTTCGCCCTTAGAATTTGGCGCCATTATCTTTTGGGGGAGAAGTTTGTTCTCTACACCAATCATAAATCAATGAAGTATTTATTTTCTCAAAAGGAACTTAATTTGCATCAACAACGTTGGCTCGAGTTCCTTGCATCTTATGATCTTGATATTCTTTGTACTCCCGGAAAGGGAAATCGTGTTGCCGATGCCCTTAGTCGCAAGCAACAAGCGGTTGTTTCTATGATGATATCCGAGTGGAATAATCTCGCGACTTTATCCACTTGTGAGATTCGAGATCATGAATCCGATTCATGTTCATCTCTTGTTTTATGTATTCTTGAAGCTCATCCTTCTCTTTTAGACCGCATTCTTGAAGCTCAAAAGCAAGATCCCGAATTGGTTCTTCTTGGCCAAAGTTGTAGGGATACAATTGATATTGAAGGTTTGAAAGACTTTGACATTGATGCTCGTGGCGGTATTCGAAAATTTGGTAGACTTATTGTGCCAAATATTATTCATCTTCGTAAAGATATTTTAGAAGATTCTCATCGTTCTAAATTTACCATTCATCCCGATAGTAGTAAAATGTACGCGGATATGAAGCGACTTTATTATCGGGATGGGATGAAATCTGATATTGCTAACTTTGTTAAGCGTTGCATGACTTGCCAACTTGTTAAGGCCAAGCATCAAAGGCCCGGCGGGTTGTTGCAACCATTGGAAATTCCATTATGGAAGTGGGATCAAATTTCCATGGACTTTATTGACGGTCTTCCCCGTTCTCGTTCGGGCCATGATAGCCTATGGGTGATAGTAGATAGACTTACAAAATCTGCCCATTTTATTCCCGTTCGGTCCAATCGGACCGTACCTATTTTGGCTAAACTCTTTGTCAATGAAATTGTTAAATTGCATGGAGTTCCTACTTCTATTATTAGTGATCGTGATCCATTGTTTACTAGTGGATTTTGGAAAGGTCTTCAAAAAGCTTTGGGAACGAAGCTTAATTTTAGCATCGCTTATCACCCTCAGTCCGATGGACAAACCGAGCGTGTGAATCAAACTCTTGAAGATCTTCTTCGTGCGAGTGTTCTTGATTTTGGTGGAAGTTGGGAAGATCATATTTCTCTTGTTGAATTTTCCTATAATAATAGCTTCCAATCTAGTATTGGTATGGCACCTTTTGAGGCACTATACGGAAGCCATGCCGATCTCCTTCGTGTTGGCTTGAAGCCGGTGAGAAGCTGGTTTTAGGTCCAGACTTTATTCGTGATGCCACAGAAAAGATTGACCTTATTCGTCATAGGATGAAAGAAGTTAAAAGTAGACAAAAATCCTATGCCAATAATCGGAGAAGGAAATTAGAATTTTCTATGGGAGATTTTGTGTTTATCCGTGTTTCACCTATGAAGGGTGTTATGCATTTCAGTCGATCGGGAAAATTAGCACCTCGATATATTGGCCCATTTCCCGTCACCGAACGCATTGGTTCGGTGGCTTATCGCCTTTTATTACCAGCTCAATTTTCTGCTATTCACGACGTATTCCACGTCTCTCAACTTCGGAAATGCCTTCGAGATTCCAATTCTACTCTTGAGCCCGGGGTTATTGAAGAAATTGAAGTCTCGCCTAATTTGACTTATGAGCAACATCCCATTCGAATTATTGCTTCGAAGGTCAAACGCCTTCGAAATAAAGATGTTTTTCTTGTAAAAGTTCAATGGTCCTCAAATCCTAAGGACTGCTCTTGGGAATCCAGAGAATTCATTGAGCGAACACATCCAGACTTGCTCTCTCATGCACTTTAAGGTGAACTTTTTATTTCAATTTTTCTTTTTGTGTTAATATGCGTTTAGTGTTGTTACTTCTTATTTATTTCATAAAGATTGCGAGGACGCAATTTCTTAAAGGAGGGGAGTCTGTAACAACCCGCATATTTTACGATTGAATATTTGAATAGTTTATTTAAATATTGAATCGTTAACCAGATTAAAGTCCGAAAAGCTACTTTTTGCAAACAGTCGAATTGGGACTCGAGACCACTTCCATTGAGTCCAAAACGGCGTTTGCGACCTTTTTAAGTTTAAACATTGATATGTTTGGAGCTAGCTAGAATTTCGACCTTTTCACTTAGGGTTTTGGGTTTGGGGTTAAGCCCATTTACCCAACATATCAACTCCACTCCTCTTCCTTACTTCATAATATTTCCTACAACTTAAGCTTTAGCAAAAATGGTGGTGGAGATGGGAAATTAAAATCCTAAACCCTAGTTTCTTTAGCAAATACAAATTCTTGCTCCAAATTCAAAGAGAAGCTTTGGTAAGTATCTCCATCTTCTTCTCCAACTCAATCTCTCTTTAATTTCAGAAATTTCCTAAACCTAACTTTGGAAATTTTCTTCCTTTGGGCTTATATTCAAGCTTCTAGGGTTGGAGTTGAAGTGTAGTTGATCTTCCTTTGCATTCAAGCTTCTCCTTCATTTTTTTGGGTTTAAAGGTGAGTTTTTGAACTCACATCTATTTCTATAGATATTATTGTTGTTGGGTATGAATTCCTAACACTAATTCATGTTCATTTGCTTTTGATTTGGATTGAATTGGAGAATTGTTAAATTTTTGGTTTTGGAATCCAATTTGCTAAAAATCCAACCTTTGATGTTTGAACACGTTAGTGGAGCGTTTCGGAGGGCCATACAAGGCTGGGTTGTCGAGTGGCATAAATCCTCAGTCGAAGTTGCTCAATTCGTCGCTTCCGTCGTGTATCGAACTTGGCTAGACCGAACCAGAACATGAAAAATGTTCGTCACCAGACGTCTGCAGGAAAGCTCAGACGTCTGGAGTCTGTTTCAGAGAACTTCCTGAAACTTACTGCAGACGTCTGAGTATATACCGCAGACGTCTGGAGTATGTGACCTGTTCTATTTTCCATGTTTTGCCTATTTAGCTCGAGATTCCAATTTTTATGGATTCGTGATTATCCGATTTATTGTTATCATTTATTATTGACTTTGATGAATTCTTTTTTGGAATTTTTGAGAATATCCATTTTGATGGATTCGGTATCGATTTCTTTGGATTTAATTCACATCTTCGAATGTGGATTTTGTGATTGAATTGTTTCTAATCATTTTGTGATTTGTCACTTTTAAATGCAAAGGTTTCTATACTAATAGTAAATATTCAGAATCTTTTACAAAGATGATTTCAACTCTATTTTTAATACAAATCTCATTTATAAAACCATTTTCTAATCTATTAGTATACACAAACCTTTACCTCATTCTTATGAGAAAATATAATTAAACGGCTTAGCAAAACAAGTGGTATGAAACGCTTGCGTTTACTTTGCCGGTTAATTTTTGGACTTGTTCGATTGAAAATCCTATGACGATTTTCGAGTGAGAATCTACAATTTGTTCGTAAATATTTAAGTTAAGCTAGTGGTTATGGGACATGAAGCTAAACTCATATATTTACTAGCTTAGTGTAATCGATACTTTTTGTTGATCAATGATGATCATTTTGTGATTTAGACTAGCGATGTGCGATGTCTATTTGTCTGCGAGGGAGACTAAACCCCGTTTCTGTGGAACTTCGGTTCAATTTGGCAGGGTAGCGACCCGTGGTCTTCAGGCCGTTTGTGGAGCTTCGGCTCAAAATTTATGGTTAGCGACCATGGAATAGCGTTTCGTTTGTGATACACGTGTTGGTGAGTTTTCATGCTCCCGTTTGTGATAGGCCTCCCCCTTTGTGATTTCTGGATTTCTAATTGTTGATTTCTAGAATTTGTGTTTCACCTCTTTATGAGATTGGCAACGATATGTTTGTCAATATTTATGGTTTGGTCAATAAAATAAAGAATATGATATTCTTTTTGGTGCTTGAGATTCTTGAGATATTTTATGATTTTGATGTTGTTTAAATCATATTTGTTCTTGTATGACAATATTGTCGTCATATGTTATTATTATATCTCTGCTTATATATCTCATTCCTTTATCTGATATTTATAGCTAGACTGATCCGTTTATTATTTTCTTATTAAATAATACTCAGGTCAAACCGAGATGTTTCAGGTGCTTCTGCTTGACTCCTTATCTGGGATCATCTTCTGACTTTTGTCTAACTACATTACATTTGTAGTTTTTGTTGTTATACATTCGAGATATAGACTCCATGATGTATACTTATTCTTATGTCTAGCACTTGTATCTATTCTTTTGTGATATTGTGGATCTTATTTGACCACTACTCTGATGTACACCTTTTTGTGTTATATATTCATATCTGTTTCCGCCTTTGTGATATGAATGTCTATGACTGATTTATGATTATGCTTGTTTCTATATTTGTTTCCGAGCTCCACTTAGCCATTGTGTGGTAGCTTTGAGTTTGCATCGGTATGTCAGATTTCCTCTTGAAACGAAATGCATGTTATACTATCTGACATATCTGTACTCGTACAAGGCAATTGCACGGGTGGTCGCTCCTCAACAGCCTTATTCTTCGCGCTAGTTGATGGCATTACTCCGTAGTGTCCTTGGCTAGCATGAGTATAGAGGTGGGGCATCACAGGTTGTTAAAGGGGATGGCACTGATGGGAAGGTGAAGCAGTATGTTTGTTGCTTGTGACAGTTGAATGAAGTCAGGGTTGAATGGTGGTTGTTATTTGGAATTGCAGTGTTTACAGGGACTGTTAATGGGGGATGTTGATGGTGGTTGCAGATGTATTTTAGGTGTCACGAGTGTCTAGGTTGCGGGTGATCTGCAGTGAAGATGGTGGTGGCAAGGCCAGTTGATAGGCAGAATGTAGTGGATTTGGTTATGTGATGATATTTGGCAATGTAGTGTAGGATGAAGTTGTTGTGGCTGTTTGTGAAGTTTTGATGTGGTCAGAGGTTGTTGTTAGATGCAGTGAAGTTTTCGGCAAGGGATGAACTGATGGGCTTGTAGACAGTCCTATTGAACTGTAGTGGACTGGGCACAACAGAGAGTAACACAGTGTAACACAGTGATGTATATTGATACACAGAAAAATTGTAAACAGAAATAGTGTAACACAGTGAACTGTAGAGTGAAATTTGTAAACAGAAAAATTGTAAATGATTTTGCAAAGTGAAAAGGAAGAAAATTTTAGCATTGAGATTGTGTTTATATATATAAATTTTATATATGAACTGATGCAAATGCAAAAACAAGAAAACCAAGCACACAACAAAATTGAAAATGAAGATCAAACAACAAACACAAATAATTTTTTTTTAAATGCCAACTAACACACACAATAAGCACACAATATAATCAAAAGAAAATAATTGGAAGAATAGAAAATAAAATCAAACAATTCCCCGGTAACGGTACCAAAAACCTGTTTGGATGGCTAAATGTCTGTCGAGTTAGAAAATAGCCAAACTAATTTTGTAATAAAATTTTACCGCAAGCGCACGGCGTACACTTGTAGTACGTGGTGAATACGGGTCGATCCGCAGGGAATTGATGATTTTAAAAATCTATTCAATCAAATTAAAACAAAGTTGAGTGAAAGTTAAGCTAGAGAATTAGAAAATTAGCTAACTAACTAAAAGAAAAGAGATGCAAATATAAGGGTTAAATGACAATTTAGAGAATAAATCCACTCTCTAGATTATGTAGTTCAACACATATGAAATCATAATCTCTCTTTTATGGTCATTGGTGCTTTAATTGTTGTGCTTATCATAAGTATGGCATATTTGTGCTATTGATTAGCCAACATAAGCCATCAAACTATAACACACCCCTTAAACCACTTACTAACTTTTATGAAACTTGACAATGAAAATGAAAATGAAATCTATTTTAAGTATGGCCTATTAACTATTGATTTGAAATATAGACCATCAAATTTTAATTTCAAATCACTTTCTTATGCCATAATCATATTTTGATGAAGAGGCATTTGTGTTAGTGATTGTTTAAGCATTGCCTATTTGGTGTCAACAATATAGGCTATCAAATTCAAGGCAAAAACAACAATTAAACCACTTCAATCATTCTTCATTAAGCACAAAAAGAGAGCATGAATTAACAAATAGATGAAGCTACATAATTAGAGAGCTTCATTACCCCTAAATTGAAGGGGTTTAGCCTCCCATATTTGTCATTTGATTAACAAATGTAGCTAGCAACATGAAAGCAAAATGAAAGGAAAATGAAAGCTTAATGAAAAAGAGAGCTAATTAACAAGAATTAGAACTATTCTACTTGCATGAAAGTAAATCTACACTACAACATGAAAGGAAATAAACAAGAAAGGGAAAAGATCATCTATTAAATTGCATAAAAAAAGGAATTACATAAGAGAAGAAATGGCTAAGTAGCCATGAAAAGAAAGAGAGCTTTGATTTATTTTCTAAGCTAAAAACTAGCTAAAGAGAGACTAAGGAAGGAGGGTTACATGAAACATAAGGAGATTTTATACATGTGTTAAACCCCAATTCATATTTTTGGGGAATTCCCAAAATACCCTTGAGAAAGTGTGGAGGCCAAGTAATCATTAGCTTCTACTAATCATCATTTAAGTGTACATGAAGCCATTAATTCCATAAGCATGTGCATTAGCCTCTAATTTGTACAATAAAGTAGGTGGGTAGGTGGGGTCTTCCATTATCTTCACTTTGAATTATTTCCATCTTCATTTGTTCTCTTTACTCTTGTGCATGCATATGTGATCATGAAACCACTTGTATATGAATTTAAATTCCTACAAAATAATATAGAAATTTTCAACTAAATTTTATAAAATTAATATATGCACAAAAATGTCCATTTTGCCCTTGGATGAAGATGAATATGTGACGATTTGAAAATAATATGAATTTTGGTTTAAACAAGTTAAAATGCCCGATATGATCATTCATTAAATTTAAATAGATTAAATATGGTGGTAAAAATATGCATATTTACGTGCACATCAACAACACAGAATCTTACAGCAGAACGAATAATCTATAAAATATAACAAAACTTTACACAAAAACAAAACTATAATGTATGTATATATACAGACATTAATCAAAGTATACTAACCTATTTCTACCCGGATAGTTATAACAACCTATCCTCACAATTGCTGACAAATATAACAATTAATGCAATGAAAGAAAAATAATCATCTACATGAATACCTCTCTAGGCCACCAGCTCATTTCCTGAAGCTCCAAAACGTCCAACTAAACCTGGAAATATGCTCGGTTTGACTCAAGAATTATAGGAAAACAACGCCCAGGCCAGTCTGGTAAAACCAGCGTGATAAACTCAAATCATAAGGAATTTTATTTATTATAGCTTGGAAAATCCTTTAAAATCAAAAGTATCTCGTAAGACCACGCCACACATAAACATGAACGGATAAAACCTTACGATAACCAAAACCTTTTTATAGAAAAATCCAGTGACATTATAATAATGTCTAGGATATAAATACTTATTAATCATAGCCGAAATTGTAACATTGTTAAATTCCAGCATAATAGGTATACAATCAAGTTTGCACGATGCTTATTGGAGAATGGATTCCAACAATGGCAAGGTAAGGGACTACCTTCCATATAGTACACCTCTAGATAAAATGTACCTGGGGTCAAACCCTGAACTTGGTCTACCTCTGCCAACACAGGACCGGCCTACCCCTGAACTTGGATAGTACCGAATATTTCATCACTCCGGTTGCTTTCCAACCTTAATCGAGAGCCCCCATGCACAACCAAATCCATAATATGATGACTTAGAAAGGTGATGACGGACCCTAATGGGAGCAACCGACATAGCCCTGTTGCATGTACCATGTTTTAGCCATTTCCGGTTTTTGAGGCCTGAGGCTACGATTACCTTTTATATAGCAATTCCACTTGAAATGCTAACACTGCCCTCCAGGAAGCAATACAGTGCCATCATTCATCCATACTAGTTCATTCTAAGTCTGAACGAAATCGAAGGCACTACCTCGAATTAGTAGTAGGTAGCTTATGCACTTCAAAAGCCCCATCTTCGATTCTGCATCCTTCAAGATGTCTTCAGTTCGAAACGCTTGAGTTGGATCGAAGTGGTTTTCGGTTAATTTATACTTATCCGATCACGGTCTCTTCGAAACAACTTTTGATAGTTTCCGATAAATTCAACCCCAGTTCTTTAGGAAATAAACGGTCAAAGTTAAGAGCAGAGATCACCTCTTAACCGTTAGTGGATGGATTTCCTTATCATTGTCCTAAAAGAACGAAATGAGATTTACACGCACTGTACAGCATGACTGTGCCATAAAACTTACGTGTTTCTCCTTGATATTTCAAAAGTTATATTTTGGTCATGATTTGATAGTCTGTTATTTCACATCAAATAAACAAACATCCACATAGATTATATTTCCCATGGAAAGTCACTAGGCCTCATTTAATTAAGTTTCCATTATTTAAAATCACCTTTCCATACTTCGAAAATCATTTCCATATACTTATGTCAATGCTATAAGTACATTCACAAACCATTTCACTTTCAAAACTTAGAAACTCTTAAAAATAGATTTTTGAAAGTATTGTTCAGTATTAATCATGGATCGCAGTTTACACAATGGTAACGTCACTATCCCAGCGAATCCATAGTAAATTATAGGCAATCCCTGCCCCTTGAATTATGCCATGAATATCAACCATTTCTTTCCAAATCTCTTATTTTATAAATATCCAAATCTATTTATAAAGTATCTTTGTAAATCTCCAATCTATTTATAAACATTCTTTATAAATCTCAAAACCCTATTTATAAAATTTCTCCTTTTAGATCGTTAAAACTCATTTATAAATCCCTTTATAAATATCTAAAGCCATTTATAAATCTCTTCCCCTATTTACTCCAACTTATTAATAGACTGATTTAAGTCAATAAGATTCTCTTGATAAACCATAAGTTATTTAAAATCTTTAAATAATAAGTTATTATATAAACATTCATCTATTTCATTTAAATTAAATCTCATTTAAAATAATCTGTTTAAAATCTCATTAATAATATATTAAATTAATTTTAAAACACAATTATTGTATTTATAAGTTAACTTCAAAATAATATTAATATAATAATAATTAATTAACTTTAAAACGTTATTAATATGGTAATTAATCAACTTTAAAGTGATATTAATATGATAATTAATTAACCTATGAATATAATTAAATAACCTAAATCAAGATAATTAAATAACTTTAATAAAAAATTAAAGTATAATTTAATCATTTTAAATAAATAATTAAATTTAAACATTTTTAAACAACAACTAAATAAGATAATTAATATAATAATTAATCATTCATAAATAACATTTAAGAAATAATTTTTAAGAATGATATTAATAAAATTATTAACTCAAATCATTATTAAAAAAATTATTAATTATCTTTAAAACATTATTAGTAAATAATTTTTACTTTTTAAAATCTTATTACTAAATAATAATTATTCTTAAAATAACTTTCAAATCAAAATTTAACTTTTCAAATTTGAAGGAGGCTTAACGATCACCGTGGTACTTAAACAAGCTACGATGTTATTCAATTTAACATTCAAGTCAGTAACAGATATTTACATAATACACGACTATGTAAATAAATTCAACACTTAACCATCACTAGTTAACATATCACTTATTAAAAACGAAATATCAATTAACGATATATAATCAAATGTCCAAATACATAAAATAGCAGAACGGGGATTTATTCTGCATATTAATTGCCAAATTAATCTAATTAGGGAACGTTGTTTTATTCCACTAAACAGGTGTCAAATTACCATATTCAATCCAATTTTGCTCAACAATAATTTATTTGGCCAAATAAACATCAATAATTAAGGTATATAAATTAAACGATGTATTATTTAAAATAACGTGATTTAAATTTGTCTGTTTTCATATGTCATAAATTTATACTTTTCTGAGGCTATCAATAAATCACATAATAATATTTGTACTTGTCAATACAAGTACAACGCAAAAACTCGCATGTCAATCGGATGAAATATGAGCAAAATATAACATATTTGTAACGATACGATATTTCGACGCTCGAAAGTCGACATTAATACGTCCACTGTATCAAATGCCGTGCAGTCGAATGTCGGAAAACCGAACCATTAGGGTTAAAAGAAGAGGTAGAAGAAGACAGAAGAAAAAGAAAATAGAAAAACACGGAAACAGAAACAACATCAGAATCTCACATTCGCAGCGGAACAATATATAATAGATGAAACAATAATCTTTAAAACAAAAGACTGCATCAATTTTATACAATACATCAATCAGAGTCAATATACAACTCAATACAACAATGGACAGTTATATGACTTGTCCTCATAAAGAATACACACCGGAATAAATAATCAAGTACGGGAGTACGTCTCGTCATCCAGCTTGCTTCCAAAGCTCCATAATATCCAGAATATCCTGATAACATAACTCTAGGCTGCCCGTGTGGAAAATTATGGGCACCCAGAGTTTAGAAAGGAAACAATAAACTCCGAGTCAGTCATGGTGACTGGTGTGAGATCGTAAAACAGTTATTTTCACAAAGAAAATAAAATTTATTCGCAATGCTTTTGGAAAATGAAACTACCATAAGACCTCCAGCCACACACACAATGCAAACGCAGAATTGGAGGAGATTCCTTCTTATGATAGTCAAAGATGCTTACTACGCAAATCATTGGATTATTATTATTAATGTTTAGCGTGGAAAACATTTCGAAAGTATAATATTAATCTTAGCCAGCATAGACATTTCGAACTATGCCTACTATAGCTATCATCTAAACAGTGGGCGCCACCATAAGTAAATGGCAAGTTCTACAACTAAAACCGTACAAGTTTCGTATTGGGAAATGGATTTCCAACAAATGGTCAGGCTAAGGAACTTCCTACCGCCACATGGGATCGCCTCTGGCTGGACGTCCCGAGAGACAACTGCTCTCTGCCAACACAAGGCCGGGTTACCCCTGTAACAGGTAACTCACGAATATTCCATCCCCCGGTCCTTTGGGACCTTTATCCGAGGCGCCTCGATAAACACACATTCACATAATAAATGAGATTGGAGTATCCACATAGGTTAAATACCAGGGCTCCATACCTGATACCACCCTTTTCCAGAAGGAAATGACATACCCTAAAGGGCGCGACCCTCATAACCTTGCCGCATATTCATGTTTCGACCATTTCCAAGGAGTGAGGTCTGACAAAGTCTCGTCCACAAAGCTACGTGTAACGACCCGCCATTTTGGACCATTCGCATCCATTATAAGTGTATAGTTAGACACTCATGCCGGAGTTGAATTGCTCAAAATACCGCGTTGTTAATTTAAATTCGGCAAAACTGAACATATACAGTAAATAAATAATCATAGATCACAGACATAGAGTAATAAGTGCAGCGGAAATAAAAGAGATAGTAGTTCATGAAGCTACTATATGAATATATAAGATACATCAGAGTTTACAACAGAAGAGTAATACGATACATCAGAGTTAAACCAGATACAACGGAAGAGTAATGCGATACATCAAATACAAAGCAGAATACATCACTGGAATCATCGAATACTGAAAGCAGAATAGATGGCTGGATCTTCAAGCAAGCTCCAACTCCAAAGGTGAGTCTCGAAAGCTGAACTACTCAGTCTGACCCGAGCGTAAAGCAAAATACAAAACACTCAAGTCAGGATTAACATTCTTATATTAATAAATCCAACTCAAGTGAAATAGCAATTGAAATACAAGTAACTCAAAGGATGTTTGGAATAACCATCCTTTAAGGATCCGTTAAACTATCTACTATGTAGTAGTGTACGATAAGTAGATAATGTCTATCAGTAATATAAGAAGATATCAAAATAGCGTTAAGTCATGGCCCATTCCACCCTTAACACATTTTTATTCCCAAAAGCATATACAAGACTGTAGTTTCCCCAAAACCGGAAGTCACCAGAGGGCAATCCATATACTAAAGGTACAAATCAAAATCGTAGTGGCCATGCATAAATGGAATACAAGTATGACAAGGCACATGAGGCAATACCCAAGGTAGTGATACTACCGTTCGCCTGATCCGGACTGGTGAGAATGCAACGCCGCAGCGCCCGCAACACCGTGAAACAACACTCCCAAAATCAAGGGTGCACCAATCGACAACAAGTATAAGTAGTTCGAAGAAGTGTGTCCACTTGAGGTAGCTAATCCTCCATTGGCCCGGCACAGCTCCTGTTTTAGTCATTTCCAATTTAACACAAGTGTCAAGGCTATCCATTATCGTTCTCTTTCTTCAGTCATCGCGTACATCATTCCAACCACTTCATTCTGGATCATCACTCCGCGTATAGTTATTAAAGTGGTTTTCGGATTAGATAGAGAGCATATCCATAACCGATTCCGGTCTCTTTAATAACTTCCGAAATTATTTCACCGATTGGTCGTTTATTTATTTCAAAACCAAATCAATTTCAATTTCAATTTCAATTCGTAAGTCAACATTTCATTTGTCTTTCGAAATCAATTTCCAAAATTTTCGTTTCAAAACTTCCAATTTACCATTTCAAAATCTTATAATTCAATTTCAATCTTTATATTGAAAACAATTCAAATATTGATTCAAATTCGCACAAAGTTTCATTTCGAAATCATTAGAATCAATTTAGTTTTAACATTCAAATCAATTTTCATTCATTTATCGATTTCATTCAATATCGTTAAATTAATTTATCATTCAAAACAATTTCTATTAAACTTCTCATTCATTAAATCAATTACTTAAGTTCAACTCCATTATATCAAAACTTACAAATTTTGAATTAAATTAAATTCGTCAAATCATTTCTTTCAATTACAAGTCTTACATTCATTCCAAAAATATCACATTTTCATTTCTTGTTAAAGAAATTCAATTTCACTTATTTACTTACTTAAATAATTTTCCAAAACTTAATTAATAAAGAAACTCAATTTCAATTATTTACGAAGTAAAATTCACTTATTCAAAGGTTCAATTTCCTTATTAAAGAATTTCAATTCAATTTAATCATTAAATAATTTAATCTTATTTAAGTATTAAATAATTCAAAACTTAATTATTCAATAATTTCAAAGCTTAATAATTTCAACTTAATTATAATTTCAAACTTAATTATTAAATCATTCCAAAGTTTAATAATTTCAAACTTAATTACAATTTCAAACTAATTAAAATTCCAAATTAACAACATTCTTTCATCAATTTCTTTATAAATATTTCATTACAGATTTTTAAATATTCACATTTAAATTCCATTAAAATTCAATTTCCAACTTCGTTTCAAAACCATATTATTTATTCAAATAAAATCTTCATTTTATTTTTAAATCAAATTATTGACCAATCGGGTTTTATTTAATTTCCTATCCTAGGTCAAAGTTTAATTTGGGTATTTATCATTTCAACCCGATTCCAATTCAATTCAAAATCAAACATAACAGAGGGAACTTGCAGTGTGATAACTGGGATGGTGTCAAAGTAAATAAACAAGCAATAACAATAACAATAACAATCCAATAATCAATTCAAATAATCTCGAAATAACCGGATTAATTCGCATTGTTATTTGTGCGAATTAATATAATTATTTCTAGAATCTACACTATCATTTCATGTAGATTAAAGATTATTACATTACGGTTTCACTTGTCATTTATTTACACTTTCATACATCATCAATTTAACAACATACATTCAGTGATTCAAAATGTAATTAAACAAATCCTACGTGTCAATAAATTCAACAGTTAAAGGGATCATATGATACAAATGTCAGTTAATCAAATTTAACAATTAATTATCCTACATCAAGTTCAATTTCATACTATTTATCATTTTAACATTAACAATTTAACGTCCAATATAAACATCAACAATCAATCAATTATCAGCCAAACTGTATTATCATCGCATAAATAATTAACAGATAATGGTGTCAGATGTCACAGGTGAACTGATACAGGCAATAACAGATATAACAGTGTAAATAACTAACAGTTGCATATTTCAATTGTCGTTTCAATTGAAATCAAATTTAATAAATAAAAGAATGTTAATCGTGAGTGAGTGCTCACCTTTCGAGGCTAGAAAACTAGACAAGAACAAGATGCGAGAATCCAAGAACAAATTCCAAAGCACGACACGATGAACAGGAATTCGACGAACAGAGCTAGGCACGGCGGACTTGGATCGATGAAACAATATATATATATTATATAAAATAAAACATATCGATATTTATATTTTAAAATCAAATAAAATCTTTATGTTTGTATATATATATATATACAAACAATTATATATGTAAGCTATATATATACAAACAATATATATGCAGGCTATTCAAATAAATATATACAGACTATATACAAATATATGTATGCTACTCAAAATATATGCAGACCATATACATATATATGCATGCTACTCAAAAATATATGCAGACTTGATATATATAAACGAATATAAGCTGACCCGATATACATAAACAAATATATGGAGACTTGATATTCATAAACAAATATATGCAGAATAATATATAAACTCATCTACTTAGATATATATATATATATAAAAACTAACATATAAACTTACATGTATATATATATACATTATATTTAAAAATCAATATTGAAACCAATATGTAAAATATTTTAATATATATATGAATATATACATACATTTCTAACATCAAAATATCCATATATATATATATTTTAAAAGAATATAAGATAAAAGAAAGTTGCAAAACAAACATTCATATAAGAAAACATATATAAGGAAGCATGCATATTTTTTTTTCATAGAATAAGAGGAGAGAAGGGTGGCGAAGGCTGCTGCTATGGCGAAGATATGATGATGTACTGGCAGTGAAAGCCGAGAGGGTGAAGGTGTTTTCGACCATAAGGAAGTCGTGTAGTTTGTCAAAAATGCAAGCAAATTTTTTTTTATAGAAAGCAGATGGATGAGGGGAAATAAGGCGGAGGAGGGTCTGCGAAGCTGCTGGTGTGCCGCCGGCTGTGGAAGGCGAAGACTGGGTGTGGCATGGGAGCACGTGCGGTGAGGTGGAAGACTCGGGTTTGAGATGTTGCGTTGGTGGAGAGATGACAATGATGAGTGGTCGGCTGAGATGAAGTGGAGGAGGATGTGATGTGAGGAGATGGTTGTGTGTAGGATACAGGGTGGTAGCTTCGGCAAAGAAGAAGGTCAGGTTATGGTCGTGTAGTGGGTTAGGAGGGTAGATCGGCTGAGGGTTAGGGGAAGGTGAACGGGTGTCTACGTGTGCAGGCAGTGAGTGGAAAAGATTGTCAGGTGGTGGGTGTCATGGCGGTTGCGTTGAGATGGGTTTATGGCGGAGGCGAGGGTGGGTTGCTTTCTTGGGTCTGGAGGAAGACACGGCGGCAGTGGTAGGGACAGAGAAGAGCATGACTATGGTTGGCTTCACACTTTCTTTTTTTAGGGAGGCTGTTGGCGTTCAAAAATGAAATTTCAAAACGAATAGAGAAATAGAATTTGAGAAAACGAATGGGGACCGGTAGGAATAGAAATAGTAAATATTTAATACATAGGAATATTAAAAGTTAATGGTAGGTTATACGGTGGAAGGTGAAAAGTTGATATTAAAATCTGAGAATTTTAAAGGCAGGTGGATGTTGAATTATTTGATGGAAAGTCGAATGGACAAAAATTTCAAAGGGTCACAAAAAGCAAAAGTCTCAAAACTGGTACCGATATGGTTACTGTTTACATGAATTTCAACGCGTATCGAATTTCGAATATACAGATGAATACACTGTTAAGATCGGCACGACGAGACTATCGACATGGTACACAGATATCAGTGGTTTTATTGAATTATAAAATTCGAATTTTTCTACTAGTGGAAAATGCAAGAAAAACGCTGAAAAAAAAGATCGACGGAGCCAAAGTTGTCCGAATTTGGAAAAACGACAACTGACATCTTGCTCAGAAGATGGTTTAGAATTTTTCTATGTAAAAATATTTTGGTTTTGAAAACGTTTTATTTTCAACGCTTTTTAACTGATTAATTTGAAGTGAATTTACGCGCGAAATAAACTTTCATATTTTCGAACGAAAATTTACCAGTCGCTATGTTTAACTAGACGTATTCCAAATATTAAATTTTTATTTCAAAATTTTATCGTTTAAAATTTCACAAAATTTCAACTAATTACGTTATTAAAACAGTTGAAATTTACGGGTCGTTACACTACGCTTTTTCACAAAGCCGTGCTTTGATCACAAATGATCAATAAATGATCAACACACAACAACACTCAGCATGCCACATTACCAAATTGGGAATATATTGTTGATAACCATCAACAACATAACCTCTGAGCTCGTACGTCTCAGAGAAGGGTGTTAAGCTAAGAGAATAAATTCTCCGCCACCAACAGAAATGTATTTGAAAGAAATCAGCTTTATATCTCAAAACGTAATGTCAGACATGTAACCATACAAGTCTATTCCGGGTTCGAACAGAACCGAAGGCACCTCCAAAGAAGCCCTTGCAATCCGAGTATTCACAATCCCGATCGGACTTCCCATCACAAAAAGAGTGATATAAATCTCTATACCGGAGCAACTCGGTGCAGAGACATTCGACAGGTTGTCCTTTCATTTTCGAAAATACTCGGTCTTCGCACCGGTCTTCAATTTCAATTCATACACGTCATATCATTATTTGGAATGGGTTATCTGACACAAAGATCTTTTCCCGGCTAAACCGAATAATAAGCGTTTGTTTTAAAAACAAATTCAAGTGCCATTTCAAAGGAAAATATTGATAGTCGGTGATTTAACTATCAATAATATTCACACAATCATCAGATTTAAATAATTTTCCCAAATTATTTATTTTCAAAATATCTTCACAAGATATATATTTTTTTTCCACTTCAACACTTTGAAACCAAATTTCAAATCATTTTTCATCTTTCAACTTTTGAAAATGAATTTGAAATAAATTTTCTCACACGATATATATTTCCAAATATATCTTTTAAAAACCAGCTTTAGAACCTTTTAATTTATATTTTTAAAAGCTACTTTGGAAATATACTCGGCTTTATAGTGAAAATACACTTTCACTTCAAAATGGTCCATTTAAACCAATTAAATAAATCCTTATCGATTTATTTTAAATTTACATTCCAAATCTGTAAATTTACTTTCACACTTTAAAAATAAATCAATGTTTATTTTTAAAACAAATTTCCCTTTCCTTTATAAATTCTATTGTGAATTTACATTCTCAAATATTCACTTTCAACACCAAATTAACTTTCGAATTGATTTCACAATTTTATTTCAAACCCCAAATATATTCCAAATTGATTTCAAATTTTCATTACAACATTAAATCAATTCCAAATTGATTTCTAAAAATTTATTACCTTTTAAATAAATTTCTTCATTCTTTCTAACTCATTTAAAAATTCTATTTTCAATAAATTCTTCAACTTTTCAAATAATATTATTCCAAACCCATTAATTAACATTTTTTTCTCATAATTTGGAAATAATTCGATAAGATTTCAAAAATCAACTTTTATAATTTAATTCTTTCTTTCAAATTCAACCAATCTTTTCAAAAAAGAATTTACTTAAAATTTCCAACTTTAAAATTCAAAAGTCCAATTTCATTTATTCCTGGTATCCAGCGATACCAAAAATACATTCGGCTAAATTTTATCCTTCAACACATTCGATCGTCAATATAATCATTCACATATTATCAATAATCATCACACAGTATATGAAATAAATTCATACAATTTGAGGAATCCAGTTGGATCCCCCCAACGTGTTTTCCTGCATCCACAGATGTTAGCACAATACCAATTCCACTTCGAGGTGGAATATCGCGGTATATGGGATTTGTAAAATATCAATCCGCTATTATGCGGCGCAATAGGGTCTCATCCGCTATATAATGCGGGAAAATCAATCACCAATATATACATATGCCAATATATATATTGCTATATACTACTATATATAGTATCACATCCAAACAGTCAATCAACCAATAACTGCAAAATCAAATTTTATTTTGAGAGAGTAGATCTCACCTTTGATTTTATTTTGCAGTCCATTTTCCATTTCGACCATTTCTTCACGGTTTCAAACCTTGTATAAACAATTTATACAATTTATTAATATTTGAGGTAATCGAGCAATTTATTACCTTTTTACAAATTTAATTTGCTTACACTCTATTTTAACTAAATAAATTTTCTTTACTGCATATATTTACTTAAATAATAACTCTATATTGATTTAAAACTAATTCATATAAATTCTTATATTTTCCGAATCATATACATATACTAATTTACACTGTATATATATATATATAGATATATTCAAACTTGAGCGAAAAACAAACTACAAATAAATTTCTCTAACTTATAACAATTTCCTGCTTAAAATTATATATATTTTCTGTTTTACTGTATATATTTTTCTAAACTATATGTATATACAACAAATTAAAACAGAATTGTTTTATCTACTTTACTGGAATTAAATTCTTAATATGAACACATATATGAAAAATTTGAAATCTGTAAAACAAAATACCTCTCCACGACAACTCGAACTCCCCTCTGCCATCGTTCGAACAACTCAAAACCAGCACCTCGAGCTCATACTAGATCTCAGCTAAACGACTTTACTGTCTGGACTATCATGACATCAACCTCGCTTTCACGAACCTCCAACATATCATGACAGTCGCCATTTGCTCGAGCACAAACCCTAGTCACCATCACCTTCGATTCGCCTTACTATAGCTGCCACCCTAATCCCTAGAATAAAATCACAAGCATCCACGACCTATCGCGAACCACCAACCTACAAGCGTGTGCCACCACGAACCTTCCTTCTGCCTCCGAGCGCGCGTAGCAGCTTCGTGCCTGAGCTCTCCATCGTGAAGTGGTCGCGATTCCCCCCTTTTCTTTTCGATTTGGAATTCGTCTGGGCATTTCTTCCTTTCATTTAGTTTTGATTTTCGATCTCGAAATCGTTAGTTTATTTTCTTTTGTAATTGATTTCACTCGGCTCTTGAATGAAGATAATGGAAAGGACGAGGTTTATAAATGACAACTCTTTTTTTCTCTTTTCTCTGATTTGAACGAAGCTGATTTGAAATAAAGTAGACGTGATTTTGAAAGGAGGTGGCATATGGGGAAAGCTTTGCATGAAGAAAATATCGAGCTACAGTGATTTGAAAATAAAAGCTGATGCGAGATGTACTGACTGGTCAACACGAATATGAAGTTGTTTAAATTTAAAGTTTTGAATTTCCTCGAATCACCGCTTAAAAATTTGACTCCCTATAGAAGCATTCCGCCAGGCGTTCATAATGTTATACCCCTATTCCAAACGAAATGGAAAAGGTTACGAGTCCAAATTCGATCGTATGGAGAAGATAGCTTTTTAGACCAGTTATAATATTAAATTTTCGATTTAATTTCAGCGCGTTTGCTTTTCGTACGGCCAAACGATCACTCCAAACATTAAATTGAAATCCGATAAAAATACAATATTATGGATCCAATGGAATTGGTTTCGTCGAATTCCGAGACTGTGCCCCGGAACGCTATTTTTAAATTCAATTTAAACAACAAAATTTCAAAACTGAACAACGCATTCCCAAATTCAATTCTGAAGCTTTATTA
This sequence comes from Allium fistulosum, assembly GCA_030737815.1. Lineage (NCBI taxonomy): Eukaryota > Viridiplantae > Streptophyta > Magnoliopsida > Asparagales > Amaryllidaceae > Allium > Allium fistulosum. Next base: position 539,450,766 of record CM060903.1, read on the forward strand.
TCTTCGGTATTATCAATATGAATTTTCAAGGCCTTAAAAATATTTTTAAATCGGCTTAAAACTGAAGATTCAAATTTTTATCCAGATTTAACGATTAAATTCAATAATTAATTTACCAAATTCACATTGATATTTGAATTCCAAATTAAATTGAATCCCAGATATTTAAAATCATTTAAATATCCTGATTTCCAATATTAAAATTTCAGGGTCGTTACAATCTTCCCCCCTTAAAAGAATTTCGTCCCGAAATTACAAGTTAAGAAGAATGCTCCAACACTCGTTTAACATTTTCTCAAATCCAAATAGTTTTATAAAAATTTCAAAACAAATCTTTTTATTAAAGATTCGTTATCACTTCAACTAACTTTCCAAACGCTTTCATAGTTTTCAAACAATATTGTTTTACTTCACAATTCAAATTTAAATTTAAATTCAAATTTTGAATTCAAAATTTTCTAACTCTCTAAATTTTCGAAATTTTTTGCCAGCGTCTCCTTTGCGCGGCTAGCTCGGTACAACTACAAAATGTCCCTACGGACTCCCAAATTCCAAAAGAAATCAAATGCCAAGTGGAAAAATCAGAAACTCATCAAATTTCATACTGAAATTTTAAATACATACCTCTTGTCGAACAATTCAAATTTTCTTCAAAATCAAAATCCAATTCCAAATACCCTGTATACTTTACTAGAAACAATGGCGAAATTTACTTATTGGATTCTAAATACCCATTTTACTTAAGAATTTCATCCATTTGCTTCTTAAGTTAAATATAAGCATTAACATACTTCTTATATTTATTTACTTCACAAACAAAGTTATATATTCAATTCCATTTAACTTTGCATTTTCAATCCCATTTGAATTCAGTTACAATTTTAATTCTATTTGAATTCATTTCAAATCTCAATACTTTTATTTCCAATTTTTTTCATTCAAATTTTCATTTCGAATTTTACTTGAATTCGATTCATCATTAACTCTTAATATTGAGTTTTATTTATCTTTATCTCAAATTCAATTTGAAATCACTTATCGTTAAGTGAAAATTTTCAAAAATTCCAAATTTTTTTCTAACTCCCAAAATTTTCGGAAAATTTTGGCGGAGTCTCCTTTGTACGGAGGAGCTTTTGCAATTTGACAAAAGATATAAATATATATACATCGACCCACTCGGTCGAAAAAGCAGAAAAACAGTTCATATTTTCTATTTTATATTGCGTAGGCGTACCTTTTTAGCATTTTAAGCAAAGAAGTTTATTTTTTTTAAAACATTTCACGAAATCAAAATGCAGCCAAACGGCTTCCGAAAACCTGTACTTACTCAGTTTAAACACGTCAGTGACAAATATAAGAAATCTATTAACATTTCATTTATTTTCAATAGCAAATACACAGATTTCATAAGCAATACATCCAAAGTTCTTTTCCATTTGCAATTTATAAAGTTCCAATTCAAATTAAATTGCTTCCATCTAATTTATATTCAATTTCTATCCAATTCAAGTGATTAACAACTCACCTTCTTACATTCTATTCATTTTTAAGTGAAACAAATTCGTATCTATTTCAATGGATACAAAAATCAGTTTCATTTGCTTTTATTAACTCATATAATTTTATACAATCTCGTTTGCGTCAAACGACAATCATTCCTATGCAAATTTCGACGATATTCACTTATTAGAATATCCATTCTAGTTTATAACCAATTTTAAATTGATACCAATTCAATTTATTTTAATTCCACTTCATTTTCAATTGATTCCATTCAATTTAATTTACATTCCACATTCACATTCATTTCATTTGGAACCATTTCACAATTCCTTTTTCTTAAGTCGAGCATTTACTCAATATTTACTTAAACTATTTCACTTCAAAACTCAAGTTCATTTCCTTGTAACAATTTCCAATTTAAATCTTTGATTGGTTTTCATTTATCAAATCTATTCCATTCACTAATTTAATTCAATTAGTACATTCACTTGTTCATTTTAAATTTCAAATTTCCACATTTAATTCATCATGAATTTACTTTATCAATAACAAGGAAATTTTCAATTTATTTCTACTACTTACTTGAATTTATTTGCAAATTCAAACCATTTTTATTCAACTCACAACTCATCTTTAACTAATTCACTTCCAATTCATTTATTTCACGAATTAATAAATTATCAAGTTTGTTCACTTGAATCCAATTCATTTTATTTTATTTTCCAAGTTTAGATTTTATTCAATTTGATTCAAATCAATTCTCATTTCATCTATCAATTCCAATTCATTTATTTACAAATGTAGCTTCATTTGTTCATTCACAAATTCATTCCACTAATGAATTTATTTTCAATTATCTTCCTGGAATTCCATTTCAAATTATAAATCACATTTTACAATTTATATTTACAAATCTCATTCGTATATGAATTCATTTCCTTATATTTTCAATTCATATTTATAATTTCCTTTTGTTAAATGGATTTATCTTCAAATCTTTGGTTATACATTTTATTTTATTCAATTTCATATAACAGTGATAATAATTCAATATTATCACCTCCTAACAACCAGACATCCATATACTATAATAATTCATAGAAAATGATTTCCTTTCTATACAGAAATAGTTTTGGGCAAAATTATTTCATTTACCCCATTTTAAAACAATACTGTGTCAGTTTATCTTGTTTAAGAGTTTAGAAACCCCTATCGATTACAGTTGGCTAGACTGCACCGACCAGAATCTATAAACAATCAACCAATAAGTCAACACAATACAAAACAAATTTTATATTCACTACCAAATACGCGCTCATATCTATTGTTACACTCACACTCGTTCTAGAGTACTACTGACTCTATCTCTAATGAGTAACACCCAACAGAGCCAGGGTTATCGCTTAACCGGATGCTCTGATACCACATGTAACGATACGATTTTTCGACGCTCGAAAGTCGACATTAATACGTCCACTGTATCAAATGCCGCGCAGTCAAATGTCGGAAACCAGAACCATTAGGGTTAAAAGAAGAGGTAGAAGAAGACAGAAGAAAATGAAAACAGAAAAACACAGAAACAGAAACAACATCAGAATCTCACATTCGCAGCGGAACAATATATAATAGATGAAACAATAATCTTTAAAACAAAAGACTGTATCAGTTTTATACAATACATCAATCAGAGTCAATATTCAACTGAATACAACAATGGACAGTTATATAACTTGTCCTCATACAGAATACACAGCGGAATAAATAAATAAGTACGGGAGTACGTCTCGTCATCCAGCTTGCTTCCAAAGCTTTAGAATATCCTGATAACATAACTCTAGGCTGCCCGTGTGGAAATTATGGGCGCCCAGAGTTTAGAAAGGAAACAATAAACTCCGAGTCAGTCATGGTGACTGGTATGAGATTGTAAAACAGTTATTTTCACAAAGAAAATAAAATTTATTCGCAATGCTTTTGGAAAATGAAACTACCATAAGACCTCCCGCCAAACACACAATGCAAACGCAGAATTGGAGGAGATTCCTTCTTATGATAGTCAAAGATGCTTACTACGCAAATCATTGGATTATTATTATTAATGTCTAGTGTGGAAAACATTTCAAAAGTATAATATTAATCTTAGCCAGCATAGTCATTTCGAACTATGCCTACTATAGCTACCATCTAAACAGTGGGGCGCCACCATAAGTAAATGGCAGGTTCTACAACTAAAACTGTACAAGTTTCATAATGGGAAATGGATTTCCAACAAATGGTCAGGCTAAGGAACTTCCTACCGCCACATGGGATTGCCTCTGGCTGGACGTCCCGAGAAACAACTGCTCTCTGCCAACACAAGCCGGGTTACCCCTGTAATAGGTAACTCACGAATATGCCATCCCCCGGTCCTTTGGGACCTTTATCTGAGGCGCCTCGATAAACACACAATCACACAATAAATGAGATCGGAGTATCCATATAGGTTAAATACCAGGGCTTCATACCTGATACCACCCTTTTCCAGAAGGAAATGACATACCCTAAAGGGCGCGATCCTCATAACCATGCCGCATATTCCTGTTTCGACCGTTTCCGGGGAGTGAGGTCTGAGGAAGTCTCGTCCACAAAGCTACGCTTTTTCACAAAGCCGTTCTTTGATCACAAATGATCAATAAATGATCAACACACGGCAACACTCAGCATGCCACATTACCAAATTGGGAATATATTGCTGATAACCTTCAACTACATAACCTCTGAGCTCGTACGTCTCAGAGAAGGGTGTTAAGCTATGAGAATAAATTCTCTGCCACCAACAGAAATGTATTTGAAAGAAATCAGCTTTATATCTCAAAACGTAATGTCAGACATGTAACCATACAAGTCTGTTCCGGGTTTGAACAGAACCGAAGGCACTTCCAAAGAAGCCCTTGCAATCCGGGTATTCACAATCCCGATCGGACTTCCCATCACAAAAAGAGTGATATAAATCTCTATACCGGAGCAACTCGGTGCAGAGACATTCGATAGGTTGTCCTTTCATTTTCGAAAATACCCGGTCTTCACACCGGTCTTCAATTTCAATCCATACACGTCGTATCATTATTCGGAATGGGTTATCTGACACAAAGGTCTTTTCCCGGCTAAACCGAATAATAAGCGTTTGTTTTAAAAACAAATTCAAGTGCCATTTCAAAGTAAAATATTGATAGTCAGTGATTTAACTATCAATAATATTCACACAATCATCAGATTTAAATAATTTTCCCAAATTATTTATTTTCAAAATATCTTCACAAGATATTATTTTTTCCACTTCAACACTTTGAAACCAAATTTCAAATCATTTTTCATCTTTCAACTTTTGAAAATGAATTTCAAATAAATTTTCTCACACGATATATATTTCCAAATATATCTTTTAAAAACCAGCTTTAGAACCTTTAATTTATATTTTTAAAAGCTACTTTGGAAATATACTCGGCTTTATAGTGAAAATACACTTTCACTTCAAAATGGTCCATTTAAACCAATTAAATAAATCCTTATCGATTTATTTTAAATTTACATTCCAAATCCGTAAATTTACTTTCACACTTTAAAAATAAATCAATGTTTATTTTTAAAACAAATTTCCCTTTCCTTTATAAATTCTATTGTGAATTTACATTCTCAAATATTCACTTTCAACACCAAATTAACTTTCGAATTGATTTCACAATTTTATTTCAAACCCCAAATATATTCCAAATTGATTTCATATTTTCATTACAACATTAAATCAATTCCAAATTGATTTCTAAAATTTTTTTACCTTTTAAATAAATTTCTTCATTCTTTCTAACTAATTTAAAAATTCTATTTTCAATAAATTCTTCAACTTTTCAAATAATATTATTCCAAACCCATTAATTAATATTTTTTTCTCATAATTTGGAAATAATTCGATAAGATTTCAAAAATCAACTTTTATACTTTAATTCTTTCTTTTAAATTCAACCAATCTTTTCAAAAAATAATTTACTTAAAATTTCCAACTTTTAAATTCAAAAGTCCAATTTCATTTATTCCTGGTATCTAGTGATACCAAAAATAGATTTGGCTAAATTTTAGCCTTCAACACATTCGATCGTCAATATAATCATTCATAGATTATCAATAATCATCACACAGTATATGAAATAAATTCATACAATTTGAGGAATCCAGTTGGATCCCTCCAACCTGTTTTCCTGCATCCACAGATGTTAGCACAATACCAATTCCACTTCGAGGTGGAATATCGCGGTATATGGGATATATAAAATATCAATCCGCTATTATGCGGCGCAATAGGGTCTCATCCGCAATATAATGCGGGAAAATCAATCACCAATATATATATATATGCCAATATATATATATATATATATTGCTATATACTACTATATATAGTATCACATCCAAACAGTCAATCAACTAATAACTGCAAAATCAAATTTTATTTTGAGTGAGAAGATCTCACCTTTGATTTTATTTTGCAGTCCATTTTCCATTTCGACCATTTCTTCATGGTTTCAAACCTTGTATAAACAATTTACACAATTTATTAATATTTGAGGTAATCGAGCAATTTATTACCTTTTTACAAATTTAATTTGCTTACACTCTATTTTAACTAAATAATTTTTCTTTACTGCATATATTTACTTAAATAATAACTCTATATATATTTTAAAACTAATTCTTATAAATTCTTATATTTTTCGAATCATATACATATACTAATTTCCAATGTATATATATATATAGATATATTCGAACTTGAGCGAAAACCAAACTACAAATAAATTTCTCTAACTTATAACAATTTCCTGCTTCAAATTATATATATTTTCTGTTTTACTGTATAAATTTTTCTAAACTATATGTATATGCAGCAAATTAAAACAGAATTGTTTTACCTACTTTACTGGATTTAATTTCTTAATATGAACACATATATGAAAATTTTGAAATCTATAAAAGTAAATACCTCTCCGCGACAACTCGAACTCCCCTTTGCCATCGTTCGAACAACTCAAAACAAGCACCTCGAGCTCATACTAGATCTCAGCTAAACGACTTCACTGCCTGGACTATCACGACATCAACCTCGCTTTCACGAACCTCCAACCTATCGTGACAATCGCCATTTGCTCAAGCACAAACCCTAGTCACCATCACCTTCGATTCGCCATACAATAGCCGCCACCCTAATCCCCAGAATAAAATCGCGAGCATCCACAACCCATCGCGAACCACCAACCTACAAGCATGCGCCACCACGAACCTTCCTTCTGCCTCCGAGCGCGCGTAGCAGCTTCGTGCTTGAGCTCTCCATCGTGAAGTGGTCGCGGTTCCCCCTTTTTCTTTTCGATTTGGAATTCGTCCGGGCATTTCTTCCTTTCATTTAGTTTTGATTTTCGATCTGGAAATCGTTAGTTTATTTTCTTTTGTAATTGATTTCACTCGGCTCTTGAATGAAGATAATGGAAAGGACGAGGTTTATAAATAACAACTCTTTTTTTCTCTTTTCTCAGATTTGAAGGAAGCTGATTTGAAATAAAGTAGACGTGATTTTGAAAGGAGGTGGCATATGGGGAAAGCTTTGCGTGAAGAAAATATCGAGCTACAGTGATTTGAAAATAAAAGCTGATGCGAGATGTACTGACTGGTTAACACGAATATGAAGTTGTTTAAATTTAAATTTTTGAATTTCCTCGAATCACCGCTTAAAAATTTGACTCCCTATCAAGGCGTTCATAATGTTATACCCTATTCCGAATGAAATGGAAAAGGTTACGAGTCCAAATTCGATCGTATGGAGAAGATAGCTTTTTAGACCAGTTATAATATTAAATTTTCGATTTAATTTCAGTGCGTTTGCTTTTCGTACGGCCAAACGATCACTCCAAACATTACGAAAATTGAATTCGGATAATAATACAATATTACGGATCCAATGAAACTGGTTTTGTCGAATTCCGAGACTGTGCCCCGGAACGCTATTTTTAAATTCAATTTAAACAACAAAATTTCAGAACCGAACAACGCAGTCCCAAATTCAATTCTAAAGCTTTTATTATCTTCGGTATTATCAATATGAATTTTCAAAACCTTAAAAATATTTTTAAATCGGTTAAAACTGAAGATTCAATTTTTTATCCAGATTTAACGATTAAATTCAATAATTAATTTACCAAATTCACTTTGATATTTGAATTCCAAATTAAATTGAATCCCAGATATTTAAAATCAATTAAATATCCTGATTTCCAATATCAAAATTTCAGGGTTGTTGCAATCTTCCCCCCTTAAAAGAATTTCGTCCCGAAATTACAAGTTAAGAAGAATGCTCCAACACCCGTTTAACATTTTCTCAAATCCAAATAGTTTTATCAAAATTTCAAAACAAATCTTTTTATTAAAGATTCATTATCACTTCAACTAACTTTCCAAATGCTTTCATAGTTTTCAAACAATATTGTTTTACTTCTCAATTCAAATTTAAATTTAAATTCAAAATTTGAATTCAAAATTTTCTAACTCTCTAAATTTTCGAAAAATTTTGCCAGCGTCTCCTTTGCGCGGCTAGCTCGGTACAACTACAAAATGTCCCTACGGACTCCCAAATTCCAAAAGAAAACAAATGCCAAGTGGCAAAATAAGAAACTCATCAAATTTCATACTGAAATTTTAAATACATACCTCTTGTCGAACAATTCAAATTTTCTTCAAAATCAAAATCCAATTCCAAATACCCTGTATACTTTACCAGCAACAATGGCTAAATTTACTTATTGGATTCTAAATACCCATTTTACTTAAGAATTTCATCTGTTTGCTTCTTAAGTTCAATATAAGCATTAACATACTTCTTATATTTATTTACTTCACAAACAAAGTTATATATTCATTTCCATTTAACTTTGCATTTTCAATCCCATTTGAATTCAGTTACAATTTTAATTCTATTTTAATTCATTTCAAATCTCAATACTTTTATTTCCAATTTTTTTCATTCAGATTTTCATTTCGAATTTTACTTGAATTCGATTCATCTTTAACTCTGAATATTGATTTTTTTTATCTTTATCTCAAATTCAATTTGAAATCAGTTGTCGTTAAGTGAAAATTTTCAAAAATTCCAAATTTTTTTCTAACTCCCAAAATTTTTGGAAAATTTTGATGGAGTCTCCTTTGTACGGAGGAGCTTTTGCAATTTGACAAAAGATATAAATATATATACATCGACCCACTCGGTCGGAAAAGCAGAAAAACAGTTCATATTTCCTATTTTGTATTGCGTAGGCGTACCTTTTTAGCGTTTTAAGCAAAGCAGTTTATTTTTTTAAAAACATTTCGCGAAATCAAAATGCAGCCAAACGGCTTCCAAAAACCTGTACTTACTCAGTTTAAACACGTCAGTGACAAATATAAGAAATCTGTTAACATTTCATTTATTTTCAATAGTAAATACACAGATTTCATAAGCAATACATCCAAAGTTCTTTTCCATTTGCAATTTATAAAGTTCCAATTCAAATTAAATTGCTTCCATCTAATTTATATTCAATTTCTATCCAATTCAAGTGATTAACAACTCACCTTCTTACATTCTATTCATTTTCAAGTGAAACAAATTCATATCTATTTCAATGGATACAAAAATCAGTTTCATTTGCTTTTATTAACTCATATAATTTTATACAATCTCGTTTGCGTCAAACGACAATCATTCCTATGCAAATTTCGACGATATTCACTTATTAGAATATCCATTCTAGTTTATAACCAATTTTAAATTGATACCAATTCAATTTATTTTAATTCCACTTCATTTTCAATTGATTCCATTCAATTTAATTTACATTCCACATTCACATTCATTTCATTTGGAACCATTTCACAAATGGAACTGGTTTCGTCGAATTCCGAGACTGTGCCCCGAAACGCTATTTTTAAATTCAATTTAAACAACAAAATTTCAAAACCGAACAACGCATTCCCAAATTCAATTCTGAAGCTTTTATTATCTTCGGTATTATCAATATGAATTTTCAAAGCCTTAAAAATATTTTTAAATCGGCTTAAAACTGAAGATTCAAATTTTTATCCAGATTTAACGATTAAATTCAATAATTAATTTACCAAATTCACTTTGATATTTGAATTCCAAATTAAATTGAATCCCAGATATTTAAAATCAATTAAATATCCTGATTTCCAATATCAAAATTTCAAGGTCGTTACAATATTGAATTTAAGTACTTATATAAATTAATTTAAAACAAAATAAACTAAATTCTCGCCCAATAGCTCAATGGGCTCGGCCCAAATCAATAAAACCCGCACCCACACTACATAGTGCTTCTTCTTCCCCTTTTTATTGTTTCCAAACCCATCATGCACCCCGTGCACGTGCACAACGCTCTGACGCCATCAATCACCCCGACGACCTCATAATCAAACTCCACTCGCCAAGCTCTCCGTGTTGGTCCATAAGCCACCACCTCCGGCCCGGTAAAACAAACTCTGATCATCCATCCTCCCTCGACCTGTAGCACCCCAAATCACGTCAAAACCATGATCGCACCCCGCAACTTCCACTGCAACCACCCAAACTCCGTCCATCGAAGCTCCACACAACGAGAAACACGATGCCATCCATCCCCAGGCCTCCCCATTGACTAAATCTCGTCTAAGGCCTAACCGTAATTTTCAATCACCCACGACCACCAATGCCAAACTCTACCGTAACCTCCATAAAAATATTGCATCCTTTACAACTCTAACGAGGCAAATAGCGTAGATCAATTCTCAATGGATAAAGAAAATTTAATTTTTGAAATTAAGAACTCGATTTCCTTGCTTACCTTTTTGACGATTTCTCAATCATTCCTCGATGAAAACTTAAGCATCCTTTTTCTAAAAATACTACACACCAAGATGAGCAACTTTCTTCTTGGACGATTATGCTAATTGTGAGTGATTTGTGAGTTCTTGATTTTTGAATGATGAAAAATGTTTGGTTTTCGTTTTCTTGAACATGTACAGAGCAAAATGAAGTGGAGCGAAAAGATCCAACTTTCTTTACATATGCCTATGAATATATATATATATATATATATATATATGCTTGATCATCTTCATTAGTGGACAACGAGGCAAAATGGCTGCTATGTTGAAGGAAGACAAGAGTGGACAGTGGCGGCTGAGGAGACAAAATGGTTGTTGGGGGAAAAAAATGAAGGTACTATGATTTGAAGAAAAGGGCAGTGTGTACTGTGTATGATTTTTGAATAGATTTTGGTGCCCGACTACCCTACAACACGTCTGAGCTATGAACGAAAGAAGATAAATTACAATCATGTATAAAAATGTTACACGACCACAAAACAAAAATAAATAGACAAGTTGTTAAATTCTGTGAAATATCAAATGCCAACGTTTTGTCGTAAAATACATCAAACAAAATTTTATTTATTTTCCAAATTAAAAATTATGGAAAAAATCTAGAAATTAAATTAAAAATACATCATTAAAAATAAGGTCCAAATTTGATACATATAATTTATTATAATTTAAATGAAATTCAAATATTTAAACAATTAAATATTCAAATTCAAAGACCCAAAAATACAGGTCGTTACAATGGGAGAAGAAGGACGTGTGCATGGCAGTGGTAGGGGAAGAAAGGAGGATGTATACATGATGGTGGCGGGGGCATTTTAGCATGCAAGGAAGAAAAGTGAGAGAGAAAGCATGGTGGAAGGAAAAATATGGACATGCATATAGACAAAAATATTATGTACACTAAATTTTTCACACATTGAGGAAGAAAATGGGAGATCTCACATGCGTATTAGGCTTATGGGCATGGGTTTGATGTTTTGAACCTTGGGTCATGATTTAGTAGAGATGTGCATGACTTGGTTATATGGAGTAGGAGCTTGCTTGAGAGAGTAAACGTGAGGAGTGGTAGCAGGCATGAGAAACTTTAGTGTGGAAAGCATGTGTAGAAACAAATGAAAGAAGAGCAGGTGAAGAAAGACGGATGTTTGCATGCATGAGTGAAGAAAGTGAGCAGATAGGCTCGGGTTTGGGTATGTGGGGTACACAAGTGGGCTTTGGGTTACTGAAGTTTGGGTGAGGCTATTTTAGTTTTATTTAATAGTTAGTGTTTAATTTAATGAATTTGATTTGTTAATTAAAGTAGCTTAACTTTAAACATGTTTATTTCACCTATACGAAATCTGTTTTACACGCGGTCTTCGACATTAGATTCGAATTAATGAATAGAACACACCAGTATAGTTATTTGATGCATTTGATGAAGTATAATTTAGTGATAAAATATTAGTGGTTGAATTTAATTACAAATAGTGCAATTATGAATAAATTATTATGGACAACTATTGAGCAGAATAAAACACCGTTCTGTGCGTGTAAGTAAAACGATTGTTTTGAAGTTAATTAATATGTTGATTTATTATTTCTTGTGTATTATGTTGGTAGTTTTCATTCGTAGTTTTAGAACGGATGGATTTTTCGGCGTATTGACTGGTCCGAAAAATCTGGATCGTTACAAATCATTTCATAAAATTTTACTTAAATTCATAAACATTTTCTTCAATACTACTATCATTTATAAACTATTCCATAAAACCATTACTTATGTTTATTATAAAAATTTTACATGACACTTCTCATGTTTATTTTCACTTTACAACTTAAATTCATATCCATTTCAAATCAAATTCAATTTTATTTAACTCATTTCATTAATTCACTTCATTTACCTTTGCTTGAGTCAAATTCCTTTTCAAAATTCATTTTATTTAACTTAACTTAAGTTAAATTTCATTTCATTGTTCAATTTCAAATTTACTTTTCTTAACATTAATATTCAATAACTTTAAAAAATTTGTTTTAACTTACTAATTCTCAAAATTTATAAGTTATAAAAGTTATTTTCCCTTATTGTCACAAAACACTTAAATGAAAATTTTCAAAGTTTAAACACCTATTTTTATTTCAAATTATTTTGAAACAATACTATACATAATTTCTTTGTATTTCAAATCATACTTTTGAATTTTAAAATCAAAGCTAGTTTTACCAAAACAAAACTCCACTGGTAGTAATCCATCACTTAGAAAGTTGAAAATGAATACTGATGATGTTGTAGTCATCAATCGAATTATTTTCTAGCGATTGAAGCGAGTTCCGTGCTTTCTATCTCTTTTAAATTCTAATCAAAATATTTTCAAAATAATACTATTATTATTCTTCCAAAACCTTTGACAAATAATTTTTCAAAATCACCAAGATTTAAATTCTCAAATTCTCAGAATTTAAATCCTTTTTATTTACAAATCATATTAATAAATTTTCCTTATATACAATTTCACTTTGGTTATATAAAACCATTTCTTAATTGTTTATCTTTGTTTATATTATAATAATAACAACTTTTATTCGAACACAAATAATAAACAACAAATGACAATAATCAAGTATTATCATTCACTAAAAACCAAACACACCATATATAACTATAACAATTTCTGAAAAATTATTCTTTTATATATGAAATATAATTTAGGTAAAATTATTTCATTTACCAATTCTCAAAACAATATTGTGTCGGTTTGCTTGTTTAAGTGTTTAGAAACCCATATCGATACTGTGGCATCCCATGTACCGACCAAAATTCATAAGTCATTCAACAGATAAATTAACATAATATAAAATATTTCATATCACTAACAAATACACGCTCATATATATACACTCAAACTCATTATAAGGTGCTACTAACCCTATTTATAATGAGTACCCCACCAAAGCCAGGTTGTTCGCAAGCCTAAGCTCTGATACCAGCTGTAATGGCCCGTAAATCCATACAATTCAAGTTAACAATAAACCACACATGTCCAACCCAAATTGAACAAAAAGGCGGATAATTATGGGAAAGAAAGAAGAATAGAAAAGGAAACTAATAACACAAAATCTCACAATCGCAATTGAACAACATATAATATTATATCAATGATCCTTACAAAAGAGAAACTGTAATATACATACATCCATCAGAGTACAAAAACAAATCACTAATCATTAGCCTGGACAGTTATAACAACCTATCCACACAAATGCTGATAATTTTAACAACAATGCATTGGAAACATAAACATATACGTGAATACGACATGAAGACCTCCAGCTTGTCTATTGAAGCTCCAAAGAATCCAAATCTAAATCTGTAAATATGCTCGGTCTGACACGAGTATTGAAAAGGAAGAACGCTCGGATTAGTCTGGTAAAGCAGCGTGAGAACACTTGTCAACCGAATTCTAAAGTTATAAAAACCTTCCAAAACAAAGGTATCTCATAAGACCATGTCGCACATAAACAAGGATGGGTTTTTACCTTACGATAACCAAAACATTTCATATCAAATTCTGTTATATTATACTGGTGTCTAGTATACAAATAATATTAATCATAGTTGAAATTGTTTCCATTATTAAATTCCAACATACTAGGCTCTGCGACTAAAATCGCAAGCTCGTATTAGAGAATGGATTTCCAACAAATGACCGGGTAAGGGACTACCTTCCAATAGTATATCTCTAGAGGAATGTACCAAGGCCCAACTGATGGTCCTCTACAAACATAAAACTGGCCTACCTCTAACTAGATAGTACCAAATATGTCAATACCTCGGTCGTTGCCGACCTATCTGAGAGCTTCCTTTTCATACACCACAATAATTTAAAACCCAATGTCATAACAGGAACAAATATATCTAGAAGGGGATGACCACATCCTGATGGTTTTGTTGGCATTAAAATTGACCACCAACACCCGATTATAAGTAAAAGCACCAATATCCAGTCACAGACCACAGATAGAATATATGTAAAGGATATAATATGAAGAATAATCAAAATTAAAATGAAAGCAAGTAAGAAAGATAAGATTTATAGTGGTTCGGCTAACTCCGGCCTACGTCCACTCCAGAACAATCCTTTTTATTATCAGAAATTTGATTACAGTTACACTCTAGAATTGCCGAATAAAAATGGCAGAGTAACTCTAGTAGGAAGATGAAGAGAAACAAAATGAAGATCCTTTTTTTCGAAGCCAAGCCTACTGTATTTATAGGTGAAATCTTGGCTACAGGGCCTTCTGACCTACATGGGCCCTCCATAACGATCGTCGAGCCCAACTCGTCCATCTTATGCCGACCCGGAGCAACTTTATGCCGACCCGAAGCAACACCATGCTGACCCGAATTAGAACCCAAAGCGAACCCTATGCCGACCCGAAGTAACTCTATGCAAACCCAGAGCAACACCATGCCAACCCGGAGCAACACCATGCTGACCCGAAGTAGAACCCGAAGCAACTCTATGCCAACCCGGAGCAACTCTATGCCGACCTGAGCTATACCTTTCTCTAAGTCCTATGTCGTTTATCCATCGACTATGCTTAACCCTGGCTTCATATCCGTAATTTATTGTCCATCCATCCATCTAAAACAAGTCTATGGTATTCCAGCCTCGATAATCGTGAAGTCTATTGGGTTAAATCCGCCTGTATATTGCCTTGCTAAAAGGCGGGTTAACACTTTGCCCTCCAAAACATGCCTTACGATAGGAAGGCGTGTTTTGTATTGCCATATGCCCTATGTTCGAAACTTGCGGATAACCTGTGAACAGATTAATGATATTTCCTGATTGCTAGTAATGATCGTTTGGGACCATTAATAAAATTCGTAACCATCCCATGCTAATTATGATTGCATGGGATCAAGCGCCTGCTCGAGGTGAAATATGATCGTTCGAGATCGTGTGCCGCTCGAGGCGAAATGCGATCATTCGAGATCGTGTGCCATTCGAGGCGAAATGGGATCGTTCGAGATCGTGTGCCATTCGAGGCAAGATGGGATCGTTCGAGATCATGTGCCATTCGAGGCGAAATGCGATCGTTCGAGATCATGTGCCGTTCGAGGTGAAATGCGATCGTTCGAGATCGTGTGCCGTTCGAGGCGAAATGCGATCGTTTGAGATCGTGTGCCGTTCGAGGCGAAAAGCGATCTTTCGAGATCGTGAGCCGTTCGAGGCGAAATGCGATCATTCGAGATCATGTGTCGTTCGAGGCGAAATGCGATCGTTCGAGATCGTGTGCCGTTCGAGGCGAAATCTGATCGTTAGAGATCGTGTGCCCTTCGAGGTGAGATCTGATAGTTCGAGATCGTGTGCCGTTCAAGGCGAGATCTGATCATTCGAGATCGTGTGCCGTTCAAGGCGAAATAAGATCGTTCGAGATCGGATGCCGTTCGAGGTGAAATATGATCGTTCGAGATCATGTGCCGCTCGAGGCGAAATGTGATCGTTCAAGACCGTGTGCCATTCGAGGCGATATGTGAATGTCCAAATGGGACTCGGAATTATAAATATTGGATTTCACGTTCGAGTAAGTTTTGGAATCATTTGTTATGGCGGTTCATCGCCATCTCAGAGCATGCCTAAGAACTGTTCGTGATCCCGTATATGTGTAAGTGACTTAGCTATTTTGGTATAGGATTTATTATTAGTTCTTTAGTTCATGCCATCAAGAGACGACGACCTGTGCCCTTAAGCCGGGCTAGCTCTGATATATGGCGGATGATGACTGCTCCTGTTCCATCACTGCTATCCATTTCCAAGCAAAGCCATCTAAATTCATGCCCCCAATTCCATGGGGAGTTGTGCTAATCCATTCTCCTTGGTCGGGGTTTACCCCCGGTTGATGCAATCCATATTTAAGCCTACTAATTTATTCTACAAGTCCTGGATTCCAATTTCCAGCTGTTCTAGCATCCATTAGTGGTCTCTGATTGTCATTTCCATCCCGCCCCCGAGTTTGCAAGGGAATCCGAGATTATCCTCTTCCAAACGCGCATCCGAGCTCTGATCTATGCCAAAATTCCATCCATCATCTTGCTTGCTTCTTTTTTTTGGTTCTGATCCTGGATCTCCATTCTGTTTCTCTTTATCTTCTACGTAGAGGCTACTCTGCCATTTTTATTATAGAATTCTGGATTGTAACTATAATCAAATTACTGTATAATAAAAAGGATTGTTCTAGAGTGGATGCAGGCTGAAGTTAGCCGACCACTATAAATCTTGTCTTTTTTACTTGCTTTCGTTTTAATTTTTGTCACTCTTCATATTATATTCCCTATATATATTCTATCTGTGATCTGTGACTGGATATTGGTGCTTTCACTTATAATCGGGTGTTGGTGGTATTTTGATGCCAACAGGTTACGAACCACATAGCCTTGCTGCATCAACCCTGTTTTAGCCATTTTCGGATATGAGGCCTGAGGTAAAGATTACCTTTAGCATAGCACATTAACTTTCCACTTTGAATGCCACATTGCCATTCCATAATCACACGACTGATTTCCACAAACATATAACTCCTGAGCTCGTACGTCTCAGGAAAGGGTGTTAAGTAAAGAGAAGTTGCCTTCTTCGCCACCAAACTGATGATACGTTTATAGAGATCAATCAATGTGATCTAAAATGAAACGTCAGACATTCGTTCATACAAGTTGTCCAGGAATAGGACGAACCGAAGGAACTCTCCTACCACATCCTGTCAGGAATCAACCCTAGGATTAGTAGCAAGAAGACCTTGCATATCGAAGATTTTCATAACAAAGCACTACTGCCACCATATATATATACATATATAATATGAATCACGGGTCTAATGGCAAGTAGCCTTGCATCATGAAGATCTCCGTCTTCAAAAATCATAATCATAATCCATCACTTTCGAATGCATGTGTTAATCCGAAGTGGTTTTCAGATAAATCTGATCCCGGTCTCTCCGGATAAACAATGATAAAGAGGCCCTCAACCTCATACGGAACCAAATCTCATAGACTTATCACATTTCCAACTTTCAACTTGCTATCCTTCGACCAAGAAGGAAGCCCGGTATATTGGAGTACCATAGTCATTCTACACCACTCGAATCAGCATTCTTAACCCAAACGATGATCAAGCCTACACAGTTGGCTTCGTGCTAAGTGCGCGGCTAATTATTTCCCACATCAAGTCAAGGAACCAAAAATGGCCAAATTTGACAGTCTGTTATTTAACTATAAAGTAACAAATAAAATTTAACATATAAGCAGTCACCAGGCCCATTTAATTAATATTTTATTAATTAATTCAATTTCCACATATTTACTTCAAATATCTTTAAAAGATGTATTCTCAAAACCATTTCAACTATTCGATATGTCAAAAACATTTCTATATACTTATATCAATGGTAAAAGTA
This sequence comes from Allium fistulosum, assembly GCA_030737815.1. Taxonomy (NCBI): domain Eukaryota; kingdom Viridiplantae; phylum Streptophyta; class Magnoliopsida; order Asparagales; family Amaryllidaceae; genus Allium; species Allium fistulosum. The sequence goes on from CM060903.1 coordinate 539,468,640, forward strand.
TATTTAATAATACTACCATTTTGGAGACACACTAAATTGATTTCCACAACCGTACAACTCCCAAGTTCATACGCCTCGGAATCGGTGTTAAGTATAAGAAGCAATGCTTCCTATACCACAATGCCTTTAGTAAAATCATAAGAATCAATTCGTGTATTAAACAATGGAGGTCAAAAAAATTATTGGGTCAAAACAAATGTTGCATAAAACATCGTTACGACAACCCATAAACACTAGTATATGGATTTGATTAATTATACATACATACATACATACATATATATATATATCCCGTATACTATATAAAATATTTCCTTTCGAAAATCATCTACTATAAGACCAATGATATAGTCCATGCCTTTCTCACTTTCCTGAAAACGTCTATTATAGCAATAAACGTTGAAATCTATGTTTTCGTCACTTAGCACAACTTAAATCACTTTTAAAAACCATTTAAACTTTATTTGGAAATATTACTTTCAAAACATACTTTTAAAAGATTATCGTTTTTTAAAAAAACCATTAATCTCCATCTTAAATTTCAACATAAATCATTTCTATATTTATAAAACCGTGTTTTTAAATCTCTTTTCTATTTTATAAAACTTCTATTTTTATAAAACTTCTATTTTTATAAAATTCGTTTATTTATAAAATTCTATTAATAACTCCATTCTTTTCTAAATCACATTTACTATTAAAATCCATTTATAAATTCTTTTCTTTAAATCTAATTTATTTATAAAATTCTATTTATAAATCCATTCACCATATATCAATTACAAATCCATTTTTATACATATTTATAAAACACCGTTCACAAATTTAATACTTTATTTATAGAATATCCTTTTATAAATCTTCTATATAAACCCTTCAAAAATCTTTATTTAACATACTTCACAAAAACAGTTAATTTACAATACCAAAAATTGTACTTTTATTTTATTTAAAATAAATTCCTTCCTTTTTATAATTTAAAAAATTATTAAAACGTATATAATTTCAAAATCATTTTGAAATCCCTTTTAAATCAAAATAATTATTTTATAGTATTTTAAAATACCAAAAATAATGCTAAGTGCTACTAAAGCACTAAATAAAGGTAATCATATCAATGTCATCAAATATGGCATCCGAAACATCGTATATTAAAATATATGAAAAGTAAAATCAACAATGTAAGGAATTATTTTGGACCCCTCCAACCCGTTCCCCTGCATCACATAAAGTATATAACCAAATAATATAAATCAATCACTTCGAGGCAAGATCGTATACAAGGGGTCATCCGCTCATACACGGGAATTTAATAGAGTCTCATCTGCTCTAGGGGCGGGAATATATCAAAACCAACCAACAAAATAGTAAATCATCCAAATAGTCAACAAACAATCAACAATAAAATTTATCCACACTTATATAGAATATAAGTGGGCCAAAGAGGTGTGTTAAATAACATTGATTCCAGTTATCGCCAAAACGTTCCGGTTTGAATTAAAATCGAACATGTGTTCAATTTTAACCCAAATTTCTACTAGCTTAAAATCCATCCAATCCAACTCCATAACGTAGTATTCGCTAATACAATCCCAGTGTAACTTGTCGTGTTCAATTTCGACATAGTATGAATAAGATATGAATTAATGAACGTTGAGATTATTTAAATTATAATTAACATAAATTAAGTTTTTAAAACCTTTAAATTACCCTTCCCTCCACCCTCATACGCTCGTTTCCAGGCACCCACTGGATTGTGACTTCGCATCATTCGCCGCACCGCCTCGTGTCATCGTTCGCCCTCGCACCCACGCTGGAGACTGCCCCGACCTCGAGATCCCCCACGCCACTGCTCCCATGCCCTACAACCTTGCTAATCACCGGAAAATCTAGCTCGAAGCTGCCACGAACACGGTCATTTTGCCATTGCCTCACCACACAAAATACTACCACATCCACTGGATCGCTTCAACGTGTTGTCGTGCACATTTTTCCTTTAGGTGTCGAAGGCCAGATCGGCTAGTAGAGGTCAGAATGAACGGTGGCCACTGGATTTGGTTTCTTTTAATAGTGGCTAGGTTTTAATATTAAGATTTGAGCAAAAAGTAAATGTTGAAGCGCTTATATAGAAAATTTTGACGACTCTAGTCACGCGCTAATTTTTCAAACTCCAAACAAGGCATGCCGCCTGATGTTCTATATGTAATACCCCAATTTCGAACACATAAGAACTGGGATTGGGATACAATTCCATCATATATAGAAGTTAGCTTTTCAAAATCAAATTATATTAAATTAAATTCATTTAATAAATTCATATGCATTTTGAGCTCGCACGACTAAACGATATCTCTGATCTTCATGAAATTCGACGGGATACTATAATTTACTATTACGAATCCAATGAAACTGGTTTCATCGAAATCCGAGACAGTGTCCCCGAAAGCTATTTTCACACGTTAATTAAAACATATTATTATTTAAAACCAATTCAAATAACTTTAAATTCAAATTCAAAAGTAAACTATCTTCATTCTTATTTAAATAGAATTTAAATATGCTTTCGAAATCATTTTTATTCATATTAAATTCAAGATTTAATGATTTAAGCAATTCCATTATTCAAATAACCCTTATATTTGAAATTTAGGTTATTTAACTTATAAAATTAACTTTTAAATATTTAAAATCAATTAAATATTTCAAATTCGAATAACTAAAATTCTAGGTAGTTATAGCTAGAGATCGACCGCTGCTACGCTAGAGATCGACCGCCCTGAAGCAGCGGTCGATCGGTGGGATGCAAGTTTAATCATATATTTATTATCATATTTTGTTATTTAATTATTTCCGTTTTGATTTCTTTAAAAACCCGTAACTTCTTCGTTTGAACTTCGATCGCGAAACTCGGAATATGAAAGTTGCTCAGAAAATCACCACGAATGTAATGATGTAAGTTTCATAGCCAAATTCCATCGTTTGCTCAAATTCCATTTTTGGAGCCTAGTTAATTATTGAATCCTCAACGTAAATTTATGGGGTGTTACATTCTTCCCCCTTTAAAGAATTTCTTCATCGAAATTACTACAATGATTAAATCATGGGGTAATGCAGTAACCACCCTAAACTACTCAACCATGTTGTACAACCAATTTTTCAACCAAACGTGCACAAGTGCATAGTGTATTACAATATAAAAAACGTGTATGTAGAATGATTCCAAATCGGGCCCTCCTATATGAATGTATTTTTTTAAAAATATTTTTGAAAATATGATGCAAACAACCTATATATACTGGCAGTTCTACATGTATGCAAGTTTTGAAAGATCTTTTCCTCATAAAAATTCCACACTTCTACAAATAGTAGCATGGTCCAACCAATTTTGCATCCAATTCCTACCATCTAAAAATCTAACACGTCGCATTTTCGTTTCCTAAACGTTCACTCCTATGCCGAGAAAAGGAACATAGGTGGAGAATTTTACATTCTTACCACTCTATTCGATACCATTCCCGTATTACATTGGAAATTTCCTCGTTGCCCTGAATTTCATTCAAATTTTTCCATGTAAAATACTCATAAGGAGGCTTGTTTTAAAGCTCTAAAACAGATCTGAATCCAAAAACAGATTCTTATATTTCGTTGATAAGGCATGGAAAGAGAAATTCCAAGACTAAAACAGCTTTCCCCTTTTTATCTTCTACGCTTATCCTAAGTCAACCTTAATGCACCGCTAAATTCATATTTATTAACCCATTTATCTTCTCTGCACTCAGTACGTGGCGTTAGGAAACTAAAAAAATTCCATAAAAATCTTTCCCACTTTTCAATCAAATTTTCACATGTTTTGAAAAGTTAAACATCGAAAACAATTAAACACCACTTTCTCTTCAAACATTTGGACAAAATGTACAAAAATAATTTAAATACTAAAATCTCTTTTTTTTTTCTTTTTACCCTTTTTAACGCAATTTTTCAAAACATTCACCTTTCCATCTAAAAAAATCAAGCCACATTTCAACGCAGTCGGAAATCGGTTATGAGTTAATGCATATGTTCACAATTAATTCAAGACCGTTAGACTTATTCTTTTAATTTAATACGACGACTCATTAATCAATTTGTAAATTTTAGCTCTTTAAGGAACATGAATAATGACACATAATTTCAGAATAACCATGCATGTCCTTTGCTCGCTAAAATTTACTATTTTATAAACTTCCAGTCTTATATTGCATTTATCGTTAATTGAGCGTCTTTATGAGATTTTCCATATTAATATTGTTTCCTCTCAAAATACATATATGGGCGGTCCACATATCCAGAAACAACAATACAGTGAATAAATAGGAACACATCTCATAACATACCGTATGCGTCTTTTATACAAGAGACAACCAATGATTACAACCTAAAAAAATAAAAAGACAAATGCTGGAAGGGAAATGAAAGCATAACAATACTAATACCCAAAATACTACGTACAGACTACCTAAATATATATAGTAAAAAAACTTTCACTTAAACAAAGTCAAAAGATTTTTTTTATAGAATCCAAGGTAAGAAAATATGAATATATACCATTTTAAATTTACGTTATTTTAAAATAAATATGAATGTGTGTGTATTATAATCAAGGCTAATTTTTTATTTTAAAAATACATGAGAATATATATATATATATATATCTCTGTGTGTGTGATTTACAAAATTTTATTTATTTGATATATATATATATATATTAAAGTTATTGTCGAACCAAAAGAATGTTTTTTAATGTAATATTATATATATATATGTATGTATGTATGTATGTATGTATGTATATGTATTATGTATGTATTAATGTATGCAAAATTTATATATTTGAAAATAATATAATTTTGAGCATTTTAATATATATATATATATATATATTTGTGTGTGTGTGTGTATGTATGTATGCTTTTATGTATGTTATAAAGTAAATATTTACCTTAGATGTACCGGTTGTTGACATGTTGTGATGTTTGTTCTTCCTCCTTGGACTGTAGTTCCTTCCTCCTTCCAACTTGGTATGCAAATCAAAGCTACAGGCTCCTACTAGATTAAATGAGGGCTAGGGTTTTATTTTTCCATGTTTAGAGTGAGAGAATGTAGGGCTAATTATAGCCATCAAATATCATAAATATCTTGACATTTTCAATATTTTAAATTTAGATCTTAACTAGGTCAAATAGATTCATTCAAACCCTTTTTCCTCCCCTTATATGGCTGCCCCATTTCGATGGACATTCCGTGATGTTGGGCCTAATTAACATTATATATTAATTAATAAAATATTTATTAAACCAAATATTTAATTACATTAATATATAATAATTATATATTATTTTGATTTATTCTAAGGCCCTAAATAAGTAATTAAATACCATGAAAACTCAATAAAATATTTTCAGTAACTTTTATTATTAATTTATAACATTTATAAATTAATTTAAACTTCTTGAACTTGAATGTAACGACCCGTAATTTTTGATAATTAAAATATTAAACTAAATAAGATTTTGGTGTTTAATATTAGAAGAAATTAAAATTTTTGATTTATTAATGAGGAAAATAACTAGAATGAAATTTAATAATGTTAATTTAGTTTAATTGACAACTATTTTAATGTAATTTCAAGCAATTGAAATAATTGTAAAGTTAAATGGTTAGAAATTGTAAATAAGGAAATAAATTCAATGTTGTATTAATTGGTGAGACTGTATGCAATAATTAGAATTGAATATGAAATCAGTGATGTGTAAGTAGTTATAACATTTGTTAGAAAACAATAAACTTATAAATGTGATTAAATTACGTAAAGGTAACAATTGCTTATTTATCGTCTTATTGTTTAATCTTTTGAATTAATTTGGAAGTCAATGTGAATTTAACCAAATTAAATATTGTGTTGATATGGTAAAAGATGATAAGTGTAAAAGTATAAATGTAATAAGATGAAAACTTATGTTAGTTATATTCATAAAGTAATAATTGATTGAATAATAAGATGTAAATCGAAATAAATGAACTTATTGAAATTTAAATTGTAATTAATGAATTTGTTGCAATTGAAATTGAACATTGTAATTTGTGCAATATTTAATATTGGTTTTGCATGGAAATATGTTTTAATAGATTATAAATTCCTAGGTAATCGAAAATGATGAAAAATGGTTAACTCTTAAAATTAAACTTAAAAGTGATTTAAATCAATTTAAAAATAATTAATTTAAGTAACGTGAAATTTAGCCATTTTGGCCACTGTCTCAGATTTTAATGAAACCAGTTACATCGGATCCGTAACAGTGAATTATTTTAGGGTTTCAAGTTTTGTAGCAATCAGACTTGTCGTTTGGCCGTGCAAGCTTGAAACGTGTAGAAATCAATTTAATGAATTCTATTTGAAATAAGCTAATTTTAAAAGCTAACTTCTGTGTACAATGGAATTTGGGTTTGAAATCTGTTCCATTGAGTTTAAAAATATCGAAAACCTATATTTTGATATATTGGATGACCCATTTTCGTTTCGGGAACGAAACGGGCTTTTCGGGTCGTTGTTGTCGTTTCAATCCAAATCGATCTGGTCCATCCTTTTTTATTTCAGCTCTGCCTATATATAGGCTGTTATAAACCCTAGTTATTTTTCATTTCCTTATTTCTATAAGTATCTGTCTATTCAATTGTCTGCTGCTTCTTCCTTCTTCAATGGCTGTAGATCCAAAACCCTAATCCAATTTCAAATTCAAATAGAAAATCAAACTCTCCAAACTATGTCATATTATATATCATTGGAAAGCTTTCGACGAGCACAATCTACTACAGCAATTCATTTTTGGTTTTGGTGCATTGGTTGAATAGAAAATGATGAAGAAACCTCGGCCGTTGAAACTAGGGTTTTCATTTTAAAAGTGGATCTTCATTCTTGCGACGATCAGAGGGTATGGGCTTGTAGAGGTCGTCGAGTAGTGTGCATCAGCGTGGTTCATTCATGCTCAGGGGGTGTCGATCGCCAAATATTCGCCTTAGAAGGTGATGGCGGTGGTGAGTTCCAAGGGGCGGCGGAGCTTCTCGCGAGGCCAGGGAATGGGCGCCTGGACGTGGGGATGACAACGGCAATCCATGATGTGGTCGCTGGTGAACGTAGGCGGCGGCAAAATTTGATGGAAGGTAGCGGCTACTCGTGTTGTATGCGACGTTGAAGCCTAGGGTTTTAGGGTTGTACGCGGCTGTTAGGGAGAGGTAAGGTGACCTGGAATTATATTTTGTTTTATTTTAATTAAATTTAAAATTTAAACGTTATATCAATCATAACTTTTGCATACGAGGTCGGATTTACACGCTGTTTTCTCCATTGCGATCGTATCAAAATTTCAGACTTTATGGAACTAGTTTGACTGCATTCTGAGACTATTAGATTTTTGGGCTTTAATTGGATTTTAAATTGTCGAAAAATCAAATGTGAGTGTTTTAACCCACTCACGACTACTAAACTATCTTATGTTAGTTAAATTAAATTTATGATGTGATTAGGAATTGATTGATTGCTGTTTGGAATATTTAAATTGTCATTTCAGTTAAATCTTACTTTAATTGAATTTAATCGCCGTTTAATTTAATATTAAATTTTAAATTGCCAGTTAAATACCTGTTAATGATAACCAGTTAATTGTTGTTGTTTATTGGCTGATTTGAATGATGATGTAACAAACGGGATATTCAACCCACAAAAATCGACACTAATACGTCCACTTTATTACATGCCGAGCAATCGAATGCCGGAAAACCCGATCGTTAGGGGGAAAGAAAAGGAAGAGGTAGAAGAAAAGAGAAATAACAACACAGAATCTCACAATCGCAGCGGAACAATATATAATAGATAATAACATGTCTTTATACAAAAATAACTACAACTGTAATTTACACATTACATCATCACAGTAAAACACATCAATAACTCAATACTGGACAGTTATAACAACTTGTCCTCACTAGTGCTAAATATACAGCCTACCATACACAGCGGAATATAAATCTAATATGAGTAATACGACTTCGTCATCCAGCTCGTCTTCTGAGCTCCATAGCATCCTAACCTAAACCTATAATACTCGGTCTGACCCGAGCATTATAATAAAATAACACCCGAGTCAGTCTGGAAACCAAGCGTGAGAAAACCCACTCAATTTGAATTATTAAAAGTTATCAAAATCCTTTGAAAAACAAAGGTATCTCATAAGACCGCGTCACACATAAACACGACGGGTTTTTCCCTTACGATAACCAAAACATTTTTATCAAAATCGTCTGCTATTATAATAGTGACTAAACAAAGTAAATAGAAAATAGCTGAAATGCTGGCATCTCACGTTTCAGCATAGTTAGGTACAATCAAAACCGTACTCTGCTTATTGAGAATGGATTCCATACAATGACTAGGCACTGGGGTACCACCTATCACAGTACACATCCAGAAAAATGTACCAAGGACCTCACCAGGATTCCCTACAACACAAGATCGGCCTTATCCCTAACCTGGATAGAACCGAATATGTTATCACCCCGGGTGTTCCCACCCTTATCGAGAGCTCTTTTGCATGCACCACCATATCCATAATTTATCATATATTTGAGGGTATCTAGAAAGGTGATAACATACCATAATTAGGTATGACCCACTTAGCCTTGCTGCATATCCCCTGATTTTCAGTCATTTCGGTTGATGAGGCTTGAGACTACGATTACCTTTCAAGAACAATTTCACTTAGAATGCTCATCATCTTCCAATGACAATGTTCTGATAGCACTCGTCCATACAAGTTGTATTGGGTCTGGACAACCGAATCATCATCTTCGTCATCTTCACGGTATCCATTCGTAACGCTCAAATCGGATCGAAGTGGTTTTCGGATAATTAAATCCGATCCCAGTCTCTTCGAAACGATCAACGAAATTGGCCAATACTTGATAGTTGGTTATTTAACTATCAATATAACATCCATAAGCACTCACTAGGCCCATATTATAAAAAAATCAAAATTTATTTCCAAAATATCTTTATAAGATATATATTCAAATCCCTCCTAAGTTTTCAATATTTGAGACAACTCAAATACTTATATCCATATCTGGATATTTCAAACCATCTCTTATTTCAACACTTAGAAAAGTATTTAAAAATATATTTTCTAAATCCCTTACTTCCCAACACTTAGGAAAGTTCCATTTATTTCTCTTTTCTTAAAACCCTTCACAATTTATATTGTAAATTCCTTAACTCGATTATAACAAATTCTATAAGTTTCGGGTTTACTTAATTAAATCTTTTTATTCAAAAGTATATACTTATCTCACCGAAATAAGTATATTCACAAACCATTTCCTTCAAAAATAAAAAACCTTTTAAAATAAATATGAAAGGCACCATGCGGTATCAACCATGGATTCACAGCTCAATGATTACGTCTCAATCCCAGAGAAATCCAAACTTAACTTCAGGTAATCTCTACCTCCGATTTCACCATGAAAGTATACCATTACTTTCCGAAAAACATATTTAATAATTAAATATACTTTTAAACAATTTAAATAATTACATAACTTTTAAACCATAATTAATTCTGATTTATTAATAAAATTCTAATCGATTTACAAGACTTGTTTATAAACTTATAATTCATTTTGACATTTTAAAAATATTTAAATAACTAATTTTCTGAAATATTCATATGCTAAATCATTTTTAAATTACCTAGTTTAATAATTAAAAATCCACTTTTTAAAACAAACTCAATTTCTCGATAAAAATATATTTTTCAAATTCTAAATTATCCAATCTAATATTTGTAGGATCGATTTCACCCTAGAGGGGGGTGAATAGGGTGATACTATCAATTATAAAAATTTATTGCGGAAGTAAATAAAATAATCGCAACACAGATATAGCAGAATTATAGCAGCACAGATAATAGTAGAATATTAAAAGCAGAAAATAGAACACACAGATTTTCCCAACTTCGGCAAAACCCTGCCTACGTGCTGCCCCCAAGGTTTCTACTAGAAATTAAGTAGTCAGACGCTTACACACGTAAACTCACGACACCCGCTATCGACTAACCTAACTCTACGCACAAAACCCAAACATAACTCACCCACTGAGTTGCGAATTCTCAAACTACACCGCCGTAGTTCGTCCCCTAGTCACATGACTAGAATTTACAAACGTTTAAAAGAAAATTACAAATAAAAACAATTTAAAACAATGAAACCCTAAATAATTAAAGCCCAATAAAAAAGAAACCGGCCCAATGTAAATATGTAGTAATAAGAAAAAGTTCCCCTTCTCTCTTTTTATTTCTACGGCATGTTCCTTTGTTCTTTGATGCTTTGTGAAATAGTCTGCCTTTTTCTTTTGCTCGAAAACTTTCGTTCCTCTTCAATAAATTAGGGCTTCGAGATATTCGAAGGTGCCGACTCCAGTTGCTCGATCAAATATATGATTCAGCATCCTTTGCTCCGTTGATCGATAGTTTCTCTGATTAGCACATGGCTCCTTCAAATTTGTCGAGTTCGAATCTGGTAAGTGATTTCCTTATTGCCTTTTTGGTTGATTTTCTTGAACTCGATTGATGATTCGAGTTATTGATATGAAATTCTGCTCTGTGATATTGTTTAACTCGAATACTTTGAAAATGCCGATGATGATAGGGTTAAATTGGGTTCGATCCCCTATAATTTCATTCGTATATATATTATTGAATTCGTCCTTGGCCACTGATTTTCGTGTGGATGCTTGTGATGTTTCTAACTTGTTCAAATTCGTATATTTTTGTGATTACTTGATTATCACGGCTTTATTTTGACTTGTTTGATTCCTTGGCTACCACGGCATGATTTCTCTGGCATTTGTTTCGTTCTTTTAACTTTTGACTTCAGCATCTCTGTTCATGCTTGTAGCATATTCGACTTGTACCTTATTTTGTTCGAACTGTACCACGGTGTGTGTGTGTGTGTGTGTTGTATATATATCTCAAATGTTTTTAAAATGCATAGTTTAAATTTAAAATTATTTTTGAGAGATTACTTTGAATTTCAAATTATAGCTTCCATTCACAAATCTATATACATAGGAAAATTAGTAAAATAGCAAGCATATTCATTTGTTTGAAAGTACAAGTTTTGCAACTTTTAAACAATTATATAAGAAGATCATCAAATAAATATTGCCAAAAATCCTGGGTCATCACAATAATGTAACGACCCGGAATTTTCAACCCCGAAAATTCGACACTAATACGTTCACTGTAGAAGTGCCAAGCAATCGAACGCCGGAAATCCCAAATTGTTAGGGTAATGAAGAAAAAGAGGTAGAAGAAGAAACAGAAAACAACAACACAGAATCTCACATTCGCAGCGGATCAAAATATAATATCAAATAATAACATTTATACATAGAAAAGTTGCATCTGTCAATTTACATACAATACATCAGAGTTCAACAAAACTGGATAGTTGTAACAACTTGTCCCTGAAAACAAGCAATATGACTTTAATACACAGCGTAAATACTCCATATATTCCTGCCTTCCAGCTCGTCTCCTGGTCTCCAGAATGTCTTAACCTGAAAATCTGTAATGCTCGGTCTGGCCCGAGAATTACAGTAAAGTAACACCCTAGTCAGGCTGGAAACCAGCACGAGTAAACTCATATAATTTGAAATACTAAGTTATAAAACTTATTTGCCTACCAGGGTAACTCGTACCTTTCTACGAGTTCCTAACTTGTTAAAGTCAATCACTTATTACAAAATAATATCCAAGAACTGTTACTCAGTATAAAGGCATGTTACTTATTATTCCATTCCAGCTTATTTGATTCTAAATTCAAATCTATAAAGAATTATTGTAGGTTACTAATCAAAGTGGTTTCGGGTATTTACTAATACCCGACCCCGGTCTCTTCGAAACAAATGTCATCTTTAATCCAAGTTGTTTAAGTAAATACAATTCAATTTTAAATACAGGATGTCACATTTACACAACAATTCATCATCGATATATAACCCACATTATCACAGTTCAACCCAAACATATCACAGAGCATCACAAATCACGTATCAGAGATATCAACAATCCAAGGCATTAATTAAGGATGATTACTTAATGTAATTAATTAAAGGATGATTAATTTATGTAATTAATTAAAGGATAATTGATTAATTAATGTAATTAAAGGATATTTACTTAATGTAAGTAATTAAAGGATGATTAATTAATTTCATTAATTAATTAAAATAATAATAAATGGGTTTTAATTAATTAATGTTAAGTAAGAAGGATTTTAAAAAGTAATTAAAGTAATTAATTTAATTTATTTGGAGATTAAATTAAATTAATTAGGAATTGTATGGCTATTAATCTTGCTTATGAATGATAAAACTGAATTGAATGCCTTGGTTTGTTTGATATCTCTGATATGTAATTTGTGATATGTAATTTGTGTTATGCTATAATATGTTACTCTAAATGTAAATTAACTATTTAAACTTAAAACAACTTGGACTTTAAGACGGCGTTTTGGATTTCGATCAGACCGAGTATTACAGATTTTCAAGTTAGGACGTTCTGGAGCTCAGAAGGCGAGCTGGATGGCAGGAACGTATGGAGTATATTCCGCTGTGTATTAGAACTTGTATTGATTGTATTCAGGGACAAGTTAATTATAACTGTCCAGTTTATTGTGAATGATTTTACTCTAATATATTGTATGTAAATTAACATTTACAGCTTTCTTGTATAAATGTTGTTATTTGATATTATATTTTGATCCGATGCGAATGTGAGATTCTGTGCTTTTGTTTTCTGTTTCTTCTTCTACCTCTTTTCTTCTTTACCCTAACAATCTGAATCCGGCATTCGATTGCTCGGCACTTCTACAGTGAACGTATTACTGTCAAATTTTCGGGATCGAAAATTTCCGGGTCGTTACATTTCCATAAGCAAAATTAATTAGTTGTTCAATTCCAAATTAATTTAATTTAATCTCCAAATAAATTAAATTAATTACTTTTAAATCCTGCTTACTTAACATTAATTAATTACAAACCAATTAATTAATCATCCTTTAATTATTCATCTTAATTAATCATCCTTAATTAATTATTCCTTAATTACATTAAGTAATTAGCCTTTAATTAATTACATAAATTAATTATTCTTTTAACCATTCACATTAATTAACCTTTAATTAACCTCATTAATTAATTATACTATAATTAATTACATTCAAAAATTATCCATAAATTACTTACACTAAGTAATCATACTTTATTAATTACATGTTATCCCGCTTTTTGGTCAAAGCCGGAATATCAAACAAATCGACAAGAAAGGATGGATATCAGGATTGGAGTGCAATTGGAAACAAGGCTGCAATGGATAACGTCAAAATTTGACCGGGCTTCGATCGAGACGAAATCAATTGGAGATGATGATGAGGACTAGAAGAGGCTATGTTTCAATTTTCAGGCCAATCGGAGTCCGTACGCACAAGATATGAATGGACCAAAATGCACAGAGCATGGTTGGAATCGATGGGACTTCGTATCGATTAGGGTGGAGTTGTTCGTATCGATCACCCAGCTTCGAATCCATCATGCTCGACTCCATCAGGTTCGACTGCATCTACTTCGTACCCTTGGGTGAACACTCTCTCGAATCCACAAAGGCTGGTCACTTCGTATCCATCTGGAACCATTACTTCGAATCCATGCAAATAAGGGTGCCTCGACTCCATAACCTTCGAATCCCCAGGATAAGACAACTCCGAATCGATCCACAGCAGTGCGTCTTGATCGATTCGAACCAGCTCCAGTTCCATCGATTCGAAGGAAGCGAACCTTCGAATCCAACGTCTCGAGTCCACCAGGTAAACGCGGCTAAAACCAAGGATTCGACCCAGTAAACTCGGAGAAAAAGGAGGATCAACTCGAAGATTGCGTGACACATCACCACGAGAGCGCGTGCCATGATCGATTCGAAAGAATCGATTCGAAGAAGATCGATTCGAACGACATGCACAGCCGAAAAACGTCATCTTAGATCGATCATAACTTGAGATCTACAAGTCCAAATGCTATGAAATTTTCACAGTAGCTTGAGCACATGTTGAAGAATGTTCATGCCAAATTTCAGCTCGATTGGACAATTTCTTGATCGATTCGAACGTAGCTTCGAATCGATCCCAAAGTGGGCCCGGATTTCCAGAAAGCGGGCATGTGGGCCCCCTCACGTGCTAGAACTGGTCTCCCCTCAGTTTAGGCAAAATATCAGCCTCCTACACCTATAAATAGAGCCCCTGGTCATTCAGAAGAGAGGTCGGACAATTTTGAGAGCTAAAGATCGCCCGGACTCTGCCAGATTTACTCCAGATCACCATTGCTGCCTTAGATTCAGATTATAATCATAAAATCCGTTGTACTACGCGATAGGAAATTGTAATCTTCAAGCATCGATCAATAAAAGATAAAAACTTTGGAGTGGACGTAGGCTGGAGATAGCCGAACCACTATAAATCTCGTGTTTTTGTTCATTATTTCTGGATTGCTGTTTGTTGTTTATTTAGATCTGAGATTTGTGTTTGAATATTGCTGATTTGTATTCATACACTGGTGCTTTCACAACATTCGGGGTTTGTGACCATTTTTGGCGCAAACACTTTGGTGCTTTCACTGAGAAGAACTAGCACCCGCTACACCAGATTCAAAGATTAGATTTGAAAAGTTTGAAGGATTCAGGTTGACTCAACAATGACTTGACAAACAAGGCAAAGAGCTGAGAGAAGCCAACAGGGAGGAAGTCAAGAGGCATCCTCCGGAGCTGGAGAAGGACAAGCTTCGATTTACATTACCAAAGACGAAATGGAAGCTATGGCAAATTCATTGCATGAGAGGTTGTTGAAGAGTCAACAGGATATGATGCAGACTTTCTACGAGCAGATGAGAGCTGCTGGAACACAAAACCTTGGACCAACTATAGCAACTGCAAATGCAGAACAAGGAACTAGGGTTGCGGAACCCAATGCAGGACATAATATAGAACCGGAGGGCAATCAACAAGGGCTTGGGGGCAGGCCCGCAGGATCCAATGCAGAAGGACCTTTGGAAGGGGTTTAGCAGGCTAGAGCCAACATTGCGGCTAATGAGCCACATGAAAAATATGTGCCGGAGTTCCCTCGGGAGCGTGGGGGGCAACCCCTAACAGGCAACGCTGGATTAGTGGAAATCATTAGGAAGACTATGCATGGAGGTTTGACCAATCGGGATTTGGAAAGAGTGAACAGGAGTCCATTCGCTCGGGAAATCAGGATAGCTCAGAATCCACCTAAGTTCAAGTTACCTAGCGTGGAAGTATATAATGGCAAAGCCGATCCAACTGATCATTTGATGAGATACACTAGACACATGGAAGTGCTGGGGGCATCGGACGAAGTAATGGCCAGATGTTTCCCTTTATACTTGACAGACCTAGCGGCAATGTGGTTTAGGCAGCTGGAGGAAGGATCTATCAGGAATTGGAGGAAATTGGTGGACAGGTTTTTGGGACAGTTTCGGGTTCATATCAGAAGACCTAAGAACGTGATGACGTTAACATCGGTAAAGCAAAGAACGGATGAATCGCTTAGAGCATTTTTAACTCGATTTAATGCGGCGGTTTCTTCGGTGGATCGGCCAGATCCATCGATGGTTTTGATGGCGGCAGTGTCGGGAGTCAGAGAGGATTCAGATTTCAAGGTATCTTTAGTACGAGACCCGCCACTGGATCTCGAGGAATTCTTCCATGAAGATGAAAGGTTCCTTCGGCAGGAAGACGCATGTACTGATTTAAAGTTAAAAGAGGTGAATGTGACCGGGGGTGGAGGACCATCCGACGGAAGCTCGGATAAAGATAAAGGAAAAAGGAAGCTGGACGAAAATTCTGAAAAAGCTAGGAAGCGATGGAAGGATCCAAAGTTTTCCACATACACAGAATTGAATGAGACGCTGGAGCGGATTTACTTGGAAACTCGGAATCTCCTTCCTTACCGAAGGCCGACTAGAAGAGAAGCATCTGAACGGGAAAGGGCATCAGGAAGGCACTGTGTCTTCCACGATCTGGACGGGCATGATACCAACAGCTGCAGGCACTTAAAGGACATAATTGAGGAGCATGTGAGGAATGGACAGTTGAGGCAGTATGTTGGAGTACGGAATGCAGCGGTGGAGCAGGAGCAACCACCGCCTACCTCGAGCCATGATGGAGCGAGGCCCAGGAATGATGGTCGATTGGTCATCCATTGACCAGGATAATATGAAATAAGTAACAAACCATTGGCGAGCAACTGAGTCATTTACACATGTATGGGGACGGAGATAGCCCCTAGGCATGCTCTGAATGATGATAAACCGCAAGGCCATGGTTTGCGAAATCTATTTTTTGTTTTTGATTGGACACTTGGTTTTCTGATTTGGTTTTTGGAGTTTGGATTGAACTCTTGATTTTGCTTGTTTTTCTGGTTTCGGCATTCATTCGGATGATTGTTCTCCGTTTTGGATGATGATTTCGATTTTTGATATGAATTTCTGGTTTTCTGATTTGATTTGGATTGGATCTTGATTGGATTCTTCTTGGTTTTTGATAAACGGTCGTCAGGTGTGGATTACGCCTGGCAAGGGGTGAGTCTTTTTGCCCGAACGTGGTAAATTGACTCATTCAGGTCGTCGAGTATGGACTATGCTCGACAAGGGTCCGAAGTGACCAGGATTCGGCCTAGGACTTAGGCCCCCTATTATCGATTACTGTTTCAGGTCGTTGAGTATGGATTATGCTCAGCAAGGGTCCGAAGCGACCAGGATTCGGCTTAGGACTTAAGCCATGGCATTACTTACGTCCAGGGACACTGTACCACGGTCGTCAGGTGTGGACTGCGCTTGGCAAGAACCCGGAGAGGTTAGCTCAATGTCCAGGGACACTGGACCACGGTCGTCAGGTGTGGATTGCGCTTGGCAAGAACCCGGAGAGGTTAGCTCCACGTCCAGGGACACTGGACCACGGTCGTCAGGTGTGGATTGCGCTTGGCAAGAGCCCAGAGAGGTTATGGATTTGGATATCGACCCGGAGAGGTCTAGGATTCGGTTGTTGGATAAGGATGGACTAATAACTCAGCCTTCGAGTTTGGATGGGCATGGAATTGGCTATGGACTTTGGATATTGGATTTGGAAACTATTCAAAACACGCCTTCTTATCACAAGGCATATTTTGGGGGGCAAATGTTATCCCGCTTTTTGGTCAAAGCCGGAATATCAAACAAATCGACAAGAAAGGATGGATATCAGGATTGGAGTGCAATTGGAAACAAGGCTGCAATGGATAACGTCAAAATTTGACCGGGCTCCGATCGAGACGAAATCGATTGGAGATGATGATGAGGACTAGGAGAGGCTATGTTTCAATTTTCAGGCCAATCGGAGTCCGTACGCAGAAGATATGAATGGACCAAAATGCACAGAGCACGGTTCAAATCGATGGGACTTCGTATCGATTAGGGTGGAGTTGTTCGTATCGATCACCCAGCTTCGAATCCATCACGCTCGACTCCATCAGGTTCGACTGCATCTACTTCGTACCCTTGGGTGAACACTCTCTCGAATCCACAAAGGCTGGTCACTTCGTATCCATCTGGAACCATTACTTCGAATCCATGCAAATAAGGGTGCCTCGACTCCATAACCTTCGAATCCCCAGGATAAGACAACTCCGAATCGATCCACAGCAGCGCGTCTTGATCGATTCGAACCAGCTCCAGTTCCATCGATTAGAAGGAAGCGAACCTTCGAATCCAACGTCTCGAGTCCACCAGGTAAACGCGGCTAAAACCAAGGATTCGACCCAGTAAACTCGGAGAAAAAGGAGGATCAACTCGAAGATTGCGTGACACATCACCACGAGGGCGCGTGCCATGATCGATTCGAAAGAATCGATTCGAAGGAGATCGATTCGAACGACATGCACAGCCGAAAAACGTCATCTTAGATCGATCATAACTTGAGATCTACAAGTCCAAATGCTATGAAATTTTCACAGTAGCTTGAGCACATGTTGAAGAATGTTCATGCCAAATTTCAGCTCGATTGGACAATTTCTTGATCGATTCGAACGTAGCTTCGAATCGATCCCAAAGTGGGCCCGGATTTCCAAAAAGCGGGCATGTGGCCCCCCTCACGTGCTAGAACTGGTCTCCCCTCAATTTAGGCGAAATATCAGCCTCCTACACCTATAAATAGAGCCCCTGGTCATTCAGAAGAGAGGTCGGACAATTTTGAGAGCTAAAGATCGCCCGGACTCTGCTAGATTTACTCCAGATCACCATTGCTGCCTTAGATTCAGATTATAATCATAAAATCCGTTGTACTACGCGATAGGAAATTGTAATCTTCAAGCATCGATCAATAAAAGATAAAAACTTTGGAGTGGACGTAGGCCGGAGATAGCCGAACCACTATAAATCTCGTGTTTTTGTTCATTATTTCTGGATTGCTGTTTGTTGTTTGTTTAGATCTGAGATTTGTGTTTGAATATTGCTGATTTGTATTCATACACTGGTGCTTTCACAACATTCGGGGTTTGTGACCATTTTTGGCACAAACACTACATTAAGTAATTATACTTAATCAATTTCATTAAGTGACTATCCTTAATTAATTAAACTAATTAATTATCTTAAATTAATTACATTCACTAACTATACCTTAATTACCTTCATTCAGTAATTATACTTTAAGTAATTATAATTATTAATTATTCTTAAATTAATCACATTAAGTAATTAACTATCCTTTAATTACTTACATTAATTAACTAACCCTTTAAATTGATTATATTAATTAATCCTTTAATAAATTACACTAAGTAATTAATCCTTAATTACTTCCATTAAGTAATTATCCTTCAAGTAATTGCAATAAGTAATTAACCTTTAATTAATTACATTAATTAATTTCATTAAGTGATTATACTACTATATACCAATTCGACTACTAATAGGCGGGAATAATCAATTCAACTACTAATATATACTATTATATATATTATAACATCCAACTGATAAATATACCAATTCAACCAATCACCGAATAATTTAAATTTTCAACATTTTAAATTAAACTAGCAATCCAAAAATGAGTGAGATTAACTCACCATTGTTCCGGCTATCGCTTTCGCGTTCTGGTTCTGATTAAAATCAAACAGACGTTATATTCTAGTGCAAAATTCCAATAGCTCCATACTCTACCAATTCAGTTCCATTGCGAAGCTAACGTCACTATGAACTCAAGGTGATTGATCATGTTAAATTAGGACCTAATATGTGCAAGTTATGGAATTTATAAGATTTTGGTTTTTAAATGATAATTTAATTCACTTATCATTTTTATTTTAAACAAATTACCCTTAAACAATTTGGGTTTGGCCCAAAATCCTATAACCCGCACTAATCATTTCATTCCAAAATGAAATGCACGCCTCTATCAGCTTGTTCCACCATTGTCGATCAAAACTTCACCCTTTTCCCTCCCTCACCGCTTCTTCGATCATCCCCTACCCCTGTAGCTCACCGTAGCCTCGAAACTGGATTACATGGCAATATTTCAAACAACCCACCGCCATCCTATAGCTCACCGCAGCCACCAAATTCACACAAAGTCTCGCTCTTTTGAACGCGAGTCCCAGTCGCTATCGACCACCAGGCACCGCCGCCCTTACATCGAAGCTCACTCCACCCTCCATCTACCTTTACAATCACCAGAGCTTCCGATGCATCCCAGTTCGAGATCGAGCTGTCGCTTCCACCTGTGGCCATGACGAGCATCCTATTGTTGTTGCCATCGATGATTACTGCTCTACAACTTCATCGACGATGATGGTGTTGGAATCATTGTTAGCATCAGTAGTCCCTGTTGCCGAAGCTGCCATTATTTTGTTTTTATTTATTTTTATTTGATTTCGAGATGTCCAACTGGTTCCATTTGGGAAAGAAGAAGAGGTAATTTTTAAAGTTCGATTGATTTTTTTCTTTTTTTCTCTTCTATGTTCAATCTCGGCTGTGTTGTTTCAAAAGGGAGAAGATGCATGTTTGAGGTGGTAAAAGTCACAATCAAATCATAGGGGCTGATTGGATAGAATAGACCGTAGAGAAGAAATATTGACTTGACAATATATTAATTAATTCTCAAAATGTCTCGATCTACGTAACTTAAAATTTTGAACCCCAAACGAGGCGTGCCACTAGGCGTTCATAATATTATACCCCTATTCCAAACGCAATGGATATGGTTTCGAGTCCTAATTCGATCGTTTGGAGAAGATAGCTCTTTGGACCCAATTATTTTATTGAATTTTCGATATTAAATTCAACGCGTTTCTATCCCGTACGATCACATGATAACTCCAAACACTATGAAATTTAAAATTCAATAATAATGCACTATTATGGATCCAACGGAATTGGTTTCGTCGAAATCCGAGACTGTGCCCCGGAAGGCTATTTTTACTCATTAATTTAAACGAGCTATTTTTAAAATGGAACAAGTCACTTTAAATTCAATTTAAAATTTCTATTACCTTCATTCTTATTAATATAAATTTAATAGGCCTTTATATTATTTTTATCAAGCTTAAAACTCAAGATTCAATGTTGAACCAATTTCCAATTATAAATTCAATAATTAAATTATCCAATAAATCGTTATATTTGAAATTTAAGTTAAAAATTAACTTTTAAATATTTAAAATCAATTAAATATTCCAATCTCAAATACCAAAATTTTGGGTCGTTACATTCCTCCCTCCTTAAAAGAATTTCATCCTCTAAATTTCCAAGGTAAGAAGAATGAGCCAAAACCTATTAACTTTACTAAATCCAATCAGTTGAACAACTTCCCAAAATCAGTTTATTGAAAACACATTATCACCTTTACTAATTTCCAAGTTCATCCATAGATTCCAACAATATTATCCCTTCAATCATTTTAGATTCTAACTTACATCCAATTTTAGTTATTAGAAATTTTCTAACTCCTTAAATTTTCAAAAAATTTCATCAGCGTCCCCTTTACGCGGCTAGATCCAAACAAGTACAAATTGCCTCTACGGGCCCAAATCATTAAAAGAAAACAAAAGCCAAGTGGCTCCATCATAAAATCATCAATTTCAAACAACAATTTAAACATGTACCTTTTTGTCGGGCAATCCAATTTTTTAATAATATCAAAGACATCAATTTAGCTTTTGCTTTTAAATACC
Source organism: Allium fistulosum (assembly GCA_030737815.1). Taxonomy (NCBI): domain Eukaryota; kingdom Viridiplantae; phylum Streptophyta; class Magnoliopsida; order Asparagales; family Amaryllidaceae; genus Allium; species Allium fistulosum. Next base: position 539,490,003 of record CM060903.1, read on the forward strand.
TACGCCTTACTTACCAATAATATCCAATCAAATAATTCAAAATCATTTTATTCAGTATTTTAATTTTGAATATTTATTTCACTAAAACCCGTATGATGTACTTATATCATCCATACGCAATATCAAACCTGATCCCTCACTCGATCACACAATTTCACTTCCAAACTAGTATCGTTCACACGACCACTCTATTGCGGACTCAGATCTAGTTTCTTGATTAGAAACCATTTTCCTTCTTGCATATCCATATACTATGATAGAGAATCTCAGAATCAATCAAAAATACATATCAAGTGTTCGCCGTCGAAAATCAAGTGAAAAATCCTAACTCGGATCGATATAAATTTTCTCGAAATTTTATGCTCGAATCTAGATCAAATCGTTATGCGAATAAAATAATATACGTACAACATACGTATTATTTCTATTGATTCTTTGCAATATCAAATTATTTTATTCTCATTTATTTCATTCACAATCAATTATTCACAATTATTATACGCATTACCTATTTACTTAGTATATTTCCTTAATACCAATTTCACTTAAGAATTCACCCTCAATTTTCTTAAGTCTATCATAAACATTTTATACAAATGTTCTTATGTTTATCATCACTTCACCACTTAAGCTTATATCCATTTCTATTCAAATTCAATTTCCGATTCCATTTAACTTACTAATTAAATTAATTAGTTCATCCATAAATTTATTTCCAATCTTAATAAATTCTATTTTCAACAATTTCTTCATTCAGCCTATCTTAGGCTAAATTTTAGAATTCACTTTATACTTAAGTTAATTTAAGTTTAATTCCATTCCAAAATCAAATTTCAAATTTTATATGTTATCAAACTTATTCATATTCCATTCACTAATTTTCTTCCAATTCACTTCATTTAATTAGTTTACTTTACTAATTTATTCCATTATCACACTCACTTTCATTTAACTTTTCTTAAGTTAAATTTCATTCTCCGTTTTCCACATTCAATTTTATCCACTATATTTAACTTACATTAAGGTAAGATTCATTTCAATTTTGCTTTCCAGATTTTATAAGTTCAATCTTATTTTCTCATATTTCCAATAAACATGGAAATCAAAATCCCAGAGTTTTAAACATTTTTGGTTCTGAGTATTTCAAATCATTTTAGAAATCATATATACGTATACACAAAATTCCACTAATATATCAAATCATACCTTTGAATCCCAAAATCAAATTAGTTTTACCAAAACAAAAACATCAAGTGGCAGCAATTCCTCTCTTGGAGACTCGAACATGAACGTCGATGATGTTGCAGTCATCACTGAAATTTATTTTCTAGAGACCGAAGTGAGTTCAGTGCTTTTTATTCCTTTTGAAATTCCTTTTCAAATATCTCCAATTCAAAAATATTCTCCAAATAATATCACTATTATTTTTCCAAGACTTTGAAAAACATTTCAAAACCAATGGGAATTAAATCCCTAAATTCCCAGTCTTCAAACCCTTTTAACAAATCACATTTAAAAATTCTTCTGGAATTTCATTTCATTCCAATTTATAAATCACATTTACAAAATCAAATTTACAAAATCCCATTTTGTTATATGAAATTATTTCTTAACTGTTGATTATAACATTTACAAAAATACTTCTGCAATTCCTCCGTTGATTATAATATTAACTATTGATTACAAAAGCACACCATATACAACTATAATAGTCTTTCTAAAAAATTATTCTTTCATATATCAAAATAATCTAGGTAAAATTATTTCATTTACCCCATTTCAAAACAATACCATGTCAAAATACTCTGTTCAAGTGTTTAGAGATCCTTATCAATAACGTTAATTACTCGTATTGACCAGAATCCATAGCCACTTAATAGATCAATCATCACAACATAAAACAATTTTATATTCACTAACAAATACGTGCTCATATCTATTAATACACTCAAACTCATTCTAGGGTACTACCGACCCTATCTCTAATGAGTTACCCCATCAAAGCCAGGGTTCTCGCTTAACCTTCAGCTCCAATACCAAATGTAACAAACAGGATTTTCGACCCTCGAAAATCGACACTAATACGTCCACTATATTACATACCGAGCAATCGAATGCCGGAAAACCCGATCGATAGGGTAAAAGAAAATGAAGAGGTAGAAGAAAAGAGAAACAACAACACAAAATCTCACAATCGCAGCGGAATAATATATAATTGATAATAACATGTCTTATACAAAATTAACTGCAACTTTTATTTACACATTACATCATCAGAGTACAACACATCAACAACACAATACTGGATAGTTATAACAACTTGTCCTTACTAGTGCTAAATATACAACCTACCATACACAGCAGGATATAAATTAAATACGAGTAATACATCTTCGTCATCCAACTCGTCTCCTGAGCTCCATAGCATCCTAACCTAAACCTGTAATACTCAGTTTGACCTGAGTATTATAATAAAATAACACCCAAGTCAGTCTGGAAAACCAGCGTGAGAAAACACACTAAATTTGAATTATTAAAAGTTATCAAAATCCTTTGAAAACCGAAGGTATCTCATAAGACCGCGTCACACATAAACACGATGGGTTTTTCCCTTACGATAACCCAAACATTTTTATCAAAATCATTTGATATTATAATAGTGTCTAAACAAAGTAAATAGAAAATAGCTGAAATGTTGGCATCTCACGTTTCAGCATAGTGAGGCACAATCAAAACCGTACTGCGCTTATTGAGAATGGATTCCATACAATGACTAGGCACTGGGGTACCACCTATCACGGTACACGTCTAGAAAAATGTACCAAGCACCTCGCTGGGATCCCCTACAACACAGGATCGGCCCTATCCCTAACCTGGATAGAATCGAATATGTTATCACCTCGGGTGTTCCCATCCTTATCGAGAGCTCTTTTTCATGCACCACTGTATCCATAATTTATAATATATCTGAGGGCATCTAGAAAGGTGATAACATTACCTAATTGGATATGACCCACTTAGCCTTGCTGCATATCCCCTAATTTTCAGTCATTCCGATTGATGAGGCTTGAGGCTACGATTACCTTTCAAGAACAATTCACTTAGAATGCTCATCGTCCTTTAATGATGATGTTCTAATAGCATTCGTCCATACAAGTTGTCCCGGGTCTGGACAAACCGAATCACCGTCTTCATCATCTTCACGGTATCCATTCGTAACGCTCAAATTGGATCGAAGAGGTTTTCGGATAATTAAATCTGATCCCGGTCTCTTCGAAACTATCGACGAAATTGGCCAATACTTGATAGGTTGTTATTTAACTATCAATATAACATCCATAAGCAGTCACTAGGCCCATATTATAAAAAAAATTCAAAATTTATTTTCAAAATATCTTTATAACATATATATTCAAATCCCTCCCAAGTTTTCAATATTTGAGACAACTCAAATACTTATATCCATATCTGGATATTTCAAACCATCTCTTATTTCAACACTTAGAAAAATATTTAAAAAAATATTTCCTAAACCCCATACTTCCCAACACTTAGGAAAGTTCTATTTATTTCTCTTTTCTCAAAACCCTTCACAATTTATATTGTAAATTCCTTAACTCGATTATAACAAATTCTATAAGTTTCGGGTTTACTTAATTAAATCTTTTTATTCAAAAGTATATACTTATCTCACCGAAATAAGTATATTCACAAACCATTTCCTTCAAAAAAAACCTTCTAAAATAAATATGGAAAGCATCTTGCGGTATCAACCATGGATTCACAACTCAATGGTTACGTCTCTATCCCTGAGAAATCCAAACTTAACTTCAGGCAATCTCTGCCTCCGATTTCGCCATGAAAGTATACCATTACTTTCCGAAAAACTTATTTAATAATTAAATATAATTTTAAAAAATTTAAATAATTACATAACTTAAAAAAATAAGTAATTCTGATTTATTAATAAAATTCTAATCGATTTACAAGACTTGTTTATAAACTTATAATTCATTTTGACATTTTAATAATATTTAAATAACTAATTTTCTAAAATATTCATATGCTCAAACATTTATAAATTACCTAGTTTAATAATTAAAAATCCTCTTTTTAAAACAAACACAGTTTCTCAATAAAAAAATCTTTTTCAAATTCCAAATTAACCAATCTAATATTTATAAATCTCTCTCGATTTATCACCAACTGATTTACGTCCCAATTTCGAAAATTCCCTACTTCACATTTCTAAAAGTAAATCTACCATTTATTTTTAAATCGATTTACCCATCTCATTATAAATTCTTACCGTGAATTTATATCTTCAATTTATCAACTGATAATCACTTCACTTTATTTATAAACATTGTTTATAAATCTTATAGTTTTCAATTCCAGTTTATAACGGTTTCACATCACTTTAATCCATTATAAAATTGATTTCTAAGTTAAATTCCTTTTATTAATCAATTTCTTAAATAACCCAAACTTGTACTCCAACCAACCAAATCTTTTTTTTTGCAGAGTAAGCGGGGTTGCAAACTGGGCCCTTACCAGATTTATTAATAAACAAGAAAAGAGAAAACAACCAAAGAAAAGAAAAAACAGACCAAAAGAAGGAGAAAAGGAGCTAAGGAGTCCATGGTTCAATCTGATGGTCTAAAAATTCATGCTTACTAGATCTCATTCCACTTAATATTTCTTGCTTAAGGACGGCCCAAAGCACAAGCACACTCCTGCATTTTCCTTCAAAAACCCTTTTATTCCTTTCACTCCACACAAGTTTCATCAGTTTTTTTATTATGAAGAAAGAATATGATCTTCTCGCCTTGTTCCACTTGGTTGCAGTCTTAATCAGAGTCCACTGTTGTAAGAAGACAACTGGAACAGCAACAATCCCAAACTTGATCATCATATCAGTCCACAGCTCGAGAATAATAGGACATTCAAAGTATAAGTGTTGAGCAGTTTCATTACAGGCATTGCATAAGGTACAAAAAGCTGGCACAGCCATTCCATAGTCAACAAGTTTCATCCTAGTTAGCAGGGCATTATTCACAACCTTCCAGAAGTGCATATTATCACTGCTTAGAGAAATTTCATTGCAAGTTGCTCTGTACCAAAAGCAACCAGGCATGTCGTCAATACCATGAAGAGAATTATACACACTGCATATAGAGTGAGGTCTGTCATTCCAAAGCACAGTGTCCTGCTCCTGAAAGTCTAAACTATTACAAGCAAGATGGTTCCAATAGCTCCTGACTGTTTGATTGCTGCAATAAGGAAGGCACAACTTACCATCCACAATATGATCAATGGCTTTGGCATTTAGGCAAACTCCAGATTGGAATTTTTCCTGAGGACTGAATATGCAATCAAGAATGACACCCTTGCAAATCCAAGGATCGTGCCAGAAACTGCAAACGCTCAAGGCAGAGAGTTTAATTTGGACTAGAGGCTTAAAGTTATCTCTCAATTTCAAAATGTTCCTCCAAGTCCAGCTGCACGACTGGGGAACATCCATTTGCCAAAAAATTTTGGAACCAATATTATGCACAAGACACCAACAAACCCAAAGTGAGTCCTTCCTATGCAAGAGAGCATTAAAGTGAGTACTGTAAGCAGCCCTATTCCATACAGATATATTGATGATGCCAAGGCCTCCTTTGCTATAAGGTTTTTCAAAAGCTTTGAATGAGCATGGAAATAACTTCCTAGCATGAATAGAACCAAACCAGAAGAATCTGTACATTGTAGTTCTGACCATTTTCAGAAGTTTAGTTGGGAGAATGAAGGCCCTTGCCCAGTAGATCATCATTGATTGACATACATATTTAATGAGAATGAGCCTGCCAGCTTGTGACAGAAATCTAGTGGACCAACTCCCCATGGATGAAGTGATTTTAAGAAATAAGGGTTGGCAGTCAGAAATGGTCACCATAGAAGAATATAGAGGCAAACCAAGGTACGTCATGCCATGATGCATGATTTGCAACCCAGCAGCTGCTGATAGAACATGTCTTTGGAGAGGAGAAACTCCAGCAAATAATATGCTCGACTTTTGTGCATTTAACTCAAGACCAGTCATTAAATAGAAACTATGAAGAGCACGTCTAATGGTTTCAAGAGACTGTTGGTTGGGTTTGGTGAATAACATGATGTCATCAGCGAATAGAAGTGAGGTTAACTGTGAGTCTTTGCATTTGGAATGAAAATGGATTTGCTTGGACAAGTACAGAGGCCTAATGAAGCAAGTAAAAACTTCCATAACCAAAATGAACACATAGGAAGATAGTGGGTCACCCTGTCTAATCCCTTGCTTGGAGATGAAATGACCAGAGTTTGCTCCATTCAAAATCAGAGTGAAAGATGGGGTGGAGATGCATTCATAGATCCAAGTGACAAACACTTTAGGAAAACCCATAAGTGACATTGCTCTCACCACAGAGGTCCACTGCAGGCTATCATACGCTTTCTTGAGATCAAGCTTGAGCATGGCTCCATGAGTTGCATTAGCATTGCCATATCCTTTTAAAAGTTCATGAGCAAGCATGACTGTAACGCCCCACTCTGAGACCCACTGTAACAAAGAGTATTACGGGAGTAATACTGTCTGTTAAAGCGGAGAATAGAGTATAGTGGAAGCGACCATTTGTAATCAAGCTATAACTATCTACTGAATACGTCGAAAGGATGGTATCTATATATTTTATTCAAGTGGTTCGACATATTCGGTAAATACTTATAACGAAAGTACAAATGGCTAAAGATCTATCAGGACAAAGCATAATAATAAATGATAAAACATCACAGAACAGAATCACATAACAGATATAAAATCCCAGAACAATACATCGTCAATACAGATCCAAATATCATAAGTGGGTACAAAGCCACTGCTCACACATGTGAGTCAAAAATATGTACATATCAAAGTTTGAATAATAACAGAGTAGCGGAATAGTGGACAAATAAAAGCGCTATCTATCAGCATAGCAGATAATGTCCTAGCGGAAGCACAGAAGCTAAGTCCAGAGACCTAACCTGAAACAACTCGGTCTGACCCGAGCGAAAGCACTCGGGTCAGGCTAGCTAAACAATCAGTAATAACTGAGATATATAATAATGCGGTACATAAATAAAACAGTACTTATCCAAAGAGAAGTATATTATGAACCACATGAATATAATGACGATCTCTAATCATCAATAAACAATAAAAATCTCCAAAGAGAAATCAACACCAAAGTGTAGAATAAATAAAATCGCCTCATATCATCGGCGTAGCCAAAGCTATAAAAAGATGCCCATAGGCAATAATCCCAAGAGTGACCAGAGTCTGTAATCAATGCCCAAGCAAAGATCGATGCTCCAAAGAGCAATGGGGATATACTGAAAAGTCAATGAAATCCAACACTGAAAAGCAGTGTCCAAAGACACTGTGAATCCACAAGGCAATCGCACTTACATCGTATGGTTCCATAGAACCAACACCAAATGGCGGTACTCGAATGGATATAAAAATCATAAAATAATACCAATATTGCACGTGCACCGACCAAAGTCGTTGTTGCCAAGTACTGTAGAGTTGTGATCGATCACTCGCACAGATGCGGAACGCGCGAGACGGCAAGATCCTTCCCAGAAGGATAAAGGCCCAGAGGCGCATGCCGAAAAATAAACTGCTCCATAGAGCAGGTGTCCAGAGACGGTTGCCCAGAGGCGTGGTGACCCAGAGGTCCAGTACTGGCCGCCCAGAGGCTAATGTGTCACTAACTTCTTGGAAAGGAACCCGTAAAGTGTTAACAATGAGTCCCATACCCCACGTTCGCACTAAACGGTTTACTAACCAATAGCAAGCTCACACTCCAAACAATAAAAAGTCCACCTCGTATCATCGGTAAACTAGACCCAGAGGTCAAAACGATCAATCGAATAGGTCGGGGATTAACCGGAAAGAAATTACACACGGTTCCATAAGCCGGAGATTTCCTAACCGTTTAAGCACCTTTTCACTTCGCTCGACGTGATAAAAAGTGAGTGTGAGATTTTTATTATAGAAAATAATGGTGCGAAACGGATTTATAATTGATTTTGAAATCACTTTAGAACGGCTTTTGAAAACTCTCCTATTATGGAGTAATTAATTTAATAATTAAAAATAATATTATATAATAATTTCTAAAGCAATTTAGGAGTGAAAAATCTTTTGAAAATAATTCATAAAACCCGTGTACGAAATCTAGAAACAAATCTCAAAGAAATCAATAAAACCAGAAAATCACTGAAAAATAGTGTTTGTAAACATTCAAAAACAGCTGCGAACCCAAGTTCGGCAATTTATTTGGACCAGCAACCTGTGTCCAAATGTCATGAAAATTTGCAGGCATGTAGTCCAACATCCCTACTTTAAGATGCAAAAAGAATTTCTGGATTCCGAGTTGAGACGAAGTGGCAGCAACGTCTCAAAGTTGGACCCAGAACAAGATTCACACTGTTTACCAACAGCGACCAGAGTTCAACTTCGACACGAAATTCGAAGTAACAAACGAACTCCGATGTTGTCCAAATTTTCCAAAGATAGAGTTCGAAACTCCACCTTTCCAACGAGACCAAAAACGTCGAATTCCGACTTCGGATGTGATCGTGGTGGCATCGCGAAGTAGAGATAAAAAGTTTGAAAACAAGATTAATTTTTTTTTTAAGAGCCCAGCCCAGCCCGCCCGGGGCTGGAGACGCCCCAGCCCACGCGGGCTGGAGACCTGCAGCCTGCCCCAGCCCATGCGGGCTAGGGAATAAAGCAACTTCCCCAGTCCGCATGGGTTGGGGAACACGGCCCGCCCCAGCCCCAAGCGGGCTGGGGTCTGGAGACCCGCCCCAGCCCACTCAGGCTGGGGACTTGGGGCCCGCCCCAGCCCCAAGCGGGCTGGGGTCTAGGGACCCGCCCCAGCCCACTCGGGCTGGAGACTGGGGACCCGCCCCAACCCCGAACGGGCTGGGGTCTGGGGACCCGCCCCAACCTGTGTGGGCTGGGGACTTGTGGCCCGCCCCAACCCCAAGCAGGCTGGGGTCTGGGGACCCGCCCCAGCCCACTCGGGTTGGGGACTTGGGGCCCGCCCCAGCCCCAAGCGAGCTGGGGTCTGGGGACCCGCCCCAGCCCCAAGCGGGCTGGGGTCTGGGGACCCGTCCCAGCCCGTGTAGGCTGGGGACTTGTGGCCCGCCCCATCCCCAAGCGGGCTGGGGTCTGGGGACCCGCCCCAGCCCGTGTGGGCTGGGGACTTGTGGCCCAGCTACTGGCTAACCCAACCGGGCTAGTCTGCTGCACAGGGCAGCAGCCTGGGTGCAGCCCGGGCCTGCCCTGGTGCACTCAGAATTGTGTTTTAGCCTGTTTTCAGGCTGAAGCAATTTCCAGCCAACATAATTTGCAGTTTTTAGTGCTTTAGGGGTGTTTTTTTCAGTTTTTGGTATCAATTTTTCACCAATAATTTAACTAGCAATAATTACTAATAAATAGTAATTACCTTAATGAAGCAATGAATCAAATAGCTTGTGTGCAATAATCAAAGTAAGCCAAAATGCTCAACCCCAAAGCAAAAGATCAAGAGGCTTCAAGGACCCAAAATAATCAAAAACAAAACAATGATTACAACAAGATGGTAGAGGTAAATAGGGATTAAGAAGGATTAGAGAATAGGGGAGATTGCATTACCTTTCAAAGATTAAACTAGTTTAATTATGAAGAGAAGGAGATGAATCATCTAAAGGGAGGCCATTAATTATGTTTAGATTTAGGTTTAGGAATTTATGAAGAAGAGGGTTAGGGTTTATGGGAGGGGTTTGAGATATTATATAGGAGTGGGTTGGTTAATGGGTCATGGTAAGAGGTTTTAAAACCCATTAGGACTTAGTTTATTTTCCTAAGGTTATCATGTGAACAAAATTCTAAGTGGCATCCTAATTTTAATTAAAACCATATAATTGTCTCATTAGCCAATTAAACCCATTATCACATTTAAAAATTCCCCTTTTAAATATTAAATTCCAAGAATATTAATTTCCCTATTTTAACCTAAAATACTTTAATTTGCAAACCAATTGCAAATTTAAATTCCCAAAATTTTTGTTTAGCTCCCTTTTCAACTTAAAATCATAATTTTAATTTATTATTCGGTAATTGCAATCTCAGGGTTGTTACAATGACATTATCCAGGATGTTCCTATTAGGCAGAAAGGCAACCTGATTCTTAGAGATGATTCTCACAAGCACAACAACAAGGCACGTGGCAATGATCTTAGAAATACACTTGTAAATCACGTTACAGCAGGAAATCGATCTGAAGGATGACACTTTAGTAGGGTGCAAGCATTTGGGAATTAAAACAAGATTCGTAGCATTGACACACTTAAGAAGCGCGAATTTGTCAAAAAAATTGTGAACAGCCTTGCAGAAATTCCCACTTACAATGTCCCAAGAAGATATGAAGAATTGAACGTTGAAACCATCAGGTCCACCACACGAGTTCTTATTCATTGAAAAGAGAGTATTCTTTATTTCAAGAACAGTAACTTTTTCCACAAGCCTTGCAGCTTCAACCACGCTCACTTGAGGCAAGGCAATAGATGAAAGATCATCCAAATTAGGAAAAAAGTTTTTATCATTTCCCAAAAGGCCTGAAAAATGCTTATGAAAGGCTCTGTTCACAGTCTCAGGAGTGGTTTGCAGATTCCCCTCATCATCATGTATCGAGAAAATATTGTTATTAGATTGCTTGGCTTTGAGGGAAGCATGGAAAAAACTAGTGTTCCTATCACCATCCGTAGCCCATTTAATTCTTGACTGTTGCCTTTTCATTTCACTCTCAATATCCAAAGCATGACTAAGTTCGTGAAAGAGATCAGCTTCCTTGGTTGCATACTCAGCAGTATCAGGATGTGCCATCATCATTTCTTGAGCTTCCCTGTGTTGTTCCTTGAGAGAGGCAGATCTGAGTTTGCCATCACCAAACTTAAGCTTAGCCCATGGTCTTAAGGCATCTTTAATTGCCCTAAGCTTCCTACAATAAATATACATGGGGTTTCCAAAAAAATGATTAGCCCACACAGTTTTAATTATAGTATTAAATTCAGGATCACTGATCCATGAGTTATAAAATTTAAATCCTCTCTTTACATCATGGAGTTTCCTACCAAAGGATATGATCAGAGGGGAGTGGTCTGAAAGAATAGAAGGTGGAAGAAATGTGGTTAGCTCAGGCCAGGCAGATAAGGCTTTGTAATTTGAGAAAGAGTGATCAATGTTAGAAAAAGTTCTAACACCACTTCTGGAACGATTGTTCCAAGAAAAAATGGCACCTTCCCTATGTATAGGAATGAGAGAAGAATCATAAATAGCAGAGTTTAATGGATAAATGTCTTTTAGCATGAGAGGATGACCTCCTTGCTTGTCGGACAAGGCAAGACAGCAGTTGAAATCGCCAAGAATTATCCAAGGATGCGATTCCTACCTTAAAGCAGGTATGAAGCTGAGGAGAGATTGTCTTGTGGCTAGAGAGTTCGAGGCATACACAAAGGAAATGTAAAAGGAGGCTGGGGGAGAAAGATACTTGGCATGAAAGTGCATAATCTGAGCAGTGGAATGAATAAGGTCAAGAGATAAGACAGAAGGGTTATGAAGAATCATGATGCATCCATAGCTAGCTTCAAGAAGATTATGTGACAAGGTCCAGGTTGGGTTGACATAATTAGCAGCTGAAATCGTAAGGGGGAGATTAAGTTTAGTTTCAAGAATAGCAAAAATAGACAAATGATGCTCAGAGATTAAATGTTTCACATGGTCCAACTTGACAAAGTTGTGACAGCCTCTAATGTTCCATGTACCAATGTTGTGCAGCATAATTAAACTAGATTTTGGTGAGAAAGTTCTCTCATGCTCCTTGTTACAGGAGGTTCTGACTGGATGAGACGCGATTTTGTTTCAATAGATTTCTTTTGTTCTTATAGCTGGCATTTGAAAGAGTAGCACGATCAATTTCTACGTCTTCACAAGGAATCAAGGGCGGAGATTTCCATCCAGGAATTGATCCAATGAAAACATATGGTGGACCCGATGTTGTTAGTTTTGAATTCAAAGTAGGAGAAAGTTGTGGGTTTGGTAGAGGTTGAGTTGATGATTTCATTGATATTACCATTTCAGTTATCTGTCTTTGTAGGGACAGACAGAAGAGAACATCCTGATCATTATCAGTGTGGGGAAGAAAATTATCTTGAGATGAGGGTTTGGAGTTATTCAATGAAACATCAGTTCCATGGTGGTTCATGCTAATTTCGGGTTGTTTGGTTGACATAAGGGGACCGGGATCAGCAGGCAAAGTGTATGTATCATGCACACCTGATATACACCATATATCAGTGGTATCTTTGTGAACAGAGCCTAATGGTAATTCAGTTCCATCATTCTTATTTCGTTTAGCTGAACTCTGAACCCGCTCATTGTTGTCCACCTCCTCAATATGAGAATCCATATCTTCCATGTGTTCCTTCTCACAATTAACTTCATTCACTTCACATGCATCATCATTTAACTCAATCAGCACATCAAATCTATTAGTGGAAGGATGACCAAAATGTTCCTTACTTGCCACACAAGGTTGTGATTTCCTTGTAATGATCTCACGTTCACCTGGGAAATCCAATCCTTTTTGCTTTTGTTCAGCGCTGGAAACAAAATGTTCAGCAACTGGATGCTTGATTGCATTCAAATCAGTGATTTCACTATGGGAAAGTTCTTTAGTATTACTCTTTCTTTTTGCTACTTTCTGCCATACTTGTTTATTTCTCTTTTGTACTGTGACTACTCCAATGTCTGGTTTTACTACTTTCTGATTTATACTCATAATTCCAGCACCATCATTTGATTTAACAATAACTGTACCAACTTTCAGGCATGAACTGCCTAGATGACCAAACTCCTTACATTCATTACATATGTCAGGCCTCCACAAATAATTAACTTATCCATCGAATAATTTGACTGGGAACTCATCGACTAAATTTCGATCAGGTGATACATCGACAAGACATTTTGCATATCCGATCCTCTCAAGCTTCTCAGTGGACGTGTCCATGCATAAAAGCTTTCCAATTCTTGAAGCCAACCAATTGATACCAATATATGACCAAGCATAGATAGGGATGTTGGAGAGTTTTAGCCATACAGGAACAGATCGTATAGTACTGCAACTATTACCTATTGTTGGATCCCAAGCTTTAACAATGAAGATCTTTTTCCTAAGGAAGATAGGATCAACTTCCAGAATTCTCCTTCTGTCCTCCGCACAAGACAGATTGAAAAGGAACAAACTTCCATCAGATTTAACTACAATCTCTCCCTTCAACTTCCACAGTTTTTTCAAATGATTGATAACAGTGAGATATGATAGAGGTTTATCAAGAAAAAATCCCACCAACCACTCACTCCAAATTTCAGATCCAGCCTTAACTACAACATCAGGTGGAACGAGAGCTTGTCCATCAAAAACAAGGGGAAAATCAACTGGCGAATAATGAACAGCGTTGCGGGGTTTGGTTTTGAAGAGAGAGGACCAAGAATTGACCGAAGGCTGAGGGATGGCTGGGTTAAGCGGCGGGGGAACAGGGGGAGGTAAGGCTGGTGGAGAAGAAGGTAAGGGACAGAGACGGGACGATGGTGATTGATTAGGAGATGGTAAGGTAGGAGCAGGAAGAAGGACAGTTTGAAAAGATGGGGAGAGGGGCGGGTCAAAGGCGGGAACAGCCATTACAACCAACCAAATCTTAATTTTACTTCTATTTCGTAATTTAAGAAATCTTATTTATGATCCAGTATAATCAATTTTATATTTATTTTCCAAATCCCCTTTTTATTCTCCCAAACTATTTAAAATCCTGAATTAAAAAAAACTTTTATATTTAAAACAAGTATCACTAAGGAATTATTATTTAAAATCCTATATATACATTATTCCAAATCTCTATTTACAATATTCTGAAATAATTAAGTACTAATTTAGAGTCAAACTGTTTATTTTACCCAAATTCATTTTTTTTAATTAATCCAAAATTCCCTATAAATATTTCACTACCAAATTTCTTTTTAATTTCTTTCCAAATTAAAAACATATATTTATGGTATTTTTAAAAATACCAAAATCTAGAGCAGTATTACCATAGCATTAAATAAATTCAAATCACACTATAATCTATCACAGATTATTCAAACATACCATATATAACTATATATGAAAATAAATTCAACAGTTTTGAGGAATCCAGTTGGATCCCTCCAACCTGTTTTCCTGCATCCATAGATGTTAATACAACATAAAAATACCAATTCCGCTTCGAGGTGGGATATCACGGTAATATAGTGTAACGACCCGTAAATTTTATTGGTTTTATAACGTAATTACTGAAATTTTGCTTGAAAATATATAATTAAATTTTGAATTGAAAATTTGATATTTGGAATACATCTATTTTAACATAGCAACTGGTAAATTTTTATTGAAAAATATGAAAGTTAATTCAGCTGTGTAATTTTCAGTTTCTATATTAAATCAGTTGAAATTAAATGAAAATAAAATATTTTTGAAACCTGAATATTTTTATATAAAAAAATTGTAAATTTATTTCTGAGTGAGACGTCGTAATTCGTTTCATCAAATTACGACTTCTCTAGCCCCGTTTATCTTATTTTCAACAGTTTAGCGGCAGTTTGGCAGCGAATATCGACTTTTTATAGGATGATCGTATCGCTGATATCTGTGCACCATTCTGATCGTCTCGTCGTGCTGATCTCTACAGCATATTCATTTGTGCATTTCAGAGTTCGTAATACGACGAAATCGGTAAACCGATCAGTCGTAATCGGTACCGATTTTGAATGTCCATTCCTTTGCCTAGCCGTGACAAAATAAATGGACGCTAGCCTTAAATATTCCCCAGAATTCAATGTTGTGACTGTTATTATTCCTTATGTCACTTTATAGCATGTTGTTCGTTCACTTTTCTATCTGTCCATTTCTTTTGTCTTCTTTATTCTGAAAACGTTAAGAAGAAAAGAAAAATAAATAAATATACATATAATATATATAACGTAAAGTTTATCTGCTTTCTGAACCTGTTCATCATCTTTTAAAGCCTCGTTCTCTCTCATTATTTGTTCCGTTCGAAAAAATATATTATTTAATACAATGCTTCATATATATTTGCTGTCACTTATTTGACCATTCCTATTTCCTTTTACCTCCTCCCTGCTCTCCTCTGTTTCTTTTGAAAAAAAAAATTATAAAAAAATTAAACATTGCCTGAAACCACACAACTCCACTTCCCATCATGTTCGCTCTTCCACCCTCCATGCTAGCCGCCACCACACAAAAGAAAACCATCACTTATCTTTCGCCTGAAGCAAGCCTACTACCATTCCCTCCTTTTCACGTTCACCAAACCTCACCACTTCACCGCAAACTATCTGGCCTTCCTGCCATTCGCTTACAATCACGAGCCTCCACCATTGCCGATCTCACCAACCACGCAACCACTCTCCACAAACGCAGCCGACCCTACAGCACAAACCCACGCCATTTTCTCCATCACCCGACAAGTTGTGCTCGTCAACCTTGCCTCCCCTAAACCACGTGCACAACCACCCCCTCCCGAAGCAATCACCGAACCCCTGACATCCCGCGTCTTCTTCTAGCACCCTTGCATCACCATGCGATCCAGCCATCACCCTTGTTTTTCCATCACCAGAGCAACTGCTGAACACCCCAAGTCTGTTGTTCTATGTCGTTTGTATAAGGTATATATATATATATATATATGCAGTTGTTCGCATATACATATATGTGCTTTATTATAGCTATGTTCTTCCTTTGTCCTATTCTTGTTTTAGTTTATATATTAGCTTTTATATATTTTCGGTGTTACATGTAAAAGTTTTATAAACTATAATCTGTTGTTGCTTTTCAAAATATATATGAAGCTATAATATATAAGTGATATATATAAAAGTTTGAATCAGAGAATTGGACTGTCCAAGCTCCTCTATTACATGGTATACATATGTATTGATTTAAGTAAAATATGACATAGCTATTTTGATTTTAATTTATGTATTTTCAATTTAAATTTTGATTTTTTTATATACGATGTTGTTTTGTAGTTTTATACAGTTTATAAGATTTTAAGTGTATTCGAAAAATTTTAGACTATATTTTAAGTGTACTATTATTTTAAAAAAAAGGGAAGAAGAGTTATATACATTGCACACGTATATATATTGGTACTTATGTATCTTGTTCTAGTGAAATTACATAGTTTGTTTTGTTTTGATATATATATATATATATATATTTATGTGTGCTAAAAAATTTATACTGATTTTTAAATATGTACATAGATATTTTATTTTATTTTGATATGTGTTTCAATGGAATATTGGTTTTACATATAATATATATATTTTATTTTGTTGTGTTTTAAATAAAAAATTTTGATTTTTATAAAAATAATATATATATATATAGATTTAATAATAGGACGAAATAAAAATTGTATATATTTATATTCGTTTCTCATCGAATCCAGTCTATCGTGCTTGTTTTGTCTCGCCGCCATCCAGAATTGGTCGCACCAGCTTCTTGCTTTCCTTCGTGTGTGTGTCCGTGTCCGGATACGTGTAGGCGTCGTGTCCATTTCATATTGTTCTCTAACCTCGAAAGGCGAGCAATGACTCACGATTAACATTCTTATAGTTAGTAAATTTGATTTCACTTGAAACGATAATTGAAATATGCTATTAAATTTGAATTGCTAGTTATTTAATTGTTAAATATGATATGCCATTATCTGCAATTATTCACCTGTGACATCTGACACCATCACCTACTGTTTATATTATAATTAAATTTATCACTGATGATATATGCATGTTGTTGATATGTTATATTTTTGTCATATTTGTTCTCACCTTGCAAGTTCCCTATTAGTTTAGAAATCCCTATGGGTTGAAATGATACATACCTGAACGATTTTGTAGAATAGGGGAAAATCGTTATGGGTTGAAATGATAAACCCAAGCGATTTTCATTGATTATGAATTTTGGGATTGCGGGTTGAAATGATATATACCCGTAGATATTTAAATTGCGGATTGAAATGATAAATATCTGTATCACTTGACCATAGGATAGAAAATTATATACGGACACCGTTGGTCTATATTTTGAAAATGATTTCCAAAGTTTTGAAAGAAAATATATGGTTTTAATAAATATTGATTTTTAAATATAATATATATATGCTATTTTTATATGTGTACAAAATCTAGATTTTTAAAATAATATGTTTTAGAACTTATAATTTATAAGTCAGTCTTTAAAATATAATTTTTAAGATTTTTCTTATAATTTTATTATTTTAAAAATATATAAAAATAGATTTAATACAAAATACATTTAATAATAAGATTAAATTTAATGAAAATTTAATTTTATTAGTATATAATATGTTTAAGCATTTATTTAAATTTATATTAATATTTATCATAGATTTTTATAACATTAATAATAAAGGTTGGAAAGATAAATTAATGTTGACTTGGAATTTAAATTGGTTAATGTTGTGCCTAATTTTGGTACAAACACTTTGATGTTTTCACTAAGAAAACACAGTTTTTCTCCTGCTCATTGGATCTACTATCGATATCGGATTGCACAAATCTAAGAAGAAGATCCAGATCTCAAAGATTAAAGTTCTTTCAGCCTATTCAGATTTGCATCAAGTCTAGGAAAGAGCTTCGCCATCTACCATGATTAACACAAGGACTACTTCTACAACTGTAGATCCAGAAGGACGGGATAGACAGAATCCTGTACAACTGCTCTGACTGACCAGAATGCTTTCAGACCATCAGATCTGCAAGGCCCTATTACCAGGGAAGAATTTTAGATGCTAATGCAAGAACTGGCTCAAAGCCGCCAGCAGCTCACTCAACAGCTGCGTGCTAATGCGGAATTGACCAACCAGCTAAATCGTCAAAGACGAAGGAGATCCAGAAGGGATCAGGCTTCCTATTCATCCATCGAGAGTTCAGCCTCTTCTGATTACCATCAAAGATCCACACGCCCGCGACTGGATGGAAGTTACACACAGGCCACTGGGCATCAACATATATTGAGTCTTGGGCAACCGAGAGTTGGCCCATCAACCAGCCATCAGACTGGACCCTCCTCCCGAGGAGGCGCTACCACACACCATATTACTGATAACCGTACTGCAACAGCTACTGATTTGGGAGTTAACGCTCAGAACCGAACGGATCCGACCCACCATCAACGCAACCATACTCCTGAGCCTTACGTCCCCGAGGACATAGAACCAAGGAGGCGAGACATGGACCGTTGACAGCGACCGGTCCATCCTCGCATTGTGGAACCCGACCACACCTTAGCCCAACATTCTTAAAATGTCCAAATGTCCGACCTGCCGACAATGATCCGTCAAATGATCCGTGAAAGTTAGGGTCTTAGCAATGACGACTCGAGAATCTCCTGGAGTCATACCCCTTTTACTGATGAGATACTCTATGCTGAACCATCTCGGCGATTCAGGATGCCGACTTTACCCGTTTATGAAGGGAGCTCAGATCCTAATCAACATATCTTGAAATATGAATGGTTGATGAATGCTGCACGAGCGGATGACGCAGTTAAGTGCAGAAGCTTCCCGATCTCTCTAGGGGGCATAGCGACTATGTGGTTTACCCAACCGCCACCTCGATCTATCTCATGTTTTGATCAGTTGGCAACAAAGTTTATTGAGCAATTTCGTATGCATTTCGCAAGACCAAAGGATGTTAATACTTTATCTAGTGTCACTCAAGCTCTTGGAGAGACACTTAGGCATTATTTAGAGAGATTTCATGCTACATGCGCTTAGATCGGCAACCCAAATGATAACTCTATTCTTATGGCACTGACTAAGGGGATTGATCCCGATTCTGAGTTCGGCAACTGGTTGGCTGGAAAACCCCCTGCATCATTGGACCGTTTCTATTCCAAGCCAGCCCAATTCTTGCAAAACAGTCTAGGAAGAAGGATGATGTAGGGCCTAGTATGGAAGGAATTCAGAGTAATATTGCCGTTAAACAATCTGGGCAGAGCTCCGGGAAAGTGCAATTGAACATCCAGAATAAACAAAATCAGCAGAAAAGCAATGGTAACCAAAATAGAAAACGGGATCAGAATCGTGGTCCATGATGCAGGGCTCCTATGTTTGATAATTATACTCCTTTGAATATGTCGCTGGAGAATGTGTATTTACAGACCTGCAATACTATTCAGTACAAGAAATCTGCTCCGAAACAATCATCGGAAAAACCGATTGAGACAGGAAAGTTTTGTAGATTCCATGAAAGCTACGGCCATAACACAAATGAGTGCCATCATTTGCTGGATCTTATTGAAAAGTTGATATGTGAAAGGAAGTTAGAACAGTTTGTGCGGGCCCATCGAATTAGAACCATACACCGAATCAGGCTAGACAGGAGGAACCCGCTCGTACTGGCGGGAGGTTGGTAATAAATACTGTTAGTGGTGGTCCTCATCCAGCAGACCGAAGCTGGAAGGAAATGGAGTCGAATGCTAGCTCTATCAGGCATGCGGACTTTGAATGTTGTAGTAATTCAGAAGATGGGGCTCTGGCCAAGCAACAAAGAACGATGGCAGATGACATCATATTTCAAAGTCGGGATGCTGACAGGATCGAAGCCCCCACTATTGATCCACTTGTCATATCAGCTCAGGTAGGTCCTGCTTGGATGAAGAGGATCTTGGTAGACAGTGGAAGTTCTGTGAATATATTCTTCAAGCGAGCTTATGACCAGATGAAAATGGAAACTAAAGACTTGAAGCCGTGTTTGTCCCGTATTCTTGGCTTCAATGGGAGTGCAAATATACCAACTGGAGTGGTGGAATTGCTAATAGAGTTAGGAATTGGAGAACACCGGAGAGTCTGGATACTATAGTTTGTTGTTTTGGATATTGACTCGCCATATAATGCTTTCTTGGGCCGACCGACCCTAGCTGAGTTCAGGGATGCTATTGCTCCATGGTGTTTGACTCTAAAGTTCCCCACCGATCGTGGAGTTGGAGTCGTTCAAGGAGATCAGGCTGCTGGATGAGCCTGTTATGTTGTTGAACTCCGCGAGGCGCAGCGAAAAGAGAAAGGAAAGGGCATAGAGGAATCTCTCTACGTCCGTTTTGTTGATAATTGACAATTGATGCCTGGGCCTATGCCTGGGCACCCCAACCAATTCCAAAGAGATCTTGACCCGAGAGACACCGAAAGTGAAGAGGAAAGTAAAGACAGCCAAGCTTCTCCGGCCGAACTGACAATCGATGTTCCGATTGATGATAGCGATGATTCTAGAACGATAAAGATTGGATCTCGGTTAAGCCAACAAATGCAAGAGGAATTGGTTTAATTTCTCCAGGCAAACCTAGACGTGTTTGCCTGGACACATTCTGACATGTGTGGAATCTCGCCGGACATCGCGAGCCACGCATTGAACATTGACCCACGGCACGTCCCGGTCCAACAAAAAAGGCATCGTATGGATCCAAAGAGATCTGCCGCCCTTAAGGAAAAAGTAAACAAGCTTAAATTGAATGGATTTATTCGAGATGCATTATATCCGGAATGGGTGTCAAATCCTGTACTTGTCCTAAAGCCAAATGGAAAATGGAGAACGTGCATTGATTACTCTGATCTGAATAAAGCCTGCCCTAAAGACAGTTTTCTACTTCGTCGAATTGATCAACTCGTAGATTCTACGGCCGGGCATGAACACTTATCCTTCATGGATGCGTATTCCGGCTACAATCAAATACCAATGTACTTACCCAACCAGGAGCATACGAGCTTCGTAACCAATATGGGACTTTATTGCTACAAGGTTATGCCTTTTGGACTCAAGAATGCTGGCGCAACTTATCAATGATTAGTTAATCGAATGTTCGCCAATCAGATTGTAAAAACCATGGAGGTATACGTGGACGACATGCTAGTCAAGTCATGATTCTCCACTGACCACATCAAAGACCTGGAGTCAGTGTTTAATATTCTCCGAGAATACAGAATAATGTTTAATCCGTTGAAATGTCATTTTGGGGTCGCATCAGCAAAATTCCTTGGGTTTATCGTCAACGCTCGAGGAATCGAAGCCAATCCCGAAAAGATCTGGGCGATCAGAAATCTTGAAACTCCGAGAACTATAAAACAAGTCCAAAGCCTCAACGGGAAAGTAGCAGCAC
The DNA here is from genome assembly GCA_030737815.1 of Allium fistulosum. NCBI lineage: Eukaryota > Viridiplantae > Streptophyta > Magnoliopsida > Asparagales > Amaryllidaceae > Allium > Allium fistulosum. The sequence goes on from CM060903.1 coordinate 539,511,356, forward strand.
TGAGCAGGTTCATTTCAGAATCTACGGACAAATGCATTCCCTTCTTCGGTCTGATCCGAAAAGGGAAACGGAATTTTGAATGGACTACGGAATGTGAGGGCGCATTCCGAGCATTAATTCAACATCTCTCCACACCACCATTTTTGTCAAAGCCTATCGATCACGAGAAATTGTACGTTTACTTGGCGGTATCAGAAAACGCAATCAGCACTACCCTAATTCAGGAGGAAGACCGAATACAAAAACCGGTCTACTATATTAGCAAACGGCTAACTAGAGCAGAGAGAAATTATTCGAAGCTAGAGAAATTGGCTTATTGTCTTGTTATTACCTCGAGGAAGCTCCGTCCATATTTCCAGGCTCACCCAATCACCGTTTAAACCGACCAGCCGTTACGACAGGTCCTTACGCGGCCTGAGACGTCTGGTAGGTTACTCAAATGGAATATCGAGTTAAGTCGGTTTGACTTTACCTACACTCCAAGGCAAGCCATTCAAGGACAAGTCCTAGCAGATTTCATAGCTGAATTTACCATCCCAAAGGACTTGCCCGAAACTAGTGAATCTCCCAAGTATATTTGGAAACTTCATATAGATGGTGCATCAAATGACCGATGCTCAGGAGCAGGGGTCGTCCTTGAAACTCCTGAAGGTCGATCTATATGCTATGCTCTAAAGTTCAACTTCCGTGCAACTAATAACGAAGCCGAGTATGAAGCCCTACTGGCTGGATTGAAACTTGCCAGAGATCTAAGAATCATTGCTGTGGAAATTTATTGTGATTCACAATTGGTGGTGTGTCAAGTCAAAGGGAATACTAGGCCAGAGACCGAAGACTGACTGCTTACCTTGCTCGGGTTCAGGAAATATTAAATCAGTTCGATTACTATGCTATCTACTGCATACCCCGAGAGCACAATCAAAAGGCTGATTCATTAGCTAAGTTAGCCAGCACAGGCGAGGCACAACAAATGAGACTAGTTCCCGTGGAGACATTAGCTTCCCCGAGCATCGACCGAATGGAGACAGATTGGATATTTGAGGTCGTTCGGGATAAGGAGTCATGGATGACTCCGTTCAGAAATTATCTCGAGCATGGAACCCTACCAGAGCGCAGGAGTGAAAAGAGACAGATTCTTTGAAAAACTTCATAGTTCACTATTCAAAATGGAGTTATGTATAGAAGAGAGCACTCTGTTCCTTTACTTTGGTGTATCGCTCACGATGAAATCAAACGAGTGTTGCATGATGTGCATGAAGGAGAATGTGGCGATCACACTGGGGGGCAAGCCCTTACCAAGAAAGTGCTCAGATATGGATACTATTGGCCAACCGTAAATCGCGATGCATCAGATTACGCCAGAAAGTGCGACAAATGCCAGAAGCATGCTCGGATTCCAAGGGCCCCACCTACCGAAATAACTCAAATGGTCAGTCCATGGCCGTTTGCAGTATGGGGCATTGACATTATTGGCTCTCTACCTCTGGCCAAAGGTGGTGCGAAGTACGCCATCGTAGCAGTTGATTACTTTACCAAGTGGGCGGAAGCTGAACCCCTTGCTACAATCAAAAAAAAAGAAGGTGATCAACTTTGTAGTGCACAACATCATCTGCCGATTTGGTCTTCTACATACTATCATCACTGATAACAGGACCCAGTTCGACAGTGTTGAGTTTAAGGATTTCTGTCAACGATTCCACATTCAAAAGAAATTCTCCGCAGTTGCACACCCTCGAGCGAATGGACAAGTCGAACTTCTTAATAAAGTTATAAAGTCTATTCTGAAGAAGCGATTGGAAAAGGCCCGGGGCAAATGGGTCAATGAACTTCCTATGGCTTTATGGGCATACCGAACAACCCACAAGTCTGCAACCGGCCACACTCTGTTTTCTCTTTCTTATGGTTCAGAAGTCGTTATTCTAGTCGAATTAGAAGTGCCTTCTCATCGTGTGACATACTACGATCCAAAGATAAATGCTATATTTCTTGCTGAATCCCTGGATTTATTGGATGAGAAGCCTGAAGAGGTTGATTTGAGGGCAGCTGCATACCGAAGCCGAGTCGCCCGGTTATATAATGCCAAGGTCCGACCCCGAACCTTTGAACTCGACGATCTCGTCCTTAAGAGAATTTATCCGGTCCCTTCGCATATGAAGCCAACTTGGGAAGAACCGTATGTTATTGAACGAAAGCTCGGAGATGGCACATTCAAGTTAATGACCGTTGACGGTCTCACTCTTTCGAGAGCCTGGAACAGCGAAAGTCTTCGTCGCTACTACACATGACAGTCTCTGTTTATTTATTCAGTTTATTTCTCGTTTGCAATTTGTTTCTGCATTTCAAAATTTGAATTTGTAATAAGGCAACCGACTTTGCCGTATTTTCTTATTTCAGCAATAAAATGCAATCTCTTCGAGCCAGAGCTGTGATTTATTGAATGCATCATGCAACTATCATTATGCACGGAGAGCTAAATTCCACCCAACGGTGGAATTTATTCAAATAGGGAGTGACTGTGATACGACCGGTTACTCGCTAGATGATACCCGAACTCGGGGACAAGTCATCGCACTAAAATCAAAAAAGGATTGATACACGGAAATCCTTTAACCAACTCCAGATTCCCAGAGTGTGAACTGGAGTATAAACTTACAAATACGATTTCGAAGAGGGTGGATCCGTCCACCTAACGACTTTGCTCGTACCTTGACCAAGTTTAAGGAGGATGGATCCGTCCATCTAACGACCTCACTTGTTAACTCAGAGTGGATGTGAACCGACCATCCACAATCCTGATAAATTCGTCGTTCCCAGAGTGCGAACGAAATCCTAAAGCCTGAATAGATGTGACGGGCCATCTTTCGACTAACTCCAAATTCCAAGAGCGTGAACTGGAGTATAGATATTAACTAACTCTGGATTCCCAGAGTGCAAACCGGAGTGTCAACATAAACACCAACTCCAAATTCCCAGAGCGCAAATTGGAGTATAAACGTCAACTCTAAGTCCCCGGAGCGTGGTTAGAAAGTAAATGCAAATCGGATGTGACTAACCACCCACGAATCCATCTAAAGTCCCTAGAGTGCGGACATCGTTGCAAACATTAAGCGGGTGTGACTGACCAACCGTGAAAATGACTTAAGTCCCTGGAGTGTGGACATTGTTATCCCGCCTTTTGGCAAGGCCGTGACACCAAGAAACTGACTAGAAATCAATGACAATCCGTCCTGAAAATTAGTTACATCACAAGAACACTGTGGATATCAATGAATTTTGTCCGAGTCCGGATCTGGCTACAATTAGCAAGACATGACAAGCGAAGCCATAAGAGTCAACATTCCAAATTTCAAGTCAATCCGAATCTGTGTGCTCAAGATATGATCAAGTTGGAGAAAATAGCCTCATTTCGTATCAATCATTACACCTCAGTCCGACTCCATCAACTCCGTATCGATACGAACAGTCACTGCTTCGTATCCACAAAGTTACCCCAAGTTTGAATCCATCAGTGCAACCTCTGTTCGAATCCATTTGCATTCGCATCGATCAGAAGCAAATTAGCCTCGCGCTTACCTGGTTCGTATCCCTCAAGTTAAAGCCACTTCGAATCCATGAAGCTACTCCACTTCGTATCCCTCACGTTAAAGTCCTTCGAATCCATGAAGTCACTCCACTTCGTAGCCATCCAGTGACCCTGCTTCGAATCCATCCCATTGCAACGACTTCGTATCGATCGACTATTATATATTGCGATCGATACGAACGAACATCTGTTCGAATCCATTCCCTCGAACCCACTAAGTCAAAGCGGCGAAAAACACGAAGTCAATCCAGTCGACTCGGAGTGAAAAGTGGATTGACCCAGGAAATGCGCACCACGTCATCGCAAAGGCACGTGAGGCCATCGAGTCCAGCCTATCGATTCGAACGAATCGAGTCGGAGCAAGCAAACTGCCAAAGGATGACAATTCAAATCGACCATATCTCGCAATCTACAAATCCAAATGCTATGAAATTTTCACAGAAGCTTGAACACATGTTGAAGAATGTCCACACCAAATTTCAGCTCGATTGGATGATTTCTTGATCGATTCGAATGGACTTCGAATCGATCCCAAAGTGGGCCCTGATTTCCTAAGAGCGGGCATGTGGGACCCCTCACGTGCCAGAACTGGTCTCCCGAGATTTAGGCGAAATATCAGCCTCCTACACCTATAAATAGAGCCCCTGGTCATTCAAAAAAGTGGTCAGACAATTTTAGGAGCTAAAAGCGCCTAGACTCTGCCAGATTTACTCAGAATCACCACTACTTCCTTAGATTTAGATTATTAAATCAGTTGTACTACATCAGAAGAAATTGGAATCATCAAGTGAACATCAATAAAATCATCAACTTCAGAGTGGACGTAGGCAAGATCGCCGAACCACTATAAATCTTGTGTCATTTACTGCTTTCATCTAATTTTTCGTTGAGTTCTTCATTTTTATTCTCTACATATTTGATATTTGTGATCTGTAATTGCGAACTGGTGCTTTCACGACATTCGGGGTTTGTGACCAATTTTGGCGCAAACACTTTGGTGCTTTCACTGAGAATTGAACTAGCACCCGCTACACAAGATTTGAAGTTCAGATCTGAAAGCTTGGAGATTTGAAAGACAATGACCCGACAAACAAGTAGAAGGCAAAGAGCTGAGAGAAGTCAGCATGAAGGAAGTCAAGAGGCTTCCTCAAGGGCAAACCAGGCATCGATCTTCATCACCAGGGAAGAGATGGAGACAATGATGAAGAGGCAGGAGGAAATGATCCAGAATTTGCTTTAACAGATTGGACAACTTGGAGCGCAAAATCAAGGAGCAACCAGAGTGCAAAATGGAGCAGGACCATCTGGCGCAGCGCCGGAGCTGGGGGGCATACACTTAGAGCACGTTGATCCGAACCTGGGAAGAGACACAAGGACATCCGAGCAACCTGGCAGCAATAGAGGGATGAACGCTCAGCTAGGGGGGCAAACACCCGAAAGCTCACACGGACTCGGGGGGCAGATCGAAGGTAGTGAACGAGGACTACAGCTTGGAGACAACGATAGATTGGCAGAGATGGTCAGGCGAGCCATTAGAGGTGGATTAGTTAACAGAGATCTTGAAGACGTGAACAGGAGTCCCTTTTCTCCTGCGATTAGGTTGGCTAGGAACCCACCAGAATTCAAATTGCCAACTGTGGAAAGGTATGATGGGAGGACGGATCCTGCGGTCCATCTAACGAGGTATATAAGGCACATGGAAGTGCTGGGGGCATCACAGGAAGTCATGGCCCGGTGCTTTCCATTGTATTTGACAGACATAGCAGCTTTATGGTTCAGACAGCTAGAGAGCAGCTCCATTGGGACATGGACCGATTTGATTGAGAAATTTATGAGGCAATTCAGGGTTCACATTTCAAGACCCAAGAATGTGATGAGTTTGGCAACGCTAAAGCAAAAAGCTGGGGAATCTTTGAGGAATTTCCTGACGCGATTCAATGCGGCAGCGGCATCGGTGGATCGGCCAGATCCATCCATGGTTATGATGGCAGCTGTGTCCGGAGTAGCTGACGGCACAGAATTAAAAAATTCACTAACTAAGGATCCGCCTATGGACCTAGGAGAATTCTATCACAAGGCAGAAAAGTTTTTGCGATTGGAAGACGCTAATGCTGAAAGAGAAGAAGGAGAGGGAATAGAAGTTTATGCAATTAAAGACAAAAAGCCTCTCGAAAAGGACTCAGGCAAGGATAAAGGAAAACGAAAGACTGAGGATAGTGGTGACGGGCCAAAGCGACTACGGAGAGAACCACGATTCACCACCTACTCAAAGCTGAATGAGAGTTTGGAGCGAATCTACCGAGATACACGAGAGCAAGTTCCCTACCGTAGGCCAATACGAAGGGACCCCACTGTTGACGAGAGGAAATCAGACAGATATTGCTTGTTCCATGAACTGAACGGTCATAACACTAACGACTTTAGACATCTGAAGGATGAGGTGGAAGGGCACATCAGGAATGGTATGCTACTTCAGTATGTGAGAAGGCGAGCTCCAGCAGTGGAGCCCGAGCGACCACCGTCTACATCAGCTAGGAGTGACCCTGAGCCGGGACACCGTATGGTTATCAATCAATTGAAATAACGATGAACAAGTCGTAAACCTCTCACCAACACGGGTAAGTCATTTACACATGTGCGAGATCACGAGCGGTCCATAGGCATGCTCTGAATGACTATTAACCCTATCGTTATGGGAGTTTACACTTTGACATCCTTGCTTTGCTTTTGTTTCATCTTGATTTGAACATTTGAACTTGATTTTGTTTAACATTTCTGCTAAAAAACTTATTCTCAATGAAAAAATGCTACTTGTGATTTCATAACGGCTAAGCCACTTACACATGTACGAGATCGCGAACGGTCCCTAGGCATGCTCTGAGATGGCGATAAACCGTTGCAACAAACAATCCGGGAATTCACCCGAACGTGAAACCTGGTATCGATGATGCTAAGTCCCCCCCGGGCACATACAATTCACCACGAATGGCACCCGACCTCGAACGGTCACAATTTGCCTCGTATGGCACCCAACCTCGAACGGTCACCATCCGCCTCGAACGGCACCCGATCGCGAACGATCACAATCTGCCTCGTATGGCACCCGACCTCGAATGGTCATCATACGCCTCGAACGACACTCGACCACGAACGGTCACAACTCGCCTCGAACGGCACCCCTTACCTCAAATGGCTTGATCGCGAATGGTCGTCATTTAGGGCCATATAGAAATGATAGATCGCAAAAGGTCGCATTCCACCTCAAATGGCTAGATCGCGAACGGTCGTCATTTAAGGTCATATAAAACTGTCAAACTCTTCGCAGGTTGTACCATAGGTCATCAATAGGATATGAACATCCAACTTATGGAACTACAAAACACACCTTCCTATCGCAAGGCATGTTTTGAGGGGCAAATGTTATCTGGCAAGGCCGTGACACCAAGAAACTGACTAGAAATCAATGACAATCCGTCCTGAAAATTAGTTACATCACAAGAACACTGTGGATATCAATGAATTTTGTCCGAGTCCGGATCTGGCTACAATTAGCAAGACATGACAAGCGAAGCCATAAGAGTCAACATTCCAAATTTCAAGTCAATCCGAATCCGTATGCTCAAGATATGATCGAGGCAAGTTGGAGAAAATAGCCTCATTTCGTATCAATCATTACACCTCAGTCCGACTCCATCAACTCCGTATCGATACGAACAGTCACTGCTTCATATCCACAAAGTTACCCCAAGTTCGAATCCATCAGTGCAACCTCTGTTCGAATCCATTTGCATTCGCATCGATCAGAAGCAAATTAGCCTCGCGCTTACCTGGTTCGTATCCCTCAAGTTAAAGCCACTTCGAATCCATGAAGCTACTCCACTTCGTATCCCTCAGGTTGAAGTCCTTCGAATCCATGAAGTCACTCCACTTCGTATCCATCCAGTGACCCTGCTTCGAATCCATCCCATTGCAAAGACTTCGTATTGATCGACTATTATATATTGCGATCAATACGAACGAACATCTGTTCGAATCCATTTCCTCAAACCCACTAAGTCAAAGCGGCGAAAAACACGAAGTCAACCCAGTCGACTCGGAGTGAAAAGTGGATTGACCCAGGAAATGCGCACCACGTCATCGTAAAGGCGCGTGAGGCCATCGAGTCGAGCCTATCGATTCGAACGAATCGAGTCGAAGCAAGCAAACTACCGAAGGATGACAATTCGAATCGACCATATCTCGCAATCTACAAATTCAAATGCTATGAAATTTTCACAGAAGCTTGAACACATGTTGAAGAATGTCCACACCAAATTTCAGCTCGATTGGATGATTTCTTGATCGATTCGAATGGACTTCGAATCGATCCCAAAGTGGGCCCGGATTTCCTGAGAGCGGGCATGTGGGCCCCCTCACGTGCCAGAACTGGTCTCCCGAGATTTAGGCGAAATATCAGCCTCATACACCTATAAATAGAGCCCCTGGTCATTTAGAAAAGAGGTCAGACAATTTTAGGAGCTAAAAAGCGCCCAGACTCTGCCAGATTTACTCAGAATCACCACTGCTTCCTTAGATTCAGATTATAAAATCAGTTGTACTACATCAGACGAAATTGGAATCATCAAGTGAACATCAATAAAATCATCAACTTCAGAGTGGACGTAGGCAAGATTGCCGAACCACTATAAATCCTGTGTCATTTACTGCTTTCATCTAATTTTTCGTTGAGTTCTTCATTTTTATTTCTCTACATATTTGATATTTGTGATTTGTAATTGCGAACTGATGCTTTCATGACATTCGGGGTTTGTGACTAATTTTGGCGCAAACAGACGTATCCTTGAAACTCAAGCAGGCGAGTCAGACCGCCGACATACGAATATGAATCCCCGAAGTGTGGATGCAATCGTCAATGGATGAGCGAGGGCAATTCGACCACTCGGATTAATTCATTTTAGCATCAATTCGACAACATTAAGCTCGATGATTTGAAAGCAGAGTGCAATTGCCACTTGATTTTACAATTCATCCCTGAAATTGGGGGCAGAACTTAAGCGTCAATCACTGATTGAGACAGTGCAGCATCGGAGTCCGGCTTGACGTTCAGTCATCACTCGTAGTCGTGATTTCAGGACTTAACGACTAAACTTGGGTCCAATCCAAAGGTCGAAACTCAACAAGTACACTGGACTGGAGTTCAAATGCTGGAACACTTAAGCAAATAAACAAAAATTGAATTAAAGACAAAATAGAATTTCATTTCAACTGTTTGTAAAGAAAACTAAGTACAAGTTTATCCAAAAAATTCTACTAGCAGGGGCCGAACCTGCATCTATACACGGCCGACAAAAACTAAAGAAATTCCTATATACTCAAAAATGAACCGAAGAGATGTGTCTATTCATTTTTCTTCTTCAGTTTCCTCTTCGGTGTAGAACCGTTGGAGCTGTCGTTTGGTTTTCTCTTTGAGCCAGTCGGGAGCATTATGTCAACATCCTCCTCCGAACTCAAATATATTGGAACACTTCATGCAGGCGGAGTCGGAGGGACAGGATCAACAGTAGGAGGTGGGGTAGGCATGCTTGTCTCAATGACCGTTCCTCCCGGAGATATCATTCGCAAAGGAGCCGGACCAGGTCCAGCCATTCCACTGCCAAAACCACTGCCCCGCGCGGCCTCTTCCATTTCAGCATTGATTTCAGCTATGATTTCCTCCTCATGAAGCATTTGTGCATCGTCAGGAACTCCCGCAGTTGGAGCCGAAGAGCTTGTCATTGGAACGCTTCCACCCATAACGAACGGTAAGTTTTCAAAGGGGTCACTGTGATGACTGAGGAGTTCCTCCATCATCTGCTCACCAAAAATAAGTGTGCTCCTCTGCGCCCAATCGGTCGGTGTCGTAGTGGCAGTCGCTTCAGTTATAATGGCCTCCTGCATATGATGCGGTTCTTGAGTTGCAGGAGGCGCAACCGGTGTAGCTTCAATCACTGGATAAAAACAAAGGAAGAACTGTTAATAATTACTTCAAGTAACGCTTCCGATTTCGGATAAGCATAGAGAATGTTCAGAGTACCTTCCTCGGTTTGGCTCGCGGGTGGCGGAACTGCCTCAGAGACTTGCTCGCGAGCTGGAGACATCTGCGGTTGATCCGGATTATAAGCAGGAACGGCTGAGGATCAACCGCAAGTGTGGGTTCGGGCTGAGTTGGCATGGGAGCTTCAGAACTTATATCATGATGCTCGACACCAGTACCTTCTCCAACTTCTAAATGCTAATCGCCAAGCTTCTCCTTCTCATATGAAATCATGGCGTCGTGGAGAACTTTCCACTCATCTTCGCTCAACACTCGGTTTTTGAGGTTGAACTCATCAATCGATTCAGCTTGGTGGGCAGCCTTTTCATCTTCTACTAATCGGCCCCAAGCGTTGTGTAGATGTGTCGGGTAATTATCGAGCTAGGCTAGATTTCTATGCTTCAAGACGTTAGCACTATAAACAATGAGGAGATCTTCAATATCAGCTTCTAGCCTAGACTCCGCCATTCAGACTTCCTCCTCGACCTTAGTCTCCACCTCCCGAACCTTAGCCGTTGCCGTATCTCATTCGTCCCGAAGCACAACGGCCTATTCACATGCTTCCTGGGCTGCTCTATTCGCATCATCCTTCTCCTTGATGATTTCAGAAAATTTAGCTTTAAGCTCAGCGATTTCTTTCAAAGCAGCATCCCGTTCAGTTGTGACAGTGATGTTCCGGTGGCCCATCTCTTCCACCAAAGCGAAGTGTGTATGCCTCATCCTCTCCATAGCCAAGTTCACCTCGTCGGCGTTTTTAGTGGCCTCTATCTAAATTTCCGAGATGATTCGGCTTCATCATTAAGCACTTGAATAATCCGGTCTTTTTGAGCAAGTTTAGTTTCTAGCTTCTCGACCATTTTTGCCCGCTCAAAGGCCACCTTTGATGCTTTTTCTGCAGCTTTCACCCACTCTTTGTACTGGGTATAGATGTCATGAATGTAATCATTCATTGTGTTCTCTGCATCCGATGGAATTCTCTATAAGTGAGGAGGGAAGATGTAGCTGTCGAAGCATATATTTGGAAAATCTTTCTTTAGCTGAGCAATTCTAACAGCCCCTTCCCTAGTAGGCTCACTGATAGCTTGTTCAGCGACGACTGGAGGCTCAACCTCAGTTCTGTGGCGTTGCGACTCAAGCTGAGAAGTTTGAAAAGATTGTTTGTGATGAGGGGGCTCTACCGGTTGTTTTCCTTGGCCTGAAGGTTGTGTGGGGAGTCGAGGGGGTGGAGAACGCGATCGGGATCGATATCTCTATTCTTTGTAATCCATGTCTCTATCCCTCTCGTAGCGTTCCTAACTAGAATAACCGCGATCGCGGTTTCTATCATCCTCCCTCCGATGGGACTCATAATACGAGCTCGATGATTGGCGCGTTGAGTGGAGACTGCCGAGCATAGACTCTCTCCTATTCATCGTGCCTGTAAAGTAAAAGAAGAATGGAGTTAGTGAATTCTCAAAACAGGCAACTTAAGGATGGAAACCGTGTAGTGTCGTGAAGTGTATATGTGTGTGCGACCCCCCGACTAACCAGTAATGTCGGCCGCACTGATGGGTAGAGACTCGCTTAAATCTAGAGCACTTTGGAGCCCCTCCAATCCGGTGTCGTGTTGAAGTGACACGTAGTCCGGAATCGGAATATCAGCAAGTCCTTCAAAAGGATTCTCTACTGGCGAGGGAGGAGCCTCCGAAATTCTAACGTCGGAGGCTGTCAGAGATACAATTATAGATTTCCATCCCAAAGATTTATGACGTTTGTGTGCAACTGCCAGGCCTTTTCTCTTTCCCTCTGAACCCTGAAGACTGTCAGAAGGCCCAGCCACGTGTTCGTCATTCGTAGGTGTATGTTCTTCATCACCTTCCTCAGCAATTACGACCCTGGGCGCTTTGCGCTTTACCCGCTTCGTCGGGGCCGCCCTCAGCGTTCCTTCAAGCCTTATGCTTTGGTTTCGTTCAATAAGCCCAATGGTTCTCAAGTTCCGGTCTGTTAACACCGAGTCTATGTCTCTCATTTCGCTTGGTACTTCTTGAAGGATCCGCACAATTTCTTTAAAATACACGCCCTCAGGTCGTGGAATTGCAGTTGTAAAAAAAAGAAGACATTAGTTTTAATATCATCTATGATTATCTCGTTAACTACTGAAAAAGATTGCAGCACTTACGTCTGACTAACCATCGGCTAGCAAGTCCTGGAGGGCATCGGACATAGAACCACTCGGTTTTAAAGTAACTCAGTCTGGTCCAGGAGCCGGTCACAACTTGATAATTCCTGACTGCCTCTGGGAATGTGAATGAGGGACTATCTCCTCGACTCTTAACTTGAATAAGTATCTAATTTCGATCGGGATCGGAGGTCGGAAAAGATGCTCCATAAATACAGTGAACAGACTATTGAGCAGAGCATATCAGTTCGGGTGTAACCGTGATGGGGCGATTCCAAAGAAAGACAGCACTTCTCTAATGTACTGATTAAACGGAGGAAGTGTTCCTGCTGTGCATGCATGGCGATTAAAGGCTGTAAACCCCTATAGGGGAGCATGCGGTCTGTCATTCGGTCCTGGTAATAATACGTCGTCCAACGGTAGACCATGCCTTAGACATATTCATCCCAGCATATCTTCGGAGACGTTAGACGGCACAGAATCTTGTGGGTTCCTGATAAACCTGGCACCAGACAGCTCGTCCGGAGCTGGATCTATAACTTCGATCGTGATGACCGGTATCTCTATGACTAAGGGAGATGAACTCTGAAGCTCCTACTGTTGTGAACTTGTGGATTCCATAGCTAATCAACTTATTAAAAACCATCATTAGATGATAAAAAGCCAGTGTGTTCCCCAGTATGAAGTGTGTGAAGTGTGTGAATGTGTTGTGTAGTGCAGTACTACATAATACTTGAGAAATTCTACGGGATTAAGAAATGTTCAAACGACGAGGCTTCAGAATTTAATTGGAGTGACCGTCATCGCTGACCGTCACAACCGTGCCATTCAAACTTTAGAGACCGATCCGAATTAAAGTTCATTAAAATTTTGATTAAGTCCCAGTTCTATCGACAAGCTTCTAAGGGTATTCAAATATGTAGTTCAATGGTCAAGTCCAATTGTGCAAGGCCGAAGCTCGTCGGAATCAAGTGTTTGAATTTTCATGAAATTCGTATCCATTAAAGTCAAAGATCAGATCAATCGATACGAAGGCCTTGATTTCGTATCGATCGGAAACTCCAATTTCGTATCGATCAAAGGCTTATTAACTTTGTATCAACTAGAGGTCTCGAATCGATCTCAAACCACGAATTTCGTACCGATCTAAAACCATGATGTTCGTATCGATCACTTGGCCATTCGATTTCGTATCGATCGACTCTGATCGATATGAACTATTATCACACTGGATCGATACGAAATTCACCATTTTGTCCATCCATTCTCCATCGATACGAAGCCAAGTCTTCTCCTTGCTTTCATCGGTACGAAATTGAAATTGTGCTACCTTCTATACTTCATCTTCTCCAAAACCACTTGAGTGTCGCCCTCTCCCTCCTCGACCTCATGGCGATCGCCTTCGGCCACCACTTTGTCAGAACCAGTCACGGAAACAAGAAAGACGACATGAGATTCCGGGTCTCATCATTTTTTGATACGAATTCATGTTTTAATTACCTGGTTTTAGCAATTAGTTGGAAGGATTAGACTTCAGTTCGATTCAAAGGCAAGAACGATCTCTCGATTCTTTGAAGTTTGGAATGATACGAAGACAAGGCAGAAAATAGACGCAAGTGATATTTTTCTATGTCCTAACAGTATTTATATGGACGTAGGGTAAAGGTAAAAAATGTTTCGTCTCCCAGTTGCTGCGACCGGTTGAAACAGTTTCCTATCTGATCGATACGAAGAGAGCTACTAGTATCTAATAACTGTCTAACTGAAGCCACCACTACACGTATCCATCACTTACCTATCGATATGAAGAAGCCTCATGAAACCGGCCAATTTCGAATCGACGACCATCGATACGAAAATCACTGCAAAATTATATTTGGACAAAATCAACTCTAGCGATACGAAACGACAATCTCGTATCCACCAACTTCGAGACCCAAGACCTCGTATCCATCGATACGAAACATCTCTGAAGTCTATCCATTTCATATCAATAGCCATCGATATGAAGTATGCATTCCAACTTCTCGAATTGATCCATGAGAGGATCGATGCGAAAGAAATTACTTAAAACGACTATCGATCGTTGCTACAACTCGAATTTCACACCGATTCAGGAGAGGATCGATACAGAATTCGAGGAATTGAATACTCGTTTGGTGACAACTACATCAACTAATCACTATCATACGACGTTCAGTTACAACGATACATAGTACAACAAATGGTGGTCAAAAATTCATGTTACCGAAGATCAGTCAATGGTTATATTTTCCGGAAAAGAGATAACGATCGTTCAACAAGTCAAATGGAACTTTTCAGAATAAAGATGACAACTTTTCAAAGCACGTCATATTCTCACAAAACGTACCTTGGGGGGAAAATGTTATCACCCCTTTTGGCAAGGCCGTGACACCAAGGAAATGACTAAAAACCAAGGACAGTCTGTCCCGAAGATCGGCTATACGCAGGTTCACTGTGGATATCGATGAACTTTGTCCGAGTCCGGATCAAGCTACAATTGACAAGACATGACAAGTAAAGCTATGAAAGCGAACGTTCCAAATTTCAAGTCAATCGAGGTTCGTATGCTTGAATTATGGATCGATCAATTTTCATGAAAAGCATGTTTGTTTTGTATCCATGTACTTCACATCCATCAATGCACTGCACTTCGTATCCATCAGGTAGCCACTGTTAGTATCCATCCAGCGATCAGGAGGAAACCTCCTTCGTATCGATGAATTTCGACTCCGTCAGATGAACGTGATTTTGTATCCATAGAAAGTGGCATTCTTCGCATCCATAATCTCCAGCCTATTTGCATCGATCACCCAATTCCACTCCGTAATCCCCCAAGACCAAGCACAGCCACTACATTTTATCGATCGGCCAGTGATCGATACGAACAGAGTAGCTGCCATCGATGTGAATAGAGCAGAGTAGTTACGATCGATACGAACAGAGCAATTGTAATCGATACGAACAGAGCAATTGTAATCAATACGAAGCGAGCCAAACTGGATCGATACGAATAAGGCGTATACATAGGAACACTCGATCGTTCGGCACAAAAAGTGGATCGATCCAAGAATTTCGCACCACGTCAACTTGCAGGCACGTGCTCAAGAACGATTCGAACAGATCGATACGAAGTGTATCGATATGAACTAGACAGCCTAAAGAAAACGCAAGCTTGCATCGATCATAACTCACAATCTACAAGTCCAAATGCCACCAAATTTTCATAGGAGCTTACGTACAATCTAAAGAATATTCATACCCAATTTCGACTCGATTGGACCAAATCTTGATCGATACGAAATTCGTTCGTATCGATCATGGACCGAGAGCAAATCACATGGGATCGATCGCGTGGGCCCACCCACATGCCAGAAGAGGTCTTCCGAGATCTAAGCGAGATATTTGCAGCCTATGCCTATAAATAGCATCCCAGAGCCTACAGAGAAAGGATCTTTTGGCTCTCTGGCGTCCAGACTCTACCGAATTCACTATTGTACTCGAATTTCACTGTTATACTCGAGATTTACTGTTATAATCCGCTGTAACCAGCAAGCAAGAGTTAATAAAGGTCAATCATTTCATAGTGGACGTAGGCAATACGCCGAACCAATCTAAATCTCTGTGTTCTTTTGCTGTTTTTCTGATTATTGTTTGAAGTGTTTGTTAGATAATCCTCTTTTTACATTTATTTCTTCATTTTATCTCTTCAAACCCTTCCAAAGAGTGTTATGCCCAATTTTGGTACAAACAGTTAATAATTGAATTTAAATAAGAATTTATTTGAACTTATTGATTTTGAGATTTGCAAGGTATGATTTATAACTTGATTTGATGAAAAAGTGATTAAGTGAATATTTTCAAATTTGAATAAAATTAAAGTGAAATATTGAAAAATTTATGAAACTTATATTGCAAATGTTTGAATATTTAAATTTTGAATATTATTGGAATGGAAGTGATAGTTCAAACTTGGATTTGAAATCGAGGTAAAATTTAAATGGTTAAACTGGAATTGATTTAAATTGAACTTTTGGAATTTAAGCTTATTTGAATCGATTTGTGAATGAGAGGAAACTATTTTTGCTATATAAAGTATTTTTAATATATAAACTTTTTTAATATATAAATTATTTTAATACATAAACTATTTTAATTTATAACTATTTATTATATATACTATTTTCAATATCTAAACTGTTTAAGTCAAAAGTGTTATGATTTCCGAAGTGTTATGATTTCAAAAGTGTTATGATTTCCAAAGTGTTATGATTTCAAAAGTGTTATGATTTCAAACGTGTTATGATTTTGAAAGTGTTATGATTCTGGAAATGAATATTTTTTAAACTGAATAATGATATCAAATTGATATGGTTTTGAAATGAATATGATATTTTGATATGAAGTATGAACTATTTGAAATGAAATGACCATGGTGTGAAATAAGCGTTTGGTTGTTAAAGAGACCGGGATCGGATATTGTCATACTCTCTGCCAATACTGAAAACACTTTAACAACTGTGTATGTGGTGGAGATTCCAGAACAAAGTAGGATGGTTTGACGACGATTCTATATGGTATTTACGTAGCCCTGACTCCCGTGAGTCAGCTTGATGTGGCTAAAACAAAAGCTATATTGGGCCAAGTGGGGTCATTCCCCCGATCGGGCACATTTCTTCGATACCATTCTATTGCTTTTGTGATTTGATTAGGTGCACCCTTTGATTTGGGAGTGTGTCACGAGGTGTGCGGTAGTAGCTGCTATGCGTTACCACCAGTCCAGGAGTGCAAATGGTATATCTACCCTGGCATTACCTCGAGGGTCGTATCACATGCCCTATCACGCCTTCTACGAGTTTGTTTTGTGTCGTACCTATGGAGTGCTCCCTGATAGCCCACCTGCGGGTGGAGTTTATAGTATCTGTATAGACTGTGGCATTATAAAAATGTGTTATGGGGGATATGGGTAATGCCTTAACGCTATTTTAATAGTTCACTTTACTATAGACATATTATAATAGCGTATATTACTACATAGTAGATAGTTCCACGGATCCTTAGAGGATGGAAATCCCAAACATCCTTTAAGTTACTTGTATTTCAGTTGACATTTCACTTGAGTTGAATTTATTAATATAAGAATGTTAATCCCGACCCGAGCGTTTTGTGTTTTGCTTTATGCTCGTGTCAGACTGAGTGTCACAGCATTTGAGACTCACCTTTGGAGTTTGGGGCTTCGCTTGGATATCCATCTATCTATCCAGCTTTTAGTTATTTCAGTTTATTCCAATCGTTTATGTTCAGACTCGTCTGTTGCTAATGTATTAGAGATTCATTTGTATTTGAGATTCTGTTGTATTTTGTTTTAGACTCTGATGTTTATAGTAGCTTCATGAACTACTATTTATCTATTCCGCTGCTTATTGTTATATTACTCTGTGTCTGTGATTCTGTGATTGATTTATTTACTGTATATGATAAGTTTTGTCAAATATAAATTAACAATCTGACATTTTGAGCAATTCAAGTCCGACATGTGCGGATGCGAATGGTTCGAAATAGCAGGTTGTTACATATAGGGTCATCCGGTATTATGCATGGCGCATATGGTCTAATCCGCTCGAATAGGAGGGAATAATCAATTCAACTACTAATATATACTACTATATATATTATAACATCCAACTGATAAATATATCAATTCAACCAATAATTTAAATTTTCAACATTTTAAATTGAACTAGCAATCCAAAAATGAGTGAGATTAACTCACCATAGTTCCAGTTATCGCTTTTGCATACTGGTTCTCATTAAAATCAAATAGACGTTTGATTCTAGTGCAAAATTCCAATAGCTTCAAACTCTACCAATTCAGTTCCATTATGAAGCTAACGTCGCTATGAACTCAACGCGACTGATCGCGTTAAATTAGGACCTAATATGAGCAAGTTATCGAATTTATAAGATTTTGGTTTTTAAATGATAATTTAATTTACTTATCATTTTTATTTTAAACAAATTACCCTTAAAAAATTTGGGCTTGGCCCAAAATCCTATAACCCGCACTAATCATTTCCTTCAAAAAAAATGCATGCCTCTGTCAGCTTGTTCCACCATTGTCGATGAAAACTTCACCCTTTTCCCTCCCTCACTGCTTCTTCGATCATCCCTTACCCATGTAGCTCACCGCAGCCTCGAAACTGGATTACATGGCAATATTTCAAACAACCCCCGCCATCCAGTAGCTCACCGCAGCCACCAAATTCACCCAAAGTCGCGCTCTTTTGAACACGAGTCCCAGTCGCTATCGACCACCAAGCGCCTCCGCCCTTACGCCGAAGTTCGCACTGCCCTCCAGTTACCTCTGGCCACAATCGCCAGAGCTTTCGATGCCCCCAGTTCGAGATCGAGATGTCACTTCCACCTGTGGCCGTGACGAGCTTCCTACTGTTATTTGAAATTCAAGTTAAAAATTAACTTTTAAATACATAAAATCAATTAAATATTCCAATCTCAAATAACCAAAATTCTGGGTCGTTACAAATGATTTTGATGGATGTTTAATTGTTGATACTGGATGACTGGATGTTATGTTTATTTTATATATTGTTATCACTCTGCAAATACCCTTAGTTATTGGTAGGAAAATCACTATGGATTGAAATGATACATACCCGAACGATCTGATAGATTAGGGAAAAATCGTTATGGGTTGAAATGATAGACTCGAGTGATTTTATGGATTTTGAATTTTTAACTCGGGATTATGGGTTGAAATGATATATACCCTTAAATTTAAATTTATTGCGGATTGAAATGATAATTATCCATATAACTTGACCATAGGGTAGTAAATTATATACGGACACTGGATTGGTTAAATTAAACGATTTTAAATCCTTAAATTTTGAATCCAGTTAAATGATATTTTGTAATAAAAATTAATTTATATAAACTGAATTATTTTCGAAAATCCAAGCTTTAAAATGTTGATATTGAAATTGGGTTAAATGAATTGTTTAAAGAATTTAAATTGAAATTTCAAAGTTGAATTCTGAAATATAAACAGAATTTATCAAAATTTTGAGTTATTGTAACCATTTGAATATTTAACTTTGAAATCTATGAATTTGAAGTGGTTTAAAATTTATAGTTCGAACATGGATTTGAAATCGATATAGATTTAAATGGTTTTATTGAGAATCTGAATTGAAAAATAAAAATTGAGTTTGTTAATTTGAAAGCTGGATATGGTCCAGATTTGGTGAAATGGAAGAAATATTTTAATTTGATATTACTTTCAAATTAATTGTTTTAATATAAACTGTTTAAAAATATAGTATTTTAAATTCATATTTATTTAGATTTTCAAACCATTTTATATTAAACTATATTAAACCAATTTTTTTCTATTTTAAACCATTTAAACTATTTTAATCTATTTTAACCTACTTAATCTATTTTAAAATATTTTAAACTATTTTAATCTATTTTAAACTATTTAAACTATTTTAATCTAATTTAAACTATTTTAAACTATTATAAGCTATGATAATCTATTTTAAACTACTTTAAACTGCTTTAAACTATTTTAAACTGTTTTAAAACTATTTAAACTATTTATGACTATCTAAACTATTTTTATAATTCAAACTGTGTAAGGTTGAATAGTTTATATTTAAATCTTTTATTTAAAAGAGAATATGGTTAAATGATGTTATAACCTACATTGGAATTTGAAATGATATTTTCTAGTGAAATGTCATATTTTGAGTAAATATGATGATTTTTAAATGGGAGTTCAACTTATTTTGAAAATATGATTTCGAAAGTGAATATGATTTCGAACTGATATGATTTTTTAAAATATGATATTTTGATATCAATATGAAATGGTTTTGGAAATGTAAAAGAACCATCTGGTGTGTAATAAGCATTTGGTTGTTAAAGTGACCGTGATCAGATATTATCATACTCTCTGCAAATACTGAAAACCACTTTAACAACTGTGCACATGGTGGAGATTCCAAAATGAAGTAGGATGGTTTAGCGAACGATTCTGTATGAGGTATTAACGTAGCCCTGACCCCCTCGGGTCAGCTTGATGTGGCTAAAACAGGAGCCATGCTGGGCCAAGTGAGGTCACACCTCTGATCGGACACATTTCTTCGATACCATATTACTTTGTGATTGATTTGGTGGCCACTCCTTGATTTGATTTGGGAGTGTGTTCCGAGGTGGGCGGTAGTAGATGCTATGCGTTACCACCAGACTGGATTCGCAAAACGGTAGTATCATACCCTAGGCATTGCCTCGCGTGCCTTGTCACATGCCTTATCGCACCCATTACGAGTTTGGTTTGTACCGTACCTATGGATTGCCCTCTGATAGCCCTCCTCTTTACGGAGGAATTACGATACTGTATAGACTACGAGAATATATAAAAATGTGTTAAGGGGGATATGGGTAATGCCTTAACGCTATTTTAATACTTTACTTTACTGATAGACAAATTATAATAGCATATATTACTACATAGTAGATAGTTTAACGGATCCTTAGGAGATAGAATCTCGAACATCTCTTAAGTTATTGCACGCACGTTAGACATTGGATAGGAGATGTAAAATCCCGTAAACATCTCTGAAGCCGTTACACTCATATTTATTTATTGTTGATTTAACTCACATAAGATCTTTTAGTTTTGACTCGAGTGTTTTGTCTTTTCATTACACTCGGGTCAGTCTGAGCTTTTCAGTGTATTGAAGACCATTTTATTTGGAGGATGAAGACGGAGATTAGTCTACTATTTATTTTATTTATTACACTGCATTATGTTGTTCCGCTGCATTATTTATTTATTCCTATGTTATGTATAACTCTGATTGTATTGTAAAGTGTAATCAAATGTATTTGTAAAACAGCTTCATGAACTGTTTATTTAATTATTATATTTTGTCATTCTGTTGTGAGATTTTATGTTTTGTTTTATTCTTTCTCTTCTTTTTTCTTATTTACCCCATAACAATCCTCCCTTTTGAATGGTTTGGATTCGACATGTGTGGTTTATTGTCGATTTAAACTATCCAAAAAGGTGGGTCATTACATTTGGTATCAGAGCCAAGTTTAGCGATAACCTTAGCTTTGTGGGGTCTGACTCATTAAGATAGGGTAGTAATACCCTAGAATGAGTTTGTCTAAGTGTATATATATGAGAGAGCGTACTTGTTAGTGTTATAAAATGTTTTATATTGTGTTAATTTGTTCGGTTTATTATTTATAAATTCTGGTCGGTACATAGGATGCTATGGCATCGATAGAAATTTCTATACACTCGATAAGGCAAACCGACACAATATTGTTTTTGGAATATGGGTAAATTAAATAATTTTACCTGGTATTATATTTTGTATATAAAAGAGTAAATTTTATAAATGATATAGTTTTATGTGAAATTTGTTTGTTAGGAAGTGAAATTTTATAAATATTGAATTGTACAATAGGATTTACAAGTAAAGTAATAAGAACTGAAAATTTTGAGAACTTAAGTTCCGGAATTTGAAATTGGTTTTCAAAAGATTTTGGAATATAATATTAGTATTATTTGAAAGTATATTCAGATATAAATATTTTCAAAGTGATTTGATAGAAAATTTTAAAAAGTATTTTTAAAGGAAATAAGTTTCGTACTCCCCTCTTCTGTCATTGGAAAATAATTTCGGTGATGAGTGCACGAATCATCGACGTTCATTTTCGAGTTTTAAAGTGGGAAGACCACTGTAGTAGCTTTACTGCACATATGTGTACGATTTGACACATATGAAAGATATGAATGTATATATTTTTGATTTGAAAAGAAACCCGGAATTTGGTTCTTAAAACTTTCTTATAATTAGTAGTTTCAATTATTGTAATGAATGAAGTCTTAACCATTTTAATAGTTGGAAACTTCTAAAAAGGAAAATAAGAAATTATATGCTAAGTGATTAATGAAATATATAAGAAATTGGAAGTCTGTAAATTGTAAATCAAACAGGATATGAAAATTTAGAAGATGTAATTATTGAACATTTTGTTAACGAGAATGAATAAGATAAACTTATGTAACATCCAATTACATTCTTAAAAACATATATATATATATACACACACATATATAAAACTTACCTAAAATGTTTAAAAGTTGAAATGTTAATAGGAATATGAAATAGAATATTACACAAGTAAAACTTAAGTAATGGAAGTGTTCGATGGAATTGTGTCTATAAATGAAGAATTAAGATGTATAAGAATATTATAAACTTAAGTTAATGCTTGAAGTTATTTATAATTAAAAGGAGTAGTAAAAGTGAATACTATATTAATTGAATGATTATAACTTCAGAAAACGTTGAAATGACTTAGAAATAGATTTAATATTCAATAATGCTATATATGAAGGAAATAAATATGAAAAAAAAGAAGAGTTGAAATTATAAGTATGAGTTGATTCACAAATGAATATTTATATTAAAAAGGAAATCAAAGTAAATAATAATTGTGAATTAAATTTGTAAAGAGACTTACCTAATATTTTAAGGGACTTACCTAATATTTTAAGGACTGATTCTAGATGATCTAAGTAATTGAATGGAAATAACTTATGTAAGTAAATGGATGTAAAGTAATGGAATAATGGCATTGTATGAATGAAAGAGAAATGAATTTTGTAAGTAATGAAGTTAAATCAATAAAATAATCATTATATGAATGAATGAAAATAAATGAACAGTAAATGATGTGAAGGGAAATTTATAAGAATAAACTTAAATAATTTATGAAATTCTTTGTTGTTTGGCTTATGGGATGTTTGGAAAAGGATACTTCTAACTGTATAAGGATGTATAAATAATCTATTAAGTAATTATCTAGGGCTGTTGAGCGTAGGATACACTTGATAGTTTATTTATCGCCCTTGTACACTGAAAAGTTTCTGAACTAGACAAAGCCATTAGTATTGGTTGCTATGGATGTATAATTGATTCTTTTGTTGCATATAATGGTTGTACATGTTTGTTTGCCTATGTTTGTGTGATTCGCAATTGTTATTAAATTTAAACAACTTAAATATTTCACTTCTTACATAATTATTAACTTCTTCGGATTATATAAGTGAAATACAGGTTTATGGAAGCAATAGGTACTGCTTTTGGTTTCCTAAATAAAGCGTTGTTTGCCCGACAAATAGGTACGTTTTCGGATGACGGTTTTATAGCGATATTATATTGTTTTTCTGTGGTTTGGGATAATTTATTATTGGAATATGATATATATATATATGGTTATTATTGATATTATTATTTCCCCGGACCTCTCCGTACAAAGGAGACTGCTGAAATTTTCCGTGCATTTAAACTTAGAAATTTTTTGTGAAAGTAAAGATATTTTCAAACTTTTATTAAATTGCATATGAATGATTTAATTGTTTATAAATTGATATATTTATTTAAAATACTTAACTATGTAAATTAATTGTTTATAAATTGAATACTTTGAATAAAATATATTAACTCCTTTATTCTTCCTTTTCTCTTTTCGAGGACGAAAGTTTTGATAGGGGGAGAGTGTAACGACCCGTAATTTTTGATAATTAAAATATTAAATGTAACGACCCATAATTTTTGATAATTAAAAATAGTTTATTTAATAAAGTTTTGTGATTTAATGTTGGAAGAAATACAAATTTGTGATTTAATAATAAGAATATAACTAGAGTAAAATGTAATAGTACACATTGAAGGTAATTGCTAACTATTTTAATGTAACTCCAATTGATTGAAATGGTTAAAAGTTATAATTGGTTATAGATTGTAAATTAATTGTAATAATGTGTGTATAAATTGATAATTGGATTAAAGGAGTAATTGATAATTTAAAGGTTGTATTAATTAATGAAATAGTATGTAATTAATTGTAATTGGATAGAAATAGTATTGTGTAAGTTTTTATAACATTTGTTTATAAATAACAAACTTATAAATGTGATTAAAAGTTAATGGTGACAATTAATATATGTTACCAATTTATTTAGTCCATTAAATATAATTGAAAATCGATTGCAATTAAATGTAATTAAATATTACGTTAATGGAAATTAAGATGAAATTGGAAAATATTAATGTAATAAGATATAAACCAATGTAACTATGTCCATAAAATAATTGATTGGATAAAAAGATTGAAATCAAATTAAATCAATTTATTGGAATTAAATTAAAATTAATGGGATTTAATTACAGTTGAAATTGAACATTGTAACTAGTGTAATATTTAATACTGAATTAATATGTAAATTTGTTTTAAATTATTGTAAATGTCTAAGTAATCAAAAATGATAAAAATTGTTATTTATTAAATTTGAAATTTGAAAAGTGATTAAATCAATTTAATAATAATTTATTTAATTAACGTGGAAATAGCCATTTTGGCCACTGTCTCGGATTTCAACCAAACCAGTTTCATCGGATCTGTAATGGTAAATTATTGCAGGATTTCAAAGCGATCAGACGCGTCATTTGATCGTACGAGCTCGAAACGCATAGAAATCAATTTAATTAAATTCAATTGAAATTAATTTGAAATAAGCTTATTTTAAAGCTAACTTTTTCATACGATGGAATTAGGACTTGAAACCTGTTCTATTGGATTTAGAAATATCGAAAACTTCTATTTTGATATATGGGATGACCTAATTTCGTTTCGGAGGTAGATCGGGCTTTTCAGGTCGTTATCGTCAATTCAAATCTATTCGATTGTGTTTATTTTCTTATCGGGCCTGGTCCATATAAATTGTCATGTTCTAACCCTAGCAGTCTTTATATTTTCTTATTCCTATATGTACATCAACTTTTGTCTGCTCCTTTCTTCAATGGTAGAAACAAATTCCAATTCCAAACGCTACAATTCAATCTCCAAACCAATTTCAAAATCAAACTCCTCAAAACTCTATCAAATGATATACTATTTCGAAGCTCTTGATGAGCGTAACCCGATTTGTAATTCATTTTTTCCATCGAATCACCGTTTTCTCAAAAATCAATGATTTTGTTTCGGCTTTTTATATGGGATCATGGAGAGTTAATGGCGGATCTTCGTCGATGGGACGATCAATGAGTACTGGAGCATAGAGGGGGTTGAGACAAGCTCATCCATACGGTTAGCTCATCGCCTAGGGGTCACGTTTCGCCAAAATTTGCGTTCAAATAGGGCGGCGACGCTGGGTTCTATCGGCGACCAGAAGTGGTGGCTTTCGCAGCGTGGAGGCGGTCAGGCCTGGGGATGGCGGCTACGTGCTCAGATCCGGTCAGAGGCAAGGTGCATGGTTTCAGTTTCAAATTTACGGCAACGGCCTGTAGGGTTTGCCATGCATGCGTGTTCGAGATGAAGCAGTTTAGGGTTCCGGAGAGATGGAACGTTGGTGACGTGGCGGGTATATTCTCTTTTATTTATTTATTTTGATTTTAATTTAATCTTAACCGCTCTTATCCCAATAACTTTTTCATACGTGGTTGAATTCACATGCGGTTTTCTCCGTTGGGATCGTATCAAAATTTTGGACATTATGAAACTAGTTTGGATGAATTCTGACACTGTTGAATTTTGGGCCTTATTTTGGATTTCAAATCGATTTGAAATCGAAGGTGAGTGTTTTAACCCACTCACGACTACTAAATTATCTTATGTTAGTTAAATAATATTTATTATGTGATTAGAAATTGATTAATTGATGTTTGGTATATTTAAATTGTGATTCCAATTAAATATGACTTCTATTGCATTTAATCATCATTTAATTTAATATTGAATTTAATTGTCAAATTAATACATGTTGATGATAATCAGTTGATTGATGTTATTTATTGGTTGATTGTATGGTGATTGTGATGTATGTTTGATTGTTGATATTGTATGAATGGATGTTATATTTTTATATTGTTATAACACTGCAAGTTCCCTATGGGTTGAAATGATACATATCCGAACGATCTGATGGATTAGGGAGAAATCGTTATGGGTTGAAATGATAGACCCAAGCGATTTCATGTATTTGAAATTAACTTTTAAGATTGCGGGTTGAAATGATATATACCTATAAATTTTAAATTGTGGATTAAAATGATAAATATCTGTATCACTTGACCATAGGGTAGAAAATTATATACGGACACCGGATTGGTTAAATTAAATGATTTTTAAATATTTTAAATTTTGAATTTAGTTAACTGGTATTTTGAAATAGAAATTGATTTATATAAACTGAATTATTTTCGAAAATCCAAGCGTTAATGTTGAAATTGGGATTTATTTAATGAATTATTCAAAGGATTTAAATTGAATTTTAAAATTGAATTTGAAGTATAAACGACATTCTTCGAAAGTGAGTATTGAAATGTTGGAAACTGTAACAGTGAAAATCTATTGAAATTGGAATAGCTAAATTTGATATTTCAAAAATTGAAATTAGGTTTTGAGTTAAAATCTGGATATGGTCCAGATTTGTTAAAATGGAAGAAATAGTATTGAAATGTCTGCCCCCGTTGACCTTCCCCTTACCCACTACATCTTTTCAACAGTCCCTTCCCTCACCTCCTTTGACATTACTGTTGTACCTCCCCCCTCCACCTCCGAAGTCCCTGTCCTTACCTCTAATCCATCGCCCCCGTCCCCCAGTAAATCTGTTCCTTCTACCATCATCTCTGACCACAATCCTCCCACTCTGCTTCCGGTCCACTCATTTAGCTCCCCGCTTGTCCCTCCTGACCCTTTCCCATCTCGACCACCTTCCTCATCACTCCTACCTCAACCCGTCGTTCCTCCATCACCCACTCAAGGTGAACAGAAATGGACTTCGCTTTTTAAGCACAAACCCAAGAATGCTGGGAAGTACATCCCCGTTGACCTGACTCCAGAGTATGAAGATAATGTTTTACTTCCAACCCAGGCTGTTCTTGATGCTGGTGCTGCAATTTGGAATGAGACACTGGTTGGCTTTTTTCTTGACAAACCGTTGTCATACACAGCTGTAATTTCAAAACTTAAAAATATTTGGAGATTAAAAGGCTCTGTTACAGTTAAGTCAAATGGCACCATTTTCTTATTTAACTTCTCCTGTTCTCAGGATAGTATTAAGATTCTTCAAAGTAATCCTATAATTATGAATAACAAGTTATTCATAGTCAAACCATATGATGCAGCGATAAGTAATGTAACAGGCTCAATCACTGCAGTTCCAGTATGGGTCCATTTGTACAATCTCCCTATATTTGCATGGTCGCCTCTAGGGATCAACTGGCTTTGTAGTCATTTGGGGAAAATGCTGTGTATGGATGAAATGACGGAAAAGCAAGAGAGATTGAGCTATGCGAAATGCTTAGTTGAAGTTAAACCGAATAAGGAGCTTCCTGACGAGTTTATGATTAAACTGGTCGAAGGAGGGTATCAAAAAATATACGTACAATATCTGTGGAAGCCTGATGTTTGTACTATGTGTAAAAAATTTGGCCATATAAAAGAAAGTTTTGACATTAACGATAACAGTCGAAGAGATAGTGACAAGGAAATAAGAGTAGGAGTCAGTAAAGAACACAAAGCAGTAACAACAGAGAAAGCCCGAGTTAATAGAGATGACAGAGCACTTCAGAAAAGAAATATCAAGACATGGCAACGTGTGAGCAAAAAGAAGACAGTGGCAAATGTTAAGGAAAATAGAATGGTTCAAAATAGAGGAAGCAATGAAAAAAATGAGAATGAAACTGATAGAGTTAGAATTGAAAAAGAAAGAATGGATGATGAAAGTAAAAGAGAGGAACATGAAAATGGACAATGTGGTAATAGAGAAGTTAATAATGTAGAAGCAAATGAAGGTGTTACTGCCAAATCTCAAACTCCAATTGACACTGAGAGAAACGACAACTGTCCTGAGAAAGAAAGGAAAATTGACGAAAATGATGCAGTTGAAACTCTCATAATGTCTAACAAATTTGATGCACTACTTAATCTGGATGAGGAGGAAAACATGAATGATAAGCAAGATGATAGTTTGAGATATGACACTCAAGGACATGCTGCACTTGAAAGCTCTGAAGTGGAGGTTCAAAGTAATGCTCAAAATCATACTTACCAGGAGGAAGAAAAAAGTAAAAAGATGAAACAAGGGAACTATGTTGAAGTTCAAGAAGTGAACAAGAAACAAAGACCTGAAACAATCGATGCTGAAAACGATCATGAGGGATCAGGTAGAGAGAATAATAAAGGAGAAGGAACAATCTCAAGTGGTAGGAGAAATAGAAAAAATACAAACAAAGATTCCAAACATAGAAGTGAAGCTCAAAAGAAAGAAGATATGCACAGTGAAGATGTCACATGCACAACGTATCAGTCTGATAAACAACATACATACTCTTCGCCCCCAGCAAATGTCTCTTCTTCGTCCAACCCTTCTCCTCAACACATATACTCCAAAATCAAACCACCATCAGCTTACAAAGTTCCTCCCACTATTCTATCCCCTCCAAACTCTCAGCAACCCTCCCCTCCAATTCCAAACCTCCCTTCTCTAACCTCCTCTCCAAAGATTGAAGAAACGAATAACAATGAAGCTACCCCCCTTTCAGCCACAATTCCTAATTACTTGTCCTCGAAGCAGGCAGTAACAAGGAGAATGAAAATAGAACTTCTCAATGCACGTGTACTCCAATGATGACACGCATTGGAGCATGGAACATATGAGGAGGCCACCATGTTATCAAGCAAGAGCAATGTAAACAACTCATCAAAACACATCAGCTATCAGTCATAGCAATTCTTGAAACAAAGTTAAATCTCTCCTTGACTATCAAGGCAGCTGAATATATTAATCCAAAATGGGATTACATCCACAATCTGAATGAAGCATCGTATGGTAGAATCTTGATCTGTTCAACCCCTGTCATGTTCAACTCACTCCCTTTTTATCCACCTCCCAAATGATACACTGTCAAGCTATTGATCTTTTTGATAATTCATCTTTCTACGTATCCTTTGTATATGCTTTCAACTCGGCAGCTTCTAGAACCTCCTTCCTATATGTCATTCCAGTTCTAAGACAGTCCAGCCATCCATGGATAATTCTAGGGGACTTCAACTGTAGTTTTTCTCTAACTGATAGAGTTGGAGGAAATCCCCTCTCTCTTAATGAAATTAAACCTCTTGCCGATACCCTTATTGATGCGGATCTAGTTATGGTCAAATCTGTAGGTATGCAATACTCGTGGAACAATAAAAGGAAACATGGTTGCAGAACCTTTTCTAGGATAGACCATACCTTCTCCAAACAATGCGCTCTTAATAAATGGCCTCTCCTCTTCAACCATCTCCCTCCTCCTCTCCTATCTGATCACTCTCCGCAAATTATACACCTTCGAGGAGCGGACAAGAGGGGAAAAACAAATTTTAAATTTTTTAATTCTTGGGTTCTTGAACCTGACTTCAAAAGTACTGTTATAGCAGCTTGGAACAAATCTAAAAATGGTAATCACTTGTTTGTTTTGCAGGAAAAAATTAAAGAGGTGAAGATAGTCTTGAAACAGTGGGCGGCTAACAGATTTGGCAAAGGTGATAAAATGAGCTCTTTGATTAAAGAAAAGCTTATCGAGGTCCAAACAGCAATGATATCTACTGTTAATAATGCAAATCTCACGACATCTGAAAGTACTTTGTCTCTTCAATACTATGAAGTGTTAGCTAAAGAAAACGATATGATAAGGCAGAAATCGAGAATAAAATGGAGAGAAAAAGGGGACAGAAATAGTGCTTACTTCCATGCTAGTCTCAAGAATAAACAGAGAAGAGAAAACATTACTACTATCTACGATATGGAAGGCAAACTACACTCAACACCTGATGAAGTCCAGAAAGCTTTTGTTAATCATTTCTCAGCCATGTACAGCAACACTAACAATTTCATCCCGAGTATTGATCAGATCCCTTCTGACATCCTGCCTAGACTTAATGCAGAAGAATATAGCTTCCTATGCAATGAAGTCTCCCCAGAAGAAATAAAACAAGCTATGTTTTCTCTTAACTCTAATTCGTGTAGAGGCCCTGATGGGTTGAATGCTCTTTTCTACACTTCATGTTGGACGATTGTCTCAGCTGATGTTTACAATGCTATACTCCTATTCTTTAAAAAGTGTAAAATCTTCAGGTCATACAACTACACCAATATAGCCCTTATTCCCAAACTCAAGAATGCTCACTGCGTTAACGAATTCCACCCTATTTCGCGCTGTAATACAATATATAAATGCATCTCTAAGGTTATTGCAACAAGACTTAAGCATGTCCTACCTAAAATTGTCCCCAAAAATCAAGCTGCCTTCCTTCCAGGAAGAAACATTCTAGACCATGTCCTTCTCTCTCAAGAACTTATTAAAGGATATAAACGAAAGAATTCCCCTCCGAAAGCGATGATGAAGCTTGACATCATGAAAGCATTTGACATGCTTCAGTGGGACAGTATTGTTCGAATTATGGGATACATGAACTTCCCACCTCACTTTATATCTTGGATATATGAATGTATCCCCTCTCCTACCTATTCTGTCATTGTCAATGGTATGGCAGAGGGTTTTTTTGAAAGTAAGCAAGGCATTAGGCAGGGAGATCCGCTATCTGCTTATGTTTTCATTCTTGTCATGGAGCTTCTTACGAGGATGATTGACAAACTTATAGACCAGGGAAAATTTAAGCTTCACCCAACTTGCTCTGAACCTCAAATCTCTGCATTAATGTTTGCTGATGATTTAGTTGTGTTTTGTTCTCCTAACATCTACACCGTCCAGAACATTATGCATACTCTTGATCAGTTCTATTCTATGACGGGATTAAAAGTTAATCTCAACAAATCTGACATCACTATGGCTGGAGTTAGTGATGTTCAGTGTGCTCAAATTACTCAAATTACTGGCTTAACTCTTAACTCTAACACTGTTTCTTACCTGGGGCTTCCTCTCTCTACATCAAAAATCACAACACCTCAATGCCTTCCTCTTTATGAGAAGATTATTGCGAGACTAAATTGCTGGACCACCAGTGTAACGACCCGTATTTTTACGGATCAAGAAGTTTGTCAAAATCTGGAATTTTAGTGTTGTTGAGCCATTTCAGATTTTAGGCAAAATATGGTTAAGTTTTAGGTCGTAGACGACCTAAGAGGTTGTGCGACCTAGTGTGTGAGCGACCTAAGTTTGGGAGTTGTATTGTTAGGTTGTCTAGATGACCTAATGTAACGTCCACGACTTTCTCTCCACAGAAAGTCGCATCGTTAATAAGAAAGAAAGGGGTAGAAAATAGAAAAGAAGAGAAGAAAGAAGAAACAACAACAAAATCTCACACAGCGGAACGAATAAATTATATTAATAACATTAACTATTACATAGTATACAAGACTTATCAGAGTTATACAGATACACATCACATACTAGACAGTTATAAACATCTGTCTAGTTATTACAACTCAATACAATACACACACTATCATAGAGATTAACACAGCGGAATACTATATCTATGAACGCCGAAGCCTCCTGCTTCATTGCTCCTCCAGAATATTCGTCAAAGCTAAACCTGAATCCCTTGGCTACTCGTAAAAATTTGAGTACCCAAGAGTTTATAAAACAGAAATAAACACTTGGGTCAGACATGGGTCTGGTGTGAGTAACAGGTTAAACTTGCTTAACTTCAAAACCTTTAGAAAGAAAAGGTATCACGTAAGACTCCCCACAAATAAACATGGGTAAGTTTTTACCTTACGCTAACCAAAACATTTGATAGGAAATCCAGTTATATTATAATAGGGTCTAGGGTTTTCAAATAAATATGAAATAGCTGAAATTGTTACATTATTAAATTCCAGCATACTAGCCACAAAGTGGGTTATACAATCAAAACCGTAAGGGCACGTAGGAAGAATGGGTTTCCATACAATGGCAGGGCTACTGGGGTACCGCCCGTCACAGTACGTGGCCTAGATCACCGTACCGAGGAGTACGCCCGCTCCCCTGCAACACAAAGCCGGAACCATCCCTTACTGGATAATCCCGAACAAGACAATCCCGTAGTTGGCGCGACCAACCACACACTAAGCCGAATAAAAGAAAAGGGACCTCTAGACAGGGATCTATCTTGCTCTCAGTGGGTGCTACCCACGAAGCCTTGCTGCACCTCCCCTGTTTTAGCCATTCCCGGTTGATGAGGCTTGAGGTTACGATTACCTTTAATCAGAACATATCACTTAGAATGCTCATCGTCCGCCTGACGATGTGCTGAAAGCATTCAATCCATACAAGTTCGTTCCGGGTTCGAACGAAACCGAAGGCATTATCTCGTTACACTCGTTTTGGAATCACCCTCAGAGTTAACGACAATAACCCTTGCACTCTGAATCTTCATCTTCACTTGAGATTCACGACCTATCGTTAATTTGGATCGATGTGGTATTCGGATCTCCAGACCTGGAATCCCGGTATACGGAAACCCGATCCCGGTCTCATCGAAATCCAAAACGTATCTTTTAAGGGCCAAGTTGTTTTAAGGTTAAAACAATTCAATTCTTATCTATATACACAAAGATAGATAATTCAATAGATAATCTACATTATCATCCCAAACAGATAATTCACATTATCATTATAATTCAACCAAACATCCATATCATATATCAATCATATCTCATCAGAGATATCAAACAATGAAATACATTCAATCTCATTCATCCATCCTTAAGCAATGATTTATATCATCTAATTAATTTAAAGTGAATTAAACTAATTACTTCATTCTATAAATCCTGCTTACTTAATTATTAATTAAACCAATTAATTAATCATTACTCTAAATATCCATCTTAATTAATCATTCCTGATTAATTATACTTTAATTACTTTAATCACTTATTATTTATTAATTAATCTTAATTAATCAATCCTTAATTACATTATTAATTATATTAATCAATGACCCTTAATTACATTTTTAATTATTAATTACCTTAAGTAATTAATTCCCTTAAATACCTCCATTAAGTAATTATACTTAACCAATTTCATAAATGATTATCAATAATTAATAATCTAATTGATTATCAAAATTAATCATATTTATTTATTATTTAATAATCCCTAATTAATGATCCCTCATTAATTATTAACAATCCTTTAATTACTTCTTAAAGTAATTAAGCTTTAATCAACTATTTATTAATTACAACTTAATAAATTCTTAATTACCATTAACACTAAATCATTAATTAACTAAATTATTAAATTATTCTTTAATTTAATGAATCCTATATCATTAAACCTCTAAATTAAAGTATTAACATTTATAACTACTTTAATTATCATTTACAAAAGCTTTGAAATTTTTTTTTTACTTTTAAATCTTTCTTTTATTTCATTTCAAATTACAGATTTAAATAAATTTCAAATTTAACTTTAACCAAGTTTAAAACAAATTTACCATTCCTTTTTTAAAACCAAATGTTAAAGAAACACTTAACATTTAAAAGATTTTTAAACCAATTTATTTAAATTCAAAACCTTTTTAAAATATACTTTAAACATTCTAAAGATGTTTAAATATTATAATAAGACTTAATTATTTTCACAACTGAGATTCAAATTTAAATTGAATCCATACTTTAAAAATCTGATTTAAAACTTTGTTTTAAATCCTGCTTAACATTTTAAACTCAATTTAAAATTTAAAAACCCTGTCTGGCTTTAAAAACTGAAACATCATAATTGACCCAAGCCAGACATCAGAATACCCGAGAAAAATTACAGAAACCCCGAGTCGTCTTCGAGTTTTCCCTTCCCCTCTTTATCAAACTTCAATTACAAAATCTACCCGAGCCCACTAAATTTTCCCCGAGTCAAAATCCTATTTTCTTCGAGTCTCTCACGCATTTAACTCGAGAAAATTCGAGTACCACTCCTCTGTCAAAAAAACTCAAACTCACCAGAATCCAAATCATCACCGTGCACATGCACGATGGAACAGATCAACTCCGGTCAACTACGACAACTCTTCCATGTCGACGATCTACCACCAACCATAATGCGATCATCAGAACTTCGATCAACACTCGAATTCGAAATCGAGTAGCACGACCCAACCTGGAATAGAACTATAGTCACAAAATCCACTCGCCTCGTCGATCAAGACCATCAGCGATCACGCGATTACTTCCAAAGCTACTCCACTGGTCCACAAACATCTTCCCCCCCGGTGCGATGCATTCCAGAGCGACATCGACGACGCCATTGCCTCGCGAATACCCTTTACAAAACACAGTGCTTAAGCCCTAGATCAACTCCAATCATCCACCACGATGAATTTAAAAATGCCTTATCATTTTTCCAAAAATCCCTGACCATCCACCATCCTCCAGCCACGATCTCGATGATCAACACCGTGCCAATCGTCAGAATTCGATGATAAAGCAAAATCTGATCAACTTACTAATTCCCAACATCCTTGACCTTAAAAATCATGATTTCTGTTTCTAAATTTCTCATTCTACCATACGATCTTGTTTAGATAATCAAAGCATGGAATTTTGGATATTGATTTTCGACATATGTTAAGCTACTGTCCTTATGGTTTCCAGAGAAATTCCAGACTTTATTTTAACTTAAATAAACTTCAAGCTCTAATCTATGATGATATAAACAAATTTTGTTTGCACTTAAATTCTAACAAAGATTTATTCAAGAGATTTTGATTTCTTGTTTAAATCAGAAATCTGGAAACAGAATACAACACATGCATATACTAACATACTTTCACACATATATATACAGGAAAAATGAACTAGTATACATTCACATAACATATTTATATGCAATCATCTCTAAACAAACATGCAAAGCATACTACACATCATAACTTTCAAGGATTATCACATTCAATCACATATATAAACAGATTAAGTTTTAAAATAGAAGTTTACTCACTTCAGATATCACCCAAGCAACCAGATTTTTTTATAATTTAGATTTTAAACAGATGTTACTCACAAACAAAACATATTCCAGAAACAAGCAGGCAACCAGATTCTTATACTAAAATTTTAGAAAGATTGTTACTCACCTATTTTTAAAAGCAGAGAACAGAGCTTTATTCTTTGAAATAGCCTTGATTTTGAAACCTTTAAAACTGAATGCTTGATTTTCTTTGAAAATTGGAATGCTAGCTATAGAAATTTGTATGCAGAGATGCCTTGCTTCTTTGATTTAAAACTTGAGTTGCTTGTTTACAGAATCTTGCATGCAGACTGGAATTTGATTCCAGATTAAAGAAAATATGCAGGCTTTGTTTTCAGATTTTAATAAGAAATTTCAGGCTTTGAAGAATGGTTACAGATTGAAGAGATGAGTTACAGGCCGTTGGTTTTTGAAATGAATTACAGGGATTTGATAATTTTCTGGTTTGAGAGGTGAATTGAGATACATATTTTTGTTTTGAGATTATGGCTTAAGAAATGTTGATTACTGATTTTGTTTTTGAGGGGATTTTTGTTTACAGCTGAATTCTCTTTTATTTTGAGAATGAAGATTTGCAAAAGAAATGAGAATGAGGAAAACATCTTTTTATAAATATAAATGATTTATTTTAAAATAAAAGAGAAATTAAAAACAAGAATGACACTTGTCTTTATATGTGTTAATTAGTTAACACTTGTTTTAATCAATCCTTTATAGGTTTACACATGTCCTTTAATTAATTAGTTTGTATCTTAAATGTAAATAAAAGATTTTTCTTAATTTATTAAACACTTATTACTTATCTATTTATATATAAAGATAACTTTTTAAAGAAATAACCAATTATACTTATAAATAAAAGCTTATACATATATTTTAAAGTCTAAAACTATTTAAATATTACTTCTTTTGAATTCCAAATTCAAATTCAAATTATATTCTTCAAATCCAATTTAAAGTAAATTTAAAACAACACATTCAATTTGAAATAATAATCCTATTATAATTATTGTTTGAAATAACAAATTTATCAATTTTAAAATAATTTATAAAAGAGATTATAAATTACTTCTATTACTAAATGAATTAACATATCATATGCAAATTATATTTTAAACATATATACATTCTTAAATCATATTTATTAAGCAATATTTAAAAAGAAATAAAATAAATCTTATTATAATTCTTATTTTAAACCATATAGTTATTTTGTTTAAATAGCTTTGAAAAGATAATATTAAATAAATCATAATTTCCAAACTATAAGAATATACATTAGAAATTTAAAACAAGATTTCATTTATTAACTTTCAAATCAAAGGCAATCTATTTACAATATATACTTATCTATAATAATCATTTTATTAACTTATAAAAGATAAAATTCACCAATTAAATATTTATTTAATTAGATTATTAAATCAATTCAAATATTTATTATCAAAAATTATCAATCAATTTAATTATTTAAACAGATTATTAAATTGATATTGCCCCAAATTTCCGGGATATTACATTCCTTCCCCCTTAAAATAATTTCGTCCCCGAAATTTAAAACAAAGGTAATTTAATAATCTTTTTAAATCACAAGGATGTATTATCATCCATATGCTAACAATCATAGCAACCAATCATCCAAACAAACAATTCTAACTATCCAGCGAAAAATTCTGAATAGAATTTCCTCGAGTTTCCCCAAGTATATATATACCGGGATACTCGCCCTACAAACAATCCAAACAACCAATACTACTAAGCTATAGAGCTTCTACTCTCTAGATCTACAAAACTAAACAGAATATCAGACTACAGACGAGTCTGACTCAACAACCAATTCCTCCAGAACTGCTGGTTCTAAACCATAGATAGATCAAACACGTATTCCCTCAGAGATACGTAAAATACATATCGAATTCCAGTTATCCAAACTGACAATTCAATCCAGTAGACCAAACTCTTATCCAAAACAGAATATAGAAAAGATCCAATATTTCTCGGAGCTGACTTCCCAGACTTACCCATCTTATAGCTCCCTTTACCAGAGAAAACTTCAACAACAACGAAGTCTCCAACTTCGAATTTCAAATTCCTTCGTCTCTTATCCACAAAATCCTTCAGACGATCTTGGGCTCTCTACAGATCCTTCCTGATCAGCTTAACCTTCGCTGATACTTCTTGAAACAATCAGGACCTAAAATAACTCAACAGAATGATCTCCTCAAGATTTATCCAATCCAAAACAAAACTTTACTCACAAACATCAGAAGATCGAACTAACTTCTCCTATCTGAAAAAGACAAACAGATGTACTCGCCAAATTGCTTTCGCTGCACCACTCTGATCTGGAGTTGATAAGAATGCTGATGAAGAACACAAGCACAAACTGGACAACATATCCCAGAAAATCTCAGATACCCAAAAGAATACTCAAACTATCGCAAGTCACTTTTGCGATCAACCCAGCCAAAATGCAAAGAAACTGTTCTCTCTTTACCAATCAGAACAGCTTACGTTTATCTATCCAATCCATTGAAGAAATGGATCCACTCTGTTGCTTCTGAACTCCACCTCCAGAAAACTACTAAGCCGGAAGAACTTCCTGCCAACGCAAAGAACACTCCGAGCTGTACTGCTGCCACAGATGCCAAAGACTTCTTAACCAAAGCTCTTCGAGAAACTCGAACCTCAAACAGAATCACCATGCTGAACTCAGCCACAACACCGAAACAGACACACTTCATTAACTTGTTCCAAAAGAAAACATCTTCGGGAACATCCATATTCACTGCGTCTCATCACACAGCTACAATTTCTTGAGATACCATCACTCGCTCGCTTCTGCCTAACCGACAGATCCAACTCTACTCATCCAACTCCAAAGATAAACTCCGAACCATAACAGGTTTCCTTCAGAGATTGTGAAATCCTTACACAACTGCAAAGTTCACTCGAGACGGTATTAGGTCTACAGTCTCGACAAATACACTTCCAACCTCAACACTCAGACTCCTAATCCTAGATGATAAATTATTATCATCTCAACCAATCATTACAAATACCATATATATTTAAAATGATACTTTTTTTATATATAGAAAATATATCTGGGTAAAATTATTTCACCTTCCCTTTTAAAACAATATTGTGTCCAATGGCCTGGTCCAAGTGTTTAGAGATCCCTATCAATAACGTTAGCTACTCGTATTGACCAGAATCCATATACCACTCAACCGATCAATTAACACAATATAAAACCATTTTATATAACTAACAAATACGCGCTCTCGTATATATATATATACACTCGGACTCAAACAGGTTGCTACAGATGCTATCTCTAATGAACAACCCTTCCCAACCTAGGTATTCACTCAACCTAGTGTTCTGATGTTCACTTAACTAAAAGCTTAGGCATTCGCTCAACCTATGCTCTGATACCACTGTAACGTCCACGACTTTCTCTCCACAGAAAGTCGCATCGTTAATAAGAAAGAAAGGGGTAGAAAATAGAAAAGAAGAGAAGAAAGAAGAAACAACAACAAAATCTCACACAGCGGAACGAATAAATTATATTAATAACATAAACTATTACATAGTATACAAGACTTATCAGAGTTATACAGATACACATCACATACTAGACAGTTATAAACATCTGTCTAGTTATTACAACTCAATACAATACACACACTATCATAGAGATTAACACAGCGGAATACTATATCTATGAACGCCGAAGCCTCCTGCTTCATTGCTCCTCCAGAATATTCGTCAAAGCTAAACCTGAATCCCTTGGCAACTCGTAAAAATTTGAGTACCCAAGAGTTTATAAAACAGAAATAAACACTTGGGTCAGACATGGGTCTGGTGTGAGTAACAGGTTAAACTTGCTTAACTTCAAAACCTTTAGAAAGAAAAGGTATCACGTAAGACTCCCCACAAATAAACATGGGTAAGTTTTTACCTTACGCTAACCAAAACATTTGATAGGAAATCCAGTTATATTATAATAGGGTCTAGGGTTTTCAAATAAATATGAAATAGCTGAAATTGTTACATTATTAAATTCCAGCATACTAGCCACAAAGTGGGTTATACAATCAAAACCGTAAGGGCACGTAGGAAGAATGGGTTTCCATACAATGGCAGGGCTACTGGGGTACCGCCCGTCACAGTACGTGGCCTAGATCACCGTACCGAGGAGTACGCCCACTCCCCTGCAACACAAAGCCGGAACCATCCCTTACTGGATAATCCCGAACAAGACAATCCCGTAGTTGGCGCGACCAACCACACACTAAGCCGAATAAAAGAAAAGGGACCTCTAGACAGGGATCTATCTTGCTCTCAGTGGGTGCTACCCACGAAGCCTTGCTGCACCTCCCCTGTTTTAGCCATTCCCGGTTGATGAGGCTTGAGGTTACGATTACCTTTAATCAGAACATATCACTTAGAATGCTCATCGTCCGCCTGACGATGTGCTGAAAGCATTCAATCCATACAAGTTCGTTCCGGGTTCGAACGAAACCGAAGGCATTATCTCGTTACACTCGTTTTGGAATCACCCTCATAGTTAACGACAATAACCCTTGCACTCTGAATCTTCATCTTCACTTGAGATTCACGACCTATCGTTAATTTGGATCGATGTGGTATTCGGGTCTCCAGACCTGGAATCCCGGTATACGGAAACCCGATCCCGGTCTCATCGAAATCCAAAACGTATCTTTTAAGGGCCAAGTTGTTTTAAGGTTAAAACAATTCAATTCTTATCTATATACACAAAGATAGATAATTCAATAGATAATCTACATTATCATCCCAAACAGATAATTCACATTATCATTATAATTCAACCAAACATCCATATCATATATCAATCATATCTCATCAGAGATATCAAACAATGAAATACATTCAATCTCATTCATCCATCCTTAAGCAATGATTTATATCATCTAATTAATTTAAAGTGAATTAAACTAATTACTTCATTCTATAAATCCTGCTTACTTAATTATTAATTAAACCAATTAATTAATCATTACTCTAAATATCCATCTTAATTAATCATTCCTGATTAATTATACTTTAATTACTTTAATCACTTATTATTTATTAATTAATCTTAATTAATCAATCCTTAATTACATTATTAATTATATTAATCAATGACCCTTAATTACATTTTTAATTATTAATTACCTTAAGTAATTAATTCCCTTAAATACCTCCATTAAGTAATTATACTTAACCAATTTCATAAATGATTATCAATAATTAATAATCTAATTGATTATCAAAATTAATCATATTTATTTATTATTTAATAATCCCTAATTAATGATCCCTCATTAATTATTAACAATCCTTTAATTACTTCTTAAAGTAATTAAGCTTTAATCAACTATTTATTAATTACAACTTAATAAATTCTTAATTACCATTAACACTAAATCATTAATTAACTAAATTATTAAATTATTCTTTAATTTAATGAATCCTATATCATTAAACCTCTAAATTAAAGTATTAACATTTATAACTACTTTAATTATCATTTACAAAAGCTTTGAAATTTTTTTTTTACTTTTAAATCTTTCTTTTATTTCATTTCAAATTACAGATTTAAATAAATTTCAAATTTAACTTTAACCAAGTTTAAAACAAATTTACCATTCCTTTTTTAAAACCAAATGTTAAAGAAACACTTAACATTTAAAAGATTTTTAAACCAATTTATTTAAATTCAAAACCTTTTTAAAATATACTTTAAACATTCTAAAGATGTTTAAATATTATAATAAGACTTAATTATTTTCACAACTGAGATTCAAATTTAAATTGAATCCATACTTTAAAAATCTGATTTAAAACTTTGTTTTAAATCCTGCTTAACATTTTAAACTCAATTTAAAATTTAAAAACCCTGTCTGGCTTTAAAAACTGAAACATCATAATTGACCCAAGCCAGACATCAGAATACCCGAGAAAAATTACAGAAACCCCGAGTCGTCTTCGAGTTTTCCCTTCCCCTCTTTATCAAACTTCAATTACAAAATCTACCCGAGCCCACTAAATTTTCCCCGAGTCAAAATCCTATTTTCTTCGAGTCTCTCACGCATTTAACTCGAGAAAATTCGAGTACCACTCCTCTGTCAACAAAACCCAAACTCACCAGAATCCAAATCATCACCGTGCACATGCACGATGGAACAGATCAACTCCGGTCAACTACGACAACTCTTCCATGTCGACGATCTACCACCAACCATAATGCGATCATCAGAACTTCGATCAACACTCGAATTCGAAATCGAGTAGCACGACCCAACCTGGAACAGAACTATAGTCACAAAATCCACTCGCCTCGTCGATCAAGACCATCAGCGATCACGCGATTACTTCCAAAGCTACTCCACTGGTCCACAAACATCTTCCCCCCCGGTGCGATGCATTCCAGAGCGACATCGACGACGCCATTGCCTCGCGAATACCCTTTACAAAACACAGTGCTTAAGCCCTAGTTCAACTCCAATCATCCACCACGATGAATTTAAAAATGCCTTATCATTTTTCCAAAAATCCCTGACCATCCACCATCCTCCAGCCACGATCTCGATGATCAACACCGTGCCAATCGTCAGAATTCGATGATAAAGCAAAATCTGATCAACTTACTAATTCCCAACATCCTTGACCTTAAAAATCATGATTTCTGTTTCTAAATTTCTCATTCTACCATACGATCTTGTTTAGATAATCAAAGCATGGAATTTTGGATATTGATTTTCGACATATGTTAAGCTACTGTCCTTATGGTTTCCAGAGAAATTCCAGACTTTATTTTAACTTAAATAAACTTCAAGCTCTAATCTATGATGATATAAACAAATTTTGTTTGCACTTAAATTCTAACAAAGATTTATTCAAGAGATTTTGATTTCTTGTTTAAATCAGAAATCTGGAAACAGAATACAACACATGCATATACTAACATACTTTCACACATATATATACAGGAAAAATGAACTAGTATACATTCACATAACATATTTATATGCAATCATCTCTAAACAAACATGCAAAGCATACTACACATCATAACTTTCAAGGATTATCACATTCAATCACATATATAAACAGATTAAGTTTTAAAATAGAAGTTTACTCACTTCAGATATCACCCAAGCAAACAGATTTTTTTATAATTTAGATTTTAAACAGATGTTACTCACAAACAAAACATATTCCAGAAACAAGCAGGCAACCAGATTCTTATACTAAAATTTTAGAAAGATTGTTACTCACCTATTTTTAAAAGCAGAGAACAGAGCTTTATTCTTTGAAATAGCCTTGATTTTGAAACCTTTAAAACTGAATGCTTGATTTTCTTTGAAAATTGGAATGCTAGCTATAGAAATTTGTATGCAGAGATGCCTTGCTTCTTTGATTTAAAACTTGAGTTGCTTGTTTACAGAATCTTGCATGCAGACTGGAATTTGATTCCAGATTAAAGAAAATATGCAGGCTTTGTTTTCAGATTTTAATAAGAAATTTCAGGCTTTGAAGAATGGTTACAGATTGAAGAGATGAGTTATAGGCCGTTGGTTTTTGAAATGAATTACAGGGATTTGATAATTTTCTAGTTTGAGAGGTGAATTGAGATACATATTTTTGTTTTGAGATTATGGCTTAAGAAATGTTGATTACTGATTTTGTTTTTGAGGGGATTTTTGTTTACAGCTGAATTCTCTTTTATTTTGAGAATGAAGATTTGCAAAAGAAATGAGAATGAGGAAAACATCTTTTTATAAATATAAATGATTTATTTTAAAATAAAAGAGAAATTAAAAACAAGAATGACACTTGTCTTTATATGTGTTAATTAGTTAACACTTGTTTTAATCAATCCTTTATAGGTTTACACATGTCCTTTAATTAATTAGTTTGTATCTTAAATGTAAATAAAAGATTTTTCTTAATTTATTAAACACTTATTACTTATCTATTTATATATAAAGATAACTTTTTAAAGAAATAACCAATTATACTTATAAATAAAAGCTTATACATATATTTTAAAGTCTAAAACTATTTAAATATTACTTCTTTTGAATTCCAAATTCAAATTCAAATTATATTCTTAAAATCCAATTTAAAGTAAATTTAAAACAACACATTCAATTTGAAATAATAATCCTATTATAATTATTGTTTGAAATAACAAATTTATCAATTTTAAAATAATTTATAAAAGAGATTATAAATTACTTCTATTACTAAATGAATTAACATATCATATGCAAATTATATTTTAAACATATATACATTCTTAAATCATATTTATTAAGCAATATTTAAAAAGAAATAAAATAAATCTTATTATAATTCTTATTTTAAACCATATAGTTATTTTGTTTAAATAGCTGTGAAAAGATAATATTAAATAAATCATAATTTCCAAACTATAAGAATATACATTAGAAATTTAAAACAAGATTTCATTTATTAACTTTCAAATCAAAGGCAATCTATTTACAATATATACTTATCTATAATAATCATTTTATTAACTTATAAAAGATAAAATTCACCAATTAAATATTTATTTAATTAGATTATTAAATCAATTCAAATATTTATTATCAAAAATTATCAATCAATTTAATTATTTAAACAG
The DNA here is from genome assembly GCA_030737815.1 of Allium fistulosum. Lineage (NCBI taxonomy): Eukaryota > Viridiplantae > Streptophyta > Magnoliopsida > Asparagales > Amaryllidaceae > Allium > Allium fistulosum. Next base: position 539,554,943 of record CM060903.1, read on the forward strand.
ATTATTAAATTGATATTGCCCCAAATTTCCGGGATATTACACCTAAGGAGGTGAATTGGTTAAGTGCTAGGTCGTTTGGAGCGACCTATAGAATTAGGCGACCTATAGGAGAGCGACCTAAGGAAACTAGTAGTTAGCGACCTAATTGTTAACGACCTAAGGGATAGCACAGTTGCTAGCGAGTTAGTGAAGTTAGGTCGTATCCTAGCTAAGAAGGATAGGTCGGCAGCGACCTAAGGTAGGAGTAGTTAGGTCGTATATCTTGTGTGTAGTTCGGTCGCTAGGCTATAAGTTGTTAGGTCGCGAGAAAACACTTATGTGTTAGGTCGCTGAGAAGTTATGTCGTAGCATTGTTAGGTCGCTAAGAAGTCGCGTCTAAGAGTTAGGTCGTGTGGTAGCTTAAAGAGTTAGGTCGTGGACTTCTAAGTTGTTAGGTCGCAAGGTTTCGCTTAAGTGTTAGGTCGTGACTTTGTTAAGTCGAGATGGTGTTAAGTCATAGGTCGCGCTAATACGCATATGCGATAGGTCGCTGGGTTGTTGAGGCGCGTGAGTATTAGGTCGCGTAAGGACTTAGTAGTTAGGTCGCGGATGCGCGGTTGGTTAGGTCGTAGAGGCTGGGGATTTTGTTAAGTCTTTAGGTCGGTGGGTTTTAGGTCGTAAGTCGTGGACGACCTAACTCTGAGCGACCTAGGGGAGATTTCAGCTATAAATAGGAAGGGTTTTTCTCACTTTTTGGGATCCGGATTTCGAAGCGACGAAGTGCTGCCATTTTGAGAGCTCGACTTCTACACTTCTTCACTTCTTTTCTCCACTCTAATCTAGTGCTTCCTTTCATCCAAATCGAAGATCAAGATCGAAGATCCAAGAGCTAAAGTTGAAGATCTTCATCCGTTGAAGTGAGATTTCTTCGTTTGAAGAGGATTTGTGATAGATCAAGCTTGATCCTTCGCTGTCCAGATCTGAAGCGTGTTGATTTGAGGTTGTTTAGGTGATTTGGTGAGCGGTGATTATCTCTCACATGGATCCAAAGGAGTATATCGAATTGTTGGCTCGATTTGGTGTTAAAATAGTGATTTTCATGCATTTTCTTCATCCTAAGTGTAGATCCATGTAGATCCATTGTTCATTATGATTTGACAACCATATTACTAAGTGTTAACCTATGCAAATTCATTCATAAGGATTGTAGAGATATTTCTCATGATTTCATGCTAGTTAGACTTTCAACTCTTTAATTACGAAATTGCCATTATTGTGATAATTGTCTACTTAGATCATATTTGAATGCTTGATTGTTTGGATTAATGTTTGACTTGGTTGATTGCTATGAATTAGATGATTGATGATTTGATTTAGATCGAGGATGATTCAAAAGCTGAGAGGAAGGCTCTTGAATTTGGAAAGCTGCTTGTGGCATATGTAGCGGATGATGAAGCTCTTATGCATAGATTGGATGATGATGTTGAGATGAAGCTTTGCGAGGATGTGATGAAGCAAAGCATGATATGAAATAGTCTTGGTCTAATCCAGACGGGATCATTCCAAGCAGATTGATAACTCGGTGATATGGTTCGAGTTTGAGGATAATGGATGCTCGAGAGGCGCTTGAGCTAGTATGGAAATAGTCGTCGAGGAGGATGACTAGGAGGCTTGGATAGCATCGTTGTTGAAGGTTCTAGCAGACTCAAAGCAAGGGTATGTTTGGGTAGTTGCAAAAATCCCAACGACAATGAATTGATGGTCGAGTACCCTGGGTAGTTGCGAAAATCCTTGGCACGGGCTGCGACGACGTGCGGAGTACTGTCTAGAACCGGGGTTTCCATTAGCCCTTGACGGACGGCTGAAAGAATGTGCCGGTCATTCAATTAACGGTGATATCGAAGCAATGATAACAGTGATAGCCAGAGTCATGGATGTTTGGTTGTATCGTCATTCGGTCTCAAGAGCAGTGTTTTCCGGGTGCTTATCTGATCTTGGTTTAGGCCTTGGGGGTTGTGCTTGGAAAACATCGCCCTTGACTCGAGTGATAATTACTTTACTTTAAATTGTATGCTCTGCTATGTTTGCTTCTGCTTAGTGTGTGTCTGGGGGCTATCACTGTAGAATGAGGTTGGAGTGGGAGGGTTGTATTCCTATTCCTTTTCCTTTATGCTCTTTTGGTATGTTGTTAGTTAATTTACTGCTCACTAAGACTGTTGTCTGACTCAAGGCTTTATGTTTTAATTCTTATTGCCTTGGGCTGTTCGTCCATCTTTGGGACGGGCAGACTAGGTAGCAGGTGACAGGTGCTGTTCTTGCTTCTCACGATGCTGATATCGAAGACGAGTTAGAGGGTTGCATATTATCTTCTTACTATATGTACTGGGTGTTCCGCTGTTCGTATATTCTCTGAGTGTTGTGTAGTGAGGCTTGATGTATTGACTATCTGGATGCTTGTATTCAACTATTATGAAGTTTTATATGATGGCATTTTATTCTGTAAAGCTTCACTATATATATTTTCTATTGTATTTTGTCCATGCGCTGTGAGTAATACGATAGATTCTGTTGTTTTTAATTTACCCTGACAATCGTCCATGGTTGCCTGGAACACCTTACAGCGCACTTTCTCTAGATTCGGTGCAGGGGTCATGGGTGGTCGTCACAACCAGGTCTCTTAGTCAAGTAGGAAGACTAACTCTAATAAAGTCGGTAATATTTTCAATGCAAGTGTATTGGTCAAGGACTTTCATTCTCCCCTTTAAGTTGATAAAGATGATCAAAAGTGCCTTTATGAAATTCTTTTGGAAGGGCAAAACTACGGGCAGATACATAGCTCCAATAAAATTTGCTATGGTGGAGAAGCCAATAAACAAAGGGGGTCTTGGTATAATCAACTTAAAACAATGGAACATAGCAGCCTTTGCGAAACATATTGATACCAACTATAATTGTCCAGACAGCCTCTGGGCAATATGGTCTGACAGAAATGTGATAAGAGGTAGGAGTTTGTGGAATATGACAAAACCCCAGAACTTAAGCTGGACGTGGCAGTGTATATTCACGATAAGGGAGAAGTTTCTTCCTCTTATTCAAATGAACACCAACCCAACTTACAGTGTGAGTTTCTGGGATGACCCGTGGTTAGACAAGGGGTTCATTCTACGTCGTCACCTAACGTATACTGAGTTTCAGCTGACTGGGCTCCACTCGTCTACAATGGTCAGGGATGTCCTCTATAATTATCAAAGCACACGTCATTTATCTTCCAATCAGCGAATACAAGATATATGGAACAAAATGAGATTGTTTGCCCCGCTGTCCACTACATCAGTTTGTCTGGTTTGGGGTGACAAAAGGACAAGATTCAAAATTGGAGATGCATATGAATACATGATGAAGAATAGTTCTTGTCCAACTTGGAGATGGTGGAAGCGGACATGGAATAACGATAGTAGTATGAGAGAAAATTTACTATTTTGGAAAGTTCTTAATCGTGCGTTAATGACCAAAGCAAAATTGACTTGCATGGGCATGAGTGTCAATATTTATTGCACTTACTGCTGTAACCAACCCGAAACGGTAGAACACTTGTTCTTTGAATGCCCATTTATTAAGGAAGTATGGACTGAAGTGATGGCGAAGCTTCAAAGAACTAATGTCTCTAATGATAACCATGTTGAGTGGGAAAGAATCCATGCGAGATCAGGATACAAACATGGAGGAAAGCGAATATTTACCGTGGTGATGAAGAGTTTCATTAGCTCAGTATGGAGAGAACGAAACACGAGATTGTTTGATGCCATCAATGCAAAAACTAATGTTGTGTTCAGGCAGTGGATAGACCATGAAATTAATTCCTCTATGAGTAAGCTCTCCTTCTCCTTTGATCCGGGCATATTTGCCGCGTTCCAAATGTGTTAGATGTGTGTGTTCTTTCTTTTATTTCCTGTTTTTTTTTCCCTTAGTGCTTGTTGCGCCTAGTCTTCCTCTGTCTTCTTTGAGCTATGCTCTTTGTTGTAAGTGTTCTGTTCCAATTGGTGTAGCAATAAAATGGTCGGGGACCATCTAACCCCGTCGGCCTTGCCAAAAAAAAAAGAAATAGTTAAAATTGATATTAATTTCAAATTTCTTATTTTAATATAAACTGTTAAAAATGTTATTTTAAATTCTAATTTGTAAGATTTTCAAACTATTAAACTAAGTTAATCTATTTTAAAATATCATAAACCATTTAATCAATTTAAACTAATTTAATTTATTTTAATCAGTTTTAATCTATTTAATCCAATTTAATCTATTTTATCCTATTTTAAACTAATTAAACCATTTTAATCTATTTTAAATCTGTTTAATCTATTTTAAATCTATTTAATCTATTTTAAACCTATTTAATCTATTTAATTTATTTTAAATCTATTTATTCTATTTTAATTCTACTAGAACTATTTTAAATCTATTTAAACTATTTTGATCCACCTTTTAAATTATTTTAAAAGTATTTCAAACCATTAAATTTTATTTTCAATCTAAACTATTTAGACTATTTGTAACTATCCATACTATTTTCTAAATTCTAAATTGTAAAGTAGAAGTGGTTATATTTAAATCCTTGATATAAAAGCAAATATGATTAAATGATGTAATAACCTAAGTTGGGATTTAAATAATACATTTTGAGTAAATATGATGATTTTGAAATGAGGGTTTAACCTATTTTGAAAATATGATTTCGAAAGTGATATGGTTTGAATTGAATATGATATTTTGATATCAATATGAAATAGTTTTAAACATGTAAAAGAACCATCCGGTGTGTAGTAAGTGTTTGGTTGTTAAAGAGACCGTGATAGGATATTGTCATACTTTCTGCCAATACCGAAAACAACTTTAACAACTATGTACATGGTGGAGATTCCAGAAACGAAGTAGGATGGTTTAGCGAACGATTCTGTATGAGGTATTTATGTGACCCTGACTCCCATGAGTCAGCTTAGATGTGACTAAAACAGGAGCTATATCGGGCCAATTGAGGTCATTCCTCCTATCAGGCACATTTCTTCAATACTATATTTTGACCTTGTGATTGATTTGGTGGCCACCCCTGGATTTTGTTTATGGGAGTGTGTCTGAGGTAGGCGGTAGTAGCTGCTATGCATTACCACCAGTCTGGGAGTGCAATTGGTATATCGACCCTGGCATTGCATCGAGTGTCGTGTTCACATGCCGTATCGTGCCTTCTACCAGTTTGTTTTGTACAATACCTATGGAGTGCCCTCTGGGTAAACCTCACGGAGGAGCGTACGGTACTGTATAGACTATGGAAATATATAAAATGTGTTAAGGTGGATATGGGTAACGCCTTAACAATATTTTAATACTTTACTTTACTGTAGACACTATTATAATAGCGTATTGTACTATGTATGTAGATTTTTTAACGGATCCTTAGGATATGTAAATCCTGAACACCTCTTAAGTTATTGCACTCACGTTTGACATTGGACAGGAGATGTCAAATCCCTTAAACATCTCTGACGCCGTTACACTCATATTTATTTACTGTTGATTTAACTTACATAAGATCTTTTAGTTCTGACTCGAGTGTTTTTTCTTTTCAATTCGCTCGGGTCAGTCTGAGCTTTTCAGTTAATCGAAGACTGCTTTCTGGAGGACGAAGATGGAGATTTGTATAATAGTATTAATTATATTTATTCCACTGCATCATGTTGTTCTACTGCATTTATCTATTATTTATTCTTGTTGTATGTTACTCTGATCTGTATTATAAAAGTATAATCAATGTTATTTGTAAACAGCTTCATGAACTGTTTATTTGATTATTATATTTTGTCATTCCGCTGCAAGATTCTGTATTTGTTTTTCTTTCTTTCTCTACTTTTTCTTATTTACCCCATAACAATCCTCCATTTTGAATGGTTTGAATTTGATGTGTGTGGCTTATCATCGATTTAAACTGTCCAAAAAGGTGGGTCGTTACAGTTGGTATCAGAGCTAGGTTCAGCGATGACCTTAGCTTTGTGGGGTCTAACTCATATAGAATAGGATAGTAATACTCTAGAATGAGTCGCTGAGTATATATATTAAGAGAGCGTATTTCTTACTGTTATAAAAGGTTTTGTATTGTGTTAATTTGTTCTGTTTTGTATTTATAAATTCTGGTTGGTGCATAAGACGCTATGACATCGATAGGGATTTCTAAACACTCAATAGGGCAAATTGACACAATATTGTTTTGAAATATAGGTAAATGAAATAATTTTGCCTATCGTTATATTTTATATGTAAAAGAATAATTTTAAAAACGATATAATTGGATGTGATATATTTGTTTGTTAGGAAGTGAAGTTTATAAACATTATTGCAAAATAAGATTATGAATAAAATAAATATAAATTGGAAAACTGAGAACCAATGTTTCGGGATTTTGAAAATTTCTTTCGAAAGATTTTAGAATATAATATTAGTATTATTTGGAAGTATTTTCTGATATAAATATTTCAATATGATTTGAAAGAAAGTTTAAAGGGAACTTTTAAAGGAAATAAGTTCTGTACTCCCTCTCTGTCACTGGGAAATAATTTCGATGATGAGTGCACGCATAATTGACGTTTATTTTCGAGTTTCAAAGTGGGAAGACTGCTTTAGTAGTTTTACTGCACATCGGTTTGATAAACGAAACTTAATTTTAATTTCTGAAGCTTGATTTGATATATACATATATACATACATACATACATACATATATATATACATATATATATATATATATATAAGTTATGAGTACATATATTATTTTAAAGGGATTGAAAAGGAACCCGGTTGTTTAGTTCTTAAGTTTCTGTAAATTAGAAATTGAAATTATTGTAATGAATGGAATCTTGACTGCATTAATAATTCGAAACTTCTAAATTGAAAATAAGAAATTTGATTTTATAATGATTAATGAAATTGATAAGAAATTGAAAATTTGTAAACTGTAAATAAAAGAAAGTGAAAAATAGGAAATTGTAATTATTGAACATTTTATTAACTAAATAAATAAAATAAACTTGTGTAACATTCGATTACATTCTAAAAGAATTTTTATATATAACCTACCAAAATATCATAAGTTGAAATGTTAAATAGAAATACGTGATAGAATATTATACAAGTAAAACTTAGAAAATGAAAGTGTTCAATGGAATTTCTTCAATAAATAAGAATCCTGATGTTATAAATTGTTATAAACTCAAGCTAATAATTTGAAATGTTACTAATAAAATTTACAGGAAGAGTGAATACTGTAAATAAATAATTATAAACTTAAGTAATGTTGAAGCCATTTATAATTAAAGTTAATATTATATTAATTGAATGGTTATGACATTAGAAAATGTGAAATGATTCAGAAATAGACTAAATGTTCAATAATATTATATATGAAAGAAATGAATGTGAAAAAAAGGAAAAAAATAAGAAAATACCTATTAATGATGAATTAAACTGTAAAGAAACTTACATAATGATGGATAATCTAGATAATTGAATGGTAATAGCTTATGTAAGCAATGAATGTAAGTAATGGAAAGAGAAAATAGCATTGTATGTATAAATGAGAAATGAAATTTTGTAAGTAATGAATGTAATTTAATGGGAAATGAATTTTGTAAGTGATAAATGAAAATCAAAGAAATAATCATTGTACGAATGAAAATTTATGAACTATAAATGATGTGAAATAAAATTAATAAGAATGAACTTGAATAATACTTGAAATCATTATTTATTTTGGCTTATGGGATGTTGGGGAGATGATACTTTAAATTGTTTAGGATGTATCAATAATCTATAAAGTTTTATCTATGACTGTTGAGTGTATGGTTTACTTCATAGTTTATTTATCATTTTATATGATTAAAAGCTTCTGAACCCGAACACACAATATGTTTTGTTGTTGTGGATGGATAATTGCTCTCTTTGTTGAAAATGATGTTTGCACTGTTTGTTTGCAAATGATTATTGTTATGTTGTGATTTTTTTGTTGTTATTAGTTGAAACAACTTAAATATTTCTCTTTTATATAATTATTAACCTCTTTGGATTACATGAGTGAAATACAGGTTTATGGAAGCAATTGCTACTGCTTTTGGTTTCATAAAATAAGCGTTGTTTGCCCGACAATAGGTTCGTTCTCGGATTATGGTTTTCTAGTGATATTATATTGTTTTCCCGTGTTTTGGGATATATTATTTTGAAATATGTAATATATTTTGTTATTATTGATATTATTATTTCTCTCAGATCTCTCCGTACAAAGAAGACTCTGCCGAAATTTTCTGTGAATTTTGGACTTAGAAAATTTTGTGGAATGTATTTCAAACATTTATTAACTTGAATATAAAAGGATTTAATTGTTTATAAATTGATATATTTTATTTAAATTATTTAATTATGTAAATTAGTTGTTTATAAAATTAATATTTTGAATAAGATATATTGATTACTTAATTCCTCCTTTTCCTTCTTTCCCTTTTCGAGGAGGAAAAGTTTTGAGTGGGGGAGAGTGTAACGATCCATAATTTTCGATAATTAAAATTAGTTAATTTAATAAAGTTTGTGAGTTAATGTTGGAAGAAATAAAAATTTATGATTTAATAATAAGAATATAACTAGAGTAAAATGTAATAGTATACATTGAAGGTAATTGCTAACTATTTTAATGTAACTCCAATTGATTGAAATGATTAAAAGTTATAATTGGTTATAGATTGTAAATTAATTGTAATAATGTGTGTATAAATTAATAATTGGATTAAAGGAGTAATTGATAATTGTAACGACCCGTATTTTTACGGATCGACATGTTCGTCAAAATCTGGAGTTTTAGCACTTTCATGTCATTTCAGATTTTTAGGCAGATTTGTCTAAGTCCTAGGTCGTGGACGACCTAAGAGCTAAGTCGTGACCGACCTATAGGATGGTAGCGAGTTAAGAGCTATGTTGTAGACGACTTAGGCATGTGGTGCGACCTAAGTATGTTGGGTTTAGGTCGCAGACGACCTTAGATAGGAGACTTAAGAGTTTAGGTCGCGAGTTAGTTTGGGTCAGCCTATAGAATGTTTGCGACCTAAGGGAAGCGCGAGCTAAGGAACTTACGACCTAGTGGTTAACGAGTTAGCGACCTAGTATATAGTTAGGTCGGCAACGACCTAAGGAAGCTGGGGCTGTAGTGAGCGACCTAAGAGTTGAGTGGTAGGTCGTAACACCATTAGGTCGTGTGGGTGCTAAGTTGTTAGGTCGCAGGGTTTTGTAAGTCTTAGGTCGTAGCTTAGTAAGTTGTTAGGTCGTGGGTTGGCTTAAGTGTTAGGTCGCGTGGGAGTCTAAGGTATTAAGTCGTAACCTCGTTATGTCGTAGGTCGGCAAGGCAGTTAAGTGTTAGGTCGGCAACGACCTAAGTTAGGTCGTGGACTTCTATGGTTGTTAAGTCGCGATGTGTTAGGTCGCTGAGGAGTTGAGTCGTAGCCTATGTGTTAAGGCGCGCGTTGCGTTAGGTCGTAGGTCGCTGGGTGTTTGGATGCGCAGAAGGGTTAGGTCGGAGAGGCTTAGGTCGTAAGTCGGAAGCGACTTAGGGAGATAGCCAGATTTCGACTTAAGGAATTTCAGCTATAAATAGGAGGGGTTGTTCTCACTTTTTGGGATCCGGATTTTGAAGCGACGAAGTGCTGCCATTTTGAGAGCTCGACTTCCATACTTCTTCACTTCTTTCCTCCGCTCAAATCTAGTGCTTCCATCCATCCAAATCGAAGATCAAGATTGAAGATCCAAGAGCTTAGATTGAAGATCTTCATCTTTTCAAGAGAGATTTCTTCGTTTGAAGCGGATTCATGATAGATCAAGCTTCATCCTTCGCTGTCCAGATCTGAAGTGTGTTGATTTGGGTTTGTTTAGATGATTCGGTGAGTGGTGATTATCTCTCACACGGATCCAAAGGAGTATATCGGATTGTTGGCTCGTTTTGGTGTTAAAATAGTGATTTCCATGCATTTTCTTCATCCTAAGTGTAGATCCATATAGATCCATTGTTCATGATGATGTTGCATCCATTTTATCATATGTTAACCTATGCAAGTTCATTCATCAAGTTTGTAGAGATATAATTCATGTTTTCATGCTTATTGGACTTTCAACTCTTTAATTACGAAAATGCCATTATTGTTATAATTGTCTACTTAGATCATATTTGAATGCTTGATTGCTTGGATTGATGTTTGATTTGATTGATTGTTATGAACTAGATGATTGATGATTAGATTTAGATCGAAGATGATTCAAAAGCCAAGGGAAAGGCTCTTGGATTGGGAAAGCTGCTCGTGGCATATGTAGTGGGATGATGAAGCTCTTATGCATAGATTTGATGATGTGATGTTGAGATGAGGCTTTGCGAGGATGTAATGAAGCGAGGCATCATATGATGAAGACTTGGTCTAATCCAGATGGGATCATTCCAAGCATGTTGATAACTCGGTGATATGATTCGAGTTGAGGATAATGAATGGATATGAGAATAGTCGTCGAGGAGGATGACTAGGAGGCTTGGATAGCATCGTTGTTGAAGGTTCTAGCATGCTCTAAGCAAGAGTACGTTTGGGCAGATTCGATAGTCCCAACGGCCAACTGTTGATGGTCGAGTACTCTGGGCAGATTCGATAGTCCTAGGCACGGGCTGCGACGACGTGCGGGAGACATGTCTAGAACCGGGGTTTCCATTAGCCCTTGACGGACGGCTGAAAGAATGTGCCGGTCATTCAATTAACGGTGATATCGAAGCAATGATAACAGTGATAGCCAGAGTCATGGATGTTTGGTTGTATCGTCATTCGGACTCAAGAGCGGTATTTTCTGGGTGCTTATCTGATTTAGGCCTTGGTACTTGGAAAACATCGCCCTTGACTTGAGTGATAGTAGCTTTACTTTGAATTGTATGCTCTGCTATGTTGCTTCTGCTTAGTGTGTGTCTGGGGGCTATCACTGTAGAATGAGGTTGGAGTGGGAGGGTTGTATCCCTATTCCTTTTTTTTCCTTTATGCTCTTTTGGTATGTTGTTAGTTAATTTACTGCTCACTAAGACTGTTGTCTGACTCAAGGCTTTATGTTTTAATTCTTATTGCCTTGGGCTGTTCGTCCATTTTGGGACGGGCAGACTAGGTAGCAGGTGACAAGTGCTGTTCTTTTCTCACGATGCTGATATCGAAGACGAGCTAGAGGGTTGCATATTATCTTCTTATTATATGTACTGGATATTCCGCTGTTTTGTATTCTCTGAGAGATATGTAGTGAGGCTGGATGTATTGACTATGTGGATGCTTGTATTCAACTATTATGGAGTTTTATATGATGTCATTTTGTTCTGTAAAGCTTCACTATACATATGTTCTATTGTATTTTATCCATGCGCTGTGAGTAATACGATAGATTCTTTTGTTTTAAATCTTACCTTGACAATCGTTCATGGTCGCCTGGCACACTTTACAGCGCTCTATCTTTAGATTCGGTGCAGGGGTCATGGGCGGTCGTCACATTTGGTATTAGAGCATTGGTTAATCGATTTTACCCAACGCTCGCCGTCGTAACTACGTATGAGAGATGTAATTGTATTTTGATGGATGATTACTATATATAATATAGTAGCTTAGTAGAGTTTGAGTCCTTTATGCAGTTGTTTCTCTAGATGTTCTAATCATTCCTTTTTATAGATATTGAGAATGAGTCGAAGAGGGAGACCAGCCGCTAGGGAGGGCCGTGCTACTGAAGAGACTGCTGATTATGCAGCCATGTTCGAAGCTATGATGACTTCGATCATGAGGAGGATACCAGTTCCGGGAGCGGCAGTTGATGTTGGAGTTCAAGTCCAAACTCCGAAACCAGTGGATTTTGCTAAGTTGTGCAAAGACTATACTGCTCTTGGAGGGAAGATTTTCTTGGGAATTGAATCAACTATCGAAGTCTAGAGATGGATAGATGCTTGTAGAAGGATCTTTGGTGATTTGGGAATTGAGGATGCAACTAAGAGGAGGTTGGCATCAAGGCAGCTTCAAGGGAGAGCCTCTGATTGGTGGAACTCTATTACCATCAATACTCCGGAGGAAGAGATTACGTGGGAGCAATTCCAAGCTAGGTTTGAAGCTAAGTTCATTTCTACAGCTCAGAAGTCTGTTCTGTTCAAGAAGTTTGTAGAGCTCAAGCAGGGTGGAAGATCTGTTCTTGAGTATGTTTCTGAGTTTGAAGCTTTGTCCAAGTATGCCCGGTCATATATTGAATCTGCTTATCAGAAGAATGAGAAGTTTGTGACCGGCTTGGATAGTTATCTTGGGAGGCAGTTGGTGGATCATTTGGACGATTCATTTGAGAAGCTTGTGGAGAAAGCTCTTAGGCATGAGAGTCTGTTTCCTAAGGAAGGATCTGTTGTTGCTGTGACCAGGGAAGAGTCTAAACCCCAGCAGGGTGGAAACAAGAAGAGGAAGCAGCAGCAGCAGAAGGGTAAGGATGGCCAAAAGAAGCCGAAAGGCGAAGTTACTTGCTACAATTGTCAGCAGAAGGGCCATTTCTCTAAGGATTGTAAGAATCCGAAGGTGCCAATGAAGTGTCACAACTGTGACAAGCCAGGGCATTTCAGGAAGAATTGTCCAGAACCGAGGAGGGACAAGCAGATTGTGCAAGCTATGCTTTGGGAGCTGTTCCGTCGTCTTCGAAAGCTCCTACTGCTGAAGAGAAAGGAAAGAGTGTGGTTGTTCAAGGTACTCTTTTCCTATGTGGTGTTCCAGTTAGAGTTTTGTTTGATACTGGAGCGTCACATTCGTTTGTTTGTAATGAACTCGTAGACCGGTTAGATTTGAAGCCGGATATTGTTGATAGGCCATTGGTTGTGACTAATCCAGTTGGGGGTTCGTCTTGTTTGTGTATGTTGTGCCGTGGTCTAGTTGTATCGAGTCATGGTTTCTCTTTTGTTTGTGATTGCTTTGTTCTGAACTTTGCGGGGTTTGGAATTATTTTGGGTATGGACTGGCTTAGGAAGTATGCGGCTAAGGTTGATTGTGAGAGGCTGGAGGTGACAGTCGAGAATGTGGAGGGGCGAAAGATTGTGATATGATGTAAGCATGAGGAAGGCGTCTTCATGAGCTTCATGTATTCGCTAGTTGTTCCACGGGATGGACTGTCTTTAGTGCCAATCGCAAATGGATTCGAGGATGTCTTTGACGAAGTCAAAGGATTGCCGCCGCATAGAGAGATCGAGTTTCGGATAGATCTAGTTGAAGGAGCCAGACCTGTTGTGATGCCTCTTAGGTGGATGGCGCCTAGGGAACAGCAAGAGTTGAGGGTGCAAGTTGATGACCTTTTACAGAAAGGATTCATTCAGCGTAGTGTGTCCGAGTGGGGTGCACTAGTTGTGTTTGCAACCAAGGCAGAAGGATCGTTGAGATTGTGCGTCGATTATCGTGAGCTGAATAAGGTGACTAAGAAGAACAAGTATCCACTGCCGAGAATAGATGACTTGTTTGATCAGCTTCACGAAGCTAAGGTGTTTTCTCAGATGGATTTGGCAACGGGATTTCACCAGTTGAGAGTGGCTAAGGATAGTGTGCCGAAGACTGCTTTTCGAACACCATCTGGTTTCTTTGAGTGGCTGGTAATGCCGTTTGGATTGACTAACGCGCCAGCATATTTTGTGGATCTTATGAATAGAGTATTCAGAGATCAGTTGAACAAGTTCGTACTTGTGTTCGTGGATGATATTCTGATTTATTCCAGAACGGAAGAGGAGCACAAGACGCACTTGCGTATTGTTTTGGAAATCTTACGGAAACATCAGCTGAAAGCTAAGTTTTCGAAGTGTCACTTCTGGAAGAGTGAAGTGAGGTTCTTAGGCCATGTTATCTCTGGAAATGGAATAGCGGTTGATCCCGCTAAGGTGGCAGCAATCCAGGATTGGGTTAGACCTAAGAATGCATCTGATGTGAGAAGTTTTCTTGGATTAGCGGGATATTATCGACGGTTTATCAAAGACTTCTCCAAGGTAGCTGCACCGTTAACAGGATTGACGAAGAAGAACCAAGTGTTCAGTTGGGATGCTAAGTGTGAGCAAGCTTTCGGAATCCTGAAAGAGAGATTGACGAGGGCTCCTGTTTTGATTATTCCAAGTGGGAATGATGAGATGGTGGTTTACACCGATGCATGTGGTACTGGACTTGGAGCAGTGCTGATGCAGAAAGATAAATTTGTTGCGTATGCCAGTCGACAACTGAAGCCGCATGAAAGGAATTACCCAACTCATGATTTGGAATTAGCGGCGATTATATTTGCTCTGAAGATGTGGAGGCATTATCTGTTGGAAGTTCGATTCGAGTTGTTTACGGATCACAAGTCGTTGAAGTATCTTTTCTCCCAAAAGGATTTGAATCTTCGGCAGCAACGTTGGCTAGAGTTTTTGGCATCATATGATTTTGGTATAGCTTATACTCCGGGAAAAGGTAACGCAGTGGCAGATGCGTTAAGTCGAAGACATGCAGGATTGGGAGCCATGTTTTCTGAATGGAAGAGTCTCGAGTATTTAGCTGGATTTGACTTCAGGCCTAGATGTGAATTGGAACCTGAGATGTTGGCAAACTTATCGATAAGACCCACTCTTGTGGAAAGGATTGGCGAGGGCCAAAAGCGAGATGATAAGCTTGTCAAGATTATCCGTGAATTTGAATCTGGATTGGATCCAGAAAAGGACAAAGGATTCGAGGTCGATCGAGAGGGTTGGCTTCGAAAGCAAGGACGACTTGTTGTTCCCGATATAGATGAATTGAGGAGTGAAGTTCTAAAGGAAAGTCATCACTCGAAGTTGACAATTCATCCAGGTGGAAATAAGATGTATCGGGATGTGAAGAGAACCTACTACTGGGAAGGTATGAAGAAGGATGTTGGAAATTTTATTTCCAAGTGTATGAACTGCCAGTTGGTAAAAGCCGAACAGAAGAAGCCAAGCGGATTGCTTCAGCCATTAGAAGTTCCTACATGGAAGTGGGAGCAGATATCGATGGATTTTATTGATGGACTACCTAGAACAAGAACGGGAAATGAAGGGATTTGGGTCATTGTAGATCGTCTGACTAAGAGTGCAAGATTCATTCCTGTTCGATCGACTAGGACTGCATCAAAGTTGGCTGAGTTGTATGTTAAGTGGATAGTTCGATTCCATGGTATTCCGAAGAGTATAGTGAGCGATCGAGACCCATTGTTCACTAGTGGATTTTGGAAGAGCTTCCAGGAAGTTTTGGGAACCGAGTTGTGTTTGAGTACAGCTTATCACCCTCAAACAGATGGTCAGACCGAGAGAGTCAACCGGGTTTTGGAAGATCTTCTTAGAGCTTGTGTTTTGGATTTCGGAGGATCATGGGAAGATCACCTTCATTTGGTGGAGTTTGCATACAACAACAGTTACCAGTCAAGCATTGGTATGGCACCGTATGAGGCATTGTATGGAAGGCCGTGTAACTCTCCGACATGTTGGTTGGAAACTGGAGAAAAGTTGATGCTTGGGCCAGAGATGATTCGACAGACTTCAGATTGTATAGAGATCATTCGGCAACGAATGAAGGCAGCCCAAGACCGTCAGAAGAGTTATGCCGATAAGCGTCGTAAGGATTTGGAATTCGACGTAGGTGATATGGTTTTCGTGAAGATTTCTCCACTAAAGAATGTTATTCGATTCGGGAAGAAAGGAAAATTGACTCCGAGATTTGTTGGACCATTTCCGATCATCGAGCGAATTGGAAAGCTCGCCTACAGATTGGAATTACCTGAGAAGATGTCGAGTGTGCACAATGTTTTTCACGTATCATATCTACGGAAGTATGTGCACGACTCGAATACCGTGGTTTCTGCTGATAGCTGTGAAGATTTCGAAGTTGATCCAGTTGATAGAAGACCTCGTAAGCCGCTTCGTGTTGTTGAAACCGACACGAAACAGCTTAGGAGAAAGGTAGTTAAGTTGCTCAAGATACAATGGAGTGATGATGATAACGACTGTACGTGGGAGGTGGAAGAGAGGATGAAGGCAGCTCATCCTGAACTCTTCAAGGTATGGCCCTAAGGTGTCGTCTCATCTCACGATATTGTAACTTGTTCTAAGTCTTAGAATTCTGTACGCTAAGCTAGAATTGGATGCATGGTTTGTTGATTGCTATGGATGGTAGGCGTACAGAATAGTTTTTGATTGCTTGGAATTTCGGGGGAGAAATTTCTAAGGGGGAGAGAATGTAACGACCCGTATTTTTACGGATCGACATGTTCGTCAAAATCTGGAGTTTTAGCACTTTCATGTCATTTCAGATTTTTAGGCAGATTTGTCTAAGTCCTAGGTCGTGGACGACCTAAGAGCTAAGTCGTGACCGACCTATAGGATGGTAGCGAGTTAAGAGCTATGTTGTAGACGACTTAGGCATGTGGTGCGACCTAAGTATGTTGGGTTTAGGTCGCAGACGACCTTAGATAGGAGACTTAAGAGTTTAGGTCGCGAGTTAGTTTGGGTCAGCCTATAGAATGTTTGCGACCTAAGGGAAGCGCGAGCTAAGGAACTTACGACCTAGTGGTTAACGAGTTAGCGACCTAGTATATAGTTAGGTCGGCAACGACCTAAGGAAGCTGGGGCTGTAGTGAGCAACCTAAGAGTTGAGTGGAAGGTCGTAACACCATTAGGTCGTGTGGGTGCTAAGTTGTTAGGTCGCAGGGTTTTGTAAGTCTTAGGTCGTAGCTTAGTAAGTTGTTAGGTCGCGGGTTGGCTTAAGTGTTAGGTCGCGTGGGAGTCTAAGGTATTAAGTCGTAACCTCGTTATGTCGTAGGTCGGCAAGGCAGTTAAGTGTTAGGTCGGCAACGACCTAAGTTAGGTCGTGGACTTCTATGGTTGTTAAGTCGCGATGTGTTAGGTCGCTGAGGAGTTGAGTCGTAGCCTATGTGTTAAGGCGCGTGTTGCGTTAGGTCGTAGGTCGCTGGGTGTTTGGATGCGCAGAAGGGTTAGGTCGGAGAGGCTTAGGTCGTAAGTCGGAAGTGACTTAGGGAGATAGCCAGATTTCGACTTAAGGAATTTCAGCTATAAATAGGAGGGGTTGTTCTCACTTTTTGGGATCCGGATTTTGAAGCGACGAAGTGCTGCCATTTTGAGAGCTCGACTTCCACACTTCTTCACTTCTTTCCTCCGCTCAAATCTAGTGCTTCCATCCATCCAAATCGAAGATCAAGATTGAAGATCCAAGAGCTTAGATTGAAGATCTTCATCTTTTCAAGAGAAATTTCTTCGTTTGAAGCGGATTCGTGATAGATCAAGCTTCATCCTTCGCTGTCCAGATCTGAAGTGTGTTGATTTGGGTTTGTTTAGGTGATTCGGTGAGTGGTGATTATCTCTCACACGGATCCAAAGGAGTATATCGGATTGTTGGCTCGTTTTGGTGTTAAAATAGTGATTTCCATGCATTTTCTTCATCCTAAGTGTAGATCCATATAGATCCATTGTTCATGATGATGTTGCATCCATTTTATCATATGTTAACCTATGCAAGTTCATTCATCAAGTTTGTAGAGATATAATTCATGTTTTCATGCTTATTGGACTTTCAACTCTTTAATTACGAAAATGCCATTATTTTTATAATTGTCTACTTAGATCATATTTGAATGCTTGATTGCTTGGATTGATGTTTGATTTGATTGATTGTTATGAACTAGATGATTGATGATTAGATTTAGATCGAAGATGATTCAAAAGCCAAGGGAAAGGCTCTTGGATTGGGAAAGCTGCTCGTGGCATATGTAGTGGGATGATGAAGCTCTTATGCATAGATTTGATGATGTGATGTTGAGATGAGGCTTTGCGAGGATGTAATGAAGCGAGGCATCATATGATGAAGACTTGGTCTAATCCAGAAGGGATCATTCCAAGCATGTTGATAACTCGGTGATATGATTCGAGTTGAGGATAATGAATGGATATGAGAATAGTCGTCGAGGAGGATGACTAGGAGGCTTAGATAGCATAGTTGTTGAAGGTTCTAGCATGCTCTAAGCAAGAGTACGTTTGGGCAGATTCGATAGTCCCAACGGCCAATTGTTGATGGTCGAGTACTCTGGGCAGATTCGATAGTCCTAGGCACGGGCTGCGACGACGTGCGGGAGACATGTCTAGAACCGGGGTTTCCATTAGCCCTTGACGGACGGCTGAAAGAATGTGCCGGTCATTCAATTAACGGTGATATCGAAGCAATGATAACAGTCATAGCAGAGTCATGGATGTTTGGTTGTATCGTCATTCGGACTCAAGAGCGGTATTTTCTGGGTGCTTATCTGATTTAGGCCTTGGTACTTGGAAAACATCGCCCTTGACTTGAGTGATAGTAGCTTTACTTTGAATTGTATGCTCTGCTATGTTGCTTCTGCTTAGTGTGTGTCTGGGGGCTATCACTGTAGAATGAGGTTGGAGTGGGAGGGTTGTATCCCTATTCCTTTTTTTTTCCTTTATGCTCTTTTGGTATGTTGTTAGTTAATTTACTGCTCACTAAGACTGTTGTCTGACTCAAGGCTTTATGTTTTAATTCTTATTGCCTTGGGCTGTTCGTCCATTTTGGGACGGGCAGACTAGGTAGCAGGTGACAGGTGATGTTCTTTTCTCACGATGCTAATATCGAAGACGAGCTAGAGGGTTGCATATTATCTTCTTATTATATGTACTGGATATTCCGCTGTTTTGTATTCTCTGAGAGATATGTAGTGAGGCTGGATGTATTGACTATGTGGATGCTTGTATTCAACTATTATGGAGTTTTATATGATGTCATTTTGTTCTGTAAAGCTTCACTATACATATGTTCTATTGTATTTTGTCCATGCGCTGTGAGTAATACGATAGATTCTTTTGTTTTAAATCTTACCTTGACAATCGTTCATGGTCGCCTGGCACACTTTACAGCGCTCTATCTTTAGATTCGGTGCAGGGGTCATGGGCGGTCGTCACAATAATTTAAAGGTTGTATTAGTTAATGAAATAGTATGTAATTAATTGTAATTGGATAGAAATAGTATTGTGTAAGTTGTTATAACATTTGTTTGTAAATAACAAACTTATAAATGTGATTAAAAGTTAATGGTGACAATTATTATATGTTACCTATTTATTTAGTACGTTAAATTTAATTGGAAATCAATTGCAATTAAATGTAATTAAATATTACATTAATGGAAATTAAGATGAAATTGGAAAATATTTATGTAATAAGATATAAACCAATGTAACTATGTCCATAAAATAATTGATTGAATAAAAAGATTAAAATCAAATTAAATCAATTTATTAGAATTAAATTAAAATTAATTGGATTTAATTACAGTTGAAATTGAACACTGTAATTAGTGTAATATTTAACACTGAATTGATATGTAAATTTTTTTTAAATTATTGTAAATATCTAAGTAACAAAAATGATAAAAATTGTTATTTATTAAATTTGAAATTTAAAAAGTGATTAAATCAATTTAATAATAATTTATTTAATTAACGTGAAAATAGCCATTTTGGCCACTGTCTCGGATTTTGACGAAACCACTTTCATCGGATCTGTAACGATGAATTATTGCAGGATTTCAAGTTTCGTAGCGATCAGACCCGTCGTTTGATCGTACGAGCTCGAAACGTGTAGAAATCAATTTAATTAAATTCAATTGAAATCAATTTGAAATAAGCTAATTTTAAAGCTAACTTTTTCATACGATGGAATTAGGACTTGAAACCTGTTCCATTGGATTTAGAAATATCGAAAACATCTATTTTGATATATGGGATGATCCAATTTCGTTTCGAAGGCAGATCGGACTTTTCGGGTCGTTATCGTCCATTCAAATCTATTCGATTGTGTTTAGTTTCTTATCGGGCCTGGTCCATATAAATTATCCTGTTCTTACCCTAGCAGTCTTTATATTTTCTTATTCCTATATGTACATCAACTTCTGTCTGCTCCTTTCTTCAATGGCAGAAACAAATTCCAATTCCAAACGCTACAATTCAATCTCCAAACCAATTTCAAAATCAAACTCCTCAAAACCTTGTCAATTTATATACCGTTTCGAAGCTCTCGACGAGCGTAACCCAAATCTGCAATTTTTTTTCCATTGAATCACCGTTTTCCCAGAAATCAATTATTTTGTTTCGGCCGTTTAAATGGAATCGTGGAGAGTTAACGGTGGATCTTCGTCGATGGGACGATCAGGGGGTACTGGAGCATAGAGGGGGTTGAGACAAGCTCATCCATATGGTTAGCTCATCGCCTAGGGGTCACGTTTCGCCAGAATTTGCGTTCAAATAGCGCGGCAACACTGCATTCAATCGGCGACCGGAAGTGGTGGCTTTCGCAGCGTGGAGGCGGCCAGGCCTGGGGATGGCGGCGACGTGCTCAGATCCGGTCAGAGGCAAGGTGCGTGGCTTCGGTTTCAAATTTACGGCGGCGGGCCGTAGGGTTTGCCGTGCATGCGTGTTTGAGGTGAAGCGGTTTAGGGTACTGGAGAGATGGAACGTTGGTGACGTGGCAGGTATATTCTCTTTTATTTATTTATTTTGATTTTAATTTAATCTTAACCGCTCTTATCCCAATAACTTTTTCATATGAGGTCGAATTCACTTGCGTTTTTCTCCACTGGGATCGTATCGAAATTTCGGACATTATGAAACTAGTTTGGACAAATTCTGAGACTGTTGAATTTTGGGCCTTATTTTGGATTTCAAATTGATTTGAAATCGAAGGTGAGTGTTTTAACCCACTCACGACTACTAAATTATCTTATGTTAGTTAAATAAAATTTATTATGTGATTAGAAATTGATTGATTAATGTTTGGTATATTTAAATTGTCATTCCAGTTAAATATGACTTTTATTGCATTTAATCGTCATTTAATTTAATATTGAATTTAATTGTCAAATTAATACCTGTTGATGATAATCAGTTGATTGATGTTATTTATTGGTTGATTGTATGGTGATTGTGATGTATGTTTGATTGTTGATATTGGATGACTGGATGTTATATTTTTATACTGTTATAACACTGCAAGTTCCCTATGGGTTGAAATGATACATACCCGAACGATCTAATAGATTAGGGAGAAATCGTTATGGGTTGAAATGATAGACTTAAGAGATTTCAGGTATGAAATTAACTTTTAGGATTGTGGGTTAAAATGATATATACCCATAAAATTTAAACTGCGGATTGAAATGATAAATATCTGTATCACTTGACCATAGAGTAGAAAATTATGTACGAACACCGGATTTGTTAAATTAAATGATTTTTATATCTTTAAATTTTGAATTCAGTTCACCGGTATTTTGAAATAGAAATTGATTTATATAAACTGAATTATTTTCGAAAATCCAAGCGTTAATGTTGAAATTGGGATTGATTTAATGAATTATTCAAAGGATTTAAATTGAATTTTAAGTATAAACGACATTCATCGAAAGTGAGTACTAAAATGTTGAAAACTGTAACTGTGAAAATCTATTGAAATTGGAATAGCTAAATTTGATATTTAAAAAATTGAAATTAGGTTTTGAGTTAAAATCTAGATATGGTCCAGATTTGTTGAAATGGAAGAAATAGTTAAATTTGATGTTAATATCAAATTTATTATTTTAATGTAAACTGTTAAAAATGTTATTTTAAATTCTAATTAGTAAGATTTTCAAACTATTAAACTAACTTAATCTATTTTAAAATATTTTTAATGATTTAATCAATTTAAACTATTTTAATTTATTTTAATCTATTTTAATCTATTTAATCCAATTTAATCTATTTTATCCTATTTTAAACTAATTAAACCATTTTAATCTATTTTAATTCTATTTAATCTATTTAATCTATTTTAAACCTATTTAATCTATTTTAAATCTATTTAATTTACTTTAAATCTATTTTAATTCTGCTAGAACTATTTTAAATATATTTAAACTTTTTTTTTTTTGGCAAAGCCGACGGGGTTAAATGGACCCCTACCATTTTATTGCTGCACCCAGAGGGGGGAGGAGAAACAAGCCTTCAGCTTGCATGAATTACATAGAAACATAGTGCAAAAATGCGGGAAATAGAGAAAACACAAAAACAACAAAATTTAAAAGGAGAACCAAGTTAACTGAGGATGCCAGGGTCAAACGTAAATGAAACCAGACTCAAGTCACGTTTAATTTCCTGCTTCATATGCTTCTCGAATTGATCATCAGTCTTCCCTTTATCAGGCTGAAATATTCGCCTATTCCTTTCATTCCAAACCATTGTTAAGAATCTCTTGGTGATAAATAAGAACAGTCTGTTCGCACCCGACTTTCCACCTGTGTTGTCGTATATGTACTTCCACTGGACCACGTTGTTTGATCTTTTCCATCGTCTGCCGATTATCCTAATCCACTTCTTCCATAATGCATTCAGAAATGTACATTCAAAAAACAAGTGTTCAACCATCTCAGGACTTTGATTGCAGAAGACGCAATTAACAGTAACAGGAACCCCTCTGGTAAACAATTTCATTTTGGTATTCAGAGCCCTATTCCTAACTTTCCAGAGGAAGAGATTATCCTTTTGAGAGTTATCCTTACACCATATTCTTCTCCACCACCTACATTTCACGCCATCATCACCAGCCAGGAAGGAGTAAGTGCCTTTTATGCTGAAACTCTCAGTTTTGCTTCCCCACTGAACCTCGCTAGGTCCCACAGTTTGAATAATGAACTCCCCCGCTTTGGTCCAAAGTTGCTGAATTCGCGTGTTAGATGTCCTCGGTAACCTTAAAGTAGATTCGCGGATGAAACTCTGAACAACTGCATCCTGTCGCACTCCCGATTGCAAATCAGCATAAGAGAGCACCCGCCTCAAGATCAAACCTCTTTCAATCCAGGGATCATCCCAAAAACTAACCACATTATTTTGGCCCACTGGGTAACGAACTAGGGGAAGTAAGACTTCCTTAAGTTTGAAAATGGCTCGCCACGTCCAGCTGACCTTGTTCGGAGTTGACATTTTCCAGAAGTTGCAACCACGAAGCACATGATTGATGGACCATCTAACCCACGTGCTATTCTTGGCATTAATGCAGTCGTATAAAAGCCTAGCCATAGCTGACCGATTCCAGTGGTACATGTTAATGATTCCCAGCCCACCATTTGCTATAGGCTTTTCTAATCTGTTGAAGCTAATAGGGGCAAGGTATCGACCCATAGTTTTTCCTGTCCATATAAATCTCATTATAGCAGAGCGTATCATGTTGATGAGCTTTTGAGGCAAGATGTAGGTTCTAGCCCAATAAACTTGAATGGAGAAGATCACCGCCTTACATAAAGTGACTCTTCCCGCTTGGCTCAACATTTTACTCGTCCAGCATTCTAGTCTAGTGGTGATCTTATCATACAAAGGAAGGCATTGGTTTACAGTTATTCTTGAGAAGGCCAGCGAGAGACCAAGATAAGAGATGGAGGTATCAGTGATAGATAGACCAGTAATGGCCTTAAACTATTTTGATCCACCTTTAAAATTATTTTAGAAGTATTTCAAACCATTAAATTTTATTTTCAATCTAAACTATTTAGACTATTTGTAACTATCCATACTATTTTCTATATTCTAAATTTAAAAGTGGAAGTGGTTATATTTAAATCCTTGATATAAAAGCAAATATTATTAAATTATGTAATAACTAAGTTTGGATTTAAATAATATATATTGAGTAAATATGATGATTTCGAAATGAGGGTTTAACCTATTTTGAAATTATGATTTCGAAAGTGATATGGTTTGAATTGAATATGATATTTTGATATCAATATGAAGTGGTTTTAAAAATGTAAAAGAACCATTCGGTGTGTAATAAGTGTTTGGTTGTTAAAGAGACCGGGATTGGATATTGTCATACTCTCTGCCAATATCGAAAACTACTTTAACAATTGTGTACGTGGTGGAATTCCAGAAATGAAGTAGGATGGTTTGGCGAACGATTCTGTATGAGGTATTTACGTGACCCTAACTCCCGTGAGTCAGCTTAGATGTGACTAAAATAGGAGTTATACCGTGACAAGTGAGGTCATTCCTCCAATCGGGCACATTTCTTTGGTACTATATTTTGACATTGTGATTGGTTTGGTGGCCACCCCTCGATTTTGATTATGGGAGTGTGTTCGAGGTGGGCGGTAGTAGCTGCTATGCATTACCACCAGTCCGGTAGTAGCTGCTATGCGCCTTCAACGAGTTTGTTTTGTACCATACCTATGGAGTGCCCTTTGGGTAAACCTCACGGAGGAGCGTACGATACTGTATAGACTATGGGAATATATAAAATGTTTTAAGGGGGATATGGGTAACGCCTTAATGCTATTTTAATACTTTACTTTACTGTAGACACTATTATAATAGCGTATTGTACTATGTATGTAGATAGTTTAACGGATCCTTAGGATATGTAAATCCCGAACATCTCTTAAGTTATTGCACTAACGTTTGACACTGGATAGGAGATGTCAAATCTCATAAACATCTCTGACGTCGTTGCACTCATATTTATTTATTGTTGATATTGAAATTGGGTTAAATGAATTGTTTAAAGAATTTAAATTGAAATTTCAAAGTTGAATTCTGATATATAAATGGGATTTATCAAAGATTTGAGTTATTGTAAACGTTTGAATAATTAACTTTTAAATCTATGAATTTGAAGTGGTTTAAAATTAATAGTTCAAACATGGATTTGAAATCGATATAAATTTAAATGGTTTTATTGAGAATCTGAATTGAAAAATAAAAATTGAGTTTGTTAATTTGAAAGCTGGATATGGTCCAGATTTGTTGAAATGGAAGAAATAGTTTAATTTGATATTACTTTCAAATTAATTATTTTAATATAAAATGTTTAAAAATATATTATTTTAAATTCAGATTTATTTAGATTTTCAAACCATTTTATATTAAACTATTAAACTATATTAAACCTATTTTTTTCTATTTTAAACCATTTAAACTATTTTAATCTATTTTAAGCTACTTAATCTATATAAAACTATTTTAATCTATTTTAAACTATTTAAACTATTTTAATCTAATTTATTCTATTTTAAACTATTTAAACTATTTTAATCTAATTTAATCTATTTTAAACTATTTTAAGCTATTATAATCTATTTTAAACTATTTTAACTACTTTAAACTGCTTTAAACTATTTTAAAACTATTTAAACTATTTATGACTATCTAAACTATTTTTAAGATTCAAACCGTGCAAGGCTTAATTGTTTATATGTAAATCTTTTGATTTAAAAGCGAATATGGTTAAATGATGTTATAACCTACATTGGAAATTGAAATGATATTTTCTAGTGAAATGACATATTTTGAGTAAATACGATGATTTTGGAATGAGAGTTCAACCTATTTTGAAAATATGATTTCGAAAGTGAATATTATTTCGAAAGTGATATGATTTTTGAGAATATGATATTTTGATATCAATATGAAATGGTTTTGAAAATTTAAAATAACCATCCGGTGTGTAATAAGTGTTTGGTTGTTAAAGAGACCGGGATCAGATGTTGTCATACTCTCCGTCAATATCAAAAACCACTTTAACAACTGTGCTCGTATTGGAGATTCTAGAATAAAGTAGGATGGTTTGGCGAACGATTCTGTATGAAGTATTAACGTAGCCCTGACCCCCTAGGGTCAGCTTGATGTGGCTAAAACAGGAGCCATGCCGGGCCTAGTAAGGCCGCACCTCCGATCAGACACATTTCTTTGATACCATATTACTTTGTGATTGATTTGGTGGCGACCCCTCGATTTGATTTGGGAGTGTGTTCCGAGGTGGGCGGTAGTAGCTGCTATGCGTTACCACAAGTTCGGATTCGCAAAACGGTAATAACCCTAGGCATTGCCTTGCGTGCCTTGTCACATGCCTTATCGCCCCATTACGAGTTGGTTTGTACCATACCTATGGAGCGCCCTCTGATAGCCCTCCAGTTTATGGAGGAATTATGGTACTGTATAGACTACGAGAATATATAAAAATGTGTTAAGGGGGATGTGGGTAACGCTTTAACACTATTTTAATACTTTACTTTACTGATAGACATATTATAATGGCGTATATTACTACATAGTAGATAGTTTAACGGATCCTCAAGAGATGGAATCTCGAACATCTCTTAAGTTATTGCACACATGTTTGACACTAGATGGGAGATGTAAAATCCCGTAAACATCTCTGAAGCCATTACACTTATATTTATTTATTGTTGATTTAACTCACATATGATCTTTTAGTTCTGACTCGAGTGTTTTTTCTTTTCATTACCCTCGGGTCAGTCTGAGATTTTCAGTGTATTAAAGACCATTTTATTTGGAGGATGAAGACGGAGATTAGTCTACTATTTATTTTATTTATTCCACTGCATCATGTTGTTCCACTGCATTATTTATTTATTCCTGTTGTATGTATAACTCTGATTGTATTGTAAAGTGTAATCAAATGTATTTGTAAAACAGCTTCATGAACTGTTTATTTGATTATTGTATTTTGTCATTCCGCTATGAGATTCTGTGTTTTGTTTTATTCTTTCTCTTCTTTTTTCTTATTTACCCCATAAAAATCCTCCCTTTTGAATGGTTTGGATTCAACGTGTGTGGTTTATTGTCGATTTAAACTGTCCAAAAAGGCAGATCATTACATTGTAAAATTCTAAAACTATTGTGTTGACTTCTTGGTGTGGACTCAATCCTCGATAATATTTAAACAGTTGGAATAATGAAGACCATATGGACTTTGATGTAGTATAGTATCAAGCACGAGTTTAGTTGCTTATGGATCATTGAGGTGAAATCCAATTTCTAATCTTCATTAAACTACAATTTAAGTAATGATATTTTGTGCACGCTTTCTTTTCATCATCACCATACCATTAGGATATCTAAACTTTGGTCAATGACTAGAAACTCTAATAACATTCATAGTTAATTACGTAGTGCTACTTTAATGCCCTTGGTTCATTCCGGTAATAATTGTCGATTAACAGATTTACTCCAACCATGGATTTTGACTTTAATTTGAATACCAATTATGGTGATACAAACTTTTATAACAAAGGGGATAAACCCTCTCTTAAGTGGCACTTCACTTTATGTAGTTTAATATAAAGCCAACTATGGTAGTAATGTGATAGCGATGTTAGGTGATTGACTATCGTCAAAGTATAGTTTAGACGCTTAAGATCAATAATACTTTCTAGTCTAAAGACTACAACACATCATCATATAACAACTTCTATTTTGACTTAGTTGTTTTAACCTATACATGGCCTCTTTGATTCGTTCCGTGATTGCTCCTAACAACTACAGGTATGTAATCCTTTATTGTCCCCAACGATCATGAGTAATTCAATGTCCATTATATGGACAGTATTTAGTACACTGGCCTTAATGGATGTATCGATATCCTTTTCTCGACATATCTTAAATAGGAATAATTTAAGGATAAGTTCTTAAAATGTTCGGTTCAAATTTCATGATTAGAACACGTTTGCAACTTCAATGAATTAAATTGTTTCCCTAAGGATTTTCTATTTCTATATATTTTAATGTATTCTGGTCATTACATATATAACAACATGATAAAACTCATAATAGAAAAAAAAACCAAAAGCATACTTTTTTTTGAATAAGATTCTTATACAAGAGCTAACTTATGTAATAAATTATATAATTACCTTTAGTGCACACCTTTAACCCTATGAATCTCCCAATTGCATTTGAGGCAATTATGGAGTCTCATGACCATACCTTGATTAGTCTACCGAAATTATACTAGAAAAGTGCTTTAGTGAATGGATCTGCATCTTTGTCCTTAGTATCCACTCTCTTGGTTACTATCTCGCCATCACTGAAAAATTTTCTTATTACATAGAACTTACAGATGATGTGTCTCCACTTCTTGTGAGCTCATGGATTTTTGGCTATTTGTATTTCCCCATAATTGTCAAACACATCACTATTGGGCCTTCCATGCATGGGATCACCCTTAACTCTTTAATGAATTTGAGCACCCATGTTGCTTCTTTCGCGGCATCGTTTAAGGAAGTGTACTTAGCCTCCATAGTCGAATCCGCCACAACTTCTATTTGGCACTTTTCAAACTTCTGGTACCTCCATTAAGGGTGAGTATGAATACTGTGACTAATCTACTATTGTTAACAACACTTTAAAAACTCGAGTCGGAGTACCTCTTCGTAAGGAGTTCATTGTTTCGATATATTAGAAATTAATCATTAGTATTTCTCAAATAATCTAGGATGACCTTAACTGTTGTCCAACGATTTTCACTTGGATTTGATTGACACCGACTAATTTCACCTAGTGCAAAAAATGAAAGTTAAAGGGGGTATGCCTTAGGGGTAATTATGTAGTTGTTACATATCCTAATTTTGAAACCAAGATCATTGGAAATAAAGTATATATTTGGTCGTTTTTTATTATTATTTTGTGATATAAATAAATGATTAACCAATCATTATATAAAGTGTTGTACGATTACTGTTACTATTGGAACTAGGCCATCCCACAGCGGAAGAAATGAGTGAATTTTAAAATTTTACCATTTTGGATCTTTATTGGGCCTATGAAGTCTAATTCATTTAGAACATTTCTAAATTTTCTTTTAAATATCAATATTTTATTTGAACTTATAAATAATTTTTTTATAATTTTATATTATATTCCATATATATACATCATATACACATACATGTGTGTGCATGTGCCAAAGTATAATGTGTACATGGTTTGACATGCCCGTGTATAGATGTTGTGATATACACTAGAACGTACATGTTAGCCCCTCGTGTTTACTATAGCATTGTCCAAATATACATATATGTGCATCGGATTATTGTATAAATAAGTATAGATATATATACATATGTATAAATTAATTATATATTTATTATAATATATTGGCTATGGACTATTTATATAAATCATTTATGAGATGTATGTAAATATATATATATATATATATAATTAAATTTCAAAATTATTCTAAATATTAATTTGTAAACTAATTTAAAACCTTTATCATATATTATGAAAAGAAAATTAACAAAAAAAATTAATTTATATATACACATAAATATATATATATATATATATATATTATATATAAACTTTATATATAGTTATTTAATATATGTGCGTGTGTGTGTATTTGCTACTGTTCATGGCCTAGAATTTTTTTTTTACTTTTTTCGATTTAAATAATTTTTGAGTTAAATATACTTTAAAAATTAATATCCATGCAGATTTAATAAATAAAAATGTTTAAAAAATTACATTTAAAGTCAAATTGCATACTATATAATGTATATAATTTTTTTATAGAAAATTATGTAATTTATAAATGTATTGTAACGACCCAGAATTTTATCCATTCGAATTTGGAATATTTAATTGCTTTTAAATATTGAAAAGTTAATTTTATAAGTTAAATAACTTGAATTCAAATATAATGGTTATTTGAATACTTAAAATTATCTAAATAATTAAATCTTGAATTTTATGTGAATGAAAATGATTTCGAAAGTTGATTTAAATTCTATTTGGATAAGAATGAAGATAGAAATTTTTTTAATTTGGATTTAAATGCGGTTAACTTGTTTTATAATTTCTGTCGAAAGCTATAAAACCTTAGACATTCTATCTTTAAAACACTTAAACTTTGCCATTCGAAAACATTGGAAAACCTTTCCTTTCAAACCTTTCAAAACCATTGGGTTTGAAAGCATCAAAACCTTTCGAAAGCATCAAAACCTTTGTAACCAACAAACCTTTTGAAAGCATTTGGGTTCAATTTAAAACATGTGGAAACACCTTTCGAAACCATTTAAAATCATCTCTTTCGAAACCATTTGGGTTCTACCTTCAACAGAGCAAAAGGATCACTAAAACATTTAAGTCGAAAGCACTCTTTCGAATTCTATTCCTAAGTAAAGAAGTGATGGTGTCGAAACCAACCTTCCGAAAGCATTGGGAAGTGGCCATGTTTTAAAAACAAAGTATACTTTCCGAAACCCTTGACTTCGAAAGGTAGGAAAAGCGGCAGCTAGGGGTTTCGACCCCATTCGAAAGCATTTACCTAAACCAAAAGGCGAAACCCCTTTCGAAACCATTCCTTTAAAACATTTGACTCGGCCGAAAGCCAACCAAGTTGAAAGCACTTCCTCGAAAGCAAAGTAGGCGGGTTTTCATTTAAAAGCAAGGCAACGTTTTGACCCTTCGGAACCTATGGTCTCGACCTAGTACCTTTCGCCTTAGTCCAATTCACTATATACCAAGTTATTGATACTGTGTGCATTGGTTTCGATGGCAATGGAGGCGGAACTACTAGGTCGGAACCCCTGGTGTCGAAAGTAGTGAAACATGAAAAAAGCATGTTTAAACTGATTTTTAGCCTTTTAAAGTAATCTTTTCAACTAACCTTCCTTATTTGTCAAAATCTGGTCGGTTGCTAATTTTCTTTTCTAAAAGTGCTGCCAATATTTCAGAAGCAAATCATTTAATTTATTTACAAAATACCCCTTCTCATTTTATAAATACATAAAGCATTCAAGTCCCATACTTTAAATAATTTTATATATCTATTAAACACTTTGGAAAATTCTACGAATATTCCAAAAAATCATTTTCAATATGTTTTCTAACATATATTAATTTCAGACCCAAATCATATATTATTTAACCATAAATAAATTTATACCCAATTAATCATTTCCTTTACTAGAAAATTAATATAAAATCCACATTAATTCAGAAAATTATGAAAATCGAAATCCATCACTAAAATATCATTTCTGATCTAAATCTAAAATCGCAAGGCATTTGGATGTCATTAAATAGGGTTTTTCACATTAAAACTTATCATAAATCCTATATGAATAAGCATAAATCATCAACAAGCATATATAAATATTTAATCATTCCAAAACATGGCATAATCATGCAAAATACTTCGGATTCATCTTAAAACCGAAAACAATAGTAAAAATGAGATGTAGTTATTATTCACCTTAGCTTTGAGATTAAGGATTTGAGATTTGATCATGTTTAAGTTGCTTAATCTTTTCCTCTTGAAATCTTCTCTTTTCTTTTCTTAATGGTGGTCGGCCTCTAGCTTGTATTTTTGTTTAGTGAATATAGAAAGAACGTGAGAATTATGGGGTTAAGGGTTTAGGGTATACGGAAGTTTCTTATTCCTATATTGTCCCTTATCTATTTGCCTTGACATTTTAATTCTTTAGTTCATTGTATATGGCATGGCTACCCCTATTAATCACAAATCTCAACCCATAATCCATTTTACAGTAGTTCATTTAATTTACCTAATTAAATGTTCCTAATAATGTAACTAAAAATATGGGTTGTTACAATCTCCCCTCCTTAAAGAATTTCGTCTTCAAAATTACGATAAGATACACAACACATCAATCAAAAAGGTAAAACACACCATCTATCAAATCAGGATAAGGGTCTCTAATCCTACTCTCAGTCTCCCAAGTACAGTCTCTCTCATCGTCGCTCTACTGGACTTTCGCTAATCTGACTGTCTTGTTCCTTAACCTCTTCTCATCTCTCGCGGCTATACGAATCGGCTTTCTAACTATAGTCAAGTCTGGCTCTACTACTAAGTCCTCTAACATAGTCGATGCAATAGTAGTTTCATGTTCACTAACACACTCCCTTAGATGAGAAACAGGGAAAACATCAAGGACTCCTACCAAACTACTTGGTAACTCTATTCTATATGCGAGTTTCCCGATCCTCTCTACAATAGGAAATGGTCCTACGAATCTCGGTGCCAACTTTCCTGATTTCTCAAATCTAATCACACCCTTCATCGGTGATACCAAAAACATTATCTCCAACAGATACTCTAAGTCTTTCCGTCTTCTATCCGCATAACTCTTCTGCCTAGACTTAGCCACCTTCATCATAGCTCGAGTCAACTCAATCTTCTCTACGGCTTCTCTAACAAAATCTGGACCAAAAACCAATCTATCCCTGGTCTCTAACCAACAAATATGAGATTTGCATGACCTTCCATATAAGCTTCAAATGGTGCCATCCCTATACTAGCCTGATAACTATTGTTATACGAAAATTAGACTAAGTGTAGATGGTCTTCCCATGATCCCCTAAAATCTAACACACAAGCTCATAACAAATCCTCTAAGACTTTGTTAACTCTTTATGTTTGCCTATCGGTCTGTGGATGGTAAGCGGTACTTATCTTGAGCTTGGTTCCTAAAATCTCCTGTAGACTCTTCCAGAACTCACTAGT
Organism: Allium fistulosum; assembly: GCA_030737815.1. Taxonomy (NCBI): domain Eukaryota; kingdom Viridiplantae; phylum Streptophyta; class Magnoliopsida; order Asparagales; family Amaryllidaceae; genus Allium; species Allium fistulosum. The sequence continues at coordinate 539,587,372 of CM060903.1, forward strand.
AAACATAGAATCTCTATCACATACGATACTACTAGGAATTCCTTGAAGTCTAACTATATTCTTCATAAATAACTTAGCCAAACAGGTGCCGTCCTAGTTGACTTAACTGGAATGAAATGGGCACTCTTGGTTAATCTGTCCACTATGACCCATATACTCCCATTTCCTCTATTTGACCTTGGCAACCATCTATGAAATCCATACAAATAGAATCCCACTTCCATACCAAAATTTCTAATGGCTGTAGCAACCCACTTGGCTTCTGATGTTCAGCTTTTACCTGTTGACAATTCAAACACTGCTTCACCCATAAGCCATCATCCATCTTCATACCTTCTTAGAATAAACTTCTCTTCATATTTGGATACATCTTAGTTCCTCCCGGATGAATGGTGAACTTCAAACGGTGGCATTTCTCCAAAACTTCCTTCCTTATGTCTCCCATATTTGGAACACATAACCTTCCTTTCTTTCTCAACCACCCATTCTAGTCAAGACTAAAATCCTTCAAGTCATCGCTCTCCATTCCATCCCTTAACTTCTTGATCCGTTCAACTAATGCTGGATCCTCCTCCTGTTTAGAAGCAATCTTTTCGATCATCACTAGTTGAACTTCTAAACAAGACAACGCAACAGTTTCTTCACTAGACCCAACTTCAGATCTCTTCTGAACTCTACAAGTCGACAACGCTTTCAAATCTTTCCACTCCGCTATCATTGCCAACACTATATTTTGATGCTTTCTGCTAAGTACGTCTGCAACCTTATTACCTTTCCCTAGTTTATACTCAATTCCAAAATCATAAGCAGCAATAAACTCTAACCATCTCTGCTGTCTCATGTTCAGCTCCTTCTGAGAGAACAAATACTTCAACGACTTATGGTCCGTATACAACTCAAATCTTTCTCCCAAAAGATAATGTCTCCACAACTTCAATGTAAATATCACTACAACAAACTCCAAATCATGCATTGGATATCTAACCTCATGCGGTCTAAGCTGTCGAGAAGCATAGGCAATCACTTTACCTCTTGGCATTAACACAGCTCCTAATCTAGTTCCACATGCATCTGTATAAACTACCAAATCTTGATTCCCTTTCGGAACAACTAATACAGGTGCATGGGCAGTAAGTGTTCCAAGCTCTGGAATGCTTCCTTACACTTATCGGTCCAAACAAACTTCACATCTTTTCGCGTTAGCTTGGTCATCTGTGCGGCTATCCGTGAAAAATACTTTCTGAACCTCCGATAATATCCTGCCAATCCAAAAAACTGTTTATCTCAGTCACTGCTTCGGGTCTCTTCTAATTATTCACAGCTTCAATCTTAGTCAGATCTACAAACAACCCTTTCTCTGAGACTACATGACCAAGAAACTTCACTTCCTTCTTCCAGAAATGACACTTAGAAAACTTCGCCTTCAACTGATTCTACCTCAGCGTCTCAAGCACAATCCTGAGATGAACTTCATGCTCCTTTTCATCTCTAGAGTATATCAAAATATCATCTATGAAAACCAACACAAACCTATCCAAGTGCTCTTGGAAAACTCGGTTCATCAAATCCACAAAGAATACCGGCGAATTAGTTAGTCCGAACGGCATAACTAACCATTCATACGATCCATATCTAGTTCTAAACGTCGTCAAAGGAATATTATCATCTGCTACTCTAAGCTGATGAAAATGTGTTGCCAAATCCAACTGAGAAAATATCTTGGCTCCACTCAACTGATCGAACAAATCGTCAATTCTTGGCAATGGATATCGATTCTTTATTGTCTTCTCACTTAATTTACGATAATCGATACATAACCTCAACGATCCGTCCGGCTTCTTAGCAAACACTACGGCTGCTCCCCAAGGTGAACTACTAGGTCTGATAAAATTCTTGCCTTCCAGATCCACCAACTGCACCTTCAACTCCCTCATCTCAGTATGTGTCATCCTACTTAGCGGCCTACTCACTGGTTCTGCTCCAAGCACTAAATCTATCCTAAACTCAATAGCTCATTTCGGTGGCAATCCTACTACAGGCTCAAAAACATCTTTGAATTCTCTAACCACGAAAACTCTGTTCAACTCGTTTTCTACCTCCACAACACCCAACAAAGCATTCACCTCACAACTAGGGTTGTCTACGGTATATACAATCTGATCACTACTGTCAGGGTGCCTACGTGATATTTTCCTGTCATGGCAAAATATCCCAGCATCATACTTACTTAACCAGTCCATATCCAAATTAATTCTGAACCCTACAAAGTCAAACACATGCAAACTGCAAACAAAGGTATGACCTAACAAATCAAACTCTAAGTGGTCACACTTCATCCCATGTGTCGCATACCCTCCTATCGGATTTACAACCCATAAGGAAATAACAGTATGAGGGTTCTAGGTTAAGCTTATCTACCAAACAATGAGATATAAAAGAATGCGATGCAACCTTATCAAACAGAATGCTAACAGACATACCATGGATCTGAAGCATACCTCCCAACTGTAACGACCCAGAATTTTGAACAATTTAAATTGAAGATATTTAATTTATTTCAAATATCTGAATGATGGTTTGACTTGAATTTCAAATTATCAGAACAAATTGGCGATTAAATTATAAAATTTAATCTATTGATAGTCGAATAAAAATTTGAATCTTCAATTCTAAGTTGAAGAAAAATATTTCAAAAGCTTTTAAAATTTATATCGATGATACTGAAGACAATAGAAGCTTCAGAATTTAATTTGGAAACAATTTGTTCAGTTTTGAAATTATATTGTCCGAATCGATATTTAAAAATAGTGTTCCGAGGTACAGTCTCGGAATTCGACGAAACCAGTTCCATTGGGTCCGTAATATTGAATTATTATCGGATTTCAAATTTCGTAGCATTCGGATTCATTGTGTGATCGTGCGAGATTAAAACGTCTGGACAATAATTAATCGATTTAATTTAAATATAAAATTTATACAGAAATCAACAGACACCCTAGTATCTGATTTACGTCGACCTATTCCCTGAAACATCGTGTACTCCTGTCCCCTTCTTTTCCTTTTATCACGCAAGCAGGCCATTCAAAGAAGAAAAAAAATCAAGTCTTTCCCTTACTCGTTCAAATTTAAAATAATGGCCGAGCTTCAAAATATAAATCTCCAGTATTCTGCACTCCCATCCCCAAATCGAACCGTTTGTTTCACATCCTCGTTTCAATTCAAATAGAAAAAAAAATTCGAAGCCCTCCTTTTCCCGTTCGCAACGACTGGAATCGAAGCAGAGGGGAGGAGGCGCACGCGCGTGACTGTTGAGGGGATTCGCGGCGTGTCGCGACTGAGGTCGTTTGAACTCGACTAGGGCAGAGGCAGTGGCGCGCGACTGTGGGTCTCGCGATTTGCAGTATCGCTTTCCGAAGGGGACGAGCGCTGGACGATGTCAGGCGAAGCGACGACTCAAGGGTGGTTTCGCGTTCGACAGTTAAGGGCTTGGAGCTCGCGTAGGGGCAGCGGCACTGGCAATGGCAGTCGCGATAGCAGGCGATTCAGTTGAAGGAGCTTGTCGAGGCGCCGTTTGGATTTCGAGCTGAAGCCGTTGATTTGACTTCCTGTTCGTTGTGAGGTATTCGAGTTAACTTCTGTTAACTTTATTTACAGTGAATGTAAATTAGGCTAGCTAAATTATTTCTTTAAAATTTGGGGTGATTAAGTTATTAACTAGAAACATTATGCTGTTAAATAGCTTACTGATTTGAAAGATTTATCAAAATATGGGATTTTAAATATTAAACAGTTTAAAATTTTAATATATGTATATATGCAGAAGTAAATTTTTACAGTAAACAAAAGATTAGTTATATGCGTAAAAGTTTGATAGTGGGTAAATTACATAAAGATTCGACTTTTAAAAGATATCTAACGGGAAAATAGTTTAAATTTAATTATTAGTTTAACTAAAAATCTTAGTTGAATTAAAATTGTAAAATAGAAATTTATTATTCGATTTATTTCGAATATTGATAAATTGTACAATTATTTATACAAGGTCTAAAAAGATCGAGAATCAAGCCGGAATGGAAATGGATGGTAAAGAAATTAAAAGCGAAGGTGAGATTTTTTTTCCTCACTCGAATGAATTGTGTTTTTCAGTTATTGATTGATTTGATTGACTGTTTGGATTTGTGATATTAGATATAGTAGGATATATCTATATATATATATATATAGCAATATATACATATTGGCATATGTATATATTGGATTGATTGATTTCCCGCCTCGTATAGCGGATGAGACCCTATTGCGCCGTTAGTAAGCGGATGATTTTTATAAAACCCATATACCGCGATATTGGATTCAAGTTTTGAAGTTTAAAAATAACGACTTTTACTTTAAAAGGATTTTAAAGTGGTTTTTGAAAGTAGACGTTTTATTGAATTTTTGAATTGATTTATTTCAAATAAATAAACGTCTAAAATTTTAAAGTTATAAAAGTTAAGATTTTTGTGAAATAAAATCAAAGTGTGATTTTTGAAATAAAAGTTAAGAAATTTATGAAATGGTTTAAATTGGGATTTCTAAAGTATTATAAATGGTTTATTTAAAAGATGTACAAAAATGGATATTTATAAATTTGAAATATTGGGATTATAAGACAAGTTTCTATAAGTGTTAAAATGAAGTATAAATGGGATTTCATAAGTTAATGAAATTTGAAAGTTTTAAATTTTGTGAAGTTTAAAATAACGATTTCTTTTAAAATTAATGAATTATAAGTTATATTAACTTATAAGATGGACCTTTGGTATATACATTGAGTTATAAATTGAATAGGTCATTAAAGAAGATTTATAAATCGAAGTTGTTATAAAATGGAAATAGAATTTATAAACGTTGTTTTTATAAATTCGAAAATAAATCAAATTTGATTGATTTTAAATATAGAGATTATTAAGGGAATTTTATCCACGATTTTGGATAGTGGGTAATTCTTGAAAATATAAATGTGTAGAAAAGATTGAAATGTGGTTAGTGAAGTATATTCACGATTTTGGGACAGTGAATATATTATTAAGTAAAATGAATATGTTTTGGGAAAGTGATATTGGAATAGAATGAAAACGATTTAACGATGTTTTAAAATATGTTAAATATCGAAATTATAGATTTCAACATTCATTGTTGAAATAGACGTTTTCGAGAAATATCAGGAAATGGTGGACTATAACACTGTTGTTATAGTAAATGATTTCTGAAAGGGAATGTTTTATATAGTATTGGGATTTATACATCTATCTTAATTCTGAATCCCTATACTAGTGATTTTGGGTCGTAGTAACGATGTTTTACGCAACATTCGTTTTGACCCAAATAAATGTGTTAAAAGAATGATTTCCTTAAAGAATGAAATATATACTTAACCTTGATTTAAGTATATCGAATATTTTCAAATGTGGAAAATAAATAGGTTTGTGAATTACTTATAATTAAATAAGTATGGAAATGGTTTTCCAATATGAAACGAAGGGTTTGAAATTTTATCTTTTGAAGATAAATTGAAAGGTGAATACTTGAAATTTGTTTTCAAACGGTTAAGTGTGGAAATTTTATATCTAGTAAAGATATTTTGGAAAATAAATAATTTGGAAAATTATTTAGAATCTGATGATGTTGCGCATCTTTATTGATAGTTAAATAACCGACTATCAATAATTACCTTGAATGGGTATTTGTTGTGAATTGGATGAATTTGAATGCCACACTTATTTTTGAATAAGCGCTCACTATTCGGGTTAGCCGGGAAAGGACCATGCGGTCGTATAACCCATTCCGAATATGTGATACGTCGTTATGAATTGCATTTGATGACCGGTGTTGAAGACCGGATATTTGTGAAAACGGAAGGATTACCGTCGAGTTACTCTACATCGGTTGATCTCTGATTTAGAGGTTTTATCACCCTTAGTGACGGGAAGTCCGGACGTGATTGGAAATTATCCGGATTTGCAAGGGCTTCGTGAGAAGTGCCTTCGGTTCTGTTCGATCCCGAAACAGACTTGTATGGATTGTGTGTCTGACATTACACTTTGAGATATAAAGCTGATTTCTTTCAAATACATTTCTGTTGGTGGCGGAGAATTTATTCTCTTAGCTTAACACCCTTCTCTGAGACGTACGAGCTCAGAGGTTATGTAGTTGAAGTTATCGGCGATATATTCCCAATTTGGTAATGTGGCATGCTGAGTGTTGCTGTGTGATGATCAGTGTTTGATCATTTGTGATATGATCATTTGTTTGATCATTTATCTTTGTGATCATAGGTTGATCATCTGTTGACCCAAAGCGTGGCTTTTTGAAAAAGCGTAGCTTTGTGGACGAGACTTCGTCAGGGCCTCAACAACCCGGAAATGGTCGAAACAGGAATGTTGCGGCAAGGTTATGAGGGTCGCGCCCTTTAGGGTATGTCATTTCCTTTTGGAAAGGGGTGGTATCATGGTATGGAGCCCAGATACTTACTCATATGGATACACTTTCTTTATGATGTGTGATGTTGGTTATCGAGCGCTCGGATAAAGGTCCCAAAGGACCGGGGGATGGCATATTCGTGAGTTACTTGTTACAGGGGTAACCCGGCCTTGTTTGGCAGAGAGCAGTTTGTCTCTCGGGACGTCCAGCCAGAGGCGATCCTATTCGGCAGGAGGAAAGGAAGTTCCTTAGCCTGACCATTTGTTGGAAATCCATTTCCCAAATACGAAACTTGTACGGTTTTAGTTGTAGAACCTGCTATCTAATATAGCAGCTATAGTAGGCATATTATAATGGTACCTATGCTGGCTAAGATTAATATTATACTTTCGAAATGTTTTCTACACTAGACATTAATAATAATATCCAATGATTGGCGTAGTAAGCATCTTTGACTATCATAAGAAGAAATCTCCTCCAATTCTGTGTTTACATTGTGTGTGTGGCGGGAGGTCTTATGGTAGTTTCATTTTCCAAAAGCATTGCGAATCTATTTTATTTTCTTTGTGAAAAATAATTGTTTTACGATCTCACACCAGTCACCATGACTGACTCGGAGTTTATTGTTTCCCTTCTAAACTCTGGGTGCCCACAAATTTTCCACACGGGCAGACTAGAGTTAGGTTATCAGGATATTCTGGATATTCTGGAGCTTTGGAGATAAGCTGGATGGCGAGACGTAGTATTTGTATCTGATAGTATTTATTCCACTGTGTATTCTGTATGAGGACAAGTTTTTATAACTGTCCATTGTTGTATATTGACTCTGATTGATGTATGTATAAACTGATATAGTTCTTTGTTTTAAAGGACTAGTGATTATCTATTATATATTGTTCCGCTGCGATATGTGAGATTCTGATATTGTTTCTGTTTCTGATGTTGTTCTGTTGTTCTTCTTTTCTTTTTCTTCTATCTTTTCTTCCACCCCTTCTTTCTTTTAAACCCTAAGAATTCGGTTTTCCAGCATTCGGTTGCTCGGCAGTTGATACAGTGGACGTATCGATGCCGATTTTCGGAAGTCGAAGAATCGGGTCCTTACACCAACACTGCCTTCCCTTTATTCTGCATCGTTGGTCCTGATGTAGCTGGCTCCAATGCAAATACCTTGCCTCTTCTATCCTTAGCACGCTCTTTGCATTGATTCTTATAATGACCAATCTGATCGCAGTTGAAGCATCTGATATTCTTCTTCCCGATCACTTCCTTCGCCTTTCTAGTACGACACTCATTAGCTAAATGCCCCTTCTTGTCGCACTTGATGCAAACAACCTCAGACTTTACCTTCTTTGTTGCTCCACCTTTTTGCACCCTTTTTATGAAAGAACTTCCTTTTCTAACTCTGCCCTACCTGGACTTCCTTCGTCTTATTCTTTTCCAACGAAGCAAGCATCTCCTCATGTCTTAAAGCCGTCTCAACTACGAAATCACAAGGATCCCTAATATAAGGTAATGTAGCCCTTGCCAACTCACGCTTCAACCCCTTGATGAACTTCTCGTTTCTCTTCATCACAATATCCATAGTGGCATGTCCATACCTATCCAACTCCTCAAACCTTCTAGAATATTCCAAAACAAACATCTCTCCCTGCTCTAACTCAACAAACTTTCTGAGCAAAGCAGACTGGGCCATCACAGACATGAACCCCTTCTAGAACCTTCTCTTAAACTCAGCCCACATCATCGTTTCCTCATCCACACCAGCAGCCACACTATTCCACCAAAATAAAGCTGCTCCTTGAAGCTGTCTCGAAGCAAGCCTCCTCTTCTGCTCATCATTGAGCCCCAAGTATGCAAAAATCCTCTCATAATGCAGCAACCAGTTCTCCACCTCTATAGCATCTTCAGTTCCAATAAATGGCTTTCCTCCAAGCCTAGCATAGTCTCTACTCAGGATAACATAGTTGACCACCGGAGCTTCTTGAACTCCTACTCCAGCATTTCCTTCAACCATTCTAGCAACAACACCCGCCTGCATCATATTCATGAAAAACTGATACATAGCTCCCATATCCACTTGTTGGACTCCAACACCAACATTCCTTGCTTATGCCTGACCTTGGTTCCTTCTAGTATTCGGTATGGCATTACCATTTGTGGTGTTGCTTCCTCCAAGATTCCTCTTCCACTTCTAGCGTCCATATTTGTATTCAAGCTTCATGAGATACAGAAGAATAGCCTAAGCGAGATAGGAGAATAGAGATATGGCATATACTTATATATAGCAAATACAAGTACGTTACTATAGTAGTATCCCATACCCCGATCTTACTCTACTTCCTTAGGATTATGTTTTCAAAAATCATTTTAGTTTAAAGTTTTTCATAAACCTATGCTCTGATACGAAGTTGTAACATCCCCTATTTGGAGGCCTGAAGCTAAGCGCTACAGATGCTGCAGTCATCTATAGTATTAACTTCCGGTGACCAAATACGGTAATGTTAATGATATCCATAATATCAGAAGCACATGAATATGAAACAAAATTACAGATTTCACAAAAACAACATTTCTGATTACATTTCATAAAACATGTTTCATATTCCATTACATAATCCCATAATCGTTTCCCACGTAAAGATTAAATATAATTATTACAAAATACGCTAAGAGCGACATATGATGATGCCCCATTGGTTGACCAAAGTAATATATAGTCATAACTGACTTAATACAACACAATGGAATAAAAACGAAATAAACAGCAATAACTAAATAGCTATCCGTCAGCCACCTGCTCGTCTCCTGAAGCTTTATTCGCTAATCCTACTAAAAACCTGTAAACCTCAACCCTCAGCCTACTCAAATCAGTTTTTGAGCATCCGAGAGTTTAAGGTGAAAAACATAAACTTCGAGTCGGACATAAAGCCTGGTGTGAATAATACTATACGTCTCGGTTATATGATATTAAGAGAGACCACGCCGCTTAGCGGAACAGGTTTACCGTCAATAATATCCTTTTAAAACATATCTTTTGCAAACATTTATCCTACAACCAAAATGGGTTAAAACTGTAAAGCATTATTATGTAAACATACATATCAAGTAACAAATGAACTATCTGTCTGTACACTATAGTTTTGTTTGGCTAACTACTAACCTTTGGCTGACTCGAGCCTACCAGACAATATAAATAAAATAATCTAACACCTGTTAGATACTCCTTTTATGGACGGTCTGTTCGTAACTTATCTTCTCCAAGGGTCACCTGATCCTAATGGTTTTGCAGGCTCACCAATAACCTATATGTATACAAATATATATTCCCTTTTGTGTGTAATCATCATTTTAGTCTTGCCTGTGACAAAGCCCTACACACTGGAATTTTGGACTAAATTAGCTGGGGCTAATAGCTAATGTACAGGGTGCGACCCTATACCAGTCTCATCTGGTATTCTAATATCTGAGTCGTTTTATTTAGGGTAATCTTCCTAATATTTTCCTTGAAAACCTTTTCATCTCAAATTGATTTAAAACCTTTAAACCAAACTTAAACAAGGAAAATTTACGCACTCCATGCTTTACTCAAAATCACCTTTCCATGTTATATATATATATATACACACACACACACACTTTACTCAAATCTTTGTTGATGAAAATATTTAAACCTTTAAAAGTACCCCTTTCGAATCCATTGAAAGTACCCCTTTCAAAACCAAGTAAACCCCTTTCTTTCACCTCGGCCGAAAGGCCAAAACATTCCTTTCGAAACCATTCAATCTTCCTTTCGAAAACACTTGAAAAACCTTTCCATCAAAAGCTATAAAACCTTAGACATCCTATCTTTAAAACACTTTAAACTTTGCCTTTCGAAAACATTGGAAAACCTTTCCTTTCAAACCTTTCGAAACCATTGGGGAACCACCCCTTCGAAGCCATTCTTTAAACCTTTCAAAATCATCAAAACCTTTGTAACCAACAAACCTTTTGAAAGCATTTGGGCTCGATTTAAAACATGTGGAAACACCTTTCGAAACCATTTAAAATCATCTTTTTCGAAACCATTTGGGTTCTACATTCAACAGAGCAAAAGGGTCATTAAAACATTTAAGTCGAAAGCACTCTTTCGAAAGATATTCCTAAGTAAATAAGTGATGGTGTCGAAACCAACCTTCCGAAAGCATTGGAGAAGTGGCCAGGTTTTAAAAACAAAGTATACCTTTTGAAACCCTTGACTTCGAAAGGTAGGAAAAGCGTCAGGTAGGGGTTTCAACCCCAATCAAAAGCATTTACTTAAAACAAAAGGTGCAACCCCTTTCGAAACCATTCCTTTAAAACATTTGACTCAGCCGAAAGCCAACCAAGTCGAAAGCACTTCCTTCGAAAGCAAAGCAGGCGCGTTTTAGTTTAAAATCAAGGCAATGTTTCGACCCTTTCGGAACCTATGGACCCTGTACCTTTTGCCTTAGTCCGATTCACTATGTACCAAGTTATTGATATTGTGTGCATTGGTTTCGATGGAAATGGAGGCAGAACTGCTAGGCTGGAACCCTTGGTGCCGAAAGTAGTTAAACGTGAAAAAAGGATGTTTAAATTGATTTTTAGCCTTTTAAAGTAATCTTTTCAACTAACCTGCCTTATTTGTCAAAATCTGGTTGGTTGCTAATTTTCGTTTCTAAAAGAGCTGCCAATATTTCAGAAGCAAACCATTTAATTTATTTACAAAGTACCCCTTCTCCTTTTATAAATATATAAAACATTTAAGTCCCATACCTTAAATAATTTTATATATTTATTAAAACACTTAGGAAAATTCTATAAAAATTCCAGAAAATCATTTTTAATATGTTTTCTAACATATATTAATTTCAGACCCAAATCATATATTATTTAACCGTAAATAACTTTAAATCCAATTAATCATTTCCTTTACTAGAAAATTAATATAAAATCCACATTAATTCAGAAAATTATGAAAATTGAAACCCATCTCTAAAATATCATTTCTGATCTAAATCAAAAATCGCAAGGCATTTGGATGTCATTAAATAGGGATTTCACATTAAAATATATCATAAATCCTATATGAATAAGCATAAATCATTAACAAGCAAACATAAACATTTATTCGTTCAAAAACATGGCATAATCATGCAAAATACTTCAGATTCATCTTAAAATTGAAAACAATAGGAAAAATGAGATGTAGTCATTATTCACCATAGCTTTGAGATTAAGGAATTGAGATTTGATCTTGATTAAGTTGCTTAAGCTTTTCCTCTTGAAATCTTCTCTTTGCTTTTCTTAGTAGTTGTCGGCCGCTAGCCTGTACTTTTGTTTAGTGAATATAGAATGAACGTGAGAATGATGGGGTTTAGGGTATATGGAAGTGTCTTATTCCTATATTGCCCCTTATCTATTTTCCTTAACATTTTAATTCTTTAGTTTATTTGTATATGGCATGGCTACCCCCTATTAATCACAAATCTCAACCCATAATCCATTTTACATTAGTTCATTTAATTTACCTAATTAAATGTTCCTAATAATGTTACTAAAAATATAAGGTGTTACGATTATCGTAGACATGAATTGATACACATGTATATATCTATGATAAGGTCATAGGAAATAAAATGTAAGTAAATAACATGACATGCCAAAGAAAGTAAAATGATTTGATTTGATCGAATATGTGAGTATATTGGAAAGGAATTCCAAATGCACCTAAAAATCAGTAAGATTCAACCTCAAAAGTCACTCCTCCATATGATACATAATGATGTATCAATAAGGAGTAATCAGACTTCGTTGTATAAAGTACTATTGATGATGAGTAAATTTGAGTTAACTTCTTTATATACGATCATGTTCTTAAGGTTAAATTTAACTTATCCAAAGCATAGTTTACAAAATCATGCAAGATAAGCATTGATGGAACTACCTTACATATCCTAGGTCAAGGAGTTGATAGGTTGTGTGAGTCGAGAGACTAAACTTAATACTTGTTTGTGACGAATCTTATGTAGAATGATTAAACAATTTATGTTATGAACATAAGTTTCGTGAACAGAAAAATAAATCAGTTTTATACATATATATTACACATATATAGATATAGATATATATAGGCAATTCATGAAATCTTTATGAATACCTATTCCGTTGCACTGAGAAACAATTGTCGTTATAAGAAATATAAACTTCATAATGATGGAATTTTTTTTAGAAATTATTAGTAGCAAAATGGATTTAGATACAATCAAAAGATAAAACTGATTACAAAGATGAAATGAAATTGATCAAGCTTAAATGAACACAATTAATTAGAATGTCAAATAAGAACTCTCGCACATTAAAGAGAAACTATGATTTTCTTATTGGTGTTGAGAAAAATGTTTCCTCTGTTGTCACTATGTCATTATGAGTATTGAATCTACATATGGTATGATGCACAAATCCAGAATGGATTCCAAATGCATTATAAAATATGATTTTTATAGTTTTACCTATAAGGATATGATCCATCGATCGTAAATGTATCTATGAGAAAAAGATCAATGTATTTGAAATATAGTAAGAATAGCATTGCAAATTTCAATTGTTGAAATTAACGTAATAGATTCTTCATTCATCATACTTAAGTTAATTTAGATTTTCCTTACAAAATTATCCCTTGATGTGATTTGAGTTTTATTATACGTATGTTGAAAAAAAATTCTAAATAATGATTTATTATATGTTATTTGCGCTTAATAACCAAAGTATCTCAAAGTCAATAGGAGTGATTATGAGTTTGTGGGTCGTTGGATAGGATCCAAAAACTGATATGAAAGTATCATTCAACAAGCATTAGAGTTGAGCAAATATTTTGATAGAAAAAAAACAGTTTGAATTTCAGTTAAAATATAGAGGAAGTGTGTGTCTGTAAGAAAGCACTGTAAAGGTGCTAAACTATTTCAAAACTATAAGTAAACAACAAATTTATGATTGTCAGCGATGTACACATGTTGAAATCATTTTTGTTTTGTTTGTTTAATTCTCGATGTTGGATTTGAAAGGACATCTTTTATAGTCAATATAAATGGATATTGGGAATATCCCAAATGATATACATTGATACCATATTAAAATGTTTAATGTGGAGCATGTAAAATGGATTCCTTACTCATAGGTGTAGGAATTATCATACATGTTGTGTTGTCTACATATTCACATTTCACTTATGTATTTGACACATAAAGTAAGTACAAATCCAAATTAAGATCACTGAATGATAATTTAGAATGTTCTCGAATATTTACGAAATACAAGCGAATTATTTATACAAATAATAAACTCCTTATGAAGGAGTACGTAGGCTTGAACTTCATAATTGATATCGAATATAGTATGTCAATCATAAATTCATAATTAACCTTAAGTTAAAAACTTTAAGTTGGAAATGTTCCAAGCAAGAAGTAATAGCTAATTCAACCAAAGGCTAAGTATGTTGCCTAGAATAGCACTGCAATATAATAGGTAAAAATAAATGCATAAATTTGTATCTAAACAAGGGGAGATTCCAAATATTGAGAATCTCATGACATTTTTATATGATAACAATGTCGCGGTGCAATTCATAAAAGAATCTAAAGCTCATTAGAACTCGAAAAACATACTCCGAAGGGTTCTACATGATAAAGGTAGTTTACCAGCATTGAAGAGAGTTAATTGACCAAGCGAATTAATTAAAACAAAAATAGTATACCCATTCACTAAGGGACTGACCTAGCTAGTTTTGAGAAAAAAACTACTGAAGGAATTGGGAAAAGATTCCATAATTGACCCTAAGTGTAAGTGAGATATTGATAGAGTTTGGGATATGCCCTAGGGATAATTATGTAGTTTGTTACATATCTAACTCGATAACCAATCTTATTCATAATAAAGGTGTTTGATATCTATTATATATTTTGTTATACTATGATATAAATAATTAAATAATTAATATAAAATATATTAAATAGAAACCCTAAATGATATGTTATGTGATAATAATTAAAACATGTTATAATTATGAGAATTTTATCACATTGAAAGTTAACATATAGTTTTAAATATTGCTAGTCAAGATGTTTCCAAAAAGGATATCGATTCGTCTGTTGAGGCTAGAGTATATAACACTCTCAAAACTTTGGATAGTGTACTACTTATGGCTATAGGGGGCACTAAGGGTTGTGTACTAATAGTTATTGGATAACTATGAAATGACTTATTCGAGAGTTTTTTGTTGGTTAATATAACTGTAACATTCCATAAAAATTAACAGTAATTAATAAATAATTAATAAGGCACAAAAATGAAATTTGAGAAAATGTTGTAATTTGACTGTAAAACTTGCACTATTTTGTTCGTGATGATTTTCTAAGCAACTTTCATATTTGGAGTTCGCGATCGGAGCTCAAACGAGGAATTATTTGCATTTAAAGTTTCTTAAATGAAAATAATTAAAAATAAGAAAAATGAAATAAATAATAATAAACGCGGGACCTCCCTCGATCCCCTTACTTGGGCCGATTGACGGCTTATATAAGGCGGTTTACCGGTCGAGGGGGTGGAAACTAGGATTGAACCTTGGCCGAATGGATCAGATTTAATTATTTAAATCTAACGGATACGATTGATTCTAATGCTTATAAATACATGCCTAACCCTTCACTTCTCTTCTCACATTTTCCGATCAAAGGAGCGAAGCTATGCCATTTTCCCTTCTCCGCTATTTCTATTAATTACAAATTATTGTATTATATATACATATTAGAGGAGGGTGGAAAATAAAAGAGAAGGAGCAAATCAATATCGCGGAAAAGGGTAAATTTCTATAGTTATAAAACTATATTTCCCTTAATCCTAAATCTCTTGTCAAATCTGTAATTCAAATACTATGTATATATCTTGTTATACATATTCTTTTGGATTGGAAAGTAGGAGTCAAATCAAAGGAATGATTCAGATTTAGGAGGTTTGAAAAGCTTGAAAGGTGAGTAGAAAATTATATAATTTATTTATAACACTGAAATTTATATCGTTGAGTTTTGTTTAATTACTATACATATGTCAGATTTACTGAGTTGTAGGCTTAAACGAATATTAAGTTGAAACCTTGCCTACATACTCTGTAAGTCAGGAAATTGGAATAGTATGTATAGCCTAACCTAGAAATTTAAAATCGGTCCCAAATATTTATTATTGTAGAATGTTTGTAAAGTTGTAAAGTTCATTCAGTTTTATAATTGGGTTGTAAATTAAGTTGCCCCAGTTTACTAGGAATGTGAATTTTTACATTTTAATTTATTAGGAGCGGGGTACAATTTAGTTGTATCTATTTCCGTGTAACCTTCATGAATTATCCAATTCCATAAAATTTATGAAAAATACATATTTGAAATAATAAGGAATATACTAAAAATGAAAGAGATGTGCAACATACAGAGGTTCTTCTTCATAGTTTACACTATCTATTTCAATAAAAGAAAAAAGATAATTCCCTGTAATTTCAAACGAAATCAGTCTCATTTTTGAATAATTTATGAAAAGTTACAACGATAATCCTTTTTGGGAGGATAACTCTAATAAATTAAATTGTAGGAATTTATATTCTTCATAGAATGTACATGCAAGTATATGTTCTGGAATTCCTAAGTATGGGAATTATTGTGTTAGGAATAGGAACACACACACACAGATATATATATATATATATATAGCCATGTCTTTCGATTAGTACGTAAATATTTATAACATAATTATTAATATGTGTAGGTATTCGTATTAGTTACAATTAGGATGACTAGTTACTAATACCATAGTAATTATAGGACTAGAAAGTTGAAATATGGAGGAATAGTAATTCCAAATTTTAAGGGCAATAACTGCAAATTTAATGGACGATAAATTTGTAGTTAATGGAGAGTTAAAGGAACTAAACAGGGACTGATAAGATAATTTAATATGGTATTTATGGGAAATTAAATAGGCATAATAGGTTGATTTTGAAACTAGTAAATAGATGTCATTAGAGATTGTCTGGTTTTGATATTAATGACCATTCATTTCAGACAATTGACATTTATTAGATATAAGATGAGAATGAGTAATATAAGGAATAAGAGTATAAATTAAGAATAATTATGCAACATGCAAGTAGGTGTTAATACTTGTGAATACACGTAGAAGGCAATATAATTTTCATTGTAGGAAATTATATAGCCTTAATTATACGTTTAAAATGAACAAAAATTAGTGGGCCTAGCCCAACATTTAGGCTTTGGGTGAATTGTTTGGTTTAGTAGGTTGGAATGCGAGGTCAGTAGAGTTACACAATAGAAGTCTACCCTCTCCACGTAGAGGCCACCAGTAGTTTTGTATACTTACTACTGATGTTGGATATCTCCAACCATAGGACCCATGGGGAAGGAATATACTTAAGGGAAAATATACTAAGGGTTTGTCTCATATTTGAAGCATTAAATGGCTCTGTACATTTAGGGATGTCAAGGGGTTTACTTTAGGGTTGAGGTGTTGAATGGAAGTTGGGTCTACCTCCTTCTTATATAGAAGTCTTAAATAACCTATGACAGTACCTAACAGTGAAATGGGGTTCGCTACATCTCTAACAAAAGGTATTAAGTAACTAGAATGGATAAATTTCCTTGACTTACATTAGGTTAGTAGAAATGCGCTTTTAACTTTGGGAGGTCGGTGAGATACGTCGGTGTTGTTGTTGGATCGGTATTTAGTAGTAGGGCTGACATATAGGCTTTGACCACCAGCGGTCCCCCATAGTCGTTAGCAAAGACCCAGGTTATGCCTTAACGGATTTCGCTTCCTACTAGTATAGAATATGTATAAGATATGCAAAGACCTCAAAATTTTATTGTTTGTTTGTTGTCTGTTATGCGAAGCTAGGCTAGTTAACTCTTAGATGAGTCTTTGAGATGCTTTAGTTATACAGTAATTAAATTATAAAGTTGTATCTGTAGATTGTCAGTCTCTATAGCTAGGACCGATTAAATAGCGTTTACGTTGTGGAAGGCCCGCTTTAGGGTTGAGGTATTAAATGGTCGTTGGGTCTACCTCCTCTCTATTTAAGAAGCGTTAAGTGGTCTGGGTTTTTGGATAGTACAACGTTTAGATATATATGTATATAGACATATATATATATAGTTATACCTTGGAGGAGGTTAGGCATATTGTACACGCACATAGGATTAAAGGGATTAGCCATAAATAATAGGCATAACACTTAAATGAAAATCAATCGGCATAAATTAGTGTTATGGGTAAAGTATGTAATTTTCCACTCACCAGAATGTTATTCTAACCCCTCCTCATTACAACCACAGGATAGATTTAGAGAGACATGCTACTGGTTCAAGGCGGCAACGGTAGATGCTAAAGTCTTCCCATTCATGCTCGACGTTGGCAAGGAAAAGAGATACTCAAGGAATAATATTGATTCCAAGGTAGTAGCCTTAGTCGATACGTATTTCTATTATATTTTTCTATTCCGCTGTGAGTATATATTGATCGCTCTCTGATATACTTATGTTCATTATAGGTTACCAAAACCAACGATCTGTACCCTAATGGCCTTGGGTATCGATTTAGTCGAAATTCGGGCCTAGTAAGGTGCGGGTTGTTATATTTGGTATCGGTGCATAAGTTAGTCGATCTTAGAAATTAGGATATGCTGAGAGAACGTATTTGTATTTTTACCTATAATTATATATTATATCCACCAAACTCTACAAAATTACGATTGTAGAAGTAGTTGCGACCATATTCCAAAAGGATGGATGAGGTAATTATGAGTTGGAATAATAAATAGACTTAAATCAATGCACCTACCTCGATTACCCCATGGGGTAAAGGCCGTACTGTAAGGAGTGGATCGAAAAGAACATGACCACTACATATAGAAGAATCCTGAAGGCTAGATGGTACTTGACCCTTTGTTGGGCATAGGCTGTCTTATGATTGTGGATTTTGATTAATTGTCAATTGAAGACGTACATTTCATCCAGATAGATGGGAATTCAGAACCTATATCTTGCAAGCTACTAGAAGCAAGATGTGAAGGAGTGGAACAAGTTCCCATAAGAAGGTGTACATTAATCACCATAAGAAGATAAACCGGATTTTTAGTATATACTCTTAATAAGAAGATGTTAAGAGTAAAAGGAAGAAGAAGAAAAGTCCATTTTTGAGTCAGACCCCATGTGAAAAAATTTGACAAAAAGATTTTTGAAAATTCCTTGAAATGTTTTGGATGGGTTTTTTAAAGAATTTACTGGGAGGTGGTTGTTTTGAAAAAGGATGGGAATTTGAGAAATTCTTAGTTTAAAACTGGTTGATTCAAAAGATTTTGAATTAACGGTTTTTGGTAAAAAGGTTCCTCATTTTTGAAATGAACGGAAAGTTTTCCTCGATGATTTTTCCAATTTTTATAAACGTTATCCCGCCTTTTGGCAAAGCCGTGACACCAAGGAAATGACTAGTAACCGATGACGGTCCGTCCTAGAGATCAGTCATACACAGGCTCACTATAGATATCGATGAATTTTTTCTGAGTCCGAATCGGGCCAAAATTGGTAGGACATGACAAGTTAAGCCATGAGAGTCAACGTTCCAAATCTCAAGTCAATCCGAGTTCGTATGCTCAAGTTGTGAACGATACAAAATTGGATGAGAACAGCCTTCTTTGACTCGCTCCAGTTCGAATCCGTAGGAAGAGCACATTTCGACTCGCTCCTTTTCGAGCCATTCTTCGACTCGCTCCGTTCACAACCATCAGAAGCGGCGCCTTCGACTCGCTTTGCAACCATCAACAGCGACTTCTTCGACTCGCTTCGCTAAACTCAGAAGCGACTTCTTCGACTCGCTTCGCTACACTCAGAAGCGACTTCTTCGACTCGCTTCGCAACACTCGGAAGCGACTACTTCGACTCGCTCCGCTTTGCCTCCAACAGATGCCTTCTTCGACTCGCTCGACCAGTACACGCTTCGACTCGCTCGATCAATGCTCACTTCGACTCGCTCCACTTCGTCGACTTCGCATCCATCTGAAGGCGTCTACTTCGTGTCCATCGATGAGGAGCAAAGCACAGCTATCAATACAGGTTAGCACCACGTCACCGAGTCATGCAGAACCGAGTCGAACAGAGCGAGTCGAAACAGAAGCGAGTCGAACCAAACAGCCACCGAAAATCGCATTTCGTATCGATCATATCTCCTAATCTACAAGTCCAAATGCTATAAAATTTTCACAGAAGACTACGTGCATGCTAAAGAATGTCCACGCCAAATTTCGACTCCATTGGATGAAATCTTGATCAATATGAAATCTGTTCGTATCGATCACGGATCGGACCGAAACTTCACGGGCTTGGGCGTGCGGGCCTGGTCACGTGCCAGAGAGGGTCTCCCGAGATCTGAGCGAAATATCAGCCTCCTACACCTATAAATAGACCCCCAAAGCCAACAGAAAAGGGGTTCTTCTTCCTCTTTGAGATCTCCAACGCCCGGACTCCGCCAAATCTAGATCTGAACTCTATTGCTGCTGCAACCAACGAATTTCACTGCTGCAAATCATTGTTATTCATCGTAATTTGCTGAAATAAACTGTAAACATCAAAGAAAGATCAATAAAGCAAACTACTTCATAGTGGACGTAGGCAATACGCCGAACCACTCTAAATTCTTGTGTCTCCATGCACTTTAATTATTCTCATTTCTGAAATTTGGAGTTTTTGTTAGATAAATCTTCTTTTTACATTTAATTTCTTCACTTTATCTCTTCAAAGACTTCCGAAGAGTGTTGTGCCCAATTTTGGTACAAACACTTTGGTGCTTTCACTGAGAAAAAACCCAATTTTTCTCCTGCTCTTTGGATCTCCTATCTATATTGGATTGCATAAATCTAAGAAGAAGATCCATATCTAGAACTTTGAAGCCCTTCCATTCTATTCAGATTCGCAATCAGATCTAGGAAAGGACTTCATCAATTCATTATAGTGAGCACACGTACCACTTCTACAGTTGCTGATCAAGGAGCACGGGATCCACAAAATCCCGTGCAATCACCTCCATCCAACCAAAATGCTGCAGGACCTTCAGATCCATCAGGTCCAATCACTAGACAAGAATTCCAGACATTGCTTCAAGAGTTGACCCAAAGTCGACAGCAGCTAACTTAACAACTGCGCGCCAACACAGAGTTGACTAACCAGCTAAATCGCCAAAGGCGATGAAGATCCAGAAGAGACCAAGGTTCTTATTCTTCCACGGAGAATTCAGCCTCCTCTGATGGCCAAACCAGATCCGCATGCCCACGGCTAGGTGTAAGCTGCACCCAAGCCATGGGACACCAACCTGCTTCAAATCTTGGGCAACCTAGAACTGGACCATCCGCTAGTCTCCGTACAGAACCTTCGTCTCGGGGAGGCACTGCTCCTTACCATGTCACCGGCAACATTGCTACTACCACCACTGCCAGACGAGGAGGTGATGCTAGAAACCAAGCTGATCCTCAGCGTGAACAACGAGAGCAGACTCCTAAGCCTTATGTCCCTGAGGATGTTGAACCAAGGAGGCGAGGCACGGACCGTCGATCGCGTCCATTCCAGACTCGCGCTGTGGAACCCGACCACACCTTGGCACAACATGCTCCAAGTATTCGAGTGCCAGATATACCAACGATGATCCGTCAAATGATCCGTGAAAGTCAGGGTCTCAGTAATGATGACTGGGGAATCTCCCGAAGTCATACCCCTTTCACCGATGACGTACTATATGCTGAACCACCTCGGCACTTCAGGATGCCAGCTTTGCCAGTTTATGAAGGAAGTTTTGATCCCAATCAACACGTCCTGAAATACGAATGGCTGATGAATGCTGCGAGAGCTGATGACGCAGTAAAGTGCCGCAGTTTCCCCATTTCCCTAGGGGGCATCACTACCATGTGGTTCACTCGTTTGCCACCATGATCCATCTCTAACTTTGACCAGATGGCCACCAAGTTTGTCGAACAATTCTGTATGCACGTGGCGAGGCCTAAGGACGTTAACACTCTGTCTAGTGTTACACAAGATCCCGGAGAAACACTTAGACGTTACTTGGAGCGATTCCATGCTGCGTGTGCAGAAATAAGCGATCCCAATGATAACTCTATCCTGATGGCATTGACTAAGGGGATTGATGCTGATTCCGAGTTCGGAAATTGGTTAGCTGGAAAACCACCTGCGTCGTTGGACCGTTTCTATTCCAAGGCAGCCCAATTCCTGAGAAAGGAGGATGCGAAACAGTCTAGGAAGCAGGATGACGTAGGGCCCAACATCGAAGGAGTACAAAGTAACATCGCTGTTAAACAATCCGGAGATAGTTCTGGGAAAATTCAATTGAACATACAAAACAAATAGAATCCGCAGAGGGACAATGGGAATCAAAACAAAAAACGTGATCAGACTCGTGGTCCACGGCGTAGAGCTTCCATGTACAATAATTACACTCCATTGAACACGTCATTGGAAAACGTGTATTTACAGACCTGCAATACCATGCAGTACAAGAAACCTTCCCCGAAACCACCGACTGAAAGACAAATCCAAACAGGAAAATTCTGTAGATTCCATGAGAGTTATGGCCACAACACTAATGAGTGTCGTCACTTGCAAGAACTCATTGAAAAACTGATACGTGAACGGAAGTTGGATCAGTATGTGCGGGCACCGCAGTCTGGTGGCGTGGGTCCATCAAATCAGAATCGTGCGCCGAATCAGGAAAGACAAGAGGAACCAGCTCGGATAGGCGGGAGGTTGGTTATCAATACAATAAGTGGAGGTCCTCACCCGGCAGATCGAAGCGTGAAAGAAATGGAATCGTATGCCAGCTCTATCATACATGCAAACTTCGAATGCTGTAGTAGCTTTGATGAAGGGGCTCCGGCCAAGCAACAGAAAACGATGGCAGATGACATCGTGTTTAGGAACAGAGACGCTGATAAAGTCAATGCCCCCACTATCGATCCACGGGTCATCTTAGCGCAAGTAGGTCCTGCTTGGATAAAGAGGATCTTAGTTGATAGTGGAAGCTCTGTGAATATCTTGTTCAAGCGAGCTTATGCTCAAATGAAAATGGAAGCCACGGACTTGAAGCCTTGTCAATCCCGAGTCCATGGTTTCAATGGAAGTGCTACTATACCCACTGGAATGGTGGAACTGCCAGTAAATTAGGAGTTGGAGAATGTCGGAGAGTATGGATGTTGCAGTTCATTGTTTTGGACATAGACTCCCCTTACAATGCTTTCTTGGGCCGACCGGCCCTCGCTGAATTCAGGGCAACCATCGCCCCGCGGTGTCTGACTTTAAAGTTTCCCACTGATCATGGAATAGGAATCATTCATGGAGATCAGGCTGCCGCCAGAGCCTGCTATGTTGCTGAGCTGTGGGAGGCGCAGCGAAAGGAAAAAGGAAAGGGCGTGGAGGAATCTCTCTGCATCCGTTTTACCGATAATTGACAATTAACGCCCGGGCCCATGCCCGGGCACCCCAGCCAATTCCTCAAGGATCTTGACCCGAGAGAAACTGAAGACGAAGGAGAATCTAAAGAAAGTCAAGCATCCCCGGCCGAACTGACAATCGATGTCCCAGTTGACAATAACGATGATTCGAAAATGATAAAGATTGGATCTCAGCTAAGCTAGCAAACTGAAGATGAATTGGTCGAATTTCTGCGGACAAATCTTGACGTATTTGCCTGGACACATTTCGATATGTGTGGGATCTCGCCGGACATCGCGAGCCACACCCTGAACATTGACCCGCGGCATGTCCCGGTCAAACAGAAAAGGCGTGGTATGGATCCAGAGAGATCTGCCGCCCTTAAAGAAGAAGTAGAAAAGCTTAAAACGAACGGATTCATTCGAGATGTGCTGTATCCTGAATGGGTGTCAAATCCTGTGCTCGTTCGAAAGTCGAACGGAAAGTGGAGAACATGTGTCGATTATTCCGATCTGAATAAAGCATGTCCTAAAGACAGTTTCCCGCTTCCCAGAATTGATTAGCTAGTAGGTTCGACAGCTGGGCATGAACTCTTATCCTTCATGGACGCGTATTCTAGCTACAATCAGATACCGATGCATTTACCCGATCAAGAACATACCAGCTTCGTAACCAATCTGGGACTTTATTGCTACAAAGTTATGCCATTCGGACTCAAGAATGCCGGGGCTACTTACCAACAATTGGTCAACCGGATGTTTGCCAATCAAATCGCGAAAACAATGGAAGTGTATGTAGACGACATGCTTGTGAAGTCACGACTCTCCGCCGATCATGTTAACCTGGAAACTATGTTCAACATACTTCGAGAATACAAGATGAAGCTCAACCCACTGAAATGTCACTTTGGAGTTGCATCCGGAAAGTTCCTTGGGTTCATCGTTAACGCCCGGGGAATCGAAGCTAATCCTGAAAAGATTTAGGCAATCAGAAATCTTGAAATTCCCAAGACTATAAAGCAAGTCCAGAGTCTCAATGGAAAGGTAGCGGCATTGAGCAGGTTCATTTCAAAGTCCACTGACAAATGCATTCCCTTCTTCGATCTGATCCGAAAAGGGAATTGAAACTTTGAATGGACACGGAGTGTGAGGGCGCTTTCCAGGCACTAGTTCAACATCTATCCACACCTCCAATACTATCAAAGCCTATTGATCATAAGAAGTTGTATACACACTTGGCGATATTGGAAAACCCCATCAGCGCTGCCTTGGTTCGAGAAGAAGACGGGATACATAAGCCAGTATACTACGTCAGCAAACGATTGACTGGGGCTGAAAGGAACTATCCGAAGCTAGAAAAGTTGGCCTACTGCCTTGTAATTGCATCAAGAAAACTCCGACCGTATTTCCAGACACACCCCATTGTTGTTTACACCGACCAGCCGTTACGACAGGTCCTTTCGCGGCCTGAGACGTCTGGTAGGTTACTCAAGTGGAACATCGAACTGAGTCAGTGTGATATTACTTACACTCCAAGATGAGCAATCCAAGGACAAGTCCTCAATGATTTCATAGTTGAATTTACCATTCCAGAGGACTTGCTCGAAGCCAGTAAATCCCCCGAATACGTCTGGAAGCTGTATACTGATGGTGCATCAAACGACCAGTGTTCGGACGCTGGTGTTGCACTCGAAACTCCCGAAGGCCGATCCATATGTTATGCTTTAAAATTCGATTTTCAGGCAACTAATAATGAAGCTGAGTATGAAGCCCTCTTATCCGGCTTGAAACTTGCTAAAGATTTGGGAATTATCGCAGCGGAAATTTATTGTGACTTACAATTAGTCGTGTGTCAAGTACGGGGAGAGTATCAAGCAAGAGATCGAAGGTTGGCTGCTTACTTAGCTCGAGTTTAGGAAGTACTGAATCAGTTCGATTACTACGCCATCTATTGTATACCTCAGGAGCGCAACCAAAAGGCCGATTCATTGGCAAAGCTAGCCGGCACGGGTGAAGCTCAGCAAATGGGACCCATTCCCGTAGAAACGCTATCTTCTCCAAGCAACGACCGGACAGAAATAAGCTGGGTATGCGAAGCCGTTCCCGAAAAGGATTCTTGGATGACCCCACTCATAAATTACATTGAGCACGGAACCCTGCCAGAGCGCAGGAGTGAAAAGAGGCAAGTCCTTCGGAAGGCCTCACGATTTACCATCCAGAATGGACTCGTGTACAGGAGGGGGTACTCAGCCCCCTTACCCCGGTGTATCGCTCACGATGAAATTAAACAAGTATTGTGCGATGTGCACGAGGGAGAATGTGGCGATCACACCGGGGGGCAAGCACTTGTCAAGAAAATACTTCGCTACAGATATTACTGGCCTACCATGAATCGTGATGCGTTGGACCATGCAAAGAAATGTGATAGGTGCTAGAAATATGCCCGAATTCCTAGAGCTCCTCCTACCGAGATAACGCAAATGGTCAGCCCATGGCCATTTGCAATGTGGGGCATCGACATCATCGGTGCTCTACCTCTGGCAAAGGGTGGTGCGAAGTACGCCATCGTCGCAGTTGATTACTTTACAAAGTGGGATGAAGCCGAAGCTCTCGCTACCATTACAACGAAGAAAGTAATCAACTTTGTGGTTTGTAACATCATCTGTCGATTCGGTCTTCCGCACACCATTATTACTGACAACGGAACCCAATTCGACAGTGCTGAATTTAAAGATTTCTGCAAACGATTTCACATCCATAAGAAATTCTCTGCGGTTGCACACCCTTAGGCAAACGGACAGGTCGAGGTAGTTAATAAAGTTATAAAATCCATCCTGAAAAAACGATTGGAAAAGGTCGGTGGCAAGTGGGTTGATGAACTTCCTATGGCTTTATGGGCTTACCGAACAACCCACAAGACTACGACCGGACACACTCCATTCTCTCTTTCTTACGGTTTAGAAGCCGTTATTCCAGTCGAGCTAGAAGTACCTTCTCATCGTGTGACATACTATGATCCAAAGACGAATGCTATATTGCTTGCTGAATCTCTTGATCTACTAGATGAGAAGCGTGAAGAAGCTGTGTAACGACCCATAAATTTCAACTATTTTAATAACGTAATTAGTTGAAATTTTGTGAAATTTTAAATGATAAAATTCTGAAATATAAATTTGATATTTGGAATGCATTTAGTTAAACATAGCAACTGGTAAATTTTCGTCCGAAAATATGTAAGTTTATTTCGCGCGTAAATTTACTTCAATTTAATCAGTTAAAAAGCGATGAAAATAAAATGTTTCCGAAACCTAAATATTTTTACATAGAAAATTCTAAACCATCTTCTGAGCAAGATGTCAGTTTGTCGTTTTTCCAAATTCGGACATCTTTGACTCCATCGATCTTATTTTTCAGCGTTTTTCTTGCATTTTCCGCTATTAGAACATTCGAATTTTTATAATTCGATCGTGCCACTGATAATTGTATACCGTTTTGATTGTCTCGTCATGCTGATCTCTATGGCATATTCGTTTTTGTGTTTTGAAGTCCGGTACACAGCGGAATCAGCGAAACCGGTAACTCTATCGGTATCCGTTTTGAGTATCTAGAATTTTCTTGTGTCCATTCAGATTTCACGTGAATAATCCTACCAACCTCTACCCTCTTTATATTCCTGTATTTAACTTTTGACTATTAGTTCACCTTCATTTAATTGTTTCTGTTGGAAATATACAAAAAGAAATGGAACGTGTTGAACTTTATGGCTGAAGTTATAACACTTCATATATTTTCCCTAAACCCCATCATCTTCAAAGACTATTACTCCTCAACATCCCAGATCTGCTTCTCTCACTCTTTTCCTCAAATCCACCCAACCTCCACATTGAAGCCACCACCTCCGCTTGCACAACAGCCCCCATCGACCTCTCCCCTCTTCTTCTTTTTCCATGGCTGAGACGTCGGCAACCACGCTGACCCACCCATCACCAGGGATCAACCTTCCACTTGCTCGACCTCACTCACCCATCTCCCACAGCCAAGCTCCGTCCTGCTCAGCCCGCGTAGCCACCCCACACGCTTCTCCTCCACTCAATTCCTGCCACGTCTGCAGCCTTGCTCCACTCTCCCACTCACCGCAAGTCCTTCCTCCTCCTTTTCGTAATCCTCTGCCATTTCGACCGAGAAGCCCGTCCCCCTCACCGACAAGCGACAGCAGCCTCCACACCATTCGTTTCCACTGTCCACCATAGTTTTCACTCATGCCTCGGTGTGCTTAAATTCCCCTGAATCGGGACTCGACAACCGGCGTGTTTCCTGATCACTTTGCTGAGAGGTAGTAATATTAACAAGTGTATTTCCCTAAGTAATATTATATTGTTTTGCCTATACACGTATATAACTTGTATACATATATAAGTTTAGTTGTCCTTATTATATATTTTTTGTGAAATGGTTGCATAAATATATGTATGGTATGTATAACTTATATAATATAATTTAGAGGTTTAGATAGTTATAGGAATTTGTTTACAGGTCTGCATATGTTGTTATGAATATTGAGTCTACATATTTTACTTTGGTTAGATTTTTTATATGTATGAAATGTTAATGTATGATATATATAATGTTACAGCATTCTTATTGTTACAGCATATAATGTAAATGTATAGTCAGAGATATATTTGTCTTATATATAATGTTTGTAACAGTTTTGGGTAGTAGGTTTGTAGATTGAAGATACATTAAAAATTTAATGCAATATGTATTATATATATTCATGTGTCTACATGGGTCAGTTAGCTTGTTTATATATGTATACTATATTGTATTATACTTTATTATATTATTACATTTTATAACTGTGTAAGTTTGCATGTTGAGTCAGTACACATTACATTATATTATGATAAAGTGAGTTTGTACATAGTACAATAAACGAGTTATATAGAATTTTACAATAAATATTGATCTTAAAGCATAATATATATGTATAAGTTTAAAATACATAGATATATGTATACAAGTTCACAAGAGTTTGAGGTTTAGGGATAAATTAAGGTTTAAATTAAATATGTGTTTTCTGGAAGTATATATGTACTAGTTGCAATAGTATCCATGTAATGGATATATAATATTATAAATTTTGACAGTTTATATTTACATAAGTTGGTTAATATATGTTAATGTCAGTTGTTTATACATGTTCTGTCAGTCTTTATATATATATTAACTTATATACAATCTAGGTGCTAGCATATAATCTATATAAAGTTACATAATGTCAATGACCTGGTGAGAGTGTAATTAAAGAAGATTATGAAAAATTTATATGTCAGTTCTATATATGTGTTGTATGTATAGTGATTTTATATGTCAGTTTGTAAATAAATATTTTTAAATTATAATACGTATATAAGCATATAGGACTATCTATTGTTATACAGACAAGTATATATGAGTTTGAGCTATTCATACGTGTCTAGAAATGTTTATTTATGGTTACTGTTGATGTTTAAAATGTATATGGAGAAGTTTAAATTGGTCTTTATAAATATTGATTTTGAATGTAAATACAATGATTTTATTTGGATAATTGGTTTTAAAATACATATATAGATATATATAGATTTTGAATATGTATTTTAGATTGATTTTTGGTTTTAAGAAGAAAATAATATTATATTATCTATTTCGCTTCAGTCTATATCAAGCAGATTCTGATTTATTTCATCAATTCCTATTTATCAGCTCTGTTCGTCTAATTCGTGCTGATTTTGCTTTGCTTCGATTCGTCATTCAAATTTCAGCGTCCGTATTAGTGTGCGTATCCGTGTCATCTCTTGTTCTCTCTAGCCTCGAAAGGTGAGAAATCACTCACGATTAACGTTCTTTTATTTATTAAATTTGATTTCGATTAAAACGACAATTGAAATATGCTGCTGTTAGTTATTCACACTGTTATATATGCTATTACCTGTATCTGTTCACCTATGACATCTGACACTATTATCTTTTAATTATTTATGCGATGATAATACAGTTTGGCTGTTAATTGATTGATTGTTGTTGTTAATATTGAATGTAAATTGAATGAATAAAGTGATAAATATTATGCAATTGAATTTGACGTAGGATAGTTAGATTTGATATATGAATTAATTTGATTGATGACATTTGAATAATATGACCCTTTTAACGTTGAATTAATTGACACGTAGAAATTTGGTAAAATACACCTTGAACCATTTAAATGTATGTTGTTTAAATCGATGTAGTATGAAATTAAACAATTGATATCAAATGAAGAATCGTATTAATATTATTGTAATAATCTTTAATCTACATGAAATGATAGTGTAGATTCTAGAAATAATTATATTAATTTGCACAAACAACAATGTGAATTAATACGATTATTTCGGGATTATTTGAATTGGTTTTTGGATTGATATTGGTTGTTGTTATTGCTTATTTATTTACTTTGACACCATCCCAGTTATCACACTGCAAGTTCCCTTTGCTATGCTTTGATTTTGAATTGAATTGGAATCGGGTTGAAATGATAAATACCCAAATTAAACTTTGACTTAGGATAGAGAATTAAATAAAACCCGATTGGTCAATGATTTGAT
The DNA here is from genome assembly GCA_030737815.1 of Allium fistulosum. Taxonomy (NCBI): domain Eukaryota; kingdom Viridiplantae; phylum Streptophyta; class Magnoliopsida; order Asparagales; family Amaryllidaceae; genus Allium; species Allium fistulosum. The sequence goes on from CM060903.1 coordinate 539,617,009, forward strand.
TTAAAAAATGAAGATTTTATTTGAATAAATAATATGGTTTTGAAATGAAGTTGGAATTTGAATTTTATGAAAGGAAAATGTTAATATGTAATAATCCGAAACAAAATATTAACATAGTAGTTGATGAATGAATGTTGTTTAAAATATAATTATTAAGTTTGAAATTATTTAATAATTAAGTTTTTGAAATTATTTAATAATTAAATAATATTGAATTATTTAATAATTAAGTGAAATTGAACTTCGTAATAAGTGAAATTGAACTTCTTTAATAAGTAAAGTTGAGTTATGAAATAATTAAGTTTTGAAATTTGTAACTAAGTAAATAAATAAGTGAAATCGAATTTCTTTAACAAGAAATAAAATGTGATTTATTGAAATTAATGTAAGACTTGTAATTTAAAGAATGGATTTGACAAATCTAATTTAATTCAATTTGAAGTATTGATATAATGAAGTCGAACTTAAGTAATTGATTTAATAAATTGGAAATTAAATAGAAAATTGTTTTGAATGACAAATTTACTTAATGAGTATTGAATAAAATCGATCAATGAAGTTAAATTGATTTGAATGTTAAATTAAATTAATTTAAATGATTTCGGAATGAAACGTATATACGAACTTGAATCAATATTCGAATTGTTTCAAACGAAAATTGAAATTGAATTATGAGATTTTGAAATGGTAATTTGGAAGTTTTGAAACGTAAATTATGGAAATTGTTTTAGAAAGAGAAATGAAATGTTGGTTTACAAATTCTATTTGAAATTGAATTTGATTTGGTTTTGAAGTTTATTAAATGACCAATCGGTGTAATAATTACGAAAGTTATTAAAGAGACCGGAATCGGTTAGGGACATACTCACTGTCTAAACCGAAAACCACTTTAATAACTATACGCGGTGTGTGATCCAGAATGAAGTGGTTGGAATGATGTACGTGATGACTGGAGAAAGAGAACGATAATGGATAGCCTTGATACTTGTGTCAAATTGGAAATGACTAAAACAGGAGCCGTGCCGGGCCAAATGGGGGCTAGCTACCTCGAGCGAACACACTTCTTCGAAACTACTCATTACTTGTTGCCGATTGGTGCACCCTTGATTTTAGGAGTGTTGTTTCGCGGTGTTGCGATCGCTGCGGCGATGCGTTCTCACCAGTCCGGATCAGGCAAACAGTAGTTTCACTACCTTGGGTATTGCCTCATGTGCCTTGTCATACTTGTATCCCTATATACGCGACCACTACGATTTGTTTTGTGTTATACCTATGGAGTACTCCCTGATATCCCACTAGTTTACGGTGGTGTTTACAGTGTTGTATAGACTATAACGCTTATATATAATGTGTTAAGGGGGCTAATGGTAACGCCTTAACACTATTTTAATGTCTTATATTACTGATAGACATTATCTACTTAGCGTACACTACTACATAGTAGATAGTTTAACGGATCCTTAAAGGATGGTTATTCCAAACATCCTTTGAGTTACTTGTATTTCAATTGCTATTTCACTTGAGTTGGATTTATTGATATAAGAATGTTAATCCTGACTCGAGTGTTTTGTGTTTTGCTTTACGCTCGGGTCAGACTGAGTGTACCAGTATTCGAGACTCACCTTTGGAGTTGGAGCTTTGCTTGAAGATCCAGCCATTTATTCTGCTTTCAGTATTCGATGATTCCAGTGATGTATTCTGATTTGTATTTGATGTATCGTGTTACTCTTCCGTTGTATCTGGTTTAACTCTGATGTAACTTATATATTTATATAGTAGCTTCATGAACTACTATCTCTTTTATTTCCGCTGCATATTATTACTCTGTGTCTGTGATCTGTGATTATTTATTTACTGTATATGTTCAGTTTTGCCAAATTTAAATTAACAACGCGGTATTTTGAATTATTCAAGTCCGACATGTGCGGATGCAAAGGTCCAAAATAGCGGGTCGTTACAAGTGGTATCAGAGCTTTGGTAACTCTAGGAAAAACTCAACATATATGGTAAATGTATTTATAGAGCCACTCTCATTCGAGTTTCAATCTCTTCCTTTTGACTCGATTCCTTTGAATTTTTGGAACATTCCTTGTGGTTCCAAAATTCATTCGTGTCCCTCACTATTTGTCTTCTTTCAATTCTGGAGTATCCCATAACTCCACTTCGAATAATCTTTATAATGAATCGGCAGTCTCGCCAAACTTCGAATGATTTGTAAAGGGGTGAAACTCCTTTACAATAGTATTGATTTACCAGAGATTTCTGTATCCTCGGTTTACGATGCTATCTATCTCCTGCTACGCTTAAATTCTATCCCTTGAGATCTGATGTCGATTTACCTCGGAATTCCACATCGATCTTATTCTTGAAGTCATGGTCGACCCGGTTATGGTTGCCTGCGATTTATATAAGATTATCTATTTCCTTATTCGGTTAAATAATCATCTTATCTTTCGTTCCAATATTCTCAAATCAAAATTTTCTTTGATTGAATTAATCAAATTTGAATCCCTATCCTTGCTTTGAAATCCGTTACTGTATCGTTGAGCGAGGAAGTGTATTTGTAAATTAATATTTTAAAATGTTTAATAAACATTGTGTTGTTTGAGTTGTTGATGTTGATTTGGGTTTCCGATCGATTCGTCTGATCAACGCTATCGATAGGATTTCCAAAACACTTGAGCAGAGCAAGCTGACACAATATTGCTTTCAAATTTGGTAAACAAAATAGTTTTTTATGATTATATTATATATAAATATAAGTTTTTTGAAATTAAATTGTTAATGAATTTGTTATCAGAAATGATAATATTTGATTTTCATTTACTGTTTTGTAAATCTTGACTATTGCATAATATAAATAAATGAATTTATGAAACTTGGTTATAATTTGATTTGGAAATTTAAATGAATTTAAAGTAAGAATTTGAGAATTTAATTTTTGAAAATTTCAAACTTTGGTTTTAAAGTTTTAAAAGGGTACATTATTAAAAGTATTTTCGAATAGCAATCATTTTAAAGAAATTTTAGATGTTTAAACCAGTGCTCTTCTCTTTGTCGCTGGAAAATAATTTCGGTGATGGCGGCCGCATCATCGACATCCATTTTTGAGTTTCGAAGTGGAGAAACCATTCTGTAGCTTTACTATGGTTTTGTTTGGAAAAGTATTTTTAATTGAATTTCTTAAGTATGACTTGATTTATATATATATATATATATATATGGGTATATTATTTTAAATTTGATTTGATTTGATATATATAGTATATACATAATTATTTCTAAAGGGTTTGAAATTAAACGAAAATTTAATTCTTAAAAAAAATCAAAAAAAAATCATGTTAAAAGATGTTTTCAATTATAAATAAAGCTAAATTTTGAATAAGTATTTAAACTTGAAATAATTGAATTTGAAAATTTTATTTGTATAGTACTAAATTGCATTTCAAAATAACTTACCTAAATTATTCAGAAGTTAAAATGTAATTGGATAATGTACAATAAAAAATGTCTTTATAAATAAATTTGAGTATTTATAATAAATGTTATACACTAAATTTTGATTATAAAGATGTTAATAGAGTTAGATAGGATAATAAGTAAAACTCAGTTAATAATGAAATAAATTTGTTTTGAAAGAATTAATAAATTGAAATTTGATCAACTTATGAAAATACCTTAAATTTAAAAGCAATTAGTAAATATAATTTAATTTAAATCGAAACTTTTATGGTTTAAATTAATTTATATGGGTTAAATATATGTGATTAGATATATTAAGTAGAATAAATTTAACAATAATTTGGAATAAAGAAGAATTTAAATTGCTGAAAAAAATATGATTATAATAAAAGACTATTCAAATTTATGGTTTTAGAAATTGTAAATTTAAGATAATTGGATAATAAGATAATGAATTTAGAAATAATTAAGATTGATTTCACTTAAGTGAAATCAAATGGATCAAATCAAATTATTGAATATTAATTAAATTTAAGTTGAAATTCATATGGCTTTAAATTAGTTGTTTATTTTGTTTTCAAAGCCATTTTTCTTTCTGGTTGGTTCTATTCTCCTACCTCCTTTTTTTTCGGGGACGAAAAGTTTTGAGTGGGGGAGAGTGTAACGACCCGTAAATTTCAACTGTTTTAATAACGTAATTAGTTGAAATTTTGTGAAATTTTAAACGATAAAATTTTGAAATATAAATTTGATATTTGGAATGCGTTTAGTTAAACATAGCAACTGGTAAATTTTCGTCCGAAAATATGAAAGTTTATTTCGCGCGTCAATTTACTTCAATTTAATCAGTTAAAAAGCGATGAAAATAAAATGTTTCCGAAACCTAAATATTTTTACATAGAAAAATTCTAAAGCAACTTCTGAGCAAGATGTCAGTTTGTCGTTTTTCCAAATTCGGACATCTTTGGCTCCGTCGATCTTATTTTTCAGCGTTTTTCTTGCATTTTCCGCTATTAGAAAATTCGAATTTTTATAATTCGATCGTGCCACTGATAATTGTATACCGTTTTGATCGTCTCGTCATGCTGATCTCTATGGCATATTCGTTTTTGTGTTTTGAAGTCCGGCACGCAGCGGAATTAGCGAAACCGGTAACTCTATCGGTATCCGTTTTGAGTATCTAGAATTTTCTTGTGTCCATTCAGATTTCACGTGAATAATCCTACCAGCCTCTACCCTCTTTATATTCCTGTATTTAACTTTTGACTATTAGTTCACCTTCATTTAATTGTTTCTGTTGGAAATATACAAAAAGAAATGAAACGTGTTGGACTTTATGGCTGAAGTTATAACACTTCATATATTTTCCCTAAACCCAATCATCTTCAAAGACTATTACTCCTCAACATCCCAGCTCTGCTTCTCTCACTCTTTTCCTCAAATCCACCCAACCTCCACAATGAAGCCACCACCTCCGCTTGCACAACAGCCCCCATCGACCTCTCCCCTCTTCTTCTTTTTCCATGGCTGAGACGTCGGCAACCACGCTGACCCACCCATCACCAGGGATCAACCTTCCACTTGCTCGGCCTCACTCGCCCATCTCCCACAGCCAGGTTCCGCCTTGCTCAGCCCACGTAGCCACCCCACACGCTTCTCCTCCACTCAATTCCTGCCACGTCTGCAGCCTTGCTCCACTCTCCCACTCACCGCAAGTCCTTCCTCCTCCTTTTCGTAATCCTCTGCCATTTCGGCCGAGAAGCCCGTCCCCCTCACCGACAAGCGACAGCAGCCTCCACACCATTCGTTTCCACTGTCCACCATAGTTTTCACTCATGCCTTGGTGTGCTTAACTTCCCCTGAACCGGGACTCGACAACCGGCGTGTTTCCTGATCACTTTGCTGAGAGGTAGTAATATTAACAAGTGTATTTTCCTAAGTAATATTATATTGTTTTTCCTGTACACGTATATAACTTGTATACATATATAAGTTTAGTTGTCCTTATTATATATATTTTGTGAAATGGTTGCATAAATATATGTATGGTATGTATAACTTATATAATATAATTTAGAGGTTTAGATAGTTATAGGAATTTGTTTACAGGTCTGCATATGTTGTTATGAATATTGAGTCTACATATTTTACTTTGGTTAGATTTTTATATGTATGAAATGTTAATGTATGATATATATAATTTTACAGCATTCTTATTGTTACAGCATATAATGTAAATGTATAGTCAGAGATATATTTGTCTTATAAATAATGTTTGTAACAGTTTTGGGTAGCAGGTTTGTAGATTGAAGATACATTAAAATTTTAATGCAATATGTATTATATATATTCATGTGTCTATGTGGGTCAGTTAGCTTGTTTATATATGTATACTATATTGTATTATACTTTATTATATTATTACATTTTATAACTGTGTAAGTTTGCATGTTGAGTCAGTACACATTACATTATATTATGATAAAGTGAGTTTGTACATAGTACAATAAGCGAGTTATATAGAATTTTACAATAAATATTGATCTTAAAGCATAATATATATGTATAAGTTTAAAATACATAGATATATGTATACAAGTTTACAAGAGTTTGAGGTTTAGGGATAAATTAAGGTGTAAATTAAATATGTGTTTTCTGGAAGTATATATGTACTAGTTGCAGTAGTATCCATGTAATGGATATATAATATTATAAATTTTGACAGTTTATATTTACATAAGTTGGTTAATATATGTTAATGTCAGTTGTTTATACATGTTCTGTCAGTCTTTATATATATATATATTAACTTATATACAATCTAGGTGCTAGCATATAATCTATATAAAGTTACATAATGTCAATGACCTGGTGAGAGTGTAATTAAAGAAGATTATGAAAAATTTATATGTCAGTTCTATATATGTGTTGTATGTATAGTGATTTTATATGTCAGTTTGTAAATAAATATTTTTATATTATAATACGTATATAAGCATATAGGACTATCTATTGTTATACAGACAAGTATATATGAGTTTGAGCTATACATACGTGTCTAGAAATGTTTTTTTATGGTTACTGTTGATGTTTAAAATGTATATGGAGAAGTTTAAATTGGTCTTTATAAATATTGATTTTGAATGTAAATACAATGATTTTATTTGGATAATTGGTTTTAAAATACATATATAGATATATAAAGATTTTGAATATGTATTTTAGATTGATTTTTGGTTTTAAGAAGAAAATAATATTATATTATCTATTTCGCTTCAGTTTATATCAAGCAGATTCTAATTTATTTCATCAATTCCTATTTATCAGCTCTGTTCGTCTAATTCGTGCTGATTTTGCTTTGATTCGATTCGTCATTCAAATTTCAGCGTCCGTATTAGTGTGCATATCCGTGTCATCTCTTGTTCTCTCTAGCCTCGAAAGGTGAGAAATCACTCACGATTAACGTTCTTTTATTTATTAAATTTGATTTCGATTGAAACGACAATTGAAATATGCTGCTGTTAGTTATTCACACTGTTATATATGCTATTACCTGTATCTGTTCACCTATGACATCTGACACTATTATCTTTTAATTATTTATGCGATGATAATACAGTTTGGCTGATAATTGATTGATTGTTGTTGTTTATATTGAATGTAAATTGAATGAATAAAGTGATAAATATTATGCAATTAAATTTGACATAGGATAGTTAGATTTGATATATGAGTTAATTTGATTGATGACATTTGAATAATATGACCCTTTTAACGTTGAATTAATTAACACGTAGAAATTTGGTAAAATACACCTTGAACCATTTAAATGTATGATGTTTAAATCGATGTAGTATGAAATTGAACAATTGATATCAAATGAAGAATCGTATTAATATTATTGTAATAATCTTTAATCTACATGAAATGATAGTGTAGATTCTAGAAATAATTATATTAATTTGCACAAACAACAATGTGAATTAATACGATTATTTCGGGATTATTTGAATTAATTTTTGGATTGATATTGGTTGTTGTTATTGCTTATTTATTTACTTTGACACTATCCTAGTTATCACACTGCAAGTTCCCTTTGCTATGCTTTGATTTTGAATTGAATTGGAATCGGGTTAAAATGATAAATACCCAAATTAAACTTTGACTTAGGATAGAGAATTAAATAAAACCCGATTGGTCAATGATTTGATTTAAAAAAAATGAAGATTTTATTTGAATAAATAATATGGTTTTGAAATGAAGTTGGAATTTGAATTTTATGAAAGGAAAATGTTAATATGTAATAATCCAAAACAAAATATTAACATAGTAGTTGATGATTGAATGTTATTTAAAATATAATTATTAAGTTTGAAATTATTTAATAATTAATTTTTTGAAATTATTTAATAATTAAATAATATTGAATTATTTAATAATTAAGTGAAATTGAACTTCGTAATAAGTGAAATTGAACTTCTTTAATAAGTAAAGTTGAGTTATGAAATAATTAAGTTTTGAAATTTGTAACTAAGTAAATAAATAAGTGAAATTGAATTTCTTTAACAAGAAATAAAATGTGATTTATTGAAATTAATGTAAGACTTGTAATTTAAAGAATGGATTTGACAAATCTAATTTAATTCAATTTGAAGTTTTGATATAATGAAGTTGAACTTAAGTAATTGATTTAATAAATTGGAAATTAAATAGAAAATTGTTTTGAATGACAAATTTATTTAATGAGTATTGAATAAAATCGATCAATGAAGTTAAATTGATTTGAATGTTAAATTAAATTAATTTAAATGATTTCGGAATGAAACGTATATACGAACTTGAATCAATATTCGAATTGTTTCAAACGAAAATTGAAATTGAATTATGAGATTTTGAAATGGTAATTTGGAAGTTTTGAAACGTAAATTATGGAAATTGTTTTAGAAAGAGAAATGAAATGTTGGTTTACAAATTCTATTTGAAATTGAATTTGATTTGGTTTTGAAGTTTATTAAATGACCAATCGGTGTAATAATTACGAAAGTTATTAAAGAGACCGGAATCGGTTAGGGACATACTCACTGTCTAAACCGAAAACCACTTTAATAACTATACGCGGTGTGTGATCCAGAATGAAGTGGTTGGAATGATGTACGTGATGACTGGAGAAAGAGAACGATAATGGATAGCCTTGATACTTGTGTCAAATTGGAAATGACTAAAACAGGAGCCGTGCCGGGCCAAATGGGGGCTAGCTACCTCGAGCGAACACACTTCTTCGAAACTACTCATTACTTGTTGCCGATTGGTGCACCCTTGATTTTGGGAGTGTTGTTTCGCGGTGTTGCGATCGCTGCGGCGATGCGTTCTCACCAGTCCGGATCAGGCAAACGGTAGTTTCACTACCTTGGGTATTGCCTCATGTGCCTTGTCATACTTGTATCCCTATATACGCGACCACTACGATTTGTTTTGTGTTATACCTATGGAGTACTCCCTGATATCCCACTAGTTTACGGTGGTGTTTACAGTGTTGTATAGACTATAACGCTTATATATAATGTGTTAAGGGGGCTAATGGTAACGCCTTAACACTATTTTAATGTCTTATATTACTGATAGACATTATCTACTTAGCGTACACTACTACATAGTAGATAGTTTAACGGATCCTTAAAGGATGGTTATTCCAAACATCCTTTGAGTTACTTGTATTTCAATTGCTATTTCACTTGAGTTGGATTTATTGATATAAGAATGTTAATCCTGACTCGAGTGTTTTGTGTTTTGCTTTACGCTCGGGTCAGACTGAGTGTACCAGTATTCGAGACTCACCTTTGGAGTTGGAGCTTTGCTTGAAGATCCAGCCATTTATTCTGCTTTCAGTATTCGATGATTCCAGTGATGTATTCTGATTTGTATTTGATGTATCGTGTTACTCTTCCGTTGTATTTGGTTTAACTCTGATGTAACTTATATATTTATATAGTAGCTTCATGAACTACTATCTCTTTTATTTCCGCTGCATATTATTACTCTGTGTCTGTGATCTGTGATTATTTATTTACTGTATATGTTCAGTTTTTCCAAATTTAAATTAACAACACGGTATTTTGAATTATTCAAGTCCGACATGTGCGGATGCGAATGGTCCAAAATAGCGGGTCGTTACAAGCTGATTTGAGGGCAGCTGCGCATAGAAGTCGAGTCGCTTGATTGTAAAACGCCAAGGTCCGTCAGTGAACCTTCGAACTGGGTGATCTCGTCTTAAAAAGAATCTATCCGGTTCCTTCGCATATGAAGCCGACATGGGAAGGACCGTATGTTATTGAACGGAGGCTCGGAGATGGCACATTCAAGTTATCAACCGTCGACGGTCTTACTCTGCCAAGAGCTTGGAATAGCGAGAGCCTTCGTCGCTATTACACATGATAGGCTATCTTTATCCATTTAGTTTACTTTCCTTTTTTGCAATTTGTTTCTGCATTTCGAAATTAGAACTTGTTATAAGGCAACTGACTTTGCCATACTTTCTTGTTACAGCAATAAAATGCAATCTCTTCGAGCCAGGGCTGTGATTTACTTGAAATGCTTCATATGACCATCACTATGCACGGAGAGCTAAGTTTCACCATACGGTGGAATTTATTCAAATAGAGAGTGACTGCGATGCAACCAATCACTCGCTAAGTGAAACCCAAGCTCGGGAACAAGCCATCACATCAAAGTCAAAAAAGGATTGATACACGACAATCTTCATCAACTCTGTATTCCCAGAGTGCGAAGCGGAGTATAAACATCAACTCCGTATTCCCATAGTGCGAAGCGAAGTATAAACATCAACTCCGAGTCCCCAGAGTGCGAACCGGAGTATAAACATCAACTCCGAGTTCCCAGAGTGTGAACCGGAGTATAAACATCAACTCCGTATTCCCAGAGTGCGAAGCGGAGTATAAACATCAACTCCGAGTTCCCAGAGTGCGAACCGGAGTATAAGCATCAACTTCGTATTCCCAGAGTGCGAACCGGAGTATAAACATCAACTCCGAGTTCCCAGAGTGCGAACCGGAGTATAAACATCAACTCCGTATTCCCAGAGTGCGAACCGGAGTATAAACATCAACTCTGTATTCCCAGAGTGCGAAGCAAAGTATAAATGTGACGACCGCCCATGACCCCCGCACTGAACCTAGAGATAGTGCGCTGTAAAGTGTGCCAGGCAGCCATGGACGATTGTCAGGGTAAATTAAAACAGCATAATCTATCGTATAACTCACAGCGCATGGACAAAATACAATAGAACATATATATAGTGAAGCTTCACAGAATAGAATGTCATCATATCAAACTTCATAATAGTTGAATACAAACATCCGAATAGTCAATACATCAAGCCTCACTACATATCACTCAGAGAATTATACAAGCAGTGGAACATCCAGTACATATAGTAAGAAAATAATATGCAAGCCTCCATCTCGTCTTCGTCATCAGCATCGTTGGAAGCAAGAACAGCACCTGTCACCTGCTACCTAGTCTGCCCGTCCCAAAATGGACGAACAGCCCAAGGCAATAAGAGTTAAAACATAAAGCCTTGAGTCAGACAACAGTCTTAGTGAGCGGTAAATTAACTAACAACATACCAAAAGAGCATAAAGGAAAAAGGAATAGGAATCCAACCCTCCCACTCCACCTCTTTCTACAGTGATAGCCCCCAAACACACACTAAGCAGAAGCAAACATAGCAAAGCAAACAATTAAAGTAAAGTAATCATCACTCGAGTCAAGGGCGATGTTTTCCAAGTACAAACCCCCAAGGCCTAAACCAAGATCAGATAAGCACCCAGAAAACACTGCTCTTGAGACCGAATGACGATACAACCAAACATCCATGACTCTGGCTATCACTGTTATCATTGCCTCGATACCACCGTTAATTGAATGACCGGCACATTCTTTCAGCCGTCCGTCAAGGGCTAATGGAAACCCCGGTTCTAGACATAACTCCGCACGTCGTCAAAACCCGTGCCTAGGACTATCGAATCTGCCTAGAGTACTTGACTACCAATCAGTAGTCTTTAGGGACTATCGAATCTGCCCAGCGTACTCTTGCTTTGAGCATGCTAGAACCTTCAACAACGATGAAATCTCAGCCTTCTAGTCATCCTCCTCGACGACTATTTCCATACTAGCTCAAGCGCCTCTCGAGCAAACCATTATCCTCAAACTCGAACCATATCACCGAGTTATCAACATGCTTGGAATGATCCAGTCTGGATTAGACCAAGACTATCTCATATCATGCCTCGCTTCATCACATCCTAGCAAAGCCTTATCTCAACATCATCATCATCAAACCTATCCATATGAGCTTCATCATCCGCTACATATGCCATGAGCAGCTTTCAAAATTCAAGAGCCTTTCACTTAGCTTTTGAATCATCTTCGACCATCTTGTCTAAATCTAATCATCAATCAAATAATTCATAACAATCAATCAAGTCAATCATTAATCCAAGTAATCAAACATTCAAATATGATCTAATAAACAATTACAACAATAATGGCAATCTTGTAAATAAAGTGTCCAAATCTAACAAGTATGAAAACATGAGCAATATCTCTACAACTTGATGAATGAACTTGCATAGGTTAACTTATAGTAAAATGGATGTCAAATCATCATGAACAATGGATCTATACTTAGGTTTACGGAAATGCATGGAAATCACTACTTTAACACAAAAATCCGATATACTCCTTTGGATCCGTGTGAGAGATAATCACCACTCACCAAATCACCTAAACAACTTAAAAGCAACACACTTCAGATCTGGATAGCGAAGGATCTAACTCGATCTATCACAAATTCGCTTCAAACGATGAAATCTCTCTTCGATGGATGTAGATCTTCAATCTAAGCTCTTGGATCTTCGATTTGATCTTCGATTTGGATGGAAGGAATCACAAGATTAGAGTGGAGAAAAGAAGTGAAGAAGTATAGAATTCAAGCTCTCAAAATGGCAGGACTTCGTCGCTTCAAAATCCAGATCCCAAAAAGTGAGGCAAAACCGGGTATTTATAGGCTGAATCCTTAGGTCATCTGCTCCTTAGGTCGTCTGCTCCTTAGGTCGTCCACGACTTAAGAGAACCCTACGACTTAACTATCTCACGACCTACGACTTATCACAAGTCGCGACCTAACTGAGATACTACTAAATGACCTAACAAATATATAGGGTCTTACGACCTAACCTTTAGGTCGTCTAACGACTTAACTCCATATGCGGCTTAGCGACTTAACGCTACACGACCTAATCCCTTAACCATCCACACGACCTAACATAAGTCGCGACCTAACATATGCGCGCCTGAACGACCCAGCGACCTAAGCTTTAATGCCAACGCGCGACTTACGACCTAACTGAGACGCCGACCTAACGACCTAACCTTTCTCACGACCTAACAACTTTAACTCGTCCACGGCCTAACTTCCTTAGGTCACTAACCCTTAAGCCGCTAACTACTAGGTCGCTTCTCCTATGCCGCTAACCCCTATAGGTCGCTCCAAACCCTTAAGTCGTAAACTCCTTAGGTCGTCTACCACTTAGGTCGTCTACTCCGACCTAACCTATCCCACGACCTAAGCCACCACACGACTCATCTCCTATACGACCTATCCCTAAATCTTTAGGTCGCCAATCCTATAAGTCGCTCCAACCCTTAAGTCGTCTATCCTCCTAAGTCGCCAACTCCTTAAGTCGCCAACTCCTATAAGTCGTCTACTCCGACCTAACTACTATACGACCTAAGTCTTACCTCGTCCACGACTTAGACCCTGGACGACTTAACTCTGAACGACTTAGACCCTGGACGACTTAACTCTGAACGACTTAGACTCTGGACGACTTATCTACATTGCGACCTAATGACAACTGTTTTACTATGTTTCGATCCCTAAAAATACGGGTCGTTACATTCTCTCCCCCTTAGGAATTTCGCCCCCGAAATTCCAAACAAACAAGAGCAATCAAAAACTATTCTGCATGCCTACCATCCATAGCAATCAACAAACCATGCATCCAATTCTAGCATAGCATGCAGAATTCTAAAACTAGAACAAGTTACAATATCATGAGATGACACGACACCTTATGGCCATACCTTGAAGAGTTCAGAATGAGCTGCCTTCATCCTCTCTTCCACCTCCCATGTACAGTCGTTATCATCATCACTCCATTGTATCTTGAGAAACTTAACTACCTTCCTCCTAAGCTGTTTTGTGTCGGTTTCCACAACACAAAGCGGCTTACGAGGTCTCTTATCGACTGGATCAACTTCGAAATCTTCACAACTATCGGTAGAAACTACAGTATTCGAGTCGTGCACATACTTCCGTAGATACGATACATGAAAAACATTGTGCACACTCGACATCTTTTCTGGTAACTCCAATCTATAGGCGAGCTTTCCAATTCGCTCGATGATCGGGAATGCTCCAACAAATCTCGGAGTCAATTTTCCTTTCTTCCCGAATCGAATAACCTTCTTCAGTGGAGAAATCTTCACAAAAACCATATCACCTACGTCGAATTCCAAATCCTTACGACGCTTATCGGCATAACTTTTCTGTCGGTCTTGGGCTGCCTTCATTCGTTGCCAAATGATCTCTATACAATCTGAAGTCTGTCGAATCATCTCTGGCCCAAGCATCAGCTTTTCTCCTATTTCTAACCAACATGTCAGAGAGTTACACGGTCTTCCATACAATGCTTCATATGGTGCCATACCAATGCTTGACTGGTAACTGTTATTATACGAAAATTCTACCAAATGAAGGTGATCTTCCCATGATCCTCCGAAATCTAAAACACAAGCTCTGAGGAGATCTTCCAAAACTCGGTTGACTCTCTCGGTCTGACCATCTGTTTGGGGGTGATAAGCTATACTCAAACACAACTCGGTTCCCAAAACTTCCTGGAAGCTCTTCCAAAATCCACTAGTGAACAATGGGTCTCGATCGCTCACTATACTCTTCGGAATACCATGGAATCGAACTATCCACTTAACATACAGCTCAGCCAACTTTGATGCAGTCCTAGTTGATCGAACAGGAATGAATCTTGCACTCTTAGTCAAACGATCTACGATGACCCAAATCCCTTCATTTCCCGTTCTTGTCCTAGGTAACCCATCAATAAAATCCATCGATATTTGCTCCCACTTCCATGTAGGAACTTCTAACGACTGAAGCAATCCACTTGGCTTTTTCTGTTTGGCTTTTACCAACTGGCAGTTCATGCACTTGGAAATAAAATTTCCCACATCCTTCTTCATACCTTCCCAGTAATAGGTTCTCTTCATATCCCGATACATCTTATTTCCACCTGGATGAATTATCAGCTTCGAGTGATGACTTTCCTTCAGAACTTCATTCCTTAATTCATCTATATCTGGAACAACTAGTCGTCCTTGCTTTCGAAGCCAACCCTCTCGATCGACCTCGAATCCTTTATCCTTTTCTGGGTCCAATCCAGATTCCAAATCACGGATAATCTTGACAAGCTTATCATCTCGCTTTTGGCTCTCGCCAATTCTTTCCACAAAAGTCGGTCTTATCGATAAGTTTGCCAACACCTCAGGTTCCAATTCACATCTAGGCCTGAAGTCAAATCTAGCTAAATACTCGAGATTCTTCCATTCTGAAAACATGGCTCCCAATCCTGCATGTCTTCGACTTAACGCATCTGCCACTGCGTTACCCTTTCCCGGAGTATAGGCTATATCAAAATCATATGATGCTAAAAACTCTAGCCATCGTTGCTGCCGAAGATTCAAATCATTTTGGGAGAAAAGATACTTCAACGATTTATGATCTGTAAACAACTCGAATCGAACTCCCAATAGATAATGTCTCCACATCTTCAGAGAAAATACAATCGCCGCTAACTCCAAATCATGAGTCGGGTAATTCCTTTCATGCGGCTTCAGTTGTCGACTTGCATACGCAACAACTTTATCCTTTTGCATCAGCACTGCTCCAAGTCCAGTACCACATGCGTCGGTGTAAACCACCATCTCATCATTTCCATTAGGAATAGTCAAAACAGGAGCACTTGTCAATTGCTCCTTCAGGATTCCGAAAGCTTGCTCACACTTAGCATCCCATCTGAATACTTGGTTCTTTTTCGTCAATCCTGTCAATGGTGCAGCCACCTTGGAAAAGTCTTTGATAAATCGACGATAATATCCTGCTAATCCAAGAAAACTTCTCACATCCGATGCATTCTTAGGTCTAACCCAATCCTGGATTGCTACCACCTTAGCGGGATCAACCGCTATTCCACTTCCAGAGATAATATGGCCTAAGAACCTCACTTCACTCTTCCAGAAGTGACACTTCGAAAACTTAGCCTTCAGCTGATGTTTCCGTAAGATTTCCAAAACAATACGCAAGTGCGTCTTGTGCTCTTCTTCAGTTCTGGAATAAATCAGAATATCATCCACGAACACTAGCACGAACTTGCTCAACTGATCTCTGAACACTCTATTCATAAGATCCACAAAATATGTTGGCGCATTAGTCAACCCAAATGGCATTACCAGCCACTCAAAGAAACCGGATGGTGTTCGAAAAGCAGTCTTCGGCACACTATCCTTAGCCACTCTCAACTGGTGAAATCCCGTTGCCAAATCCATCTGAGAAAACACCTTAGCTTCGTGAAGCTGATCAAACAAGTCATCTATTCTCGGCAATGGATACTTGTTCTTCTTAGTCACCTTATTCAGCTCACGATAATCCACACACAACCTCAACGATCCATCTGCTTTGGTTGCAAACACAACTGGTGCACCCCATTCGGACACACTACGCCGAATGAATCCTTTCTGTAAAAGGTCATCAACCTGCACCCTCAACTCTTGCTGTTCCTTAGGCGCCATCCGCCTAAGAGGCATCACAACAGGTCTGGCTCCTTCAACTAGATCTATACGAAACTCGATCTCTCTATGCGGCGGTAACCCTTTGACCTCGTCAAAGACATCCTCAAATCCATTAGCGATTGGCACAGATGACAGTCCATCCCGTGGAACAACCAGCGAATACATGAAGCTCATGAAGACGCCTTCTTCATGCTTACATCGTATCATAATCTTTCGCCCCTCCACATTCTCGACTGTCACCTCCAACCTATCACAATCAACCTTTGCCGCATACTTCCTAAGCCAGTCCATACCCAAAATAATTCCGAACCCCGCAAAGTTCAGAACAAAACAATCACAAACAAAAGAGCAATCATGACTCGATACAATCAGACCACGGCATAACATACACAAACAAGACGAACCCCCAACTGGATTAGTCACAACCAATGGCCTATCAACAATATCCGATTCTAAACCCAACCGGCCTACAAGTTCATTACAAACAAACGAATGCGACGCCCCAGTATCAAATAATACTCTAACTGGAACACCACATATGGAAAGAGTACCTTGAACCACCACACTCTTTCCTCTCTCTTCAGCAGTAGGAGCTTTCGAAGATGACGGAACAGCCCCCAAAGCATAAGCTTGCACAATCTGCTTGTCCCTCCTCGGTTCTGGACAATTCCTCTTAACATGCCCCAGCTTGTCACAGTTGTGGCACTTCACTGGCACCTTCGGATTCTTGCAATCCCTGGAGAATGGCCCTTCTGCTGATAATTGTAGCAGGTCACTTCGCCCTTTGGATTCTTCTGGCCATCCTTACCCTTTTGTTGCTGCTGCTTCCTCTTCTTGTTTCCACCCTGTTGTGGTTTAGATTCTTCCTTGGTCACAGCAACAACAGACCTTTCCTTAAGAAACAGATTCTCGTGCCTGAGAGCTTTCTCTACTAGCTTCTCAAATGAATCGTCCAAATGATCCACCAACTGCCTCCCAAGATAACTGTCCAAGCATGTCACAAACTTCTCATTCTTCTGGTACGAAGATTCAATATACGACCGGGCATACTTGGACAAAGCTTCAAACTCAGAAACATACTCAAGAACTGATCTTCCACCTTGCTTGAGCTCCATAAACTTCTTAAACAGAACAGACTTTTGAGCCGTAGAAATGAACTTAGCTTCAAATCTGTCTTGGAATTGCTCCCAAGTAATTTCTTCCTCTAGAGTATCAATGGTGATAGAATTCCACCAATTAGAAGCTCTCCCTTGAAGCTGTCTTGATGCTAACTTCCTTTTAGTCGCATCCTCAATTCCTAAATCACTAAAGATCCTTCTACAAGCATCTATCCACCTCTGGACTTCAATAGTTGACTCTATTCCTAAGAAAACCTTTCCTCCAAGAGCAGTATAATCCTTACACAGCTTAGCAAAATCCACCGGTCTCGGAGCCTGAACTTGAACTCCAACATCTACTGATGGCCCCGGGGCTGGCATCCTTCTCATGATCGAGGTCATCATAGCCTCGAACATAGCAGCATAATCTGCAGCCCCCTCAGTAGCACGGCCTTCCCTAGCAGCTGGTCTCCCTCTTCGACTCATTCTCAATATCTATAAAAAGGAATGATTAATACAGCTTGAGAAACAACTGGATAAGGAATTCAAATCCTTCTAAACTACTATATTATATATAGTAATCATCCATCAAAATACAATTACGTCTCTCATACGTAGTTATGTCAGCGAGCGTTGGGTAAAATCGATTAACCAAAGCTCTGATACCAAATGTGACGACCGCCCATGACCCCCGCACTGAACCTAGAGATAGTGCGCTGTAAAGTGTGTCAGGCAGCCATGGACGATTGTTAGGGTAAATTAAAACAGCATAATCTATCGTATAACTCACAACGCATGGACAAAATACAATAGAACATATATATAGTGAAGCTTCACAGAATAGAATGTCGTCATATCAAACTTCATAATAGTTGAATACAAACATCTGAATAGTCAATACATCAAGCCTCACTACATATCACTCAGAGAATTATACAAGCAGCGGAACATCCAGTACATATAGTAAGAAAATAATATGCAAGCCTCTAGCTCGTCTTCGTCATCAGCATCGTTGGAAGCAAGAACAGCACCTGTCACCTGCTACCTAGTCTGCCCATCCCAAAATGGACGAACAGCCCAAGGCAATAAGAGTTAAAACATAAAGCCTTGAGTCAGACAACAGTCTTAGTGAGCGGTAAATTAACTAACAACATACCAAAAGAGCATAAAGGAAAAAGGAATAGGAATCCAACCCTCCCACTCCACCTCTTTCTACAGTGATAGCCCTCAGACACACACTAAGCAGAAGCAAACATAGCAAAGCAAACAATTAAAGTAAAGTAATTATCACTCGAGTCAAGGGCGATGTTTTCCAAGTACAAACCCCCAAGGCCTAAACCAAGATCAGATAAGCACCCAGAAAACACTGCTCTTGAGACCAAATGACGATACAACCAAACATCCATGACTCTGGCTATCACTGTTATCATTGCCTCGATACCACCGTTAATTGAATGACCGGCACATTCTTTCAGCCGTCCATCAAGGGCTAATGGAAACCCCGGTTCTAGACATAACTCCGCACGTCGTCAAAACCCGTGCCTAGGACTATCGAATCTGCCCAGAGTACTTGACTACCAATCAGTAGTCTTTAGGGACTATCGAATCTGCCCAGCGTACTCTTGCTTTGAGCATGCTAGAACCTTCAACAACGATGAAATCTCAGCCTTCTAGTCATCCTCCTCGACGACTATTTCCATACTAGCTCAAGCGCCTCTCGAGCAAACCATTATCCTCAAACTCGAACCATATCACCGAGTTATCAACATGCTTGGAATGATCCCGTATGGATTAGACCAAGACTATCTCATATCATGCCTCGCTTCATCAAATCCTAGCAAAGCCTTATCTCAACATCATCATTATCAAACCTATCCATATGAGCTTCATCATCCGCTACATATGCCACGAGCAGCTTTCCCAATTCAAGAGCCTTTCACTTAGCTTTTGAATCATCTTCGACCATCTTGTCTAAATCTAATCATCAATCAACTAATTCATAACAATCAATCAAGTCAATCATTAATCCAAGTAATCAAACATTCAAATATGATCTAATAAACAATTATAACAATAATGGCAATCTTGTAAATAAAGTGTCCAAATCTAACAAGTATGAAAACATGAGCAATATCTCTACAACTTGATGAATGAACTTGCATAGGTTAACTTATAGTAAAATGGATGTCAAATCATCATGAACAATGGATCTATACTTAGGTTTACGGAAATGCATGGAAATCACTACTTTAACACAAAATCAAGCCAACGATCCGATATACTCCTTTGAATCCATGTGAGAGATAATCATCACTCACCAAATCACCTAAACACCTTAAAAGCAACACACTTTAGATCTGGACAGCGAAGGATCTAACTCGATCTATCACAAATTCGCTTCAAACGATGAAATCTCTCTTCGATGGATGTAGATCTTCAATCTTAAGCTCTTAGATCTTCGATTTGGATGGAAGGAATCACAAGATTAGAGTGGAGAAAAGAAGTGAAGAAGTATAGAATTCGAGCTCTCAAAATGGCAGGACTTCGTCGCTTCAAAATCCGGATCCCAAAAAGTGAGGCAAAACCGGGTATTTATAGGCTGAATCCTTAGGTCGTCCATGACTTAAGAGAACCTGACGACTTAACTATCTCGCGACCTGCGACTTAACAACAGTCGCGACCTAACACTTGCGCAACCTAACATGCGTGACCTAATGACCCAACGACTTAAGCCATAACACTAATGCGCGACTTAACACACTGCGCGACCTAACGACTTATCACAAGTCGTGACCTAACTGAGATACTACTAAACGACCTAACAAATATATAGGGTCTTACGACCTAACCTTTAGGTCGTCTAACGACTTAACACCATATGCGGCTTAGCGACTTAACGCTACACGACCTAATCCCTTAACCATCCACACGACCTAACATAAGTCGCGACCTAACATATGCGCGCCTGAACGACCCAGCGACCTAAGCCTTAATGCCAACGCGCGACTTACGACCTAACTGAGATGCCGACCTAACGACCTAACCTTTCTTGCGACCTAACAACTTTAACTCGTCCACGACCTAACTTCCTTAGGTCGCTAACCCTTAAGCCGCTAACTACTAAGTCGCTTCTCCTATGCCGCTAACCCCTATAGGTCGCTCCAAACCCTTAAGTCGTAAACTCCTTAGGTCGTCTACCACTTAGGTCGTCTACTCCGACCTAACCTATCCCACGACCTAAGCCACCACACGACTCATCTCCTATATGACCTATCCCTAAATCTTTAGGTCGCCAATCCTATAAGTCGCTCCAACCCTTAAGTCGTCTATCCTCCTAAGTCGCCAACTCCTTAAGTCGCCAACTCCTATAAGTTGTCTACTCCGACCTAACTACTATACGACCTAAGTCTTACCTCGTCCACGACTTAGACCCTGGACGACTTAACTCTGAATGACTTAGACCCTGGACGACTTAACTCTGAACGACTTAGACTCTGGACGACTTATTAACATTGCGACCTAATGACAACTGTTTTACTATGTTTCAATCCGTAAAAATACGGGTCGTTACAATAAACATCAACTCCGAGTCCCCAGAGTGCGAACCGGAGTATAAACATCAACTACGAGTTCCCAGAGTGCGAACCGGAGTATAAACATCAACTCCGTATTCCCAAAGTGTGAAGCGGAGTATAAACATCAACTCCGAGTTCCCAGAGTGCGAACCGGAGTATAAACATCAACTCCGTATTCCCAGAGTGCGAACCGGAGTATAAACATCAACTCTGTATTCCCAGAGTGCGAAGCGGAGTATAAACATCAACTCTGAGTTCCCAGAGTGCGAACCGGAGTATAAACATCAACTCCGAGTTCCCAGAGTGCAAACCGGAGTATAAACATCATCTCCGAACTCCCAAAGTGCAAGTCGGAGCATAGACATCGACTCCGAGTTCCCAGAGCGCGAAAAGGAGCATAGACACCAACTTCAAGTTCCCAAAGCATGAATCGAAGTGTAGGTATCAACTCCAAAATTCCCAGAGCGTGAGTCGGAGTACAAACAACAATTCCAAGTCCCCAGATCACAGGCATTTGATTAAAACTTGAGCGTGACCAACCGTCGATAAACAAATGAGAATCCCTGGAGTGCAGGTTTGATTATCGACAATCAGACAAGCGTGGATGAATTACTCAATCTCTGTTTGTCTCGAACACCCATTCAGTGGCACTAAACTCGACATGCTATAAGGAAAGAGCGATCGCTGAATGATGTTTCACAACACACCACCAAGACTGGGGGGCAAGACTTAAGCATCAACCATCGACTGAAGCAATGTGACGTCAAAATTCAACTCGTTTCTCGGTCGCAAACCATGTCCACAGTTTTCGAACTTGGCGAACAAAAAAAAATTTGATTCAGAAGCTAAAACTTCACAAGTACACTTCAGATATTGAAAAACTTGGACAAATACACAATGACAGAAAAGAAGTCAAAAAAGAGAAGTTTCATTTCTATTGTTTATAAAAGAAGTTCGTGTACAAGTTTCCAAAAATTCCTACTAGCAGGGGCCGAACCCGCATCTATACACGACCAACAAAATGAAAGTCAAAATACACCGGGGAAGCATGATTAATCTTTCTTCTTCCTTGGCTTCCCCCTCGGTGTAGACCCGCTGGAGCCACCGCTAATCTTCCTCTTCGAGCCTTTGCTTTTTGGCGGTTGGTCTTCAGGCGAGGGCATTATGTCAACGTCCTCCTCCGAACTCGTGTGAATAAGAATGCTCCCTGCGGGCAGAGTCGGAGGGACAGGATCAATTACAGAAGGTGGAATGGGCATGCTAGTGAGGAAAACAGTACCACCAGGAGATATCGTTCTGAGCGGAGCAGGTCCCGATGCTACCATCCCACCTCCAAAGTTGCCGCCATGAGCCAATGCTGCAATTTCAGCGTCAATCTGAGCGAATATCTCCTCTTCGGTTACTGCTCGAGCCCCGCTGGGGGAATCGGCAGTCGGCATTGAAGAGCTTGTGGCAGGATCAGTTCCACTCATGACAGATGGCAAGTCAGCAAGGGGATCGTCGTGGCGGCGAAAGAGCTCATCCATCAGTTGCTCGTCAAACACCATTGCACTCCCCTGCATATCGTCGAGCGGGGCAGCTGTACTCACAGTGATTGCTTCGATCACGATAGCCTCCTGCGTTTGATATGATTCTTGAGTACCAGAAGGTACGGCCGGTGCAGCATCAATCACTGGACAAAGAGCAAGAGAATTGTTAGAACTTAACTCGACCTAAGATTTCGACTTAAGAAAGATATGTAGAATGTTCAGAGTACCTTCCTCAGTATGACTTGTAAGTGATGGGGCAGCTTCAGTCATTTGCGCTGTGGCCGAAGACATCTGCGGCTGATCCGGATTATAGGCAGGAACAGCTTGAGGATCAACCGCAAACAAAGATTCAGGCTGGGTTGACGCCGGAAGTTCAAGACTTGCATCGTGGTGGTCAACTACAGAACCCTCTCACACTTCAAAGTGCTAGGCGCCAAGTTTTTCCTTCTCACGTATAATCATTGACTCGTGGATAACCTTCTTTTCATCTTCAGTCAGAATGCAGTTCTCGAGTTCAAATTCATCCATGGACTCGCCCTGATGCGCCTCCTTCTCCTCCTCAACCAGTCGGCTCCAAGCATTATAAAGATGCGTCGAAAAATCATCGAGCCAGGCTAGACCCCTGTGCCTCAGCACGTTAGCGTTGTAAACAACGAGGAGGTCTTCGATGTCAGCCTCTAGCCTGGACTCTGCCAACTTCACTTTTTCCTCCACCTCTGCCTCCACCTTGTGGACTTTAGCCACGGCCGCATCCCGTTCATCCCTGAGCAGGACAGCTTGTTCGCACGCCTCCTGGGCTGCGTTGTTCGCATCATCTTTCTCCTTGGCCATATCAACAAATTTGGCCTTGAGTTCATTAAGCTCCTTGACCGCCGCATCCCGCTCGGTGGTGACTTTAGTATTCCGGTGGCCCATCTCCTCCACCAGGGCAACGTGAGTCTGTCCCAACCTCTCTATTGCCGCCTTCGCTTCGTCAGCCTTTATAATGGCCTCAATCTCAGACTTCCGAGAAGACTCGGAATCAGCAGTAAGCACCTGAATGATCTGATCCCTTTGAGCGAGCTCAGTCTCCATCTTCTCAAGCGCTTTGGCTCGCTCAAAGGCCACTTTGAAAGCTTTCTCTGCAGCCTTAGCCCACTTTCGGTATTGGGTGTAGATGTCGTGGACATAATCATGCATCGTGCCTTCTACCCCTGATGGAATTCTCTTTAAGTAAGGGGGAAGACATAGCCATCGAAGCAGATATTCGGAAAATCCTTCCTCAGCTGAGCTAATTTAAGGGCCCCTTCTCCTGTGGGCTCGGCAGGGACCTGCTCTGTAATCATGGAGGCCATAGTCTCAATTCTCTGAAGATGAGTTTCGGACCTAGAAGCATGAGAAGGCGACCTGTGACGAGGAGGATCTGGTGGATTTGAAGTTTGAACAGGAGGAGGAGGAGATGGAAGTCTAGGAGGAGGAGAGCGCGATCTAAACCGATGTCTATACTCTCTATCCCTATCACGCCCGTACTCGTCCTGGTTAGAGTACTCGTGGTCGCAATCTCTATCCGAGACCCTCCTACGGGAATCATAATAAGAAGAAGACTTTCGGGCCGAGCGGAGATTCCCAAGCATCGATCCTCTCCCAGACATAGTACCTGAAAATAAGAAGCGAGGAAAGAGTTAGTGACTTCCTAAGTTGAACGATTTACAGTTGTGAATCATGCGGTGTAGTGAAGTGTATGCATGTGCAATCCCCCGACCAACCGGAAATGTCGGTTGCACTCGTAGCAAGCGACCCGCTCAGTTCAAGAGCACTGTCAAGCTCCTCCATCCCGGCGTCGTGTTGAGACGACACAAAATCCGGAATCGGAACATCGGCAAGCCCTTCAAAAAGATTCTCTACCGGCGGGGGAAAAGCCTCCGCAATTCTAATCCCCGGGACAGGTAAAGACACGACCACAGATTTAAATCTCTCAGATTTAGGGCGTTTGTGAGCAGCAGCCTTGGCTTTTCTTCTTCCTCCCGAATCCAGGACATCGGTAGAAGGCCCAGTTGGGAGCTCGGTATCGGTAGGCGTTCTTTCTAGATCAACTTCTTCGGCTATCACGGCTGCGGGCGCGTTGCGCTTCACCCGTTTCCTCGGGACCACTCTATGTATCCCTTCTAGATGAATGCTCTGCCTCTATTCTATCAGCCCGACCGTCCTCAAATTTCTGTCAGACAGGACCAAGTCAATATGCCTCTCTTCGCCCAGGAACGCTTAAAGAATCCGAACAAGCTCTCTGAAGTATGCGCCGTCAGGACGAGAGATTGCAGCTATAAAAAAGGGAAAGTATGTCAGTTTTAAAGTCAGTTACTAATATCTCAATGATTTAAGAGAGAAATGGCAACACTTACGTCTATCCAACCACCGCCTAGCAAATCCATGGGGGCACCAAACGTAGAACCATTCGGTTTTATAATAACTTAGCCTTCCCCATGAGCCCAGTACAATGTGGCAGTTTCTGACCGCTTCCAAGAAGGTGAAAGAAGGGATGTCTCCACGGCTCTTGACGTTGAATAAATATCTGATTTCGATCGGCTTTGGCGGTCGAAAGAGGATCTCCATAAACAGGACAAAGGTGTTGTTCAACAAGGCATACCCGTTGGGATGTAGCTGAGATGGAGCTATGCCAAGAAACGATAACATCTCCCTTATATATTGATTAAAGGGAGGGAGTGTCCCCGCTGTGCAAGCGTGATGGTTGAAAGCAGTAAACGCCTCCAGGGGATCATGCGGCCTGTCATTCGGCCCAGGAAGTAGCACGTCATCGAGCGACAAACTGTGCTTTAAACAAATCTGTCCTAGCATATCTTCATAGATACCCGACGGCACAGAATCTTGCAGATTACAAATAAATCGAGCCCCTAGATGCTCGTCCGGAGCTGGCTCTATAACTTCAGCTTCTATAACCGGTATCTCTATGGTTGGAGGAATAGAACTCGGGAGTTCCTACTGTTGAGAACTGGAGGGTTCCATGAATAGCTAGCTTATGAAAAATCATTGTTAAACAAACGATAACGCTCGTACATCCCCCAGTGTAAAGTGTGTGAGTGTGTGCTGTGCGGTGCAGTACTGTATATCATTTGGAGAAGATCTACTGGATTAAGGAAAGCATGTAAACGACGAGACTTCGGAATTCAGTCGGAAGGACCGTCATCGCTGACCGTCACAACCGTTCCATCCAGTTATTAGCTATCAGTCCGAGTTAAAATGTGTTATTATTTTAGTAGGTTCTAGTTTCATCGACGAACTTCAATAGGCAATCAGGTGTGCGGTGAAACAATTAAGTCCAGTTAAGCAAGTCTGAAGCTCGTCGGAGTTAAGTGGTCAAAGGCACTAGAATTTTCAGTATCGTCGAAATTAAATCAATGGTCAATCATCAAAAGTTCAAGTTCGAGACAATCACTTAGGTTCAAGTTCGAATCGATCGCTAAGGCTCGAGTTCGAATCGATCGTTCGGGGTTGTGTAGTTCGACTCGATCCAAGACCACGTGCTTCGACTCGGTCCAAAGCCACGCGCTTCGACTCGCTTCGAAGCCTCTACTTCGACTCGATCCCAAGCCACGCGCTTCGAGTCGATCCAAAGCCTCTGCTTCGACTCGATTAAAAACTACGCAGTTCGACTCGGTCCCAAACATTCAGTTCAACTCGATCCCAAGGCACTCCACTTCGAACCGTTCCAAGGCCACTATTTCGACTCGATCAAAAGACATACTTTTCGACTCGATCTAGGGCCATCGTTTCGAGTCCATCAGACAAAGCCCCTTCGTATCGATCCATAGATTCAAAGCATTTGACTCGATGCGAAGCTCCACCATCGTTCGATACGAAGGCCTCCGCCTCATCATCTCGAGACCTGTTCGTCGACGGAAATTCTATCGATTTAGAAAACCGTTGAACGAATTTAGAAATAAAAATAACCGCAAGCGCACGGCGTACTATTGAAGTACGTGGCGAGTACGGGTCGATCCGCAGGGAATTGTGAGATATTAAAAATCTATTCAATCAAATTAGACCAAATGGAGGAGAAATTGTTAACTAAAAATGAAGCTAAAACTAAAACGTGATTTAAAAACTATTAAACTAGAGAACAATTTAGAGGCAAATCCACTCTAATATTTTTGTAAATCAACAAACATAGAATTTATGATCTCTAACTTTGATATTAAGTGAAATAAGTGTTGCATTTATCATAAGTATGGTTTGTTTATGTTATTAATTAACATAACTCAAACCATCAAACTATAATACAACAATTATACCACTTATAATTCTCATGAAACTGAAGCCAAAGCAAAAGTTATTTTAAGTATGATCTATTTACTATTGTAACTAGTAATATAGATCATCAAATTTCATTTTTTACTTTCATTTCAAAATCAAAAATGGATTAGCAAATGATGATGCAACTTGTGTTTATGTTGAATAAGAATAGCTCATTTGCAAAAGCAACATAAGCTATCAAACCCACTTGTATAAACTTGCATCAAAATTTACTTTCATGAAGCATAAACAAAGAGATCATAAATCATAGAAATGTTGAAATTACATAATATTTGAGAGCTTCATTACCCCTAAATTGAAGGGTTTAGCTACTCATTTGTGGCATTGAAGCAACACTTGTAAATTTCAACATGAAAGAGCAAAGAAATGAAAACTAAGCAAAGGAAGAAAGAGAGATTAACTAGTAACTAATTGCATCAAAATTAAAGCTACACTACTTGCATAAATGTAAATCTAAGCTATGAACATTAAAGGAAAGAGAGCATAGAAATAAACATTAACAATAACACAAAGAAAAGCATGTAGAAAAGAGAGAAGAAAGAGGCTTGGAAGCCATTTTTATTTCATAGAATATTTAGCTTACAATTTGATCTCTTAATTTCCTAAATAACATGAAAGAGTAGAAGATATGTTCATGTACATAAGAGGGCTATTTATACATGCATAAAACCCTAATTCTCTTTTTAGGGAGCTTCCCAAAATACCCTTGAGGTGGTGTAGCCTCCAAGTAATCATTAACATTCAATAATCCCCCACTTAATATGAACATGAAGCTTTAAGTCCTTTTAGCATATGCTTAGCTTCTAATTGGAAGTTAGGTAAGTGGGTGGGGTCCTCCATGATATTGAACTTGAATTATTTCCTCTTCATT
Source organism: Allium fistulosum (assembly GCA_030737815.1). Taxonomy (NCBI): domain Eukaryota; kingdom Viridiplantae; phylum Streptophyta; class Magnoliopsida; order Asparagales; family Amaryllidaceae; genus Allium; species Allium fistulosum. The sequence goes on from CM060903.1 coordinate 539,644,793, forward strand.
CCTTTGTATTTCCTTGTGCATGCATATATCATCATGAATCCCACTTCCAAATGCATCAAAATATCCTATAAAAATCATAAAAATTGTCTAAGTAAAAATTCTTAAATTAACACATGCACACAAATGACCATTTTGCCCCTGAATGAAGATGAAAATATGATGGTTTGAAAATAATTGAATTTTGGTTTTAACATGTAAAAATGCCTAAATATGATGTTTATTTAAATAAAAAGAGATAAAATATGGATGTAAATATACGCACATTTACGTGCACATCAAATACCCCCACACTTATTTTTTTATTCGTCCTCGAATAAAGGAAAATTAGATAAATCCGTTTTCGTAGGGACACGATTGCATTGAGCGTATGCAACAAGCCGTTAAACCTCTAGGTGTCCCCAGTAGGACAAGTGTTGTCTCGTGAGGGTTTTCAGTGGATATTACCCACAAAATCCAGATGCAAAGTGAAAATATTTACAAAATGCAAGATTTATTTACAATGGGATGAATGCAAGTTCTTGAAAATATTTACAAATGACAAATTTACTCTTAAATCGACACAAAGAAGTTAAATATAAGTCTTGGTCATTATCTTGAAAATTTAATTCATTCCTCATCAAAACTTCCAACAAAAATCAAGTTATCATAGCAAATAGACAATAGTTTAACTCGATGTTTCGGTTGATAACAAAGTGTAACTATGAAATAAATCCTTAGTTGATTATCAAAGTTTATTAAAGTGGTATTTTCATTTCTTTTCAATAAAAAATCAAATCAAATAAGTAAAAATAGTGCTAGGATTTCAATTGCTTGCTCTCTTATTATTTGTAAGAAAAAAAATTACACACCTAGCTCAGGTAAACTGAGGCCAGATTTACCACCCATGCACTGCCTTTCGGGCTTATGTGAGGGGAGTACAGAGCATGGCGAGTGCACACACTTTCATGCATACACCTATCGACCATAGGTGGTTTTTTATTAAGTCTGTTCTTTGTTTTTTTTTTCTTTTTTTTTTACATGTGTTCCATACATGCATAACCGTGAGGACTTTTAAATGAGTATGAAAGCACATAATTAAAGATTCCAAGTAATTGACCCATGCATAACCGTGAGGACTTTTAAATGAGAGTGAATAATTTGGATGTTATTATTATTATTATTATTTTATATTTTTAAGAGAGAGAGAGAGAGAGTTTTGCAAAATTATCTTAGCACCATTTAACTTAGAAGACAAAAATGTTATATCCTTTACTTTAAATTTACCACTTTTTAAACAAAGATTTTCAATTAGAACATACTTCATAATTAACATAGATGAACCTTCCTATATACCAGTTAAACCATTGTTATTTATAATCAAACTTTATTTTTATTTTTGTTAAGACAAACAAATTTTCAAAAATTTCAATATATTAACCAAAACTTCTACTTAACCCATAGTGTTTCTTCAAAAATAAATCAAAATGGTAAAAAGAAAATGTTTTTGAGATATAGGAGTTTTGAGATTTTTTTTTCTCTTTTTTTTTGAAGTAAGAAGATGAAAATTCAAAAATGCCATGAAAAACCATGAAAAAAAAATGAAAATGAGACTTCCCCCCACACTTAATTTTGACTGTGTCCCCATAGTCAATGCGTGATATAATGAGTGTAACGGGAAAAATATGTACATATTTACAAAAGAGGGTTAACATTCTTACTAGACGTAGCTTGGCTCATGAAGGATCATGAGCTCCTCCTCTTGGTTATTTGGCAGTTCCAAGAAAGGTTTCAAACGATGACCGTTGACTTTGAAAATTGATCCATCCCTGGGGTTTTCTATTTCTACGGCACCATGTGGAAAAACAGTTCGTACCACAAATGGTCCGGTCCATCTTGATTTAAGTTTCCCCGAAAATAAATGAAGTCTCGAGTCATATAAAAGAACATTCTGGTTAGGCGAAAACGTTTTTCTAAGGATTGACTTGTCATGAAAAACTTTTGTTCTTTCTTTGTAAATTTTCTCATTTTCATACGCGTCATTCCTAAGTTCTTCTAGTTCGTTGAGTTGCAATTTTCGGTTTTCGCCAGCCTTTTCAAGGTCAAAGTTTAAGTTTTTTATTGCCCACAACGCTTTGTGTTCGATTTCAACGGGTAAATGGCAAGCTTTACCGTAAACTAAACGAAATGGGGACATCCCAAGGTTAGTTTTAAAAGCAGTACAGTAAGCCCAAAGCGCGTCGGTCAATTTCTGAGACCAATCTTTTCGATTTTTGTTGACAGTTTTCTCCAAGATTTGTTTTATTTGTCGATTTGAAACTTCAACTTGGCCACAAGTTTGAGGATGATACGGAGTGGATAACTTGTGGGTTATCGAGTATTTTTTCATTAAAATTTCAAAAGAACGGTTGCAAAAATGGGTCCCGTTATCACTGATTATTGTGCGAGGTGTGCCGAACCTCGAAAAGATGTTTTCTTTGAGAAATTTCACAACAATCTTATGGTCGTTGGTTTTGCAAGGAATAGCTTCGACCCATTTTGAGACGTAGTCAACAGCGAGAAGGATATATAAGTTTCCAAAAGAATTGGGAAAAGGTCCCATAAAGTCGATACCCCAAACATCGAAGATTTCGATGGTAAGAATGTGGTTTAGAGGCATCATATCTCGTCTAGAAATTCATCCAAGCATTTGACATCGATCGCAAGTTTTACAAAATTCGAATGAGTCTTTGAAGAGAGAAGGCCAATAGAAACCACACTGACGCACCTTTTCCGCAGTCTTTCGAGGACCAAAATGTCCACCGCATGCTTGATCGTGGCAAAACGAAAGATCACTCCTTATCTCATTATCTGGAATGCAACGTCGGATGATTTGGTCGGGACAATATTTAAACAAGTATGGATCGTCCCAATAGAAATATTTCACTTGGGACATGAATTTGTATTTGTCCTGTTTGGACCATGATGAGGGAGTTTCTTTAGTGACTAAGTAGTTCACTATATCAGCGTACCATGGTTCGATAGAAATTGAAAGAAGTTGTTCATCGGGGAAGTTTTCATTGATCGGCAAAGAAGATGGTGCGTTTGGAAGACGAGACAAGTGATCAGCTATGACATTATCGGATCCTTTTTTGTCTTTGATTGTAAGGTCAAATTCTTGAAGTAAAAGGATCCAACGAATCAAGCGGGATTTGGCATCCTTTTTAGAGAAGAGATATCGAAGTGCGGAGTGGTCCGTGTACACAGTAATGTGTGACCCTATCAAGTATTTTCGGAATTTTTCGAGAGCAAAAACGACATCTAGAAGCTCTTTTTCGGTTGTTGTGTAGTTGAGTTGAGCGTCGTTCAAAGTCATACTCGCGTAGTAAATCACGTGAAGGATCTTGTTGATTCGTTGTCCCAAGACAGCACCAATAGGAAAGTTTGAAGCATCACACATTATCTCGAAAGGAAGAACCCAATTGGGCGCACAAATGATTGGAGCAGAAATGAGTTCGTTCTTAAGACGTTCAAAAGAAGAGATACAATCAGAGTTAAAATCGAAAGGAACGTCTTTTCCAAGAAGAGTCATCAAAGGGCAAGCAATTTTGCTAAAGTCTTTCACAAAGCGTCGGTAAAAGCCAGCGTGTCCAAGAAATGATCGAATGTCCTTAACAGTTTTGGGAATGGGTAGATTTGCAATAACATCGATTTTCGCTTTATCTACCTCAATGCCTTTATTTGAGATGATATGTCCAACGACTATGCCTTGTTTGACCATAAGGTGGCATTTTTCCCAATTCAAAGTCAAATGTTTTTCTTTACATCGATTTAGAACCAACTCGAGATGATGTAAACATTGGGAAAAAGAATCGCCAAAGATTGAGAAATCGTCCATAAAACTTCTAGAAAGCGTTCAATCATGTCGGAAAAGATTCCAACCATGCATCGTTGGAAAGTCGCAGGAGCGTTACAAAGTCTGAATGGCATACGTCGATAAGCAAAGGTACCAAATGGACACATGAAAGTCGTTTTCTCTTGATCTTCGGGAGCGATAGGATTTTGGTTATAGCCGGAATAACCGTCAAGGAAGCAGTAGAATTTGTGGTCGGCTAAACGTTCGAGCATTTGGTCTATAAACGGAAGAGGGAAATGATCCTTACGTGTTGCGGCATTTAGTTTTCATAGTCAATGCAAACACGCCAACCCGTTTGAGTACGAGTTGGAATAAGTTCGTTAGCGTCGTTTTTTATGACGGTAAGTCCGGACTTTTTAGGCACGACATGAATTGGGCTAACCCATGGGCTATCGGAGATGGGGTATATGATACCGTTATCGAGGAGCTTAAGAATTTCGTCATGAACCGCATCTTTCATTTTTGGGTTAAGTCTCCGTTGTGCATCACGAGTGGTTTTGGCTTCGTCAATCAAATGAATACGATGTTGGACAATAGCTGGGCTAATTCCCTTAATATCGGTAATGGACCACCCAATTGCTTCTCTATTTTTCAAAAGAATAGAGAGAAGAGAAACTTCTTGGTCAAGAGAAAGATTGTTAGAAATGATGACAGGACAAGTTTCGTTTTCACCTAAGTAAGCGTACTTAAGGTGATCAGGAAGTGGTTTGAGGTCCAACTTCGGGAGTTTTTCGATTGCAGAATTGGGTTGAGATTCGGATTCAACTTGAAGCGATTCAAAGGGAAGAGTGTATTCAATCTCGTTGGGAATTTCATAAAACAATTTTTCGTACTCGGCCTCGCGTTCATCGTTAAGATCAAGTGTCTCGTTTTCAAAGTTTTCATGAATGGTACTAACTTCCAATGCTTGGTCACGAGGTTCATTTGATTGGCTTTCAAGATTGAAAATGTTAAGATCCAAAGTCATGTTTCCAAAAGAAATTTTCATAGAACCGTTACGACAATTGATTAAGGCGTTTGAGGTGGCTAAGAATGGCCGGCCTAAAATCAATAGAATTTGACTTGCGGGATTTGTCACAGGTTGTGTTTCGAGAACAATAAAATCAACGGGGAATATGAATTGCCCTACTTTAATGAGCACGTCTTCGATTTCTCCCACGGGTTTCTTAATGGAACGATCGGCAAATTAAAGCGTGACTTTTGTGGGTTTGAGCTCACCTAAGCCTAATTGTTCGTACACAGAATATGGAATCAAGTTGACACTCACGCCTAAGTCTATCAAGCATTTATTAATCTTCTTGTCACCAATTGTACATGAAATCGTAGGGCAGCCAGGATCTTTGTATTTGGCGGGCATGGATTGGGACAAGACTTCGCTCAAACTGGCGGCTAGGAAGACTTTTCTGGGCACTTGAGTGTGTCGCTTTTGGGTACACAAGTCCTTAAGGAATTTTGCGTATGTTGGGACTTGCTGAACGATGTCAAGAAGTGGAATGTTAACTTTGACTTGTTTAAATATTTCCAACATCTTTTCCATTTGGTTCGAGTGTTTCTTAGGTCGAAGACGATGTGGAAATGGGACACGATACTCGGTAGGCAGATCTACTCGAGTAGAAGAAGAAGAGTTTTGACTGGCATTTGATTCAAAGTTTGGCTCCACGTTCTGTTCGGATTCATTCTTTGTTTTAGAAGTATCGAGAGAAGTTTCCGATAAATCGTTTGGATTAACGACTTGATTATCGATTTGTTTACCGGATCGGAGAGTTGTGATAGCATTCAATTGGGTGACGTTGTTATCTTGAACAACATGGGCTTGATTTGAATTCGCGTTTTGATTTCTGGGATTTGAAATGGGTTGGCTTGGGAATGTTCCTCGTTCACGTTCGCTCACAGACGTGGCTAATTGACTCATTTTCATTTCGAGTTTTGCAATTGATTGATTCGTGTTTGGCATATATGAATTTAATAAATTTTGCAAATTGTTGTTTGATTGAAGGCTTTGAGTAGTTGCCTTAGCCAACGTTTCAAGAGTTTTCTCAAGCGAAGTTAAACGTTTATTGTCTTGGGGTGGATGAGCAGAATTTGGTTGAAAATTTGATTGTTGCGGTTGATTATGAGACGGACCCGCAAAGTTTGGTTGGAAATTGTTGGGCTGAAAGGAAGGATTCGAAGCATTATTCGAAAATGCTTGCAAATTGGGACGAATCGTATTTGTGTTGGGATTGTTTTGGTTCCACGCAAAATTCGGATGATTTATCCAACCAGGGTTGTACGTTGGAGAAAATGGGTCATTTTTGGCTTTATTGAAAGCATTGATTTGTTCAACAGAATTGGGACACTGATCGGCTATATGATTAGGATCGTTGCATTTATAACACATCGGTTGGGAAGTTTGGTTCATTTGATTCGATGAGAAAACGTTATCGAATTTTTTAATCATTGCGTCGATCTTAGCTTCCAAAGCAACAGAGGATCCTATCGAGTGTGCACTCGACCGTGAGTAAACTGATTTTTCGTTCAATCGTTCCCATTGGGATGATTTTTCGGCGAGATTTTCAAGAAATTGCCAAGCATCGTCGTGATGTTGGGCAAGAAAGTTGCCTTGGCACATTGATTCGAGCATGGTACGTGAGCTATTTTCGAGTCCATCGTATAAAATTTGGCAAATCGTCCATTTTTCGAAATTATGGTGTGGACATTTTATCAAAAGCTCTTTGAATCTTTCAAAATATTTTCCGAATCGCTCTCCCTTGAATTGATGAAAGTTTACAATTTCGTTTCGAATTCTACTCGTTTTTTCCAAAGGGTAGAACTTTTTGAAGAAAGCTTTTACGAATTCTTCCCACGTTTTAATCGAGTTCGATGGTAAGCTGTACAACCATTTTTCAGCGTAATCCGTAAGAGCGAATGGGATTAATCGAAGTTTGATTCCGTCATCAGAAAGTTGTTGGAGTTTAATGGTTGCACAAACTTGTTCGAATTTAGTCAAGAAGATGTATGGATCATCGTGTTCGAAATTGCCAAATTTCGGAAGAGTGGCAATATGGTTTGAGTGAATTTCGAAATGGCTACCCGTAGGGGCGGGTAACGTGATGCAAGATGGAATAGAAACTCTATCGGGAAAGATTCTATCCATAAGAGTTCGAGGGGCGTTCTCGTTCGCCATTTCGGGAGGATCGTCTGTTCGAGTTAAACGGGTAGAAGGGTCGTGAGTCCAACGATTTGTTGTTGTGTCACGAGTCCAAGTACTCATGCACAAGTGAAAGTCGAGAAGAGAAAGAAGTTAGAATCGAGTTTAGTGAATGAAAGAAGATTTGAAAATCAAAGTGAAAAATTTTTTTAGAGGAAGAAAAATATTTACCAAGTGAAATTTATTTTCAAAAGAGAAGTTTGATTTTTGTTTTGTTTTTGGTTTTTCAAATTTTTATATGTTTTTTGTTCAAATATTTACCAAAAGGATTTTTTTTAGAAAATGGAAATTTGATTTTTTTTTGTTTTTTTTTGTTCTTTTTGAATTTTTAAAAATTTTTTTTTTCATTTTTGTTTTTGATTGAAAAATTTCAAAGGAAAGGATTTAAAAGGATTTTTTTTGAATTAAAAACTAAGTTAAAATTTACAATTTTTTTTTGGTTTTTGGATTTTTGATTTTTTTGATTTTTTTTTAAATATGCATGAACTAATGCAACTAAATGAATGCAAAGGACTTAATTACAATTTTCTGTCCTTACTAGCTCCTAACCCAAAATTGTATAATCACACTTTGTCTTAAATCAACGAAAATATTTCTCAGCCAGGTAACGGACAGGAGTTATCGGTGCACCACGAATCACCGTAGCAATGCAGTCGAAGGTTTAAATACCTTCAGAGGAACAACCAGTATAATATTTACGTATCACCGTAATTTTTATAACTGGTTATTACTCTGCCGTAGCCTAGACACCAAGAAATAAAATCGTTCAAATAAAACAATTGTGAAGATACAATTAAGCCCTAGATGAGCTCGCGACACCCTTAAGTCGAATGTCTAACCTTTATTATTAGTCAAATTCTACGATGAGATGCGTTTGTGGGCTAAGGAAAGGGTGATGAAATCCCTCACCTTATGTGAATTGGGGTATTTCCCTTAGAAAAGAAAATAAGATGAGATGGATGCAAAACAAAAATTAAACGTGAATTTACAATGCAACTAAAATGAAGTTTGTTTTTGTTTTTGGATTTTGTAAAAAAAAAATTTGTATATATAAATGCAAATGCAAGCAACCAACAATGCACTAGAGATGAAAGCACAATACCAGAGCGTGCAGATTATTAGCAATTTTTTTTTAAGCGGCAATTTTTTTAAGCAAGGCAAAGCAGTTTATTTGGGCAAGCACTTCTTCCTTTTGGAATTTCTGCTTTGGCAACCTGATATGAAACACAAGATATATTCAACAATTTTTATTATTATTATTATTTAGTATGTTTATCAAAGATGAAAAACAAAATAAGCGAAAAACAAAAACAAGTGAAAACAAATGGAAAATGAAAATTAAACAAAGTTGAACTTTTTTTTCGGAATTTTTTTTTTAAATTTTTTTTTGGAAAGGAAACTGAAAAGTAGCGTTTTACTTAAATATATATATATATATATATATATCTGTGTATGTGTGTGTGTGTTTTTATTTGGAGGGGAGAAAGAAAACTCAAAACTCCTATATCTCAAAAACAAATTGAGCTAACTCTAAAAAAAATTAAAAGAAAACTCAATAAAGCAATATAAACAAACAAATAACTCTCAAGCCCAGCCCGACCCAACAATTCTCAACCCACACTAAATCACGCAAAAACACTTCTCAGTTGCCTCCAAACATTTTTCCTGTTACGAATTCAAACTAACTTCTTAAATTAAATTCACAAACAAAATTTCCAATCGAAAATCCACTCAAATTCAATTAGATTTCCTGATGTGATTTAGTGGTGTTCGATTAGATTGATTCAATTACGTGGCAGGTTGGATTGAGGCCGCGCTCGATTGCAGATTGCGCTGTGGGTGATGGTTTAGGATGCGATGAATCAATTTCGATTGGTTCTGGCGATCGAGGTTGTGTCAAAGTTGCGAATTGGTTTTAGGGCTGCAATAGTGTGTATTTGAACTGCAAGTGCTTACAGTCGATTTAGGGATTGAGGATTTCGGTTTGATTGAGATGAGGGCGAAGTGAATTGAGGGTGGTTGTCGGCAATTGGTAGTTGCGGAGGCTGTGGGTTTGCAATTTTTGGGTTGTGTAAGGAGTGGTTGTTAAAAGGAGAGGGTGCAGAAGATGTGATAGTGGGAGAAGTATGGGATGGTGATACTTCTATGATGGTCAGTAAATCTTTTTTTTTCTTGTATCAGTGATGGTGGCTACTGATGTTGAACTGCTGCAGGTGTTGTGATGAATTGCAAGTTTTATTGGATGATGAAGGCAGCAAGGAAGGGGATGTTTGTATGTGAAGTACAAAGATGAATGATATTGGAGAAGTTGAAGTAAGTTGTGAACCGCAGTGAGGATGGTGGCACGGTAGTGGTTTGTAGCAAGTTTTGCAGTGGGAGGTGTGAATGGTGAGGAGGTTGACGTTGACTGAGGCCTTTGGTAGGAGAGAAGTAAGGGGTGTTGATGGGTCTGGTAGTCGGGGACGGGTGATGAAATGGCTTCAGGTAGATGGTAGAAGTGTTTGGTGGTTTGCTGGCAAAACTGTTACGACGGTAACGTGATGACTGAAGTAGTTTGGTAGATGATGTTTATGTTGACTTTGTGAGGTATTTGGAGAATGTGGAGATGGTTTGGTAGAGGAGTTGCTTGCTGGCAGAGTGGGCAAGTGTGCAGCAGTTTTGTTAAACGACGAATGGTGAAATGGTTTACGACTTCGGTTATGAGTATGAAGTGGTATGTAATGCACTGGAAGAAGGGACAGTAATGTTGTTATGTAAATGGTAGTGGAAGATATTGGTGGCTGGAGTTTGTATGCAGTCGAGTTTGATGTAGAGGAAGTCTTAAGAAGTGGCAGAGGAGGGAGGTCTGAGATTCAATATGTATGCAGTGATGAGTGTGTTGAAATGCAGAAGTGTATGATGGTGGAAAATGGTTGTACTGTGGTTATTGCAGTTGTACAGAGAAGGAGATGAAGTTGTATTATGGAGATATGGTTGATTCGATCGACACGAAGCTGAGGCCAAGGAATTTTCGATCGATCACGACTCTGATTGATTTGGAGTTAAGACTCGAGTCTCATCGTTTACACGATGGTTTCGCTCAATGGATTACCTAAATCTGTCAATTAGTTCGAGTAATTGAAGATGTGAATCAGTTCGAAGGCAAGAGTGTTTTTTCTTCTTTGTTTTCTCGAGTCTCAGAGCGATACGAAGGCAAGGCAGGAAAACGAAAAGTAAAAAGTGAAAAAATGGCTAAGTACACACTATTTATATGGACTCGAAAACAAAAGGAATAGACGATTCGCATCCCGGTGGATTCGAACGCGCGTTTCGACTCCGTCTCCAGTGCATCGATGCGAAGCTCCCCTTCGTATCGCTTGACCTCGACTCCGTCTCCGATGCAGCAATACAAGCCAGCATTTCGACTCACTCCTCCGTCTCCTGTGCACTTCGACTCGCTCCTCTGTCTCCTGTGCACTTCGACTCGCTCCTCCGTCTCCTGTGCGTTTCGACTCCGACTCCTATGCAGTTCGAATCCAAGACCGAGTCGAACAGAACAGTTCGAACCAAGACCTAGTCGAACAACCAGTTCGAATCCATAAAACCATGACTTCCAGAGGCCAACTCCATCGAGTCGAAATACTCACTTCGCATCCACAAATTCAATGAAAGACATCCTCAATGCTTCAACCCTTCACATCGGTTCAGGAGAGGATCGTTACGAAGGGACATTCAAAAAACAACCATCGAACGTTGTTACTGCGAATTTCACGTCGATTCAGGAGAGGATCGATACGGAATTCCGTATAAAATAAACTGACAACGACTCATGAACGTACAAACGTCAACGAGAGTCAGGTTAACATATATGCATGTATGTTGGACAAATATTCAATATTCCAGATTTACAGGAAACAGAAACTTGTCTGATAACGATTACAACAACGAACAGCTAATCGCTAGCGTACAACAGTTAATTACAACAATACAGGGTACAACAGTTAACAGTCAACAGTTTACATTGTCAAGAAAAACAGTCGAAGATTACAGCTTTCATCGAAAAGACGATAACTATTCAGAATGAAGACTGTAGCACTTCGAAGCACATCATGTTTTCACAAGATGTACTTTGGGGGGCAAATGTTATCCCGCCTTTTGGCAAGGCCGTGACACCAAGGAATTGACTAGTAACCGATGACGGTCCGTCCTAGAGATCAGTCATACACAGGCTCACTATAGATATCGACGAATTTTTTCCGAGTCCGGATTTGGCCAAAATTGGTAGGACATGACAAGCTAAGCCATGAGAGTCAACGTTCCAAATCTCAAGTTAATCCGAGTTCGTATGCTCAAGTTGTGAACGATACAAAATTGGACGAGAACAGCCTTCTTCGACTCGCTCCAGTTCGAATCCGTAGGAAGTGCACATTTCGACTCGCTCCTCTTCGAGCCAATCTTCGACTCGCTCCGTTCACAACCATCAAAAGCGGCGCCTTCGACTCGCTCCCTTCGACTCGCTTCGCAACCATCAACAACGACTTCTTCGACTCGCTTCGCTACACTTAGAAGAGACTTCTTCGACTCGCTTCGCAACACTCAGAAGCGACTACTTTGACTCGCTCCACTTCGCCTCCAACAGATGCCTTCTTCGACTCGCTCGACCAGTGCACGCTTCGACTCGCTCGATCAATGCTCACTTCGACTCGCTCCACCTCAAGCCATACTTCGACTCGCTCCACTTCGTCGACTTCACATCCATCTGAAGGCGTCTACTTCGTGTCCATCGATGAGGAGCAAAGCACAGTAGTCAATACAGGTTAGCGCCATGTCACCGAGTCATGCAGAACCGAGTCGAACAGAGCGAGTCGAAACAGAAGCGAGTCGAACCAAACATCCATCGAGAATCGCATTTCGTATAGATCATATCTCCTAATCTACAAGTCCAAATGCTATGAAATTTTCACAGACGACTACGTGCATGCTAAATAATGTCCACGCCAAATTTCGACTCCTTTGGATGAAATCTTGATCGATACGAAATCTGTTCGTATCGATCACGGATCGGACCGAAACTTCACGGGCTTGGGCATGCGGGCCTAGTCACATTCCAGAGAGGGTCTCCCGATATCTGAGCGAAATATCAGCCTCCTACACCTATAAATAGACCCCCAAAGCCAACAGAAATGGGGTTCTTCTTCCTCTTTGAGATCTCCAACGCCCGGACTTCGCCAGATCCAGATCTGAACTCTATTGCTGCTGCTACCAACGAATTTCACTGCTGCAAATCATTGTTATTCATTGTAATTTGCTGAAATCAACTGTAAACATCAAAGAAAGATCAATAAAGCAAACTACTTCATAGTGGACGTAGGCAATACGCCGAACCACTCTAAATTCTTGTGTCTCCTTGCACTTTAATTATTCTCATTTCTGAAATTTGGAGTTTTTGTTAGATAAATCTTCTTTTTACATTTAATTTCTTCACTTTATCTCTTCAAAGACTTCCGAAGAGTTTTGTGCCCAATTTTGGTACAAACAATAAATTTAGAAGTTCCTTTTTAAAATTATTTCTAAGAGGTGCATAAATGGAAATGGTACCTGATTGAAATAGGATAAGAGAATAGAAGGGTAATAATGCTCGATATTGAAGATAGAAGGAATATTTCCATATAAGGAAAATACGGAGAATAACAATTAAAATATATTTATACATATCTCTTTTCAGGTTATTGGAGGAAAGACCAATGACTAAAGCAGTAGGCGAACACACTGCAATAAGTCAATGGCAAAAAAATAAAAGAGGAAAAGAGCTGTGTGAGTAGAAGCCGTATAGGTAGGAGAAAAATAAATAGTAGCAATATTAGGAAATTTGAATAGTAATACCATTAGAAATTTATATATTTAGTAATCTAGTTAGAAATAGTATATGAGAAAAACAATAGGAATAGGATAGGAAGAAGGGATAAATTCCTTAGATACGTGTAGTAATTGCGCATATTTTTTAGATAAGCGCTTAGGTAGATGTCGCAATTGCATGTATCTTTTAGAAGTCCCCCTTATTTGATATTAAAAGCTCCGCTAGATTTGAAAGTAGAAATGGCATGAGTAGTAGGAAAATAATAAATGAAATTTATCTGTGTCTACTCTAGTTTCATTTTTTAAAATTGTGAAAGATATTTTTGGAAAAATGGCTTGGTATGATAATTGAATTTTTGAATGTTTTGAGCTAAAAATCCTGCTATTAAAGATGTAAATCTCTATTGTAGAAGTATTTGAAAAGGGAAATTTTTCATGGCTCCTTTTTGTAAATCAAGCAATTTTTGAATTTGATAAAAAGGTTATAACTCTATATTATCAAAGATAAAGGTTTTGGATTTGGCATTTCATGATTGTGAGTTTTAGCTTTATACAGAGTGGTGAAAACCAAACCGATTTTTGATATAGAGTAGATAGTGATGACTGCCTGGTAAAAAAGGTTAAAGGTTTATGCTATGAATAAAATAGCTATGGTTGCTCGTAGGGTAGCAACAAGGAATCCACGTTGAATATAAGGAATATTTGTATGAACCTAGGAATATTTTGTTATAGATGTGTGGAAGCCATAAGAAGAACCTTCAAAAGAATGGGGAATGATGTTAAGTCCAATTTTGCGAGTCCTAAGGTATACTCGCGTGAAAGATCAACAATAGAGGAAGCAAATACCAAAGTTTGGGGATACTATTAAGAGATTTTGATTGGGAGAAGATAGTAGTATGGTTGGAGAAGAGAGTAATAAGAGGGCAAACACATATAAATGATGTTGATTGACTCAAGGTTATAGAAGGTAAGATAGATGGTAGGAAAGTAATTCCACCAAACCAATTTTTTTTGATGAGTTATTCTAAATGTGCATAGTTTATACTCTTTACCCACTATAGTGTGGAAATGCACAATTTATCCCATAATCGGGTGTAATGATTGAAGTAATGGATGTACCTTATTTATTGGTTGTGAAGGAGGTAAGTTAAGACATGTGGATTAAAGTTGAATGTCATACTAGAGGTGTCCATCTTAATTGAGTAAGGAGTGATAGGACCACAACATCATTAACACCAATTGATGATGAAGTGCAGCTTCTAGCAATTATTTTCATTTAGGCTTTTGGGTTGTAATCGTTATTTGTCTCCCTACAGATATTGAAAAGCGTACGATATGATATAAGAAATGTTCTTATTTATTTATTGTGATGATTTTCTAGATGAGCTTTGACCACTATATATATATATATATATAGGGAAATAGTGTAACTAAGGAAATATAATAATGACACTTACCTAGCGATAAAATGTATTAAAGTTGGAAGTTAATTAGCAAAATTAGGTTAGCAACTAAAAATAAAGAATGCTTGGATCCCAAAATTTTAGAATCTTGTGAAAAATAAATTTTATCAAGCAGAGGACATGGAAGGGTTGTTACGTTATCATGAGTCACTGTCTCTATGCCTTAAAAGCTAAAATTTATAAATATGCATGTAGGTGGTTTGTTGTTTTAGGGTAAAAAAAATTCACCAAATTTATGATTAATTGCACAATGTTAGGGTCAATCATATGCATTAGCTCGCTGCTCTGATACCAAGTGTGACGACCCGCCCTTCTCGACCCTCGAAATTTGCTAAGGTAGAAAATACTCTCCAACCTATTTACTTCCCAATTTGCTTAGTTAAAAGCTTATATTCACTTTTTATTTCATTTAAAATTAAGTTCGAATTCACCATTCCCAAACAGAAAATTTATTCTTTGAAACTCTTATTTCAATAATTCATTTAATTCGTAAAAACCAATTTAATTCATTTATAATTAAATTCTATAATTATAATTTTATACAACAATTTCACAATACAATTAAATTTCCAGATTTATCAATCACAACATATAAACAGGTATGACTATCAATTATAAAATAACTGCTACATTGTGAGGAATCCAGTCGTTAAGAAGTGGCTTGATATGCTTTTAAGGATGGAGCGGCAAATGTATTGAAATTTTTGTTCGAATGTTTTTGAAAGGAAGATGGTGTTTAAATGCTTTTGAAAAGTTGGGTTCAAATGTTTCTGCAAAATTTTGTTCATGTGTTTTTGAGAAAACTGGTGTTTAATGCTTTTGGAAATTTTATTTTTCAAATTATTTTGCATGTTTGAATGAAAAGGGAAAAGGATTTTTGACGAAAAATGAAAATTTTCTAATTTTCTAGTGCACATGCTTAGCGTAATGTTAGTGAATATGAATTTTAATGTCTAACAAGGGTGATAGTATACAAAGCACAAGAAATAACAAGAGAAAATATACTTTTAGCTTTGAATTTCTATTTTCATACTTTGTTGATAGTGGAACAAAACTTGCGTTTAGGATAATTACGTTTAACATCCAAAAATAAACCACCTTGTGCAAATTATACGTGGAAAAGTTGGAGAAAATTTAGAGGCCAAAGAGACGGTTCCAAAGTACAATGAATAGGTACCCAAAAGAAGGGTGGAGACGTGAAGTTTTCCATCAAAATTCCTTTTCCAACATAGGAGTATACATTCAGAAAAAATGGATTTTTAAATTTTTAGTTTTAAAAAATTAGGTACTAGGTATTGGATGGTAGGAATTGGATGTAAAATTGGCTGAATCATACTCCTACTCGTAGGAGTCGGAAATTGTTGTGTGAAAAAAGATTTTTGATTTTTGAAAACTTACAGACATATAGAACTGCCAGTATAAATAAGTTATCATATATGATGTGATATGTAATACATCTGTACACATTTGCCTACAAAATTGGTTGTACACTAATTGGTTGGATAACTTAGATTGGTTACAGGCTATGTTACATAATTCAATCCTTGGTGAATTTCGGGGACGAAATTCTTTTAAGGGGGAGAATGTAACACCTCGTAAAAACTAACAGTAATTAATAAGGCTCAAAAAGGAAAATTTGAGCAAACGTCCGAATTTGGTCATAAAACTTGCACCATTTTGTTCATGACGATTTTCTAATTAAGCAACTTCATATTTGAAGTTTTGCGATCGGATCTCAAACGAAGAAGTTATTAGTATTTAAAGTTTCCATAACGAAAATAATTAAAAAAGAAAATAAATAATAATAAATGTGGGATCCCACTGGTAGACCCCCTTTCTTAGACCGGCCAACCGCTTATGGTCGACCACTTTTAGCGGACAGTCGACCGATCGCACGGTGGCAGCTAGGGTTGAACTTTGGCCGAACGATGCAGATTTAATTATTTTAATCTAACAGATATGATTGATTTTAATGCTTATAAATACAGACATAACCCCTTACTTTTCCTCTCATATTTTCTGATCAAAGCAGTGAAGCTCTTCATTTTCCCTTCTCTACTATTTCTATTAATTGCAAATTATTATATTTTATATACATAATTGGAGGAAGGCGGAAAATAAAAGAGAAGAAAAGAAGGAGGGAATCAATACTGTGGAAAAAAGATAAATTTGTATAGTTATAAATCTATATTACACTTAACTCCAAATATCTTATCATGTATGTAATTCTAATAGTACGTATATACTTTATTATACATATTCTTTTGGATTGGAAAGAATAAGGAGTCAAATCAAAGGAATGGATTCAGATTTGAGAGATTTTGAAAGCTTGAAAGTTGGGTGGGATATTATATAATTTATTTACAACATTAAAATTTATATCGTTGAGTTTTGTTTAATTATTATGCCTATGTCAGATATATTGAGCTGTAGACTTAAACGAACGTATTTAGTTGAAACCTTGCCTACATACTCCGTAAGTTAGGAAATTGGAATAATATGTACAATCTAACCTGAAAATTTAAATTCAGTCACAATTATTTATTATTGTAGAATGTTTGTAAAATTATAAAGTTCATTCCATATTTATAATTGGGTTGTAAATTAAGTTGCGCTGGTTGACATGGAATGTGAATTTTTGCGGTTTAATTTATTCGAAGCGGGTACAATTCAATTGTATCTATTTCCGTGTAATCTCCATGAATTATCTAATTGTATAAAGTTTGTGAAAAGTACACGTTTGAAATAATAGTGAATATACTAAAAATGAAAGAGATGTGTAAAGTACAGAGGTTCTTCTCTGTAGTTTACACTGTCTATTTCAATAAAAGAAGGAAAAAAAGATAATTTTTTGTAATTTTAAACGAAGTCGGTCTCAATTTTGGGTAATTTATGGAATGTTATAATGGTAATGTTTTTTGGAAGGGTAGCTCTAATAAATTTAATGTAGGAATTTATATTCTTTACAAAATGCACATGCAAGTGTATGTTTTGGAATTCCTAAGTATGAGAATTATTGTGTTAGGAATGAGAACACACGTATAACCGCGTCTTTGGATTAATACGTAAATATTTATAGCTTAATTAATAATATGCGTAGGTATTCGTATTAGTTACAATTAGGATGACTAGTTATTAAGCAGAGTAATTATATGACTAGGAGGTTGAAATAGGAAGGAATAGTAAATCCAAATTTTATGGGTAATAACTACAAATTTAATAGACAATAAATTTATAGTTAATGGAGAGTTATAGGAATTAAAGGGGAATTGATTAGAAAATTTAATATAACATTTATGAGAAAATGAATATGCATAATAGGTTGATTTTGAAATAAGTAAATAAATGTCATTAGAGATTGTCCGGTTTCGATATCAGTGACCATTCATTCCAGACAATCGACATTTATTAAATATAAGATGGAAAGGAAGAATATAGAAAATAAACGTATAAATTAGAAATGATTAGGCAGCGAACAAGTAGATGTTAATACTGGAGAATGCGCGTAGTGAACAATGTAGACAATTGCTCAAATAGGCATGAAACTTAGGTTTGCATATTCGTCCGCAGACCCAATCGACAACATCTCTCACATAAAGTTGTAGAATCGTTCCAACACACATACATAAAGATCGTTGTAAGGGTTGGATGTAAACATGGTTTAATTGCATTGCATCCGTATTCGGTGCAACAATACAACTCCATGCTCAAAATTAGACATGCGATGATGCGAAGTCCAAGTTTCATCCAGTTTTTGAAAACCCGAATAAGCATTTTCTACTCTTTTTTACTTCACAGTCAAACCATTTTTATTCATTTTAGAACAAATATTATAGATAACAGCTTTTAGAAAACCTGTTGATTACTGTTTCTCCTCTCAACGTGAACTATTATTCGGTGGCTGCATATCTTTGCAAAGTGGTATTAAAGAAACGATGGGTCTCACTAGTTGCTTTGGTAATGCCTATCCAGTTCACACGTACATAAAGGACAAACAAAACTCATGATAACAAAGCTATCATATATATATATATATATATATATATATATATATATATATATATATATATATATATCATATATCTTTATTAATAGTTGAAATACAAGCAATCTTTTAATCCGACCGTAAAATTCCAAAAATACCTTTATATGCAAATAAGAGGTCGGGATTTCAAATCTCATCACGAACAAAAATCAACAATTAACTTCAAATGAAAATTTTGACAATAATACAGGTTCAAATCATTTTCCAATAAAAATATACATTTTTTGTGTATATTTATCAAACTACGTAGAAATTTCAAATTTAATAATTTTATATATTGTTATATGCACGTGCGTCGTACGTGTAGAAAAATCTCGTATTATATAATATATAATAGTAATATAAATTGCAGCGAGCAGTTCAAAGCCTTTTGAACTGTTGAAGTGTCAAGCGAGTTTCACGAATAATAAATAAATAATCACATGGTCATATTTTAGGTCACCGAAAAACAACAATACTGGAGCCGACCTAATCACCTGCTCCATTTATTTGCCGTCACGTTCTTTTCCCGCCTTTTTATTGCCCAAGGCGATGATTCTTTTATGTGTACTTTCGCGGAAGCTTCCTCCATGCTACAAACAAAGCAAAGTCCGTACCTGCTTTTGATACGTGGACGCATCCATCCGAGTTGCATAATGACTCTGCCCACCGATTTGTTCACTTTCACCCAAACAGGAAACTTTGTTGGACTGGTTGAAGGGCCGCTGTTTTACAATTAATTTCATACTTAACTAGTATAACCGCACAACGGTGGAAAACCGACCGTTCAATCATATAATTTTCAAAAGTAAAATTGGATAAAATAATCGTTTAGCAGTGATAAATTAACATCAAATACAGTATTTAGAGGCATCATTTGCCTATGATATATAAAAGTATATAGCAACAGTATTTATAAAAAGAGAGTTGCAACAGACAAAAAAAATTAGGCAGATGCTATTACAAATATTAGTGCAGTTAAAAGTAAAATACCACAATGACATAAACGCCTAGTGCATTTTAGGGAATAATCAGGGAAGTAAAATTATAGCTTTCTGACTGCATTAGCTGAAAATATCAATTCTGATGCATTTAAGGAAATTAATTTATATTATATCATTTTTATACTATCAATATAAATATGCATATTGAAAAAAAAAAAGTATGTTCATGCAACTGTGTCACTACATGTATGATGTATCAAACAAACCAATCTACCATCCTGAGGTATCTTTCAAATTTTCATACAATTTCATGAATTTGCATGACATAGTTTTTGACCTGAATTAATGAAAATGAAAGAAGAAGATGAAAAGAAAACTAAATTCAACTAAATATTTCAATGGCTTTGCTATCTTATGCGGGTACTGTATTCCATGGGATCAATGTTTCAACCTATATTATGAACAATTTCATATAATCAAGTTACTCAATAGTTAGTATTGTTCTATTTTTTATGTAATTTACATTTGGTATAACCTGACATCTTAGTCCTATCTGCATCAATATCTGGTAGCCATATTTAATCCACCAATATCCAAAAAGAGGTTTGTGGCCTAACTCAGAGCATTTGCCGCATCCGCATGCAAAATAAATAGATAATGTGTAAGGAACATAGTTGACTTAATCAATTATATAATGTTGTAATATAATTAAACTTACTGAAAAGAATAAGAAATACAAAATCATGTTGCGGTAGATTTAGGGAGAAAATATTTAATAAAAATGTAAATGGTTGAAGTTATTTCAATTATGAAGCAAAGCTATAACCACTTGAGGCATTGAATCATCACTTTGACTAGTGGTAAAGAACAAACAATACCTCAGACCGGTCTCAAAATTACTCTAAATAATTAAATGACCAATTTTTTATGGCTCATCACATGAAAGTTAAAGATGCATACAAGAGGTTTTCTTTAATAATATTTACATCGGCTTAGGTGTTACTGTATATGCTGCATTCCCAAAGATGAAATCTACAGTGCCCGATATGCTGCATGATTTGTATGGCTGGCGCAGCAAGTGTGCACAGAACGTGTCTTGATGATCGAGAAACTCAACAGATTCAATAATGGAACGGTCCCTGTCAGAGAAGAACGCAACAACTTGGAGGGCATTGAGTCCTGCTGTGTTGCTTATAGTTAAATTGCTCGCCATAAAACCATCTCCGCTTACACCTACATTTAATATAATCTATTTCAGATCTATTAGCATATGTATTGTGGTACAGACTAAAATTTACCCAATGTATGTTAGGGAAAATCCTAAAATCCCTGTAAGTTAATATCCCAGTATCATTCATTTAAGCAAAATTTAGTCAATTGGCCTTGTTTTTTAAAAGTATAACAGAAACTTGAAACTTACTACAAAAACAGATCTGCTTCTACCAGGTTGCAATACAGCTAAAAAATGAACTATCACGGTCTTAAATTGCACCAGTGAATTTTTTTTAACAAAATATCTTTGATGTGATTTAGGATAGTATCAGTTCATTTTTAGCATTATTTAGGTTAAGGTCAGTCGATGTTATCCTAAATCATGCAAAAAAAGACTTACTAAAAAAGCCTTTGTCGCAGTGGTAGAAAGAGCATGATTTAGCATGATTTAGGTTAAGGACAGTCGATTTAAAATCATTTCAGTTCACTTTTTCCAACCTTTGTCACAGTGGTAAAAAGAGCATGTTTCTGTAGTAAGTTTCAAAATAGGTTTGTTTCAGTTATACTTCACCAAACAAGCCTTAATGATGAATTTTTCCTTCAGTTGATATTCTAACTAATTACTCACCAATAGTAGCAGTGTTATAGGTAGACAACCCAACTATATCAGCATTCAAATTACTAGTGATGATAGTTTTACCCATGCCATCTCCCAAGAACACCAAAATTTTCTTCTCAAATGGCACTCTCACAATTTCCTTGTACACCCCTTCTTTTATGTAAATTGCATACAGTCAGACCAATCTCGAGCTGCATCTACAGCAGCTTGAACAGTCTGATATTTGCACCCGCTATCACATACATATACATTTGGCACCAGATCGGTTGGGACGCTGATTTGTGACCCGACACCTGCATTTCCAGGACCCCCAGCATCTGTTCCCCAGTAATTGTCTCTTTCTGTTCGAGGAGGACCCTGTAATGCATGTCTTCTCCATAAGACATCGAAAATTGATATAATCGATTGATCACGATTATCCAGTTTTGAGTGTGCCATCAACGAATACTGTAGTCTTAAACTAATATTGTACTTCTTTCATTCATGCCCACAACTTCACATTTTAACTGTTGTTATGTGTATGCCAGCAGTTCGCTCTCTTTCTTGCAAGCTGAATTCATCCCAACATGCCAATAACTCGCTCTATTCTGTACATGCCTACAACTTGAATTTTGGATGTGCATTAAATGTAATTTAAGCAAAGCTAGAATGAAAAATACACTTTAACGCATTGAATGCATGCTTAAAAGGTGAATTAGTGGTTGAGCAATGCTTTATGTGCCTTGTTTGTTACAAATATATTTTAGGTGAATTAAGCTTTCATTGATGTACTTAAATCCAATCAATGTTCCAGTTTGGTGCAAGCATTTGTGTTTCTTCTAGATTATCCAGTTTAGATGGAGCAAGAGGTTCCCCTGCTACAACTAATTGACCAGTTTTAGTATTAAGCTACAACTAAAAAGATAACTTATCTACAAATACTTTAACAAAGAAAGATACAATTTCTAGTCTACATAATTAAAGCATTTTAATTATACAGGTAGATCTACTACATAGATTCATGTTTTCTATAAAGGACCCCAGCTTCTTTTTCCTTAAAAGCATGATATAGATTAGAATCAGAGCAACTGCTGATTCAAATGCAAACAATATACAAAAGTGGGCCATGAAAAAAAGAAGATAACAGTCATGGATTCATACCTCAATTCCAAATTTGAAGGCCTATGATGCTTTAACCATCCCATAAGTTGATGTTTCATTATGAGATGTTAAGTGCAACTTTGCCTCAAGTTCGTAAATCCTGTCAAATGATCGAGCAAACTCATGATATCCCATATTATCAAAATGAATTCGTCTCCAGACTATAAGTCCCACCATTACCAATGTTCAATTTCTAATTTATGGCAAGGCGGTGTACAAAATTATACAAGTAAAAAATAATCATGCTAAATTAGATCTATACAATCAACCAAACAAGATTCATACAGAAAGAAGCACTAACCATTATAATAGTAATTAATATACTTTTTTTTATCATCATTCACTTTTCAGTTTGATGCCTTAATCTAAATTAGTATTTACTCTGGCTTAACCAAAATAAGTAAAATGTTCAATAGTATTAGTAATTAATCTACTTTGTGTATCGCCATAGAAATATAGATGATTTTTAGATGCCTTTCATTTCCCCCAAATAATCCAAACGAAGTATGTAACAAATAAAATACAAATAAAAAAAATATCATTGAATAAGAGTAAAAAAAGCAGAATCAATTGCTAACTGTAATTAATGAATTGCATATTTCTGAAATTCTAAATCGCAAACTTTGAAATCTCTGTTTTCAGTCCAAATAGAATACAATTGAATTTTTTAAACTCAATTGAATGCCAATAGATTGGACCTTCAATAACAAATTCAATTAGCAATAAAAAATAGAATAAATTGTGAGAACCTGGTGATGTAGTTGCGATGGATCTAGCGGTCGATAGTTGGAAAATTTGTCACAGTTTGAACTGGAGCGATGGCTGGCTGTGATGGTGTGATAGTTGACAGAGATCGAAGTGAAGGAGACTGCAGTAGATATAGAATATGAATTGTAGATCTGAAGTGGAAACGAATTGGTAAAGAGAAATTTTAGGCATCGGAATTTGAAGTGGTTGAACCAACGGAAAAGAACGAGTACGGAGGAGAAGGAAACGGGGGGAATAACAAAACACTGGCAATGTTTTTTTGGCTTCAGGAAAATTGATTTTGCCTAGTAGAAGTAGGCAAACCTCCCTACGGTCGGTTTGATTATTGTTTTATTTAATTAGAAATTTTCATAAATAATTATAGGAAAATTGAACAAAGGTGGGTGAGACAATGGTTCTCGATCGTTGTATTGTCTGTATTTCAACCTAAAATGCTAATACAATTAAATTTAATGGTTAAAATCCGTTCTATCATATTTGCTGTTCAAATAGTCACCTTTCATAATTATAATTTGTAAAAGAAATTACTTTTTGAAATAATGAAATATAAAACTAATAAAAATAATTTTGTAAAAAGTAGAAATGGGTAGCTATAACACCACATAAATTAATAAATAAATAATTAATAAATTAATTATTTGAATAACGAGATTAAATATATAAGATACGTTATATATCCATGGAGTGGTTATTCACTCATTATTAATGCGTGAATCAATTGATATTAGACAAGTCATCAATTATGTATTCAAGATAAATGTGAAGTAAATTAACACGACCATAAGGGTGTAATCAATTTAAATTTGAAATTTAAAAACGGATTTGTAAAGAGGGAAACAAATAAACATGATAACGTAAGAAACCAAAAATCTTTACTATATCAATGCCTCAAACGTATCATCTACCTCACTTTTCTATCTTCAAATCAAAATAAAATATCAAACCCTAGCCAATCGTCAATAAACAAAGAAGAATATCAAATCGAGGAAAATATAACACATTTAAACAACATAAATCAAAAGCTTATGTGAGTAATATATTACTCTGATTTTTTTTCTTCAAATAAATTTCTCAAGGCCGTATGATATTTTAGTCATTCCTTCGATTTGGCTATTTAATTGATATGGAGATTTAATAGGAGATTAAGAACATCATTTTAGAAAACGGTTGTGATTAGTCTTAAGTAAATAAATTGTTATGAATCATTGCAAGATCTGTATGTTGGAAAAAATAATTATAATGAAAATATAACGTAATTAATTTTACTACAGATTTCTAAAAACAAACTATTTAATTTCTGAAGAAAAAAAAAGCTTAGCCGAAGGGTTTTAATAATGAACTGGAAGGCAATTACCTAAGGCCAGCCGAAAGATGATTTAAAAACAAACTATTGAGTGGCTTATGAACTCTGGTCGGCACAGTCTGTACAACTGTATCGATAGGGGTTTCTAAACACTTAAATAGAGCAATTCGACACAGTATTGTTTTTAAATGGGGTCAATGAAATAATTTTACCCAAATTACATTTTGATATAAAAGTAATATTTTTTTTGAAAATCATTATATATATATATATTTAAAGAAAACCAATATATAGATAAGGAGAAAAAATGCCTTTCTCCGATGGCTCACAGAATAATATGCAAAATAAGAACGACAGCCTACCAATAATGAAACCGCAAAACAACAGCGGTAAAGAAAAACCGAAAAAACAGAAGATAAATCTCAGCAACCAACAACAAATCCACCCGAAGACAGAGAAGGAAAAGGGACAGACGATCCACCAACAATCACAAACCCGCCTTGACCCAAAGGAAAAGGCCAGACCACCTAGCCAAACCAAGAAAAGTGCCATCTAAAAGGCGCAGGACCAGCAATACCAGGGATTGCACCTGCCTAGATAGTAAGCCAAAAAGCGACGAAGAAAGGATGTCCAGATAGGTCTCATAGAGGACACCGATAGGTGTAGGTGGCAAATAGAGCAACAAGGACGCCACCTTCGTGAAACCAGCAGCATAAGAACAGAAAAAGACCATCCGTAGCATCCAAGCTACCACAGAAGAACCACCGTACAACCAGAGATAAAATGATAGCCGGCCTCTCAAGTCAGTCAACCGGATCAGAAGCAGGGTCAATGATGCAGCCAAAGAAAACTGAATCTGGAAAACTAACAACCACATTAAACTCAAAAAACACGGGGGGAGGGGGTGAAGAGAGCGTTGGGTGAAGGCCAACGCCCGGTCGCGATGATCAGCCTATTCCCCGTCTAGCGTGAGACAAATCACAGGAGATAGAGAGAAGGCCGACCAGACGCTCCGCACGGGAGCTCAAACGACCCCTGAAAGGTCTACCACGGAAAGCAAGGAAGACGTCATTCCTCACACACCGAATAATAGCTGGGGGGTCCATATGAGAATTTTCAAAGGTTGCCTTGTTCCGCGCGCACCAGAGGTGCCAGCAGATGAGGCAGGAAATCAAGCGGAAAATGATAGCATGAAGAGACTTACCAGCATTCCCAGACCACCATGAGTTACGGAGATCTGGAGGCGAGCTGGCCAACCGACGAATGCCAAGAAGGTTACCGAAGTAATTCCAGCATGATCTGGCCGAAAAGCCATCGAAGAACAAATCATTATATATATATAATTGGAGTGTTTGAATGATAATATTATAATCAACAAGATTATAAAATTTGAAATGGTTTATATAACCAAATGAAAATTTGTATAAGTACAAATTATACAAATGGATTATAATTAACATTGGATTCAAAAAAGAATATGGAAATTTAAATCCTGCAAAGTTTGGGAAAAATATTTTTCTAAGTGATGTGGAAAAATAATAATAAGAGTATTATTTTGGCATATTTTTGAAATAAAATTATTTTAAAATGGATTTAGGAGGGATATAGCACTGAACTCACTTCAGTCGCTGGAAAATAATTCAGGTGATGACTGCAGCATCACCGGTATTCATTTTCGAGTTTTTAGGTGACGGATTGCTACCGCAGAAGTTTGATATGGAGATTTTTGTGAAAAACAAATTTTGCTTTAGAGATTTCGAGGAAATTGTTGGATAAAAATCAAGTTGGTTATTTTAAGTTGAAGGAAATGTTTGATAAAACAGAGTTATATATTTATATATATTATTTCAAATGGTTTGAAATAAGTACCGGGTGCGAAAAAAAATTTAGAATTTGAATTTTTAGAATTTAAAATTTTAGTAGGTTTAAATGGATTGAACAAATTGAAATTAACTCAGGCTAAGTTGAGTAAGTTTGGAAATGTTAGTATGGAATAAAAATTTAACTTAGTAAGTTAAATAAATTGGAATTGTAAAAGAAAAATTGGAGGAATCGAAATTTAACTTAAGCAAATGTTAAAGAAAATAAATTAAATAAAGTGCTTATAATAAATAAAATGAAATAAATGGAATGTGGTGAATTAACTAATAAAAGTGCATATGAATGTGTAAGTGAATGGAATAAATAAATATAAGTAAGGGAGTGTGGGAAAATTTGAAATTGGAATTAAATTCTTACTTGATTAAATCTTGAATGAAATAAAAAAATTAAGTGAAATCGGGAATTATGAATAAATGAATTGGAATAGCTTATAAAATTTTAAGTTAATGGAATAAAAATATATTTAAGCTATAAATGAATGTATAGTCTCGAGTTAAAAATAAAATAGGAATATACTCGAGTATAGAATTGATGGAAATATGAAAAAATAAGTTGTGTGACTTATAAAATTGAAAATTGGAATAGATAAGCCAAAATAAAAAGAGTTGACATTTTGGAAACGAAATAAAAACCCAAACTTGAGTTATAAAATAAATTTGAACTCAAGTAAATTGGTTGGACTG
Source organism: Allium fistulosum (assembly GCA_030737815.1). Taxonomy (NCBI): domain Eukaryota; kingdom Viridiplantae; phylum Streptophyta; class Magnoliopsida; order Asparagales; family Amaryllidaceae; genus Allium; species Allium fistulosum. The sequence continues at coordinate 539,671,726 of CM060903.1, forward strand.
ATTTTTGAAATAAAAATCAGATATTGAATTATAAAGTGGAAATGAACTAATTAGATAATTAATTAGTTAATTGAATATAAAATGGATATTAACTGGGTTGAATAAATTTGGATTATGAGTTAAAAATGGAATTTGGAAATGAAACTTGAGTTATAAATAAAATTCAACTTAGTTGGTAAGAAAATTAAATAAAAATTGGAAATGTGTCAAGTAAAATGGAAATAGTTTGAATGGTGATAACTCGAGTTATAAATAAATTCAATAGGAGCGTAAATAAATTAATATGGCTTGAGATATTGAACAAATGGATTTGAATATGGAATTAAAACTGAAGTGGACTAAATGAATAAACTAATTAATTAATTAGTAATTGAATTGGATTTCGATTGAATAGAAATCAATTTAAATAAATTGGATTTGAATATAAAGAGAGTAGATATGAATGAAATGCAAATGAATGGATTCAATTTGAAATAGAATTGAATTAAATATAAATTGATTTGGAATCAATTAAAATTAGTTATAAGCTTAAATGGTCATTCATTTAAATGAATAGAGCCGAATTTGCATAGAAAACTGTTGTCCGACGCAACAGAAAGTAAATAAAATTCTATGGATTAATAGAAGTGAATAAAATTGATTTTTTTTAATCAATTTGAGATGGATATGAGATTGTTTGATATAAATATGAGTTGAATGCAATAAATTAGGTTGTAAATCATTTTAGATTAAATGAAATGGTATATGAACCAAGTGGAAGTAATTAAATTAGTAACGGGACCTTATAGTTGCTTATAAATCTTTGTTTGGCATTTTGAATATGAAATTCATGTGTTAAGTTAGTTAAATGAATAAAATGTTATGGAACTTTCATATCTTTGTACTTACATGGTTTAAAATTGAGTAAGTACAGGTACAGAGGGACTATTTGGCTAGACTTGAGTTGCGAAATTTCTTTTGAAGTAAATGCTTGCTTAATAATGCTAAAATAAGGTACGTTTTCGGATTAAATACCGCAAATATATAAATATTGATATATATTTTTGTTTTCCGACCGTGTGGGTCGATGTATATATATTTATCTCTCTTGCAAAAGGCTCTCCGTACAAGGGAGACTCTGCCAAAAAAATTCGGGAATTTAGGGTGTTAGAAAAATTTTGAAATTTTTTTTTAAAAAAGTTTTGTTAACGAAAATGTGATTTCGGATTTGTAATCGGAATAAAGGATTTTGGTTTAGAGTGGAAAACTAATTGTTTGAATGAAGGTAAAGGATTTGAAAAGTGAAGTATCGAGCTTTCGCTAAGCGGGTTTTGATAAGTAAATGGGTTAAGGACATTTTTCCTACCTAGCAATTTCGGGATGAAATTATTTTAAGCGGGGAGGAATGTGACGACCCGAATTTTTTATTGTTCGATTGTGAATATTTAAATGGTTTTAAATATTGAATTTGAATTATAGATTGATTTGGGTTTTTATTTATAAAATAAATACAGAATTTTAAAATAGCGATTTACTGAATAATTTAATTATTGAATTTTATAATTGAATATTGGTTAAATTATTGTATCTTGAGTTTTAAGCTTGATAAAAATTATTTAAAGGCTTGTAAAATTTATATTAATAATAATGAAGATAATAAAAGTTTTAAAATTGAATTTAAAAGTGATCTGTTAAATTTTAAAAATAGTTTGTTCAAATTGACATTTAAAAATAGCCATTCGGGACACAGTCTCGGAATTCGACGAAACCAGTTCTATTGGATATGTAATAGTGTATTATTATCGGATTTCAAATTTCACAGCTTTTGGAGTTAACGTTTGGTCGTACGTAATATAAACGCGCTAAAATTTATATTGAAGATTTAATATAATAAATTGGGTCCAAAAAGCTATCTTCTCTATACGATCGAATTAGGACTCGAAACCTTTTCTATTGTGTTCGAAATAGGGGTATAACATTAGGAACGCCTAGCGGCATGCCTTGATATGAGGTCAATATTTTAAGCTACAAATTCGAGACGATTTAAATTTATATAATGTATATATATTTTTATATCTTGACTGGTCAAGATGTTTCACATCAGAATTTCCTCACTTCTCTTCAAATCACGGTAGTTAACCTATTCAAACACTCTTCCCATCTTTTCCCCCTCTTTTCTTTTAAATCACGCAGCTGTAGGAAAAAAAAAAGAAAAAAGCGAAAGCATTCGAAGGCAAGAAAAAAATATATATAACAGCTCAAAATCGCGACTTACCTCCTTCAAATCTGCAGAATGAAAAAATGGCGGACAAATCAAAAAAGTGAAATTAGAAAATAAAATCGTGGCTGCTAAAAAAAAGGAATTTGAAATCTCGTTCATAAACAAAATCGCGACAGAAAAAAGAGGGAGGGAGGCCGATTCTCAAGAGAAGGTTTGAGTTGAATCGCAATGGAAGGAAATTGGCAAGCACTTGAGGAGATGGCCGCGTGCAGAGGAGGTTACATTCGATGTTGGGGTTCGCGATTTGGGAAGTCGAAGGGCTAAGGCGACATCGGTGGTCCTCGGTGAAGCTAAGGTAGGGGTCGCGATCTGTATTTGAGGTCGGCGAGTGATGGTGGGGGGCGCGATGGGGAGACTTCGATGGGTGGTGTCGAGCTGCGACATTAGGGCAGGACGGTGGCGCGGCATAAGGGAGTAGGCGATGTCCGGTGTAGTCGAGTGGCTGAGGCAGTGAGGTATTTTAACTAAAACTAGTTATGTAATTTGTTAGTTAATTAGGAATTTAAAATTTAGATAGCTAATAAAATTTTATAAAAAATCATTCGAGGTTCAAAACGAATAAAACGAGATGAGTGTGGATTCGTAGATAAGGAATTTATAAGCTGGGATTAATTTGGAATGGTTAACAAACTCGAAAATAAAGGTGAGAATTTCTCACTCATTTGGATTTCCACTTTTAAATTTAAATGTTTGAATTTAAATTATTGGATGTTTGATTGATTGATAAATTTGTATTTATCTGTTGGATGACTATATATAGTATATATATATATATTAGTATTGGAGTGATATTCCCGCACATTATAGCGGATGAGACCCTATACGCCCCGCATAATAGCGGATGACCCTATATACCACGATATCCCCCTCGAAGCGGGATTGGTATTTTTATTGTTGTCGAACATCTGTGGATGCAGGGAAATAGGTTGGAGGGATCCAACTGGATTCCTCAAAAACATATTTAGTGTTTTTATATATATAAAATATCTGATGTGAATGAATAATCTGCTAGATTTTTATGTGATGAAAATTTTAAATGTTATAATTACATGGAAATTAATTTTGGGTATATTAAATACCATAAATATTATTTTAAAATTTTAAGGAATTAAAAAGAGATTTTTAAGTTACAAATATATACATTGAAAATTGGGTATTTTAAAGAGACTGATTTGATTAAGCAAAAATAGGTTTTTGATCATACAAAAATATGCGGGAAAATATTTTAAATAGAGATTTAAAAATAAAATTATATAAAGGGATTTTTGAGATTGGAAATTAAAATTGATATTCGGAAAATATATAAAGAAGTTGAAATCGATATTAAAAATTGATTGGCACAAATAAATGGAATTTATAAGAAAATTGAATTTATAAAAATGGAATTTTATAAATGAGATTATTTTAGTGAAACTCAAAGGAGTCATAGAAAAACTTATAAACGAAGTTTATAAATGAAGGAAAGTGATATCGGATAATAAATTGGGAATATAAATTTACGGGAAGAATTTATATTGGAATATGGAAATAGGGTGAGAAAAATAGTAGATACTATTTTTTAAAGTGAAATGGTTAAGGAGACCGGAATGGAAGTAATGTGATGGAAATCGAGGAGATTTATAAATTGAAATTTGGTTATTGAGATTTAAAAATTTATTTTATTGATAAGTAATTTTTTTTAAAAGGAAAATTCTTATTTATTAAACTATATAAATTTTCAAGGTTAGTTGGTATGGAAATATTTCTGAAGTGAATTTTTAAAATACTTAATATCTATTTTAATAAAATCCTAATTGTTTAAACCTGCTTTGAAAAAGTGATGTTATAAGAAAGTGTTTTCAATATTTAAATAATTATTTGAATATGTCATAAAAACAAATTATTATTATTTTCTTTAAATACTTATTTTTATTTACATATGTATATATATAAAGTTTTGAAATGTTTTAAATTTATTTGTAAACCTTCTCAAAAGCCTGGAAATGGGGTTATTCAGTAAATATGATTTATAAGAAAATTTCCGAAGAGGTTAAATAAAAGTGAACTTCGAAGAATGAAATAGAATTCATTAAAGAAGTAGAAATGGAAGTTGGAATTATATGTAAGTAGAATTACCTTTGGAAAATATTGAAGGGAATTAATTAAAGAATTCCGAAATTTATAGAATTCGTGTAAACGAGTTAAGAAATTTATGTGTAAACGAGTTAAGAAATTTACAAATAAATTGTAAATGTTTTTGGGAAAAGGAATAGGGGATAAATAGAATATTTCCTAAGTGTTGAATATAATATGAAGTGGAAAAAAAATTCTAAGTGTTGGAAAGAGGTAAAATATTCCGTTGAAGAATAAAAGAATTTGAAAACTGTTTTCAAAATGTTGAGGTATGGGAAGTAATGTCTTACAAAGATAGTTTGGAATCAACTCTGGATAGGTTGGAATAAGACCCGATGTCTGCTTTTGGATGTTTATTGATAGTTAAATAACCGACTATCAATTTTGGCCAATTGCGCTAATCGTTTCGAAGAGACCGGAATCAGATTTAATTATCCGAAAACCACTTCGAACCGGTTTGAATGTAACGAATGAATACCGTGAAGATGATGAAGACGGTGATTTGGTTTGTCCAGACCCAGGACAACTTGTATGGACGGATGCTATCAGAACATCGTCATTGGAGGACGATGAGCATTCTAAGAGAAATCGTTCCTTGAAAGGTAATGCTTAGCCTCGAGTCTCATCAACCGGGAATGGCTAAAATAGAGGAGATGCAGTAAGGCTAAGTGGGTCGCACCCAAGTAAGGTATGTTATCACCTTTCTAGATGTCCTCGGAAACCCTATTACCTTATATATGGGTACACATGAAAGAAGAAGCGCTCGATGGTAAGGGTGGGAACAACCGGGGTGATAACATATTCGGTCTATCCAGGTTAGGGGTAGGCCGATCTTGTGTAGCAGGGGATCCCGGCGTGGTCCTCGGTACATGGTTCTAGAGGTGTACTGTGACGGGCGGTACCCCAGTGGCCCAGTCATTCGTTGGAATCCATTCTCCAATACGAGCTTACGGTTTTGTTTGTGGAGCCTAATATGCTGGAATTTAATTAATGTAACAATTTCAGCTATTTGAATAAGTATTTGTATTTAGACTCTATTGTAATATCACTGGATTTTTTATAAAGTGTTTTGGTTATCGTAAGGGAAAAACCCGTCGTGTGTATTTGTGACGTGGTCTTACGTGATACCTTTGTTTTTCAAAGGATTTTGAAAAGTTAATAATTCAAAATGAGTGTGTTTTCTCACGCTGGTTTTCCAGACTGACTTGGGTGTTATTTTATTATAATGCTCGGGTCAGACCGAGTATTATAGATTCATGTTAAAATGCTATGGAGCTCAGGAGACGAACTGGAAGCGTTCAAACGTATATCACGACTTGGTTATTCCGCTGTGTGAGTTATGTATATTAGGACCAGTTATTAAACTATCCAGATTGATGTACTGAATTGTTATACTCTGATAGTGGGATGTATATTAACAGTACAGTTCTTGAATTTAAAACCTTTTATTATATATTATAATCGTTCCGCTGCGATTGTGAGATTCTGTATTGTTTCTATTTTTCTTCTACCTTTTTCTTCTTCACCCCTAATGAACTGGTATTTTCGGCACTCGATTGCTCGGCATTTTATATAGTGGACTTTTAGATGTCGATTTTCGAGGGTCGAAAATCCCCGTCCGTTACACAGAAAATCGCCACGAGCATAATGGAATAAATTTCAAAGCCAAATTCTAGCTATTCAAAAAATGCTTGTTTTCACTGTTCATAATTATTTGATTATTAAATTATATAAAAATACGGGGTGTTATAGAGTTCTTCATGGAACGACATTCGGGCCTTGCCCTGGTGCATGACATGTTTTGCGTCGTCCATTGAACCCGAATTGACTTGTGCTAGGTTCCATTGCCGATACCGCACGACACATCGTGAATTGGTTTCACTCTTCCGGAGGATTCAGATTGGTTTTGCTTTCTATTGCACGCATGGTGTACCTGTACTGGGAGGAACTTTTCATGTCGTTTCGAACAACGGATCCGTTATTGATCATTGATCGATAATGGGTAAGTGTGGAAATAGTAATTCCGAAAGGAAAAAGATACGGAAAGTCTTTTTCCCCTTCAACTGCGAGCGTACTATTACACGAGATAGAGGGTTTATAGTGTACAGGACACCGAGCTCACCCTCAATAGATAACACACCGTACTCACCCCGGTACATACTTGAAATCTGACATGTTAGCATGAATCGATATTTCTTCGGAGTTCAAGTGTTGTAGAGGGAATTCTTAGTTTAGAGTTGTTTCCTGGAGATTTGACCAGGCAACTAGTACTCGGCATCCAGTTCAACTCGGCATCAGAGAGTGACCGGCATCAGAGAGTGTCCGGCATCAGAGAGGGACCGGCATCCAGGAGTGTTCGGCGAAGCGCTTGACATCCAGGAGTACTCGGCGTAGCACTCGGCATCCCAATGGAACTCGGCGTCAATTGGCACTCGGCGACAACCAATGCTCGGCGCTAGCGTTCGGCATACAAGGGTGCTCGGCATCAAGGCTGCTCGGCATACAGGAGCGTTCGGCATCGAGACTGTTCGGCATCGAGACTACTCGGCATACAAGAGCACTCGGCATCGAGACTGCTCGGCATACAAGAGCATTCGGCATACAGGAGTACTTGGCGTAGTACTCGGCAACAAGAGTACTCGGCGTCTAGCAGAGCGTTCGGCTTCGACTGTCTAACATCCTGCACTTCCCAAACCTCAAACCACATCGTTCGACATCAGAGCGTTCGGCGTACCTGGTTCGGCATACAGCGACCACTGTACTGGGGCTAGAGCGTTCGGCTATCCAGCCCACTTGGGAAGTCCAGCCCATATTTTCCTATAAATAGAGGGGCAGGGTCATAGTGAAATGGATCCTTTTTTTGGAGAGAAAACACCGGGGAGACTCTGCCATTTTCAAGACTCATCTTCTCTACTTAACAACTTCACTCAAGCATTTGATTCACGAATTGTATTTGTAATCAACTATAAAGGAAATCAATAAAGTTGAACAAAGTGGACGTAGGCAATTACGCTGAACCACTATAAATTTGGTGTTCTTACTTTCTGCATTTAAATTAGCATTGTCTTCTCTGTTTAATTTACTTTCATCACTTATATCTCTACACAATATTTCTGAACGAGGTTAGTGACCAATTTTGGTGCTAACACTTTGGTGCTTTCACTGAGAATTGAATTCTCAGACCTCAAGGATCTGCTTTGAAGCTACTGGATTGAACAAATCCCCCAAAGAAGATCCGACTCACTGATAGGACATCCGTTGATTCTACTCAGAGTTCATACCAATAACTCTACAATGGCAAGACCACGTACCAGGTCAGCTTCTCACAATGCGGATGCCCACGAGACTGCTAGCGTGCAACAAGCAGGGCCTAGCAATCAACCAGCAATTCCAAATACAGGAGTTGCCACTTAGGACCAAACTCCAGTTGTCACCAGAATAGAGTTCAACGACTTGATGAGAGAGCTCAGGGAAAGTAGGAGACAACTAGGAGAGCAGATGCAAGCCAATGCCAACCTGATGGCACAACTTACTCAACAGCAGCAACAGAATGCTGGGGGCAATCCCGCTGCTTACTCCTCATCTGACAGCTCTACTTCCTCTGATGAACCTCCCAGGCGCAGACGTCGTAAGACTGATGCTGCGCGAGCAGATGCTGCTGTTCGAACAGCTGGAGACCGCGACCAAGCAAGAGCTGGAAGCTTCAGAACTGGGATACAGATGGAAGATAGAGGCCCAGATCATCAAAATGCTAACGATGTCGAACCTCAAGACGCACGATTGGCAGATCGCCAAGAGAGGAGGCATCAGCATGGACAGGCGCGTAGAACAGACTCCAACCTTCCGCCTTCCATACAGACACCCGATCTGACAGCCATGATCAGGCAACTGATGAAAGAGAATCAGGGCTTATCAAATGATGACTGGGGAGTGTCAAGAAGTCATACTCCGTTCACGGATGTTGTGTTGCAAGCGGCGTACCCTAGGAAGTTTAGTATGCCTACTATTCCTGCATATGAAGGAAAGACTGACCCTAGACAACATGTCATGAGGTACGAATGGATGATGGATTCAGCCAGAGCGAATGATGCCACCAAGTGTAGGTGCTTTCCGATTACTCTATCTGGGATCGCTACTATATGGTTCACCCGACTTCCTCCGCGATCCGTATCAAATTTCGAGGAGTTGGCAAAGAAGTTTATTGAGCAGTTCAGGATACACACTACGCGCCCAAAGGACGTGATGTCTCTGTCAAGTGTAATCCAAAATCCTAGGGAATCGTTGAAGGAATATTTGCAAAGATTCCACGTAGCAGCAACAGAAGTCAGTAATCCCAATGACCATGCAATTCTGATGGCTATAATGAGAGGTGTGGATCCAGACTCTGAGTTTGGAGACTGGCTGGCAGGAAAATCTCCAGCTACGCTAGAGCGTTTCTACTCTAAGGCACACCAGTTCATAAGAAGAGAGGAAGCTAGGTGGGTACGACGAGATAAGGCGCCAGGGCCTGTCCAAGAGTCAATAAAGAGCAACATTGCTGTGAAGCAATCTGGAGACAGCTCGGGAAAGGTCCAAGTCAATGTCCAGAACAAGCCTGGGCAACCCAAGGAGTCCGGAGGAAGGAGTCAAGGGAAAAGAAAAGAAGCAGGAAAGTGGAAGTCGAGAATTCCAAGCTACAGCGAGTACACTCCGCTAAACGCCCCACTTGAAAACATTTACCTATCCACCTGCAATACTTTTCATTATAGAAAACCACGTCCAAAAGAATCAACCGAAGAACAGAAGCGGACCGGGAAATATTGTCGCTTCCATGAGACTTATGGACATAATACGGAAGAATGTAGACACTTGCACGACGCTATCGAGAAGTTGATCAGGCAGAAGAAATTGCAAGAATTTGTGAAGGATCCACAAGAAGGAGGACAGGAAACGTCCAACCCAGGTCATGCACTAGCTCCACGTCATCCCGAGGAGCCTGCCCGGACCGTTGGTAGACTGGTCATAAATACAATTATCGGCGGGCCTCACCCCGCGGATAAGAATTGGCAGGAGATGGAGCGATATGCAAGTTCCTTGAAGCATGCAGATTTTGAGTGTTGTTCGAACGTGGAGGACGGAGCCCCTGCTAAGCAGCAGCGCGTAATGACAGACGATATTGTGTTCAGAAGCAGAGACGCTGATCAGGTAGAGGCTCCGACCATCGACCCCATGGTCATATCTGCAACGATCGGACCAGCATATGTAAAAAGAATTCTGATTGATTCTGGAAGTTCAGTCAACATCATCTTCAAGAAGGCCTACGATCAAATGAAGCTAGAAACAAAAGACTTGAAACCATCCAAAGCTCGTATTCACGGCTTTAACGGCGCTGCAACTGATGCAGTGGGATATGTCGAGTTACCAGTTGATTTGGGACAAGGCGAGCGTCGGAGAGTGCGAATTCTACCCTTTGTAGTTTTGGATGTGGACTCTCCGTATAACGTTTTCTTGGGTCGGCCGGCCCTGGCAGAGTTTAGGGCAGCGTTAGCCCCGTGGTGTTTAACTTTGAAGTTCCCGACTGACAAAGGAGTAGGCATTGTTCACGGCGACCAAGCAGCTGGTCGTTCCTGTTATGTGGCCGAGCTCCGAGAGGCCCACCGGAGGGAGAAGGGAAAGGTTGCGGACAATCCCGTCCGCATCCTCAATGCGGATAATTGACAAGTAGTGCCCGAGCCCTGGCTCGGGCATAGTTCTCGGATCTACGGAGATATAGATCCGAGAGACGACGATGAGAAACCCAGGGAAGAAAAGGCGGCACCGGCTGAATTAACAATTGACATTTCAGTTAGCCGTGACGACCCTTCACGAATACTGAAGATCGGATCACAGCTAGGCCCCGCAATGACTGAAGACCTTAGCGACTTCCTCCGGGCGAACCTTGATGTTTTCGCCTGGACGCATTCTGATATGTGTGGGATTTCTCCCGCCATCACGAGTCATATGTTGAACATAGACCCAAAATACGTCCCAGTCAAGCAAAAAAGGAGAGGAATGGATCCGGAGAGATCCGCCACTCTTGGAGAGGAGGTGGACAAACTCAAAGCAAATGGGTTCGTCCGCGACGCCCTCTACCCTGAATGGGTCTCCAACCCCGTGCTAGTAAAGAAGGCGAATGGGAAATGGAGGACTTGCGTAGATTATTCCGACTTGAACAAAGCATGCCCTAAGGACAGTTTCTCGTTGCCTAGGATCGATCAGTTGGTCGATTCCACCGCAGGACACGAGTTACTGTCATTCATGGATGCGTACTCAGGATACAACCAAATCCCAATGCATATTCCGGACCAAGAACACACCAGCTTCGTTACAAATGTCGGACTGTATTGCTATGTAGTGATGCCCTTTGGATTGAAGAATGCTGGAGCAACTTACCAACGTCTGGTGAATTGAATGTTCAAGGACCAGCTGGGTAAAACCATGGAAGTCTATGTGGATGACATGCTCGTGAAGTCACGACGGTCAAACGACCACATTCAAGACTTGGCTGAAATGTTCGACATACTCAGGTTTTATGGCATGAAGATCAACCCGTTGAAGTGTTCTTTCGGCGTTGCATCAGGGAAGTTTTTGGGATTCATCGTCAACGCTAGGGGAATCGAGGCCAACCCAGAAAAGATCCAAGCTATTCGAGATGTACAAGCGCCCAAGACTATAAAGCAGGTACAGAGCTTGAACGGAAAAGTAGCTGCGCTGAGTCGATTTATATCCAAGGCAACTGACAAGTGCATCCCGTTCTTTGACATAATAAAGAAAGGAAAGAGAAATTTTGAATGGACATCTAGCTGTGAGGAAGCATTTCGGAATCTGGTGAGGCATCTGGAGAGCCCACCAATGCTATTAAAACCAATTGACCATGAGATGTTGTACGTATACTTGGCTGTATCCCCACATGCGATAAGTGCGGCTTTGGTTCGAGAGGAGGATCGAGTCCAAAAGCCGGTGTATTATGTTAGCAAACGTTTAACAGGGGCCGAGAGGAATTACCCTAAAATAGAGAAATTGGCTTATTGCTTGGTGATTGCATCACGAAAGCTTCGCCCGTACTTTCAAGCACATTCAATCGGTGTTTATTCCGATCAACCCCTGAGGCAGGTACTCCAACGGCCGGAAACTTCTGGAAGATTGCTAAGATGGAACATCGAGTTGAGCCAATTCGATATCGCGTACTTACCACGGAGAGCCATCCGAGGGCAAGCGTTAGCAGACTTCATCGCTGAATTTACCATACCCATCAAACCGGACGATCACGACATCATTCCCCCCGTTCGATGGAAATTATACACTGACGGTGCATCAAACGACCGTTGCTCCGGCGCGGGCGTAGTTCTTGTAACTCCGGAAAACCGATCGATCTGTTATGCCCTGAAGCTCGATTTCCCGGCTACAAATAACGAAGCCGAATATGAAGCACTGATCGCTGGCTTGAAGCTCATCAGGGAACTCGGGATCGAATCAGTCGAAATCTTTTGTGACTCGCAGTTGGTGGTTTACCAAGTACGGGGAGACTACCAAGCAAAGGGACGAAAGCTTGCATCGTACCTCATTCAGGTCCAAGAACTACTATCAAATCTTGAGCGTTATGACATCTCACATATCCCGCGCGAACAGAACAAAGAAGCCGACTTATTGGCTAAGTTCGCGAGTACCGACGATGCGCAACAAATGGGATTGTATCCCGTCGAAGTCTTGCATGCCCCGAGCATAGACGAAATGAAAGTCGATCGCGTGTTGGGAACATAAATCGAGAAGGAATCATGGATAACCCCATTCAAACTGTACCTGACGACCGGGGCTTTACCAGGAAAAAGAAGCGAAAGACGGCAGGTCCTTCGCAAGGCCGCGCGATACATAATGCAGGATGGATCAATGTATCGAAAGGGATTCTCAGTCCCGTTATTACGATGCATCGCTCATAATGAGACAAAGCGAGTCTTGAGAGAGGTTCACGAAGGGGAATGTGGCGACCATACTGGGGGGCAAACGCTAGCAAAGAAGATCCTCCGCTATAGATATTACTGGCCCACCGTAAACCGGGATGCCGCGGACTACGCAAGAAAATGCGACAAGTGTCAAAGATATGCGAAAATCCCGAGGGCTCCATCAATGGAACTCACACAAATGATCAGTCCCTGGCCATTTGCGATCTGGGGAATCGACATAATCGGCTCTTTGCCTCTATCCAAAGGTGGTGCGAAATACGCAATAGTTGCAGTCGACTATTTCACGAAATGGGCTGAGGCAGAACCTTTGGCCACTATCACCTCTAAGAAGGTCATTAACTTCGTTGTACGAAACATTATATGCCGCTTTGGCCTTCCACGCACCATCATTACAGACAACGGAACGCAATTTGAAAGTAGAGAGTTCAAAGAGTTCTGTTTAAAGTACGGCATCGAGAAAAAGTTCGCCGCCGTTGCACACCCAAAAGCTAACGGACATGTCGAGGCCGTTAACAAAATAATCAAGTCCATACTGAAGAAGCGTCTGGAGAAGGTTGGAGGCAAGTGGGTAGATGAACTCCCGACAGCATTATGGGCGTATAGAACTACCCACAAGTCCGCGACCGGCCACACTCCGTTCGCCTTGGCATACGGCTCTGAAGCCGTTATACCCGTGGAACTTGAAGTTCCATCGCACCGAGTGACATACTATGACCCCAAGACGAACCAAAACCTCTTGCTGGAATCACTGGACTGCATCGACGAAAAGCGTGAAGAAGCTGAATTAAGGACGGCGGCGCACAGACATCGAGTCAAGCGTTACTACGACGGCAGAGTCCGCCCAAGAATCTTTGATGTGGGTGATCTCGTTCTGAAACGAGTCTTCCCGGTACCATCATGCATGAATCCCAGCTGGGAAGGTCCATACGCCATTGAACGGAAGCTTGGAGAAGGAACATTCAAGCTAGCGACCGTTGATGGCGCGACACTCCCCCGAGCATGGAACAGTGAACATTTGCGGCACTATTACATTTAGCATGTTTTCCTTTCTTGTTGTAGGCACTGTTATTTCCTGCATGTTTCCATTTAATAATGACTTAGTTTCCTTTTAAAAGTTGTAATCAAGCAATTTAGTTGATTTTCATTAATAAAGGCTTGAAGCCATATTTTCTATGAAGTTTCTATATCTCTTAATTGGATGATAAATTACATTATCCTGCACGACATGCCGACTCGTACGAACGATTCCAAATCTCTGAAGCCCTAGAGCGCGGATCGGAGTACTCTAAATCCCCAGAGTGCGGACTAGAGTATAAAACGATTCCAAATCTCCGAATCCCAGAGTGCGGAGCGGAGTACTCTAAGTCCCCAGAGCGCGGACTAGAGTATAAACGACTTCAAATCTCCGAATCCCCAGAGTGCGGAGCGGAGTTCTCTAAGTCCCCAGAGAGCGGACTAGAGTATAAACGAATACAAATCTCCGAATCCCCAGAGTGCGGAGTGGAGTACTCTAAGTCCCCAGAGCGCGGACTAGAGTATAAACGACTTCAAATCTCTGAATCCCCAGAGTGCGGAGCAGAGTACTCTAAGTCCCCGGAGCGCGGACTAGAGTATAAACGATTTCAAATCTCCGAATCCCCTGAGTGCGGAGCGGAGTACTCTAAGTCCCCAGAGCGCGGACTAGAATATAAACGAATACGAATCTCCGAATCCCCAGAGTGCGGAGCGGAATACTCTAAGTCCCCAGAGCGCGGACTAGAGTATAATGATTTCAAATCTCCGAATCCCCAGAGTGCGGAGCGGAGTACTCTAAGTCCCCAGAGCGCGGACTAGAGTATAATGATTTCAAATCTCCGAATCCCCAGAGTGCGGAGCGGAGTACTCTAAGTCCCCAGAGCGCGGACTAGAATATAAACGACTTCAGATCTCCGAATCCCCAGAGTGCGGAGCGGAGTACTCTAAGTCCCCAGAGAGTGGACTAGAGTATAAACGAATACGAATCTCCGAATCCCCAGAGCACGGACTAGAGTATAAACGATTTCAAATCTCTGAATCCCCAAAGCGCGGATCGGAGTACTCCAAGCCCCCGGAGCGCGGACTAGAGTATAAACAGTCTCAAGTCTCCAAGTCCCCGGAGCACAGTGTCAGCAAACCAAATAAAGACAAGAGAATCATTCAAACAAAAAGAAACTAAATTTTATTCGATAAGTCCAAAATGGGGATACATGATCACTCCTACAAAATTCAGACCTCTCTATACAAACTGCAAGTTGTGGAAGATAAAAGCAATTACAAGACTTAAGCAAAAAACTCGTTGAACGAGTGTATCGATTATTTCTTCGACTTCTTCTTTTTGTCTTCCTTCGTTGTTTCCGACGACTCCTCTCCCTCACGCTTTTTCTTGGACTTTTTGCTTGCTAGAGAAACGGAGTCGAGAGTAGGAGACGGAACATCTAGTGGTTTGGACCTGCCCGGGAGAATGATTTTCAAAGGTCTGTTCCGCGGGTCAGTGAGTTCCAGTATTTCAGACTCAACTTTGACTTTGACTTTTTTCTTCTCCTCGTCGGCAAGACGGTCCTTCATGCTCATCTCTGAAGTACGCTCAGAGGCGCCAGTGATTTCAATTTCATCGCTTCCTTCGGCAGGAGACGAAGTATCAAGTTTGTCATCATCTAGCGCCCCGATCACTTGAGCGTCTGGACCGGGAGTTACTCCTGCATGAGCAACGTCGCTTGTTTTCTCTGCTTCCTCCTTGGCGTCATCGCTCCTCGGAGTTGGCTCGGCGTCAGAGCAACCTGCACGAAAACATAAGGAATGAGCATTAGAACAAGTAGCCACTGCTGAAAAATGACGGGATCTCTTCAATTTCTAGAGAAAGAAGAATT
Organism: Allium fistulosum; assembly: GCA_030737815.1. Classification (NCBI taxonomy): domain Eukaryota; kingdom Viridiplantae; phylum Streptophyta; class Magnoliopsida; order Asparagales; family Amaryllidaceae; genus Allium; species Allium fistulosum. Next base: position 539,686,962 of record CM060903.1, read on the forward strand.
TCCTACCAGGGTCCGGTTGGCTATCGGTGGCACGAGGGGTTTCACCCTCCAGGATAGGTGACAGCACATGAACACCAAGCCCGGGATCTTCGGGATCATAACTAGCATGCTGCTCGAATGGATCAAGTGTTGGCCAACCGGCCGATTGAGCAGCGTAAGGAGCGGCAATGTGAGGAGTAGTAGCATCGGCCCCAGACGGGCCAGCTTCGTCATTCTTCTCTTTCGGAGGGGAAGAGCCTTTGCTATAAAGTGCCAATGCTGCGGATAAGTCCGATGGCTCATTCCCCCTTAGGAACTCCTTCACCAAGACATCCTCATCGACCTCGTTGGAGCCCGACTCGACCTTCCTGATCTAGCGCCCCGATCACTTGAGCGTCTGGACCGGGAGTTACTCCTGCATGAGCAACGTCGCTTGTTTTCTCTGCTTCCTCCTTGGCGTCATCGCTCCTCGGAGTTGGCTCGGCGTCAGAGCAACCTGCACGAAAACATAAGGAATGAGCATTAGAACAAGTAGCCACTGCTGAAAAATGACGGGATCTCTTCAATTTCTAGAGAAAGAAGAATTTCCTACCAGGGTCCGGTTGGCTATCGGTGGCACGAGGGGTTTCACCCTCCAGGATAGGTGACAGCACATGAACACCAAGCCCGGGATCTTCGGGATCATAACTAGCATGCTGCTCGAATGGATCAAGTGTTGGCCGACCGGCCGATTGAGCAGCGTAAGGAGCGGCAATGTGAGGAGTAGTAGCATCGGCCCCAGACGGGCCAGCTTCGTCATTCTTCTCTTTCGGAGGGGAAGAGCCTTTGCTATAAAGTGCCAATGCTGCGGATAAGTCCGATGGCTCATTCCCCCTTAGGAACTCCTTCACCAAGACATCCTCATCGACCTCGTTGGAGCCAGGGATTCGAGGTAGCCGTCACCCAGAAATGTTAAGTCGCGGTGCATAAGGACGCGGGCTCCATACTCGGCGATCAACGGGTCAAACATACTTTTGACCTCTTCCCTGCCGGCTTCTGCGGCCGCCTCGAGGCGAGAATCAAGCTCTTCCACAGCCATTCTTGTGCCCTCCTCACGGGCCTCGTCCTTCATTTTCTCGACCCCGACGAGTTCGTCATCGAGCTTTGTCTTCAGGAGTCGGGTAGCAACAATCTCATCACAGTATCGCTGCGATTCTTCTTGAGCAGCTACTTTGTCTTCCTTCTCCTTGGAAAGTAATTCCTTCAGCTCCTTGACTTGAGTAGCAAGTGCGTCCCTTTCTTTTTGGACAGAGTCTTTTTCTAGGGCGAGGGCACCGCTGCGCTGGACTGCTTCGTCAAGCTCTTTTTTGTGAGCCGTCTCTAAACGAGTAACTGCCTCGGCAGTATTTTTTGCGCTTTGTTCAGCGGCTTCTAGCTTTGACTTATACGAAGCGAGCTCTTCGTCTTGGAGTTTGATGATTTTCTTATCGCTGTCAGCCTCCAGATTCAGACGGTCAATTTCGTGTTGACGCTCAACAGATACTTCCGAGACCTTCTCCACCAAGTGCACAAACGCGTCATGTTGAACATAGACGTCGTTATTGCAGGCAATGGCACTCTGCTTCACATGCCTGGGAATATGATGAATGGCCGGGAGGAACTTCAGACCATCGAAGTAAATTTTCGGAAACTTGGCCTTAAGATCGACCATCTTTTCCGCAACAGTTGGGTCCACCGCAGGAGTAGGAGGAGGAGGCTTTGAGAATTCCATTCTTTTACGTTGCTCTCGAACTTGCCTCATACTCGATGAACTGGAGTGTTGTTCTCGAGCAGCATCAGACTGATAACCCTTCTGCAAAGACTTCTCTTTATCCGGCTCAGTTGGAGGAGGAAGATCGCGGGACTGGGAAGATTGAGAATGTGCTTTCTTGCGGTGAGACGACTCACGAGGACGATTGTCCCTATCTTCATAATCACCTCGGTCCCTGCGTCTGCCTGAACCGGAATCCCGTCCAGAATGATGGAATATAGAAGACCCCTGAAGGCGATCAAGTCCGTGAGAGCGGCCCATATCACCTGCAAAGAATGGAGATAACAACGAGTTAAGGAGAATTCACGAGTTAAAAAGACTTGAAGTATATTATGGAATGCGCATGTGCGTGTGTGTCCTAGTGTTCCCCCCGACGGACCCGTTCGTTTATCTTTGCTAATCGGAGTGTTGTCTCCTTGAGCCGGGAGTTGAACTCCTACATTGCCTCTAGCGGGCGAAGAGAATTTGAGAGCTTCAGGATCATCGAACCCGTAATTAAGTAAATCATCGAGGATGGACAGGTTGGACAAACCCCTCAGAGAACTTTCCAGATGCTGTGAGGAAGCCTCTTTCTCAGGCGGAATAAGTGTGACTTTTGAAGTGCCACCAACTTTCTCCTTCTGAACTTTATATTTTAACTTCTTCTTTCCCTTCGAAGGGGAGGACGACGTCTCGATGTCGTGAACTTCGACTGCCGGATTCTGAGCGGGGCCCGCATTCTCACCCTGAGTTTCAGGGGCATCATCCTCTTTGCGCTCGCCTTCTTCGTGCGAGTCGGGAGCGCGGCGCGACGACGATCCGGCAAGTTTTTTCCCTTTACCGGACGAAGGTTTGGGAATGGTAACACCTTCTGGAAGGCTGATCCGACGACCAGGAGCCAGCAAGCCGAACCCCGACAGTGATTCATTTGAAATGATAACTCGGATGTCTCGATCCTCGGCAGGAAGAGCTCTAATGGCATCGATAGCCTCAGAATATCCTCGGCCTTTCGGGCGCGGGTTGATACCTGAAAAGATGAAAGGAAGAGTCAGGAAAAGCATGACTCCGATCAAATACGAATAGTGACTCGGCAAAGAGACTTACTGCCTTCAACCCATCTCCTAGCGAAACCAGAAGGGCAGCGCACATAGAACCATTCCTGTTTGTACAGGGCAAATTTGCTACAGGCCCCTGTCAAGATCTGGCATTTGTGGTATGGCTCGAGGAACATAAAAAAAGGACTGTCTTTCTGTCTCTTGAACATGTAAATATATCTGATATCACCGGCGGTTGGAGGTCTGGAGAAGACGGCCATGAAAAGTAGATAAGTCCCATATAGAAATGCATGGCCGTTCGGGTGCAGCTGCGACGGAGCTATGTCTATGTACTGCAGTACATCCCGGAGAAATAAGTTGAATGGAGGCACGCTGCCCATCCAACACATGAACTTGTTGCAGGTAGTGTACCCGACTGGGGGCAGATGAGGGCGATCGTGTCTTGAAGGAACTAACACGTCGGCAAAAGGAATCCCATGAATGGAGCATATCCATCGCAGAGCAGCTTCGTTGATCTTCGAGGCTTGAGAATCGATCGGATTGTCTAGTAAGATGGTTGCCTCCAGAGCATCAGGCGCCAAGTTATGAGCAGGAGAAGTCGATGGGTTAGAAGTATCAGCAGCTCCTTGCCTTGATGACGGCCCAAGCCTGTCGGATATAGTGGCGGAGCTAGATTTTCTCGACATCCCAAATAAATAACGAACCTGGCTAAGTGCTTGAGAAAACTATACTTAAAAAACGTTGAACGTTAGAATTAGCAACACGAGTTTTCCCCCCACGTGGTGTGTGAACTAGTGCAAGCAATTGTGTACAAGCAATAAGATTTCAAGGATATAAAAATGAGTTTCGAATCGTGGCCTTCGAAGACCGTCATCGCTGACCGTCTCGAAGAGCCCGCCTGGTAGTGATTACAGTTCCAGATTCAGAAGACATATGATTTCTAAAGTAACCGGCCTAAGTGTAGTTTGACATTTATACTGTTCGGCATTTAAGTAGTGATCGGCAATTGTATTGTTCGTCCTAAGTATAGGTTAGCAGGCATTCCGTTCGGCATTCAAGATTGTTCGGCCTAAGTATAATGTTCGGCTGTGTTTTGCTCGGTCTAAGGAATGTTCGGCTAAGTCTATGTTCGGCTAAAGGCCTCGTTCGGTTAAGTCATCGTCCAGTTAAAAGTTCTGTTCGGCATGTGTGTGTTCGTTCGGCATGTCTAAGTTCTGTTCGGTAGGTATGTAACTGTTCGGCATGACAGTTGTTCGGCAATTATGTCGTTCGGTCTAGATGCTATTCGGCGTATATGTCTATTCGGCATAAGGGTAGTGTTCGGCCTTAGTTCGTTCGGCTAAAGTAGCGCTCCGCCCTCGATCATAACTCCGCCCTGCTCTTTCTCCATTTACGCCGAACGACAGAGACAGATCGCCCGGCGAAGGTTACGCCGTTCAACACCCCATCTTCCTTTTTCTTCCAATCTTGATCAGCACAAAGGAGCTAGGTCTAACTACCATGCACCGTTCGGCGACTCCGAACGTGCGAACCACTTCTACTATCCACACATTGTACAACCATAGAAATACCCCGTTCCCATATGATGAACCTAAAGTTGAAGTAATGTAATCATGGAGGGAATGATACCTAGTTCGACGATCGAAGTTGAGGAAGGATCAACTAGACTTTATATCTGATAGGGTGGCAAGAATTGCAAGTCTCTGGGAATGACAGAAAAGAAAGCGTAAAGGGAAAATGGTGGAAGGGCGCCTGGTTATATAGAGGGAGGTAGAAGTCAAAAAGGCCATGACCGGTAGAACCGGTCAAGATCATAGCGTTCGGCCTCGGCGCATAACGGCTCGGCACTGAAGCATCGTTCGGCAAGGAAGCACCGTTCGAACGCGAATGTCTCGTTCGGCATTTGGAACACGTCCGGCACACATCGGTCCCACAAAAGGGGCGTCTCCGTTCGAGGTTAGCCAAGGGTTTAAGACGTGACGAAAAGGTTGCATGGTTCAAAGCGTACCACGTTCGGCCACGCGATACACTTTGGGGGGCAAGTGTTTCCTGGAGATTTGACCAAGCAACTAGTACTCGACATCTAGTTCAACTCGGCATCAGAGAGTGTCCGGCATCAGAGAGGGACCGGCATCCAGGAGTGTTCGGCGAAGCGCTTGACATCCAGGAGTACTCGGCGTAGCACTCGGCATCCCAATGGAACTCGGCGTCAACTGGCACTCGACGACAACCAATGCTCGGCGCTAGCGTTCGGCATACAAGGGTGCTCGACATCAAGGCTGCTCGGCATACAGGAGCGCTCGACATCGAGACTGTTCGGCATCGAGACTACTCGGCATACAAGAGCACTCGGCATCGAGACTGCTCGGCATACAAGAGCATTCGGCATACAGGAGTACTCGGCGTAGTACTCGGCAACAAGAGTACTCGGCGTCTAGCAGAGCGTTCGGCTTCGACTGTCTAACATCCTGCACTTCCCAAACCTCAAACCACATCGTTCGGCATCAGAGCATTCGGCGTACCTGGTTCGGCATACAGCGACCACTGTACTGGGGCTAGAGCGTTCGGCTATCCAGCCCACTTGGGAAGTCCAGCCCATATTTGCCTATAAATAGAGGGGCAGGGTCATAGTGAAATGGATCCTTTTTTTTGGAGAGAAAACACCGGGGAGACTCTGCCATTTTCAAGACTCATCTTCTCTACTTAACAACTTCACTCAAGCATTTGATTCACGAATTGTATTTGTAATCAACTATAAAGGAAATCAATAAAGTTGAACAAAGTGGACGTAGGCAATTACGCTGAACCACTATAAATTTGGTGTTCTTACTTTCTGCATTTAAATTAGCATTGTCTTCTCTGTTTAATTTACTTTCATCACTTATATCTCTACACAATCTTTCTGAACGAGGTTAGTGACCAATTTTGGTGCTAACAAGAGTATAATTACCTGACCATTTCGAACGCAAGTTCTGTTGTTTAGAATGAAGTACCCATCTTCTCGGCGTAAGTCCAGCGGAGGAAGTCCAACACTTTCGGAGGCTGAGTCATCATCTATCGCCCCTCCTTCTTCTGCTCCGTAGGCTGAGTATGGCCAACTAGTCCTAGTCGGTCCGGTCTTGGATCGAACTCCTCCTAACTTCAGGGTTCTTCTTAATTTGTCGGAGAGAGCTTCCTTCGTGATCTCTGCTAAAGTTTTGCACAACATCTGCTTGCAGCACGTCATTCTGAAGGAAGACGTGCGCCTCCTAAGGAAGGATGAATTCGCTCATATGCCGCCTCCGGGATATACTGCTTGTCATCGGTATATGTGCCTGAATGGTGCAATGCCCCCTTTCAAATACTTCTTGAGAGAAACCCTCTCAAATTTGGGAATCACTTCGTTCGAGATTCACCTCAACGGATATGCTATCTTAACTTGCCCGCACGTTCTTTTTATGCGGACACTCAACCATGCTCCGAGCTTCGACGAGCTGAGGTATTTTCTCTCGTTTAAAAGAAGAGACGAGTGCTTTGATCATGATTGAGGCACAGAGAAACTGTAAAATCGTGTTGCAACTGTAGAGCAATTTATCTCAATTCAAGACTCGATATTTCTTTGTTAGATGTCCTGAAGGGTTCAATCATCTCTGGACAACAGGGGGTAAGTTCTTTTTCATACTTACTGAGCTCCGATATGTCGCTACAGAATTTCTAACGAGTCAAAGACTTCCTACAGTTATTCTGAGGCTGAGTAAGGACCTATCCCTTGATGAAACTTTCCGAACCCTGAAGGCTGTTGATGCCAGGGAGAGATCAGCTAAATTCTTGCTGACAGATGAAAACTTGCTTCGGTATGGACTGTTGCGTTTAGGGAGATCTGCAATCCTAGTTGAGGTCCTATCCCCTTCTCGTTCCGGGATATGTATGCAATCTACTTCCACATCTCATAGTTCCAAAGAGGGTGATTTTTGAGAAAGGGAAAGCTTGTCTGGCGAGTCAGCTGAAGAGACTCACGAGGGAAAAGACGCCGCGACTGAAGCTAGTTCCTAGCTGGAATGCCCCCGATTCTGGAGGAAGGGGAAGAAGAGTTTGATCGAAGAGAAGGCAAGGCCACGATAGATATATAAATGGAGGAGGGTGAAATTGAGAGCAGTAGCGATGAGTCCTCCTCCTGTGACGACGATGATTTCTATGCAGAATCCAATGATGGAGGTTTTGAATCATGCAACGAGACTCCAGGGATGAGTCCCGTTGTCTTGAGCTCGCCTCCCTCAGGAATTCACAATAAAGACGACGCTCCAGAAGTCGGGCGATGTCGGGATTCCTCAATTAAAGATGCTGGTGTAGACTTTGGAGATTTGAGCAACGTCTATGTCGATTTTAACGTACTCATGGGGGAAGATTTCAGATTTAAAGAGGTGTCTCCTCACCTGGGCCATGTTGCGCTCGACATCAGTCTGATTCCTACTGCAATGACTGCCCGATCTGGTTTGTGATGTCACTTTAGGCCTTCCCCCTAGACACATTACATGTTTTACTAGGGTCACACTCACTTACACACACATTATTCAAGCCTACTCCTTGCTGCTAGAGCTCTTTATCTATTTTTCATATCAGGTACCATGAGAGGATGCGGTCTCTATGACGTCTTGAGGAATTCACCGACTCTCAATGCTGGTCAAAACGGTCCTCCATTCGCCATCAGCCTCGCAAAATAGAGGAGGAATAGAGAAGATGGAAGGATTTGGAAGCTGAAGTTCATCGCCAAGACGAGAGGGAATATGGTCGAGTGTACAAAGGCGGTTACGAGAAAAAAAAGACTTTTGATGAGCAAGAAGAACCACCTAAAAAGTCGAAGTTTGATCGCAGCTCCCATTCTTCAGAGTGACTGGCCTTCCTCCCGGCCCCTGCTTCAATTGGTCCCGAAGTTACAGTTCCTCCTGCCCACATTCTATCTTCATCTCAAGTTTTATCATCCCATGTGGAGCTTGCCTCCAGTTCTTCACGCCCTCATCGGAGATTGGCCTACATTCTTCCATCTGGTCCTCCTAGACTTAAAGCAGCGCTCCCCGGGTGGTTTCTAAGAGGGGTTAAATTCGACCGCAATCTTCATCCAGTTTGAAAGATTCATATATGCCCCACCTTCAGGCGATCAAGAATGATTTGGAGCAAGCCGAAGGATGGGAGAAACTATGCAAATAGATGGCAGATAAAAATCGCAATAACTACCAAGAAATCCTCTCCTTTGAAATGGAGAAGGATGACTTCGAGAAAGCATTAGTGGAGCGCAATGCAAGAATTGAACGACTGGTAGAAGAAAGGGACGTAGCGCTTCGAGAGAGCAAGAGTAATGCCGGCTTGCTAAAAGAGTTGAAAGAGGCCCACAAGAGAATAGAGATCGTCTATAGGGATGAAATTAAGAAGGCCCACGTAGAAGAAGCCAAGTTGAAAGAGGAGGTGGAACCTTGCAGCGCGACAATTGAGGCCCAAAAGAAGACAATTTTCGACTACAATCAGAACATAGAGGGGCACAAGAAAATGATCGTGGAATATGAGGAAGTTATGAAGATGCACGATAATACTATCTCCGATCAAGCCGAGACGATCGTCATGCTCCAAGAAAGAGTTGCGCAGCTTAGCGCCAATAAAACTCGTGTTGAAGTCAAGAAGGCCATCGTTATGGCGGATTATTTGGAGCTGCAGAACACCTTTGAGGGAAAGATGGAGAAGATGGATGAGAACATCTTAAACTTTTATGTAAACTCGCTTCTGCACCAGGGAAGTCTCAATTACCTAGGCCCTAAGTTCCCACGCACTCTTGCCGTGGTTTGGGAGGATATTTTGACCCGTTTCCATGATAGCGGGGATGTTTACACCGAGCAGGAGCTGGAGAACACCTATCTTAATGAAGAATCAAAGAAAGCATTGATAGAAGGCCAGGACATCTTGCGAATTGAAAGGGAAGAGGAGCCTGCTAGTGCTGCTGCAATAGCAACTACCATGACGTTGCCGGAGCCCCTTATTTCTGGACCCGGCGAATCTTCGAGGCAGCCTCATGATCCATTGACAAGTTCTAGGCCTGAAGCTTCTCTGCATATTGTGCAACCGTCGAAGGAGGGAGAAGGTGGTGAGTATGAGATTGACATTCTCGGTCACTCCTCTGGTGCTGGTAATCTTCTTGTTTCTCCCGAGTTCGAGAATTTTCAAATCACACCCAAGAGCAAGATGAATTTAACGCTATCATTTTCGATCTTATAGGTCCGTCTTTCTTGTCATTTGATCCATCGGTTTCCTTGATACCCGGATCCATCATTATTTCTATCACTTCCGTTTTCATCTCTATTGCTGCTCCGGGTGTCGTGTCTATGTCCGGCTTGCAGCCAGGGCCGGAGTCTAAGAAAATCGCCGCACTACATGGCTTAGATTATTTTTCCGCATCTTTTGAGGGCGACTTAACGGCGGTCGAAGTTCGGGAGTAGAAGATCCAGATTCAGCAGCCACATAAATTCGAACAACAACTAGTTTCCATCAAGAAGGAGAAAGTTAAAGCGATAATGTCATCGAAGAGCTCTCGCAGATCTTGGAAGCGCAAGACGAAAGGGGAGACTTTCGAGAAAGTTAAATAGCAGGAAGAAGACATCAACACTGAGGAAATAGTTGACATCACCGGCAGCGACATTGCTCCCGAGGCAAAGCAAAAACTTCAGATGAAAGGCGTGAAGGGGGGTGGTGGAAAAAGGCGTTGAGAAGTTTGGATGGTAGTTAATCTGATTCTGAGTCATTTTGTGTTGTTTTGTTCAAGTGCAGAGTCTGCATTTACTGCTTTTGTTGCGTTGTCTGTACTTTTTTCTTTTGTTGGCCGGTATTGTGTGGGTACGGCCCCTACATTTTGACCTTGTACAGAAAAGAGTTATAAGTAATACATTGCTGACATTTTGACTGTAACTTCACTTATCTGTTTATTTGTATTCTGTGCACTTATGTTTACTTTGCTTACTTCTATTTTATTTTATCTAGTCCTATGATTACTACCAAAATTCTTTGTTTGAAGTAACAGAACTTGTGAAGTGTTTTTGCTTTTGAGCATTTCTATTTGAGTACCGGTGTATGCCCCTCAGTTCACAGGGCTGTTTACTTCGAACACTTGACAAACGACCAGTAACTTATGGTTTGAATAGTCAGCATACAAAAACTTGGAATAAAACTAAGTTACGATTTGATTTTTTGTAAGTTTTACAACTTTAGTATATAGTTTACGTTTTTTTGCAATTCGGGAAAGTGTGTAACATATGCATGTTAGAAATGTGCATAAAATTGTAAACTAAGTGCATAGTATAGTTATAAGATTAACTATTAAAGAATTCAGAAACACACTTCGTGTAAAATGAATAATCTTTGCAAATTTTTGGAAGTTAAACCACTTATCACTTCGGAAGAACGTTAGTAAATACTTATAAACATGATTTCTTAGGAATTTTGCAATCTTCAAACACGCGCTTCATTGCTTAGAGCATGCACATTTTATGAGTTAACTGTAGATAGTTAAACGTTATCCATGTTAAATGTTATAGTTAATCATTGGGTGTTAGCAATTAGAGTTTTCTGCCGGTTCGTAGCACTTCGATTTTGTTGGATTCGTGCCCATTACTCCTGATAATGGGAGTGGGTTAATCCTCATTATTCCTGTGTTGGATAAGTTTCCCAGTATTGCCGGGGCAATTTCGGTACTTAAAAGTGTGCGCAGCTTTATAGGATGTGCGGCTTTTGATACTTCTCAATGTTGCCTATCTTTGGGCAGTGTGAGGAGTTTATATTTTAAGAGCGTGATTTCATGGCTCGAAAAGTTAGTGCGTGGCTTATGGGATGCGCGGCTTTTGATACTTCTCAATGTTTCCTATCTTCGTACAACGTGAGGAGTTTATGTTTTAAGAGCGTGATTTCACGGCTCTAAAAGTTAGTGCACGGCTTATGGGATGCACTGCTTTTTAGAAGTATGCGCGGCTTATGGGATGCACGACTTTTTTAAAGTAAGCGCGACTTATGGGATGCGTGGCTTTTTTTTTAGCCTTCCCGAGGTTGTCGTGGCAACACCGGTTCTTAGAAGGCGAGGATCCTGTTCCGTCGATCCAACAGTTTGAGTCAATTTGCTTTCGTCGACCCGGCACGTAAGTGGGGCATACTTGAGCGCGATTCCACTTTCTCAAGTAGCAATTGAATGGTTTTGAGCCGATTTGACCCCATCGACTTAGCAAGTTACTATTATGAACACAGTTTTGTTGGTTCAAAAAGCGAATTAATTTTATTAAGAAAAGTTAGGCAAATTTTTGCCTATTTACAATGCCCTCGGCATCCCGAGATGGCTTATTTGCTGAAAAATAGAAAGTACATAAGGTAGTTTTCAAATGATGTAACGACGAAGCGATTCACTGTTCCAAGCTCTGGGAATTTGGATTCCTTTGACGGTTGTCAGTTTGAAAGTTCTGTCCCTTAGCTTTTGATTGATCACATACGACCCTTCCTAGTTTGGTCCAAAGGCTCCCGGCATGGGATAGACTTATTTGAGGACGAGGTCTCCTACTTTGAAGGTTTGGTTGTGAACTTTGGAGTTGAAGTATCGCGCAACCCTTTTTTGGTGGGCAGTGGTCCTCAACTAGGCCTCCTCCCCCCTTTCTTCAATCATATCTAGTGATTCGAGTAGGAGCTTCTCGTTTTGCTTCTGATTAAAATTTTGCCTTCGATGGAAGGGGACTTCTAGTTTGATGGGAATCATTGCTTCTGAGCATATACCCAGGCGAACGAAGTGTGAACGACTGCCGCTTTGTGGGTTGTTCTGTAAGCCCATAGTGCGAGTAAAAGTTCATCAACCCAGTTCCCTTTTGCTTTAGTTAGTCGCTTTTTGATAATGGACTTGATGATCTTGTTTATTGCTTCCACCTGCTCGTTTTCTTGCGGATGAACGACTGCGGAAAAGCTCTTCTCAATTCAAAAGCGTTTGTAGAAGTCTTTGAACTTAGCGCTTTCGAATTGGGTCCCATTATCAGTGATGATTTTCCATAGCACACCAAACCTACAAATAATTTTTTAGTAACAATATTAATGACTTTCTTTGTGGTAATGGTGGCCAGCGGTTCCGCTTTGACCTATTTCGTGAAATAGTCAACAACAACTATAGCGTATTTAGCACCTCCTGTAGCTACTGACAATACGTCAATCAGGTCGATTCCCCTAGTCTGCTGCATCATAGTTCATTGTTGGCCAGAAGTACCCGTACTGGAGGACTTTCTTAGCGAGGATTTGCCCCCAGTATGGTCTCCGCATTCGCCTTTGTGCACTTCCTTTAGGATCCATCGAGCTTCGTCATCGGTCACACATCTAAAAGGGGGTTGGAGAATCCTCTTCGGTAGAGCATTCCATCCTGTATTACGAATCACGGTGCCTTTCGGAGAAGCTTTTTCCATCGGATCTGGTCAGTTGGAAGGGTCCGTGTAAGTAAGTAAGTAGTCCTTGATTGTCATCATCCATGTTTCCAGTTCGGTCGTGGTATCGAGAATCCAGTCGACATCCATTTCGTCTATACTCGGGGCAGTCAGTGTCTCAACCGGGACTAGTCCCAACAATTGAGCTTCCCCGGAGCTTGCCAGTTCAGCTAAGTAGTCAGCCTTGGTGTTTTGCTCCTATGGAATGTGAGTTATGATACAATGTTCGTTGTCGCTCAGCAACTCTTGTACTTTAGGTAGATACGTGGCAAGGTTCTCCCCTCGAGCCTGGTACTCGCCTTTTACTTGGCAGATGACTAGCTGGGAGTCGCTGTAGATGTGAACGGACTTTATTCTGAGTTCTTTCACAACTTTTAGTCCTACTATCAATGCTTCATATTCCGCTTCGTTATTTGTTGCAGGGAATTCCAAGTGTAAAGCATAGCAAATGGCTCATCCTTCGAAGGTTTCAAGTACTACCCCATCCCCCGAATAGAGGTTGTTAGATGCGCCATCAACGAAGAGTTTCCATTGTGTTTCCACTTCCAACGGTGTTTCTTCTTTGTCATCCCTTATGGTAAATTCGGCGATAAAATCTACTAATGCTTGCCCATTGGTTGCCTTTCTTAGGGGGTAAGTCATATCATATTGGCTTAACTCGATGTTCCACCTGAGGAGTCGTCCGGAAGTTTCGGGTTGGTACAATACTTGCTTCAGGGGTTGATCAGTCAATACTTTGATCGGATGCGCTTGGAAGTATGACCGTAGCTTCCTAGACGCGACCAAGAGGCAATACGCTAGTTTTTCCCACTTTGGGTAATTTCTCTTGGCTCTAGTAAACTGCTTGCTAATGTAGTATACGGGTCCCTGGATCTTTGCTTCCTCACGCACGAGAGCGGCGCTCAACGTGTGAGGTGAGATTGCTATGTAAATGAAGAGGTCCTCTCTGTCTACTAGCTTTGATGGGATTGGCGGGGCTTCCATGTGTCGCAGCAATTCTTCAAATGCCGTTTGACATGCCTCACTCCATTCAAAGTTTTTCTTTCATTTCTTTAATGCATCGAAGAATGGTATGCACTTGTCGGTGACTTTCGAGATAAATCGACTTAGTACTGCTACTTTTCCATTCAGGCTTTGCAATTGCTTCTTGTTCTTTAGGGCTTGGACTTCTCGTAGGGTAGTTATTTACTCTGGATTTGCTTCAATGCCCCTGGCACTTGGAGGCTACTCTAAAGTGACATTTGAGTGGATTGAGTTTCATTCCATACTTTCGGAGTATTTCAAACATTTCAGCGAGATTATCCAGGTGGTTGGTAGCTACTCGCGATTTGACTAATATGTCATCCATGTGAACCTCCATGGTTTCCTCGGTTTGAAGCTTGAACATGGTATTTACCAATCTGTGGTAGGTTGCCCTAGCATTTTTTAAACCGAATGGCATTACCCTATAGCAGTATAGTGCCAGATCGGTGATGAGGCTGGTATTTTCTTGATCAGGTTCGTGCATCAGAATCTGGTTGTACCCTGAGTATGCATCCATGAATGATAGCAGTTGGTGTCCCGCCGTCCTACCACAAGCTGGTCAATTATGGGCAGAGGAAAGCTATCTTTTGGGCAAGCTTTGTTTATGTCCGAGTAGTCGATACAAGTTTGACACTTCCCATTGGAATTTTTGACTAAGACCAGGTTAGGTACCCATTCAGAGTAAGTTGCATCACGGATAAAACCGTTAGCCATTAGCTTGTCCACCTCTTCTCTTAACGCCTTTGACCTTTCAGGGCCCAGGCTGTGCCTCTTTTGCTTTACTGGTGTGAACTTGGGGTCAATGTTGGGCGCGTGGCATGCGATTTCTAGTGATACCACACACATATCGGAATGCGTCCAAGCGAAATCATCCAAGTCGGCATGAAGAAATTTAGTAAGTTCCAATCGCATCTTGTTTCCAACGTGCGATCCAATTTTCAAGACCCTCGTTGGGTCATCCATGTCGACTGGGACAAACACCGTCAATTCTGCCGGTGCTGCCCGATCTTCCCCTAAACTCTTCTTTCTAAGGTCCAAAGCCTTGTCGAATCAGCTATGGTCCCCGACCCAGGGGCGGCTTTGTAGTTGCTATTCAGAAGGTTCACGAATGTGGAGAGTTCTCCTCATATCCTTACCCTTTTCCCTTCTCTTAGATTCACGTACTCTGCAATGTAACATTCTCTGGCGACACATTGATCTCCGTTGACCACCCCGATTCTATTCACCATTGGGAACTTCATGGTAAGGCACCATTAGGCCAGAGCAATTTTGAAATTTTCTAGGGTAGGCCGCCCCAAGAAGGTGTTATACGTAGAAATTTCATCCATAATTATGAAAGTCTAGATGAGGGTGACTCTTCGGCCACTCTCCCCAAGTTCTACTGGCAAGTCGATCGTCCCTATGGGTTGTTTGGGTTCACTAGTGAACCCTTGGATTTTTTTTGGCATGTAGATATGCCTTTCATGCCGATCTTCATCTGGTCGAAGGTATGTTTAAAAAGAATATTGATAGAACTGCCACTCTCAACCAATATTCGTCGGACCACAGCGGGTCCGATTCCTACTGTCACCACCATTAGACCGAGAGTTGGAGCTTCGATCCCTTTGGTATCTCGATTTTTGAATACAATATCATCATTCAAAGTTTTCTGCTACTTGGTCGGAGCCCCATCTTCGATCGTGAGACATGATTC